>CM060353.1:129359108-130559108 GCA_030545235.1 Helianthus tuberosus | reverse complement strand
ATTAATTTGGACTTGGATGATTATTTGATAAAAAGTTTTGGATATTGTAACTGTCATATATTGATGCATAGAGTCAAGTTATGATTTAGAGCTAAAGTTGTCAAATACATTTGTGATTAAGGGCCGGACAATCGTTTTTGAGAGTTTTAAAAAGATTTTAAATTGTTAAATGTGAGCCAGGTTCTCAATCCAAAAACATATTGAGCCAAGTCACAGATTTCTGTGAATAAACGATGTCCTATGTTGTCGTATATTTTAAATGCTCCAGCTTATTCATGTTAAATGTTTAGAGCTAGATTTTCGTTTAATGATCTTAAATTGTCAAAAATCTTGTAAATGGTTTGAGATTTGCAGATGAAAGAGCCAGCTTACGATCCTGATAGCTAAGGCTATGGGGGAGTCTGAAGACGAGCTCAAAGCAAGGGGGAGCTTGCAAAGAGCCAGGTAACTATTCTGGAGGAGCTGATAGGTGTAAAGTCCAGGTGATGATCCTAGTAGCTGAAAGCTTGGAAGCTTAAAGCAAAGGGGAGTCTGAAGATCGAGTTAAACGGAAGGGGGAATCTGTTAAAGTATAAGGGCGAGTCTGTGGTAATGAGAATGTCAACACTTCGTGAAGACTCGGAGAGAAAGAGAAGACGAAAAGCTACGAGATTGACTGCAACAATATCCAAGGGGGAGTCTGTGAGTGCATATGTCTATTGCTTGCATCAAACATGTATCGTAGCTTAATCAGATGATACAAGACCGGAGCTAAAATGACAAGATGATAAATTGTAAAGTCCATTCGGACGGATGGACAGAAGGTTCATCCGAACGAATGCAGAATTTGTTCATCCGAGAACACATCCGTCCAGATGGAAGCCCAACGGTGTGAAAATTTAAGTGGATCAGTATACTGACAATCTAAGTGAATTGTTTAGAACTTAAAGTTTTTATAGCTCAACGGTGCTAGTGATTTGTCATAAACTGATATGATCCTCTGACACAACTCAAACAAAAATATTGTCTGTAAATATTTCTTACTGTTTTATGTTTAAAAAAAATACAAAAAGATTTTGCTTCTACTTTAGTTATGACAATCGATGTTCGAAAGCTGAATTTCAAAATCTAAGTATGCTGAACATGTTTCTGAAAATAAACAAGTTCATTAATTTGATATTTGGGTTGTAAAATGAAAATTTTCAAAAACAGTTTTTGAAATCTCCAAGGTCATTAATTTGGACTTGGATGATTATTTGATAAAAAGTTTTGGATATTGTAACTGTCATATATTGATGCATAGAGTCAGGTTATGATTTAGAGCTAAAGTTGTCAACTACATTTGTGATTAAGGGCCAGAAAATCGTTTTTTGAGAGTTTTAAAAAGATTTTAAATTGTTAAATGTGAGCCAGGTTCTCAATCCAAAAACATATTGAGCCAGGTCACAGATTTCTGTGAACAAACGATGTCCTATGCTGTCATATATTTGAAATGCTCCAGCTTATTCATGTTAAATGTTTAGAGCTAGATTTTCGTTTAATGATCTTAAATTGTCAAAAATCTTATAAATGGTTTGAGATTTGCAGATGAAAGAGCCAGACTACGATCATGATAGCTGAGGCTAAGGGGGAGTCTGAAGACGAGCTCAAAGCAAGGGGAGCTTGCAAGGAGCCAGGTAACTATTCTAGAGGAGCTGATAGATGTAAAGTCCAGGTGACGATCCTAGTAGCTGAAAGCATGGAAGCTTAAAGCAAAGGGGAGTCTGAAGATCGAGTTAAACGAAAGGGGGAGTCTGTTAAAGTATAAGGGCGAGTCTGTGGTGCTGAGAATATCAACACTTTGTGAAGACTCAGAGATAAAGAGAAGACGAAAAGCTACTAGATTGACTGCAGCAATATCCAAGGGGGAGTCTGTGAGTGCATGTGTCTATTGCTTGCATCAATCATGTATCGTAGCTTAATCAGTTGATATAAGACCGGAGCTAAAACGACAAGATGATAAAGTGTAAAGTCCATTCGGACGGATGGAAACAAGGTCCATCCGAACGAATGCAGAATTTGTTCATCCGAGAACACATCCGTCCGGATGGAGGCTATCCGCCAATCTAGTTCATCCGGATGTGCAATGCCTATAAATAGGGTAGTAGAGTCTTGTCATTTGTAATTTTTGAGATTTTGAGGCGAAGCTCTGTCCGTTTGATTTCGTGGTGTAAACATTGTCAAATCTGTAATAGAAATCAGTTATAATTACATCCTCGTGTTCTATCCACACACGTGATTAGATTCCACACATTTGACGTGTTCTTACGCATTCAACGGTTAAGGAATCGATCCAGATCCTGAATTCACAAAATACAATATAAATATTATCGTAAAATAAAAAAAATACAATAATTATATTTTTTTTAATAAACCATCATTATATTAATACTAATAAAAAACATGCAATAACTAGATTATACTATTATTACATTTTTTTTAACTATGTGATCAGGATTATATAGAAGTATGATTTACAAATATTTTTTTTATTTTACGTGTCTAATACACGGGTTTGTAACCCTTGAATTAAAATATTATTCAGCCTAAGTTTTTTTATATTTAATTCGTCTAATACACGGGTTTATAAACTAGTATATAATAATTTATAATAGATAATAATAATAATAATAATAACTAAATTAATATAAAGACCATTCTCCACCTTAATAAATAATTTTTTATGCATCGTCTCACTCAAAAGAAATTGATATACCATAATGCTTGAGTTACTAAATTATACTATATGATATGATATATAGATAAAAATATAAGAATTACTTTATCTCTTGAATATACCGATTTTACATATTACAGATCAATATTATCTTCACCTCTATGGCATACGATAAAGGGTCATTATATTTTTTTAATATGTCTGTATTTAATATGAATGTCCTTTAAAATCAAAAATATTTAAATCATAGGTTTATTATTATCTAGAACAAAACTACTATTATTTTATTATTATTATTCATATCCCCGATTTAATTATTTATGCATTATTATATTTACTTTATTTGATAATATAACGCCTCATTAAGATTAACCACATATATTTTTAAAATCAAATGATTTAAAATATTATTTTTTAATAAAAATGATAAAGTAACAAATCTACTAATAAAAAAATTCCCTTAATGCCACATGTCACTCTACTTTAACTTTTAATAAACATCAAATCTTATTTAACTTTTAATATAAGATTCTAATTATTGTCACGAGTCACTCTCTACTTCAACTTTACAATTTAGACGTACCTTTTATTTAAAAATATTTTTTAATCATTATCCTTACTAATATAATAAATTTAATTTAAATATGTTAATAACCATATTAGGATGCACTATTTAATTAATTCTATATATAAATACAATGTATTTTATTAAATATTATTGTAAAATAAAAATATACAATAATTAGATCTTTTTTACTAAACCATCATTATATTAATACTAATCGGAAACACGCAATAATTAGATTATACTATTATTACATTTTTTAACTATATGATCAGGATTATATAGAAGTATGATTTACAATTTTTTTTTTTATTTTACGTGTGTAATACACGGGTTTGTAACACTTATAAATTAAAATATTATTCAATCTAAGTTTTTTTTTATTTTTAATTCGTATAATACACAGGTTTATAAACTAGGTAATAATAAGTCCATTAAAGACATTAAATCAAGAGCGTTTGGAGTTTTAGTATAAAAAAACACTCCTCAACGCTTATGAATCAAACAATGAATAAAATAGGTAATATATTACATAAATAGAACTAAATGGTTTCGTTTACTGATTTAAGACATCATCATTTTTTTTAAGTCAATACTGTTTTCATTCCAATCATCAGGGCAAATTACATAAGAATAGCAGGTAGACGAGCAACAAACTGCGCCGCCATCCCTTTCTGAATAGAAAACCCTAATCTACTAAAAACAAAGCCTCGCCCCTGAGGGATCGAAAAGTTGCTGTGGACTACACGCTGAACTCTGGACAAGAAACGAACTGCCTCTGGCGCCAAAGAGCCAAACGTGTCAAACGCTAGGGGGACAAAGGCATGCTGATTATCCTCACAAGCTTTCGCGTGCTTTTCCACCTTCTTCGACTCTGCTTTCAGTATTGCTTGCCCCGCCACAAACCCATTTTCCCGAAACCCGGCTAGGGGGGATACACCTGTGAGATCGACACAAGCATGTTTCCCGCCCTCCCAACCAAAAACTAGCACGTCAGCCGGGCGTAGAGTGGATCTCCCCTCCGACGGGTCTGTAAGAAAATTCACCGGTGCCTCTTTCTTTGCCGAGATCCCTGCTCGTCTGAGAATATCCATTAACGCGTCTCGAACAAAGTCATGGCGATACTTAAACCCCGGCAACTCTCTACAGTGTAACGCATGCTCCCCGTATTTATCCAGGCATGCTTTACGGCAGACTGGGCAAGTTTCATCATTCGGGAACATGGGGATCATCAAACGGTACTTAAGGATTGACCGGTACTCCACCGCTGACATACGTTGACCCAAACCTTCAATAGGAATAACAGTTAAGAAATCTTGAGCGTGAGGCCTCTGTAGGCAATCAATGACGGCTTTCTGGCGGGGGGACAAATGAAAATCTTCTCCCAGACTTTGTGCGATTCGACAACAAAGGGCATTCGCCAAAGTTTTCTGCGGCTTTTTGGGGGCGGTGTCCTTGTTAGAGAAACCGCCGAGATCAAAGTCAGGGAGAGATTCATGCAAGCGTTCCAAGGCACTGGCATAATCCGGATCAATGTTAGCAACCCCGCTGTTACGTAATATGTGGTCCTGCAACTCCCAAGATTGAGACCTGGAAGCCACAAAGGCATAGGCTGCCACATCCCGGGCCGAGAGAAGGCCCAACCCACCAAGCCGCATTGGCAAGTCGTGATCCGCCACTGTAGTTCACCAAAAAAGGGACCCCCACATACGACAATGTCTTCTATTGCCTCCCGAAGACCTTTATCAAAACATGAAACATCATCATCCACAAAGGGGGGCTGGCAAGTTCGCAAACCGAAAAGCAACTTTGCAACCCCCATACAAGATCTAAGCAAAAGAAGTTCGCTTTGAGGATCCCGCAACAAGGGAAGGTGCCCCATAATGTCAACAGCGCGCGTTGCCCTCTTAGCCGCTAGACCACTAATAAAACCAGAATCACGGCTGACTGCCCCTCCTAGCAGTTTGACACCTTTCTCCGGCCTCCCAATCTCACTGGGGAAAAGCCCTGGCCGGACCTTCACTCCGTTACATGTCGGCCAAAATAATTCAGTTTTTCTAGTATTAAGCCGTAGCCCCAAGGCTGGACCCTCCGAACCGATGATGTCGAGAGCTTTAGCAACCTGAACAGCGTCCCCGATAATCGTCCCGTCATCCAAGTACCAAGCATGGAAGGAGAGTTTACAGTTTTCCTGCACCTGAAGCACTAAGGGGTGTAAGGCTAGGGCAAAAAGCAAAGGTCCCAAAGGATCCCCTTGCTGCACCCCCGTGAATGCCCCGATGCGGTCATTCCCCACGTATAGCCTAGCAGGCTGAGCATACAGAAACTGAACCCACGGGAAAATAGAGGGGCAGTGGCTATGGACCTCGCGAAGCAAAACCGAACGGTCAACTAAGTTGAAAGCGTTGGAAAAATCAACCGTAAGCATGGCCAGCGAGCCATCTGAATGAAAAGAATTAAGAAACCTGTTAGCGCTGTGCAGCACCGCCTCCGCCCCATTGGGGACCCCCACCCCAAATTGGTAGTCCCCCAAGTATTTAACAGCTTCTTTCCCAACTTTCTTCATGGCTACTTTGGAGACTAATCTTCTCCAAATTGCCCCCACAGCAATGGGGCGAATACCATTATCAGGCTTCAACAAAGGAGTTAGGGGCGCCGAAGCAACAAAATCCGCGAGCACCTTAGGACATAACCCCCCTAGCCAAAGGTTTACCACTTCAGTGATGCCAGTAAGCAGTCCCGAGGCAGTCGCCGACCCTTCGCCGCTAAGAGCGTCCAACAGGTGTTGGGCTCGGAGGCCATCTCGCCCACAAGATGTCCCTTTCGGAAAAGATTTCACACACCTGTGGACGCAGTCTTTATCCACGGATAACGCAGGTTGGGACAGAGGGGTTGAAGAGAGGCTCGGGGGTGGCGCGAAGGGAT
This sequence comes from Helianthus tuberosus, assembly GCA_030545235.1. Taxonomy (NCBI): domain Eukaryota; kingdom Viridiplantae; phylum Streptophyta; class Magnoliopsida; order Asterales; family Asteraceae; genus Helianthus; species Helianthus tuberosus. Next base: position 130,552,923 of record CM060353.1, on the reverse strand, counting down.
GTTTGTCGATAAGGGCTTGCATGGTAGATTCCCCCCGGGGAGCAACCCCACTGGAACACAACACCTTAACTCCAGCAGTGAAGTGACCATCACTCACTTTCCTGAGACATTGCTTGATGTTAGGGCTAACCTCCTCAGCTATCTCCCGTTGTGCCTCCCCCCCACGCACGACCTCTTCTCCACTATCGGCAAGGAGGGAATTGACCAAAATCTCAAAACCAGAGCCCTCCTTCCACAAAGCTAAGGCCCGCAAAATACTATCACATTGCAAGGACTTTCGATTACCCGACCTTCTCTCTTGCCTGGAAGACGGTTTAACCACCTTAAGGGTACAACGGGGTAAGAGCAAGAGTTTGACCCAGCTTTCAACAGACCCAGGGGAAGCTACTACTTTATGGATGGCACCTGTCAAAGCTTGCGCAAATGCCAAACGACAGCTTGGGGGGATGCTCTTAACAGTTCGAACCGGAAGGGAGAAAACACGTTCAAGGAGAGCAACATCTCCCGTCACTCCCTGCGAGGTCCTAAGCTCAACCATCACAGGATCTTGGGGCCTTGGTATCCCCACGACAAAATCCTCATCAGACCCGGATTTTCTAGAGAACGTGAAAACACCATCAGGATGATGACATCATCATTGAATTGTATGTTCATAGAGATCACAAAAAATAGTTAATGTTTGTTGGGCCTTTTTTGTTTGATAAGTTTGATAACTTGTCTATTGGATTTATTTCTTTAACTATATTGATGAGAAACTACATTAAATTGATAAGAAATGGTACTATAGCTATTTATTAAGTTTTTTCCATGAAAACACATTATGTGAATCAACACTGAACTTATATCTTATCCAACAATTTAAGGGCCCAGATACATAATGATATTAAGCGGTGTGTTTTCCTGAAAAGAAAAAAAAAAGGTACATTTTGATGTTATAGTTTGGTGAGGAGAGAGAGAAAAAAACTCGTTACAAAAACTTTAAAAACCTCATTTTCACCATCCATCTATTATACTTTTGCTTTTTCAGAAAAAGCAAAATATCTGCAAAAGTTGTTACACGTAACACGTGACAGCTTCTGGTTATTACACGTAGACAAAAAACCCGAACCCGGACCCGGACCCGGAAAAAAAACACGGAACCGGGTATTATAAAAATCGGGTTTTCTATACCCGAACCTGACCCTACCCAAAGGGAAGGGACCGGGTATTCATATTTGATCTAAAACCCGAACCCGGAACCGGGTTTTTTTATACCTGGTTTATACCCGAAACCCAGTTTTTGTAAATACCTGGAACCGGATTTTGTAAATACCCGGAACTGGGTTTTTTTATACCCGGTTATCAAGAAGTGAAGACGATTCAAGTCCTATCTATGTTTTTTTATCTATGTTTTCAAGCATTAAAACTTCCAGTTCTTAAGATTTAACAAAATTATGTATGCACTTTGATGTAATCTTGTTTAATTAATTAGGTTTCTAATGATATTTGAAGTATTTGGTTATTATTCCCCTCTATTTGCTGGAAAGATCCATTGGCGTTTGTCTAATACAAAAAAATGAAAAATTGATGGAACTTGGTTAAAACATAACATAGCAAATAAAATATATTGTTGTTTATGTAATCCAAAAGGATTCAAATCAGGATTATTCCTTCAATCTAACACTATCGAATTTAAATTTAGAAATATCATTAAAATTTCAATAGGCACCATCCACTAAAACATATAAAGAAGCATTAATACCCGGTCGGGTTTTTTTAATACCCGGTGCGGGTTTTTTCCCAACCCGAACCCTACCCGATGAATACCCGAACCCGGAAATAGGGTATTATAATACCCGGGTTTTATAAAACCCTACCCGAACCCGGGTATATAGGGTATACATTTTTGGTAGAAAACCCGGACCCGACCCGGTTTTTAAAAAAATCCGATTTTGTAAAACCCGATCCTACCCGAACCCGGTTCCATACCCGGACCGGTTTTTAAAAAAACCCGATTTGTGCACCACTACGTAGCACGTTTGCAAAAAAGTGTAACACGTAGTAAAAAAAGGTTCATTCATTTGGTTTCATAGTTTTCTTAATTAATATGAGATTTCTTCTTATAATTGGCCATAGTTTACCAAGACCCGGTTGATCAACATGACTTAAAACTCGCATTGTTCGTCTTATTCTTACCATCGGCAGCTGCCGTGTTCTCAAGCAAGCCTTGAAGGTTTGTCTCGACAGTTGCGGAATCACAGTGGCAGTTATTAAAAGGTTCCGTTATTCTAAAGTCATAAATGTATAAAACACACACACTAGATACCTGTGTACCCTCAACATACAGCATCCCATAAGAAAAAAAAAAGGACAAAAGGATGGTCTTGATTTTCAACTGTTAACTAGTCTTAAACTCATAAAATTCACCCAAACAGTTAAATCAGTACAAACTGCAATGTACCTTCTTGACATCTAAAACAAGAAAGTTGTAATTAAGAACGGAAAGCATCAAAATCATTTTTTTTTCTTTCACTTAGTGCACCTATATAGGATCTAGATAGTGTTGTTGTCACCATCACAAGCATCCAATTGGTTATTTGTAGCCTTCATGGTTCGAACCATACCATCATCATTCCATTTGTTGAACCCAGTTTCTAGAGCCTCCCGCATCCATGAGTGCCTGCAACATTGAACCGCTTCAGGAATCGTGACCCAACTTCTGACCCGGCGGCTCTGTTCGGGCCAGGACTCCAATTCTTCTTTCACAAATAATGCAAACATTGATGCCCGACACCTGCCTTCTGGGCTAAATTCATCTTGTAGCGTTTTGCTTTTAAAATGGTAATGACCCAGAAAATGCTGAAAACAAAATAGTCGCCAATACCGGATTAGAAACACCTTAATGTGTGATTGACCATAACAAAAGCAGTTAAAAAATAAGCAATTGACATAAGACATATATGAACTTTTACTGATTTTGCCTATAAGTCCCACGACACTAATTTATTTATGATTAAATTCTTGGACTTCAAAGCGTAGCAAAAGTGACAAATGGTCCCTTTTGGAAAAGTTTAAGAGACCTAGTAGACGGGTTTAATATAGACTATATAAGTATATAGTACCACAAATAACGCAAGAATGGCAAAACATGATTATTAAAGCACGTCATGGTTAGGTGAATGTACTTGAATGATATATGCATATGTAAAGAGAGACTCATGTGTATTATTCATATATTATATAAGCATCTACACACACATAGATTCACTATAATTCTCTAATCTACACGTGTATGAAGTTTGTTACAAGAAAGAAAGAGAAGAGAGAGTATGGAAATTACGTAATTAGAGAGAGAAAGCATTTAATCTTTTCTGTTTTAACTTTTATTGATAAAAAATGGTTCAGATAGTTTCTTGCAGTTCTCACCTTAACCCTGTAGGTGTTATGAAGTCTAGAGGCTTATATGACTATTTATGAAAGTCAATAAAAAAACACCTACATGGCATGGCTTTCACTAAAACTGTGGTTTATTGTTAAACTATTTTCATGACTAAGTCCATACTTTTTATTTAAAATTCTATAAAACTTTGTGAGTGGTTACGTCCTCAAATTTTTCTTCGATTTATGTTTATGTCCCTAATGTTTATTTCTCTTGTTTAAAAAACAGGAACAAAACAATGCATCTTAACCTGAGGACTTAATCAAATATGAACATAGTTTAGGGACTGAACTGTATTTTCCGCAAAGATGCATAAAGGTTTTTTTTTTGCAAAAACAACCCTTATTAACATTTCATTGCTGATTTTATCAACCAAGTTAAATTTTACTACCCGATGTATCAATGAACCACCTTTTCAGCCAATAGTAGGTATATTTTTGTTATTAAAAAAAATCCAAAAGTTGGCCATGTGACATCCAAATTGTCATTTTAGTGAGAGCTTCTGATGTGACATTTAGTAACTTTTAAAAAAAACAATTTTCTAACAAGGATAGTTTTTTTTTCCAAACTTGTAAACAAATTTTTTCACATGAACAAATTTTGCATGTGTGGCATCTGATGTCCTGGCATGCCATCAACCAATGCCACATCAGCAATTTGTATGTTGAGTTCTAATTTGCTCCTAATGTAAAGTTAGATGCTAAAATCAAATAAAATGTAAAGTTCATTTCAGTTTCGTGTACTCTGCCCAATTCAAATGGTTGATTTACCCATTCTTATTAGCCTAACTTAAGGTAGCGTTTGGTATGAAGGAATGAGAGGTGGAATGGAATGGACCATTAAGAGAGAATGAAGAAAAGAGTGTTTGGTTGGTCGATGGAATGGAATCGCTCATTCCAAAATCCATTCCATTCCCTCAAAATCATTCCATCCCTCCCCCCTGTTTTTTTTTCCATTACATTCCCTCTTCACCCTTCATTAACAACACCACAACTCACTACCGTTGCCACCACCCACCACCATTGTTATCCGCTGTCGTCACCCGCCACCGCCGCCTCCCGCCACCGCCGTCACCCGCCACCGCTGTTGCCGCCACCCACATCCATCCCCGCCACCGCCGCCATCCACCATCGCCGTTGCCACCTCTGATCACAGCCACCACCCACCTTCGATCATCGCCACCACCATCGCCGCTACCACCTCCGATCACCGCCGCCGTCGCCACACACCTCCGTCATCGCTATCAACCACCACCACCCGCCACCCGGCACCCGCCACCGCCGTCACCAGCCACCGCCGTTGCCGCCACCCACATCCATCCCCGCCACCGCCGCCATCCACCATCGCCGCTGCCACCTCTGATCACCGCCACCACCCACCTTCAATCATCGCCGCTACCACCTCCGATCACCGCCGCCGTCGCCACCCACCTCCGTCATCGCTATCAACCACCACCACCCACCGCCACCACCGCTACCACCACCACCGCTACCACCTCTGACCACCGCCGCCACCCACATTCACCGTCACCCACCACCACCACCGTTGTCACCACCCGTCGCCGTCTCCACTCGCCGCCGTCTCCACCCACCACCGCCGCCGCCACTACAGCTGCCACCTATCACCACCCACCATCGCCACCCATCATTGACCACCGCCAACCGATTTTATTCCTTCGTCTTTTCTCGCTACCAAACAACAAAATGTAATGGTTCATTCCTTTCTCACATGGTAACCAAACAAGACATGGAATGGTAATAATCAATTTCATTACCTCATCCATTCCATTACCGTGTCCATTCCATTCCCTCGTCCATTCCATTACAGACCCTAAGAGAGTTTCACTCCCAATTCACTCTCACTTTTTCACAAAATTGTCCTCACTCTCAAAAGATTTGATTATTTTGAGGATTACAACTTTGGACATTAGATGCATATCCAAACACTGTTGTTCTCATCACAAAATCACTTTCAAAACACACATCCAAACCATAGTTATTAAAGCGAGCGCCCAGGCGCACCTAGGCGCAAACAAAGCCCCGGGCCCAACAAATCGCCCTAAGTGCGCCTCGCGCCTTTAATAACTGTGATCCAAACACCTATAAGAAGCTATTTCCATGGTCCCCCGTTGTTGATTTCAACAACAAAGCCTATGTACTTCTTCGACACTCCCATAGTTGTAATGTTGCCACAAATTTAGCAAAAACTTCATCAATTTTGATGCTACAACTTAGCGACTTACATAACTAGACTCTTTTAATTATATTTATTTTGTAATTAATATCTACTATCTAGTTCTATTTCTTAAGACTCCCTTTTCCTTTATGAAGAAGTTGCGTATGTTTATTGATGCTATGGAGCTGGCATATAAACAGGCCACTTGTGGTAATCGATCCTGTTCCCCTACCTACTTGAACAGGTTAAGCTATATGGAAGCTTGAAAGTCGTCTGAAGAGAATTCGAATGCATAAAAGCCTCCAAGATAACTTTATTTATAAAAGGTTAGTTATATTTAAACAATAAGGTCTTTGTGAATTGTAATCATATTCAACACATTATCTATTTATAAAATTCTATTAAAATTAATACACACACACACACACACACACTTTTCCTGAATCAAGCTAGCACTAAAAAAAATACAACGATTAAAATGATTCCAATGAATGAACTATTATTCAAGGCTTAATGGCTCACAGTCACATTAAACTATCTTACCACTATTCGAAGTTGCTCAAGCACTAAATGAACGATCGACATTAAGGTACATCATCGAACAAGATTCATCGGCTCTAGTCTCTAGATATAGCAACAAAAGCTCAAAAATAAAATAGTTTTAGAGGTGACAGTAGATGAATGGTGGTGCTAGGCTGGTAGTCAGTGGCGACAAATGGTGGGTCGAAGAAAGTTAAATTACCGACTCAAGTTAAAGCAAAGTTTTTCGTATGGTAAAGTTGGGTTAACCCTAAACACTCAAATTTCCACATTTCTCAGTTTTATATGAACAGTTAGTGTGTCAGATATAATCATGAAACTTGGATTATTTCGGTAAGAATCTAATTCGTCGAATTTAAGGATGTTTTATGCGCTAATATTACTACTTGGGCGAGTTTTGAGCCAAATTAACCCATTCATAAGTATATATGAACCATAAACTAGATCTCCAACAATTCATGCATTGTAGAGCTCTCTAATTACACAATGAAAAAAATTAAGGTTGTAATCCAGTATTCCATAGTTATGAAAGGATTCTAATTATACACAGAACATCATGAGATGAGATAATAAAAGAATAAAACCTTATATCTTCTAATAGTTAGTTAGTATATATGACTGTTCTCTGTATCTGTATTTGTGAAAGATACATACTGTTTTAAAGCTTATTTCAAAAGGTAATAAGTAGATTATCAGTTTATCACTATTATATCAAGATAACAATGAAGTATAAGTAATTCCAAAATTTTAACTCACCATTAACTCCCCTCGAACTCCAGCCTCTTCCAATGCTTCACGCGCAGCTGCCTCCTCAACAGTTTCATCATTTTCCCATCCACCCTAATACATAAAATTCACTTTCACTAATAACTACATAATAGAACAGAAAAGACTAAGGATTATGTATGTCATTACTTAATAAAACCTGTCTACATAATAGAACAGCAATAAGGGGCTGTTTGGCAACATCTGAATGGTTAAGTGCTGAACCAGTAAAAGGTCTGAACCATTAAGTGCTGAACCAATAAGAGGTCTGAACCATTAAGAGCCTCTATAATGCTTAACCGTTCAGAGACAAATGTCTGACCAATTCAGATTAGAGATCTTAACCATTCAGACTTTGTATAATGCTTAACCATTCAGAGGCAAATGTCTGAACCATTCAGACATCTGTTCGTGAAACAAACAGTCTGGACCATTAAGTGTTGAACCAGTAAGAGGTCTGAACCATTAAGAGGTAAACAAACAGCCCCTAAGCTGTTTTAAGAGTGTTTGGGATTATTTGCAAGTAAACTCAGTTGTTCTGAATACACAAATTGAATCCAAACTCCTTATTTCAAACACCATTAAATAACAAAACAGTTTTAACTAACAATTGCAAACAACCAACCCCAAGAACAAACACTGCTTAACGTCACAGATTTATTCGACATTCACATAACTTATGTATATATACCTTCGGGAACAAAAGACCAGGTCCACTTGTAGAGTTGATCATCAGTACCTCCACAACCTTCTCAGATTTGTTACCATTACTATCTTCGGTATACCGAAACCTGAAGGGAATGCACCTGCAAACAACACACACTCAAACATAAATTATATAACTATACATAAACGACTTGGAAACAATCAAATAATGTTACTCAACAAAACAAAACAAACAAGCCCTAATTTTCCCTAATTGTGAATAACCTAACTATGAACAATACCAATTTGGGGAAAAACAGAATGTGGGTTTTTATAAAGAATTCGAATAAATATACGATTGGATGAGAAAATACCCTGCGATGAGACGGCAACCGGCCTCATAACGTTGATGATGACGACCAGTGCGGGCCACCAATTCAGACATTTCACTATCAATTCATAAACCTAATGATAACACCCTTTTATCATCGCTGCAGTTATACCCACTTGGAGAATCAAAAAAGATTTGCTTTTTTAAAACCCCTTTTTCCGGATGAATCGTTTTCAGCAGAAAAAATAAAGATTCCGATTCCGATTGCTTTACAATGCGCCGCACGCACCTCCCTCTCAATGCCACTGATTCCTTTTAAGTTTGTTGCTAAAGAGAAAGGGGGTGTTGTGTTGGGATTGAAGAAGATGTGAGAGAATTGGGGATCGGAGGGGGTCTAAGTTGGGTTGGGGCAACACAAAAGGGTCGGTTACATGGGGGGTGGGTTATTTGCAGCTTTTCATGGCTCAAAACTCTTTTTAGGCCATTTGGGTGTATGCAATAAGTGACGAGAAAAAACTTAAAATGGGCTTTTATGAGGTTTTATATTATAAGAGGGTGTAGTGGTAAGAGATTTATATAATCCTTTCAATTATACATACATATGATGTAAATGTATGTGTGTGAGTGGGGGAGGTGATGCCACGGCGTGATAATTTTCACGTGGAATCAAAAATCAAACCCTATAAAGTCGGCTGTAATGGTGTTGTCGGGCGCTATGGGGCGCTATGCCCCTTTCCGGCGTGATATGCAGCCGTACTACGGAGGGCCTTAATTCCATTTTCGATATGGACGAATAAGAACATGCGTAGTGGTCCGTCCAATCACGAGCACCACAACCCCCCCCCCCCCCCACACACACACATCTCGTGAAACCCTAAAAAATGGACGAGCGACGAGCTTATTGTTTGAAAGTTAAAATTTCATACAAATTTTGTCTTATTTGAAAACAGTAAGAACATATTTTAAACGTTGATTAATTGAATTAAAGGATAAGATTGATTAAACATCATTACTAACAATTATTATACTATTTAATAAAATTCAAGGGTATTTTAGTCATTTTCTCATTTTTCATTGACTATTTATTCCACCGGTTTTTTAAACTAAAATAACTTTTAGATACTTTAGTATTTCATTAAAAAAACAATACCAAAAAAATCAAGTCCTTTTTATCTTTAATAGCTATACTTTTTTCTAGTTGACACCTTTTTAAAAAGTTGCAAAATAGTGTTTTATAATTGTGCTAATAAGTATAACCAGCACATACGTACACGATTATAACCGGCATATAATTTATATAAGCAACACATGAATTTTATAACCAGCACATACGTATATAATCATAACCAGCACATATGTATATAATCATAATCAGCACATATACAAGCAACACATAAATTTGTATAATCAACATATGAATTTGAAATTGTTTCCATAATTTTAGAAATTTTTAGAAACCAACTTTAAAATAAAATACAAAAATACCTTTTATACATGAATTAGAGAGATGACACATGGTATGTTGTAAATGGTTCTTATTGTTTATACATAAAATGAAGTTTGTATATGATTATACCACTATTGTTTGAATCACACGATGTGGTTTGTTTTCCCTAGGAATGTTACCGTTGGAAAAACGGTAACTTTCTAAATTAAAAATAGAATTTGAATTTGCTTTATTTTTGCACACTATATAAACAACTCATTTAATCATTTTAAACACATAAAAATTTTGCACACTTCATACGCTCTCATACACTCTCAATTTATTCTCTATAAATTTTATTCAAGATGTTTCCATACAATAACCGATTTAGCCCTAACTATCGACCACCCCAACAAGCCACGAACCATCCCAACGCCTCTAGCTCGACAAACCCCCAAAACCCAAATCCGATGAATCTGGATTTTCTTGAAAACGCCGACAACCCTTTTTTAAAGGTGTTGTGAGACGTTCACGGCGGTGTGTTAAAATTTGTAAAGTTTGGTTTTGATAATCTTTGTGTTAGTATTTACTTTGAAACGTTGATAAAAATAATCACGTCGCACTTGTAAAAACGAAACCTTGAAGCATTTTTGACAATTTGTATGTATGCGCTTTGATGACTTGTACAGTGTCATGCACAACACGATTTTCATTAAAATTAACACTGAGATGTATTTAAAATTAAGCACGTTACAAATGTATATTATGAATTTTATAAAAAATCATTTTTTGAAAAGTTATAAGAGAAATAAATAAAAAGTGTGAGTGGATCATGTGTCATAACATGGTTGGTTAAAAAACGAAAAGAAAAACAAGAACAACAAAAGCAAAAAGGTATGGATGCGTCATACATCTTAAGAATACGCCACTAAGGGTTGTGGTTTAACATAACGCCCCAGCACGTTAGCACTACGTAGACAATAGGTTTTAACTAACTCACTCTTTAACTATCACGTTATAGTTAACTATTTATTTTAAAGAAAGAAAGAAATAAGTATGATTGAAGCATTAGGGGGGGACCCACCTGACTTAGCGCTCAAGGGCGTTACCACACTAACGAAGAAAAGGAACACCCCCCCCCCCTTGTGGCCCACAACCGGTCGTCTAACTTTGATAGATAATTTAGTCAGTGACACTTTTAGCTTTTAGCTTCTTTATCAATAACAAAATCTCACTTGCATAATCATTTTGTTTGTACACTCCATTTACACTTAATTTCTATTCGATTTTGCTCAGGAAAATGGTATGTTGGCTTGTATCACTTGTAATCATTCATGCGAGCAAAATCAAGTAGAAATCAGATATGGACCTATGATGATTATGCTAGTGGGACTCCCCAAGACAACGGAGGTCAATGTTAGGAACGCCGGTGGTTAAATTGCTTATATATATTATTACGGAACAATAAGTTATGGTTTGAATTGTTAATCTAATTTACCCAATGACTACTAAACTTGATAAAAGTGTTGTATTTTTATAATTTAAATATTTGATTACGTACTTTCCATATGTTATACATCATGTTAGTAGAGACATTGTTTTGGACTCCCAAATTGGGTACTAGAGTTGTTAAAAAATTGGTGTGACTTACTATGAATTAGAATGTGAGATCATATTGTATAGGGAGTCACTTAGATGACTACTACGGTCATTCCCTTCAATGAGTGATTTGTGCTTTGGTGAACAATAACGAGATGCATACCTCTATGCATGACTTCTATGAACTCTTGAAATTCTGGACTATTATTATGCTATAACTATAACTAAATAACTTAACTGAACCCAGAAACATAACAGATTAATAGTTAAAACGTTCAAACGAGAATCGGTTCACCAAACAACCCCTTTCGCGCGAATGGGTAGTCACACTAGCGCGAAAGGCCTGTCGTGCCAACTATTCTCTCGTCCGAACAGTTTGTGTTTTGGTTTTCCCGCTATTTTGTTTCTGCGTCTCTTATTACTGATTCTGTCGGGAAAATCAAGACCCGTAAAATCACAGAAACTTAGTGTCGTGACAAGTGCTCGGACATATATACTTTCTGTTTATTATACTTTCATACTATATACTTACGTACTATAAAGTTCCAAATCCAACCACTCCATAAGCTCTGAACAACCATACACCTTCATTTTCCCCAATCTCAACAAATCGTCAACCCACAGATGATCGGAAAGCTTTTGCAAAATTGTGAGTATACTCGAACACCCTTTTCCATTTTACACTTTGGGCGCAATATGTTTACTATTAAACCTACACGGTTACACTTAGACTTATTCAAATGCACAAACAATCCAATACATGCATGCATGCATACATTATACTTGATTCGTTATTATGGGTTATTCTTTGCATGATAAACTTGTCATTAACTTCGTACGAGCCTACCCTTAACATGTATAGCGCTATAGGAGTAACGCACCGCCCATATTCTCGAGGTCATGTTAAGTCTTTAAACACTTGTGGTAATCTTTGGGTTGACTTGATTATTCACATGCCAGTTTATACGTTAATCTTGATAACTAAGTTTGCCATGCGAATGTGTTTAAATCTTTTATACTTATGCTATGTATTAAACTTGTATACTCGCCAATACTTTTGTATTGAACCATGTATTTTAAACATATTTACAGGATGATGATGATATTAAAATGGGTTTAGCGAGGATGCTTTAGATACACACTTAGAAATCGTTAAACTATGTTTTGTATCAATTTTGAATTATGTTGTATTCTACCTTGTCTTATTTTGTATTTGAAACAATGTTGTATTTGATTTCGTATGATATAACTTGACAATTTGTATCAATGAAATGAAATTAGTTTTATCTAATTATTGTCGCAAATAGTGTTATGAAGTGTGAACAATCTTGTTTTCGTCTCACTCCGATGTTTCCGCCATCGGTTGGGGTGTGACAACAATTTTAGTTTCATCAAGGCCAACTTCGTTTAGTTATTTTTTTTTTCTTAAACTAAAGGAAATAAGAATAAACATGCTTACGAGTTAAGATGTGTGGAGTACATGCTTGTAAAACCTATAATCACTTTCAACACCTTTAAACTCGATGGCTTAAGAGGGCAAAACCCTCTAGTGACCATAGGCAACACCCCTAGCAGGCCCAAGTGGCATAACCACCGGAAGTTACTTTGGATCAGTATGGTTGATGAAAAACTTATTGGACATTGATGTTTAGTAGGAACCGGTCATCAAATTCGTCATTAGTAGCAGCGGGTCATCAGTAGTAACTTGGTCCATTAGTGACAAATAAGAATTAGTAGCAACTACTATCGATAGTAGTCTCAGCGACATATGTAACTCGGTCACCATGGAGAAGCCAATCATCAGCACTAACTTAGTTATTGTTGAAGGTGTGTTTTGCTGAATATTTTCTCGTAAGTGCAACTAAATAACTGCTAACTAACATACTCTTTCATGAAGAGTTGTGATGCTTCAATTGAACCTTATGATGGTTTCAAATCATAATACGCAAGTCTTTGGTACATTTTCATAACATAAATTTCATACTCATTCTTGTTTTCTCTATGAATTATCATTTAGAAATCTTAATGAACATAAACACGCTCTTTTTTTAATGAACAAACATGAACGAGAAAATTCTTTTGCTTAAGTTTTCACATTTATTCAATTAAAGTTAACTTAACGAACACGAGTGTTACATTATTCGTATTCATTATGATCATTTACATGCAGTGATGTCAAGATGTGAGTTATTATCAACCCCAAAGACCAAAGGCTTGTAGCCTTGTGATGTCAAAGTGTGAATGAAAGAGTTGTCTTGTTATGAGGTATTGCGGTTAAGGATTAGGGTTGTTTACGAATCAAGTTGAACCGAGTAGACCTTTACTCATGCTTGGCTAGTTTGCAAACCGAACTGATATGATCGACTCATTTACAACTATATAACAAGCATTTTTTGAGCGCAAACTTTCTTGAGCGAGCGATGAGTGATCTGGACAACCATAAAATTGAGATGTTTCCTTTGATATTTTCGTTGTCGGGTCATGACTGAGTTCGAGTATCCGAGAATGACACTAAGTCGAAGGTCTAAGTGTTCGAGGATGAGGCTTAAGTTAAGACCGAGGTAATAAGTAGACTGCAGAGAATAATCATCGAACTGTTGCTTAGGGGATAGGAGGAAATAATTGACGACTAATGAGAAAAATAAGTAAAAAGCGTGTCACACCCTGGCTTTTGCGGAAGCGTGATTATCTGTGACTTGCTTAATATCATTGCATTCAACCATAACAAACATCTATATGATAAAACCATGATGTTCATCCATAAATTAAGATTCAAAATAGTACAACCGTCATTGTTTAACCACAAACCAAGACTTCAGGTTTCAATTACAACACAACAGAGTTTTAAGTTCCATACTGGACTTCACAAAAGACACTAGTAAAAGCGAGGCTTTGAACCATGTATCCTATCAAGGATATAACACACGATTCAAACCCTTCAGTGCTGGATGACATCACTTATTTGAAAACACAACTTGATATCTTGAACGCCCGCCAGATCCATAACCAGTTTCCTGAAATACATGTAGTTTGAAAACATCAACAAAAGTTGAGCGAGTTCATGTGTTTTTTATGTGAGCTCGTAATAAACTTTGTAACCATAGTATGTATGTATTTGTAAATCTCGGTATGAAAGCAACAAGAAATAGATCAATTAATGGTTTGCAAGGCCATTGATATATGTGTAATGGTGTAGGAATGGCTCAATCCTTTATGCGTATTTCATACCGGGCCATCCGGCGGGAACGACATAGTCGCCACATGGTCCAACCCATATTGAAAGCGTTTACGCGTAACCAGCATGTAACATGTATAATGTGAAGCTAGTAGGTTATCGACAATGAAATATGCACAGACATGACTGCGAGTTGTAGAATGCGCAACACATATCACCATTGTGACACGTGAAGAAATAACCTAAACAACCCCTGTCCACGACAGGTGCTGAGTCCAAACTATAGTACTATCGTTGCTAAGGCGTCAGGCAACAATCACTGTGTAAACATAACATACAAGCATTCATCGAGTAACACGTATAACATGCAGTAACGGTCAGCGTATAAAAGTGTTTGCGTTGTGTGATCGATGTGATTTAGAATAAGTAATGTATGTAACACCCAAAAGTGCGTAAAGCAAAAAGGGACCGAGTATACTCACAGATAGTGCTTAATAACTAAACACTCTTTTGGATTGAAGGGAGCGCTGAGAGATTAGCCTGAACAGTTAACGATAGTATAAGCGAATGAACGGTACATTAAACGGTGATGAGTGATCAAAGTGACGAATGGTCATCCGATCGGATGGCAATCCAAACGGATGGTTATTCGATCGGATGTCAATCCATTCGGATGGCCATTCGGCCGGATTGATATTCGTTTGGGATGGATGTGTTTGTGTATGATGTGACTTGAAGTTTTTGTTGTAGCATTTTGAAAACAGAGAAGTGTCTCTACCTTTCAGGTCATTCGATCGAACGGTCGTTTGATCGGATGGCGATCCGATCGACGAGACATTTCTAGTGAGAACAAGTTCACAGCAGGATTGCCATTCGATCGGATGGTCTTCCGATCAGATGGCAATCCGTTAGAACTGATGATCTATGGAAATTATGAAAAATGTTAAGTGTGGAAACCACGTTCAATCCGATCGGATTGTCGTTCGATGGATGGCAATCCGATCGGATAGCAATCCGTCCCACAATCTGATCTTCTTGAAACTTGTTAATGTAACACCTCAAAAAAATTCGTGTTAAATAAAATAACGACACGTGTCATATAAGACAAAAGTGATATAAACCCGGATATAATTAAAGATGTATGGCAGGATTTAAAAGTGTCGTCATGTTGATTTTTACCTCTGAACGACCTCGTTATGAATCCCAAGACCCTAACATATATTACACACATCTAATATACCTTCAATCCAGTGAATTGTTGACAATAATTGAATTCAAAGTGCAAGACAGAATCCTATGGAATTTCTACGGTAAACCTTCGTTTATGGCACTTTCAAAAGAATCCAAGTAAACATATCAAAGTGGTAGGGTATATAACTATTCAAGACCCTAAACATGAGGCCCCATACTGTTAAATCATGGCCAAAATTCGTAATACATGGTTGCCCCTTCGAATACTTGAAAAGCCAAGGATTTTTGGTTTCTGGAAGTGGCTTACGGACCATAAGCCCACCCCTTACGGTACGTAAGGGGTCCCCAGCGAGGAGAAATTTGGCTGTTGTCGATTTTAAGCTTGTAACTGACTTATAATCGATTTTCCAC
The DNA here is from genome assembly GCA_030545235.1 of Helianthus tuberosus. Lineage (NCBI taxonomy): Eukaryota > Viridiplantae > Streptophyta > Magnoliopsida > Asterales > Asteraceae > Helianthus > Helianthus tuberosus. The sequence goes on along the minus strand of CM060353.1, from coordinate 130,537,247 downwards.
ATCTTTGGACGACCCCTACTTGCTTTTTAGACCACTAGGACACTTGTGGGTGATCAGGGAACATGGATAGACTTATTTGTCAACAATCCATTGAGTTTTGATCACTATATAAAGCCACAAAGTTGCAACCTTTTGATCACACAATTCTTCTACATTTCTGGAGCTTCCTGGAGCTTAAGAGCAGACCCTAAGCCTTCCTAATCGTGCATAGGACTTCTGTAAGTATGCTTAACCTTTCTTAGTTGAGTTTTTGCTTAGTTTAAGCTTAAAAGTCAAACCGTCGTAATTAACGGTTGACTTCACGATTAATCACTAATGGTCCAGTGATTAGTCGAATTGAAAGTAGTTATAAGTTGGTAATTATGTGGGCAATAAACCCTTAAAAGGGCACCCTCTGATTCCCACTCTAACTAGGTCAAATGTCGGGTCAAACTTGTTATTAAAAAGTCAACAGAATGCTTATTTTCCAATTTATGCATAATTAGCAATGTAGAACCCATACAACCTATTTGATCATTATTATAACTTAGTAATTAATGTAAGAACATGTCTAAACATGTTCAACCCGACAATTTTCAGTAGTGACCCGGTTCAGAACCGAAAGTTGCATAATTTGACTTTTGCTTTGACTTTCAGTTCTGACCCGTTTAAGCATGTTTTAGAAATGCATTAGAGCTTTAATTGGTCCAGGTTACATGCAAGTATAACCCTCTGTGATTATACACCATGGTTCATTAGTTAACCAATTAATATGCATGATTCCGTTAATTGCCTATATGTTGACCATTATGCCATTTTCACCATAAAACGTGATTTTTGAAAATGTAAAAGAGTAGAAACCTTAGTTACTGATATATAAACTTGTGACCAAAGTTTGACATCAGTTTGAGGTGTAGATTGAGAGTTATGCTCATTAGCGTAATTATAAAGCTTTTTAGCGATTAAACGGCATAATTAGCGTATAGCCTATTTAAACCTACTTTTTGATATCAAACTCTTTACCCACTGATGTAATATATTATTTTGGGATTTTTAAAGATTTTTAATCAATTTTAGGCTGAGCATAACTTAGGGTCATAAACTTGATTCGGTAATTGTCGGTTTTGCCCTTTCGGGCTATAAAATGAGTTTTACATATCTTTTTGACCCCAAACCTTTTGCTACTGATTTTATATGATAAATAAATTATTTTAGACCTTCTGGAATAATAAAAATATCAGCTTTATTTATAGAACCCGGAAACGGCTTCTAATCGCCTTTTTAAGCGTTTTTAACGCATAGTATGTACTAAAACTATTTTAAACATACAAGGGTTGATACCTACTGATATTTTAGGTAAATTATAATATTTTAACAGTAAGCAAAAGTTGTTTATCTCAGACTTCAGTCTTGAGCTTTTCGGCTTATGTGAAATTACCAAAATGCCCCACGGTGCATAGTTTGGTTATAATTGATAAGTTTCACATATATGCAATACCCTACTGTTATAACTTATCAAATTAAGTATTTTTGCTGATTATATCAGACCTGTAACTCAGGTTAATCCTTGGACTCTTTTATAACCTTATAAATGACTAAAATACCCATACGGGGCATAGGTTATTTTAAACCTTTGTTCCAGAATAGGAGAACCGGTAAAAGCTACCCGCATTTTGCTAATTGAGAATTATACTTGCAAAGGTAAATACTTTTAACTTATTTTCCCTATACGGGCTTGGGGTACGGTATATAAAATACCGCTTGGTCGGGCATTAAATCTTTCCACGTATGATGGTTAAATTGATATTAATCGGCCCGTTTAAATTGTTTTGTTTGCTTAAAGCCTTTGGGAGGTTAATGACCATGTCCCGGATATCCTTGGCATCATTTTACGAAATGGCCACGACCTAAGCACGGGGTGTAGGCGTACACCTGTCAGTTGCCAAAATAAATAATGTGGTGTGTCTATTGATCTTTAACCCGGCACGATCCGGGCTACTGAACGCATATGGAACATATAATTCTTTTATGAGATTATATATTTAAATAATTATCCCAAGTTATAAAAAGTTTGTGCCACGTGCATTCAAATCAATTTTTATTAAACTTTTCAAAATGAGTCGGTTGAATGTATTTACCAGTGTAAACTGACGTATTTTCCCAAAAAGATTAAATGCAGGTACTACTCGTAATAGGCTGGATTTTCTCCTTAGCATCAATAAAGAGTCTCGCAAGTTTAAGATGCCTAACGTCTATTGAACTACTGTTTCCTATTAATTTTTTTTATCCTTCTGTGGATAAACTTTCGACTATTGTGATACTTGATATTACAAATTATTAAAGTTGAATTATATCTTTCATTTGCTTCCGCTGTGCATATTAAATATTGTGTTGTTTGACTGTTATTTTGCCAACCACGTCACGATACTCCCCCACCGGGCCCACCGGTCAAACGTGAAAATATCGGGGTGTGACAGGTTGGTATCAGAGCCAACACTGAGTGAATTAAACACTAGCCTTTTGTATTTAATCTCAGTTACACAATTGCACATTCCAAAATTTTCGAGTCTAGACAAAGAACATAGGAACAATCCAAATTTGTTTCAATTTTTTTTACTTTGTCTTTTATTTTATATATTCTTGTTGTTATCTTATGTTATATTTACAGGACTAAATATGCCGCCAAGATTTTTCAGACGAAGATGACGAGGCAAGGGGCCAATCACCGCCCCCAATGACCACGAGGCTGGGCCTTTGCACATGCGAGCTCCTTCCACCACTGCGAGTGCTGACCCTCGAGAGAACAGGAGGAACCTTTTTGAGCCTGCGAGATGATCTGTTTCACACAGTTCGACACCTCCCATTCACAACTCATATGGGCCACAGTCGGAAAATGAGCCCGACAACCCTCAACCTTCTTACATACCTCTTCAGCGATCCCTATCGCATAATTCCTTTGGTAACCCCACACCTGTTTTTAGGGGCCGGTTTAACCCGGCAAACTACATACAAGAACCAGTGGGTTTTAACCCATTGGGGCCAGAGGATCACTTCTCCGGCGATCATGCAGAGGACATGGACGAGGACACGGATCCCGTCGAGCCCGCAACTGGAACTCCCAACCATCCTATCGAGGTCTCCGATGGTTCGTATTTTCATGGATCACCCTACCGTGGTCCGGACAGTTACCAGGCATGATTTAACCAGTTCGAGTGGTATTTTACACCCTCGCATCATTCGTCGCCTCACCAGCAACAGCAGCAGCAGGATCCCTCTGGGGATTCACGATTTGTGGCAGTCACGCCACCGCCTCCACCACCACCAGTTAATCAGGCACCTCCAGAACCACCAAGGCGTAGGAGGACAGGCGCGCGAATGTCGACGCGTGGAGGAGATTTTCACTTCAGCTCTCTTCGACACTCAAGTGGCAGTCATTATCCGCCACTACAGGAAGACCCGCAAATGGGTGGACCTTCAAACCCAGTTGCATCGCAGCCACCACCGATGGGTTTTGATAACCCGATTCCTGCCTACACTGGTTCTATGGCGTACAACCCGTTTGAGCCGCCGGCTCACACCAACTATAATTACGCTGAAGCCGACCCATACTTGGCAGCGACCAATTACAACGCCTTTAACCCGGAAGGACCTTATGGAGCTCCTTGGGGAGTAGGGTACCCGACTCATGGGTACCAAATACCTACTAGACCTATAATTCGGCAACAATCGCAGCCGCCACGGTTTTCCCCACCCGAGCGGGAAGAAATTCTTCAGAGATTGGACTAGGTCGAGCGAGACTTTCACAGAGATCGCAGGGAGCGACAAAGTTTCTTCCAAGGACTGACAAGTCTAATAAAGGGGAAGAGCAAGAAGGACCATTGAATCCTTCAATTATTTGTATTTTCCTTGTTTCAGTTGAGCCCCTGCGTGGGCCTGTCTTGCTGTTTTGACCCCTGCGTGGGTATGGTTGTCTTTTGAGCCCCTGCGTAGGCCTATATTTCTGTTAACCCCTACGAGGGTATGTTGTTTGTTTAAATCCCTGCGTGGACTAGTATTTCAGTTTGACCCCTGCGTGGGTAAGTGTTTGTTAAAAAGTCCCGTTTAGGGCAGTATGTAATCTTTTAATAATTAATGGAATGTTAAGTTTATAAATTTCATTTTTGCCATTATATGCATAAATATTATATATGAAATAAATAAATCAAAATCATTCCTTTTAATATTAATCTGCCTATTAAATATTGAATAAGAATCTTAAGAGTGAAACCTAGCCTGAGTGTCATTGTAAAGACCTGGCCAAGATGGTAAGACCTGTATAAAAGATTCGGATCCTGTTAACATCTGAAAATATGTTAACACTCCTGGCAGATGTGATTCGTTAGAAATCACACACGTCATTCTTATAATAGGATTCTTTAAAGGATTCCTAACCCAACTTAAATGATCTGTGAATCATGGGTTTAAATCATCAATTAAGATGATCATATTTCGACCATACATTGGTAATATAGTGCCTACGGGCCCTGCTCATTTTCATATGAGACAAAAGACAGTAATAGTCTTCGACCCTGTCTGAAAAAGGTAAAGAACTATGTTCAAACCTTCATGCCTTGATTCTAAGAAATCATGGCTTATAATTTAAAATGTCCCTGTGACTAGGCCTTGTGTACTAATAAAACTGTCACACCCCCAAAATCCACATGCGGAGTATCACCGCTTGAAGGCGTGACTGACCAGGATCAAGCCACCAATCATATTGAACAAGCAAGTAAATAATTATAAAAGTCCAACCAATACAATTGGTGTCCAAAACAAACATAGTTTAAGTTGCAAGCGGAAGCATAATGATTAAATCCAAAACCAAATATAAGTTCAAATGTTTCAAAGTTTCACATGGCACACAGCTGTCCATGTCCCACAACGACTCTTCCCCATGCAAGCTCCAGCTATGTACCTATTGACCTGCAAAGCATGTAGTAACGAGTCAACAATAATGTTGAGCGAGTTCACAGTTGGGTGTTCGTTTTAAGTTGTTCAAAAACAGTTTCCTTTAACTGGCATCCTGCCGTGGGGGTTACCCCATAGTTGAAAACGTGATTTGTTTATCCCATTTACTCCGGCAATCCAGCCGTGGGGGCTACCCCATGTTTAGTTATCTGGCTTTTCGGCCGTGGGGGCTACCCCATGTATACACTAGACTCGTTACCATATCGACTGCTGACTGTAGTCATGTTTATGTGCCCTGAACTGTCAATGTCTATCATCATTGACGTGCCCAGATCCATTAGTTCATGCCCGTCCTCTGCGGCACGGTGTGAGGCTTGTCAGACCTAAATAGCGCTATCTAACTAATGACCCGCTCGCCATTGGCCCGGCGATTAAGTCGATATAAAAAGGAGGGACTTCGTGATAGAGTTTTGGTCTAGTAAAGTTTAACTGTCCCTGAGGACGAGGAATTACATTCCTGAACCAGTACTGTCCTACCCAAGAAAGGACGAGGAAACCATGTTCCTTAACCCCATTCCCAACCCCTGGGAATCCCATGCTTTGTAGAATGTGTGAACTCACCTTAGTTTGCTCGGCAGATACACAGAAAGGTCAAGTCTAGCTGCCAGTGGTCAACCACGTCCTAACATGGTTACCACACAAGTCAGGTTTTGATTTCGAGTAGTGCACATAAGTATGACATAAGCTAGCAGATGATTAACACATACAGATTAGCAGTCAATTACATAACATCTGATACTTGTACGATCCAAAGGTAAAGCCCAATAACAGGCGGCCCAACATGTTATGCGTTCAGCACAGTCTTGTGCGATCCACAACATGTTGTGCGATTCAGTTAATATACCCGGCCCAAATAACAAACCGACCCAACATACAAACGGCCCAACAAGTAAACTAGTAAACAGCTTGTGCGATCCAATATATCTTGTGCGACTGGGGACGTCTTGTGCGACTGGACTTGTTCGATCGGACCACCTCTTGTGCGATCGATCTTGTGCGACCGACAAGCTTGTGCGATCAGTTTTTACTATCCAGATATTATGCCTTTCGGTTACAATCATTCAATAGTTTCCAATTATCAATCAATAGTTTCTATCCTAGCTAATATTCGATCAAACCAAGCAATCACCATCACTAACAGTTATGAGTTTCCCCAAAACCCTAAAATAATTCTAACAGTTACATCGATTACATCATATAATCATTCAATCGGATTAACTAAGACAATCAAATAAACTCTACAATCATCCATACGATCCGAACCGTCATCCAAATGTCATGTACACAGAATCGTCTTTCAGTTCAACAATCAACATTCATACCAAGTATCCAGTTGGTTAATATATATATATGACGAAATCGAATACTAACATCATGCTAATATGCTTTCGGGTCCTGATCACATCAATATCAATCCATATAAATCTTTCAATAATATAAATTCTCAAACCCTAGGTCAACACCAACTCACATATATAAAAGAATATATAGCTGATCATGTCATGCATACACAAATCGAAATCATCTATACTCCTACTGACACTTCATTAAATGTCCACATGTTTTTGTTTGAACGCACATGGCTTCCATGTTCACAATCAGATTATTAAATCTTGGTGCAACCATGAAACTTCACCCTATGGGCCCTCACAACCGAATGTCATTAATATTCAATAGTATCCACACACAAACCGATATCAGCCATCAACATACAATTTAAATTTCATGTCTAACCTATTAGTCATGCAAGATACTATCAACTCACGGTGATTCCAACTATACAGTTAACAAGCAATCATGTAAAGGTTGGACACTAACCGGAAAAGAGAAAATAACGAGTCAATCGGAAAGAAAGGTTCCAAAGGCTTGCAGTTGCCGTCACTCGGAGAAAGAGACCCTAGGGTTTTGCGATTAAGCTAACACGTAAAGGTTGAGAATAATATAATACTGATCCACTACTGGGCCTAAAGCCCAGTTGATTTCGTTGGCCATATATGGACGAAAATACATGAAGTGTTTTCGGCCATGGGTGTTTTCGTAGGGGGTTGGTTGGAAAAGTTCCATGTTTTATAATAAACATACAAATATTTTTCTCATAACATATATTAACAAACATGCAACCCTATATTAGCAAATATGCAAACATATCAACAATACACTTATGTTGTATATCAAATATAACATACAAATCACAATACGATTTAACGTATTACAAACGTGTACATTTGTGAAACAAACAAGTTGTGTAAAATAAACAACTTAAACCATTAACGTGCAGTTAATGCGAATATGGAAATCTTGGAAACTCGAGTTGTCACATTATCCCCAAGTTGAAAGAAATTTCGTCCCGAAATTTGATACGTACTCACTGAGGAAGCTAGTTAAGTTGCATGGTTTTCCTGGGGTGTCACATCCTCCCCCCGTTGATCTGGAATTTCGTCCCGAAATTCCGTAGCTTCAGCCTCAGTAGTGGTTGTACCGTTTGCAAATAGTTGGGGATACTTTTGTTTCATCTGATCTTCGCGTTCCCAGGTGAACTCTGGGCCGCGACGTGAGTTCCAACGAACTCGAACGAGAGGGATTCTAGTGCGTTTGAGGACCTTAACATCCCGGTCCGTGATTTCAACTGGTTCCTCGACGAATCGTAACTGCTCGTCGATAGTGAGCTCCTTCAAAGGAACTATGTGGGTCTCATCTGACAGACACTTCTTCAGATTTGACACGTGGAAAACGTTGTGAACTGCACTGAGTTCTGCTGGTAAGTTCAGTTTGTAGGCCGCCTTGCCTATTTTCTCCATGACTTCGAACGGTCCAACGTATCGTGGGTTAAGTTTGCCTCGTTTACCAAAACGAACCACACCCTTCCAGGGTGAAACTTTGAGTAGCACTCGCTCCCCAACCTGGAGCTCGAGTGGTTTCCTGCCCTTATCGGCGTAGCTTTTCTGACGGTCACGAGCTGCCGCCATTCATTGTCGTATCTGAGCAATTCGTTCTGTTGTGTCTACCGCAAGTTCTGGACCAGTGATCTGACTATCCCCCACCTCTGCCCAACAAAGAGGTGACCGGCATTTACGCTCGTACAATGCCTCAAACGGAGCAGCTTTAATGCTGGTGTGGTAGCTGTTATTGTACGAAAATTCCACAAGTGGCATATGCTTTTCCCAGCCGTTGCCAAAGTCAATTACACATGCCCTAAGCATGTTTTCAAGGGTCTGGATGGTGCGTTCAGACTGCCCATCCGTTTGCGGGTGATAAGCTGTGCTCATATCTAAACGTGAACCAAAGGACTTGTGCATTGCTTGCCACAGTTCAGAGGTAAAACGTGCATCACGATCCGAGATAATAGAGGTGGGCACCCGTTGCCTCGAGGCAACTTCCTTAAGGTATACGTCTGCTAGAGTGGAGAACTTATCCGTTTCCTTGATAGCCAAGAAGTGTGCAGACTTTGTGAGTCGATCCACGATCACCCAAATAGTATCGTTACCACATTGAGATCTAGGCAGGCCAGTAACAAAATCCATGGAAATTGGCTCCCATTTCCATTGTGGTATCTCTGGCTGTTGTAGTAGGCCTGAAGGTTTCTGATATTCCGTCTTGACTCTCGCACAAGTCAAGCACTTGCTAACGTAAGTTGCTATGTGAGCTTTCATGCTAGGCCACCAATTCGTAGTTTTGATATCGTGGTACATCTTATCCGAACCAGGGTGTACTGAGTAGCGAGACTTGTGTGCCTCATCCATGACAAGCTCTCGTAGGTTGCCATAGAGTGGGACCCAAATGCGTCCTGTTACGTAGTAAGCACCGTCTTCCTTTTGTTCTAATCGTTGCCTTGAGCCGCGTAGGGCTTCAGCCCTGATGTTTTCTCGTTTCAATGCTTCTACCTGAGCATCTCGAATCTGAGAAGGAAGACTAGACTGTATAGTGAGTTGTAAAGCTCGTACGCGCTTAGGCGCAGTGTCCTTTCGACTGAGGGCGTCAGCCACAACATTGGCTTTGCCTGGGTGATACCTTATCGAGCATTCGTAGTCATTCAGTAACTCGACCCATCGTCGCTGTCGGATATTCAGTTCCTTCTGTTTGAAGATATGTTCGAGACTCCTGTGATCGGTGTAGATGGCGCACTTAGTACTGTGCAAGTAGTGTCTCCATATCTTAAGTGCAAAAACAACAGCTCCCAGCTCTAGATCGTGTGTAGTGTAGTTCCTTTCATGAACTTTAAGTTGGCGAGAGGCGTAGGCTATAACTTTATCCCGCTGCATCAATACACAACCAAGACCCTGAATGGATGCGTCGCAGTAAACCACAAAGTCGTCTGTGCCCTCTGGCAATGAGAGAATAGGTGCGCTACAAAGTCTATCCTTTAAGTGCTGGAATGCTGATTCCTGTGCATTTCCCCAACGATAGATAACGCCTTTCTGAGTTAGTGAGGTGAGGGGCTGTGCAATCTTGGAAAAATCCTTAATGAACCTCCTGTAGTAACCTGCCAAGCCCAAAAATTGGCGAATTTTTGTTGGCGTACGAGGTGAAGGTCAGTTCTTAATCGAGTCTACCTTAGATGGATCTACATGAATCCCATCCTTGTTTACCACGTGGCCTAGAAAGTGGACTTCACGAAGCCAGAAGTCGCATTTCAAAAACTTGGCGTACAGCTGTTCTGTTCGAAGGAGTTCCAAAATAAGTCGTAAATGCTGCTCTTGTTCCTCCTGACTCTTAGAGTAGATCAGAATGTCGTCGATGAATACAATAACGAACTTGTCTAGGTACGGCTTGCACACTCGATTCATCAAGTCCATGAAGACCGCAGGTGCGTTTGTCAGCCCAAAAGGCATGACCAAAAACTCATAATGTCCATAACGGGTTTCAAAGGCTGTTTTAGAGATGTCCTCTTCTCGGACTCTCAGCTGGTGATATCCTGATCTCAAATCAATCTTTGAATAGTAGCTCGACCCTTGCAGCTGGTCGAACAAGTCGTCAATGCGTGGAAGAGGATAGCGATTCTTCACGGTCACCTTGTTGAGTTCACGGTAGTCGATACACATACGGAAGGTACCGTCCTTCTTCTTCACGAATAGCACTGGAGCTCCCCAGGGCGAAGAGCTAGGACGAATAAAACCCTTATCCAAGAGTTCTTGTAGTTGCGTAGAGAGTTCCTTTAACTCTGATGGAGCTAGGCGATACGGTGCACGAGCTATAGGTGCTGCTCCAGGAGCTAGCTCGATCTGAAATTCGACCTGGCGATGAGGCGGAAGACCTGGTAGTTCCTCAGGGAATACCTCAGGATAGTCGCGTACAATTGGAAAATCTTATATCTTCTTCTCTTTCTTCGAGGTGTCAGTAACGAGAGCCAGAATGGCAGTGTGGCCCTTACGCAAACACTTTTGGGCCTTAAGGAAAGAGATGGTGCCCACTACAGCACCACTCTTGTCGCCTTGAATTTCTAGAGGTTCTCTGCCAGAACGGGGAATACGAACAATCTTCTCTTTGCATAGTATCTCTGCTTGTTGTTAGGATAACCAATCCATCCTAATGATGATGTCGAAACCATCACAACGTTGGGGTCATTCCTAGCATCACCCTGACCAATCACGAACACTCGACCCCTGGCACCATTGCCGTCGTTATTACCCCCGTTGTTATTCCCGTTGCCCTGATTATTGTTGTTGTTGGTTCTGATTCGCAGGTCGCGAGCTCCTGCAATTCCTTAGCTTCATGACCCATCTTGAGACACCTCTGGCAACGACCCCTGTTGCACTGACCACTGTGGTGCCTGTTGCATCTGTTGCACTTCGGGAGGTTTCCTCGATATCCACCCTGCCCTTGAATACCAGAAGATTGTTGACCAGGGCTCTGGTAGTCATCAATCTTTCGCTGCTGTGCCTGGGACTGAACTGAAGTCGAACCCTTGCTGGAGGTTCCATCCCACTTTCGTTTATTGTCACTGGTTGTAGCAGTAGCACTTACACGCTTAGGCAGTCTGTTCTGTTCCACTGCCTGGTCCGTGAGACGATGAGCAAGACGAGTAACATCCTGGATGGTAGCAAGGTTGGCAGAAGTCACATGACTTTGAATCTCTGGTACTAAGCCTTTGAGGTACAACTCAATGCGTTTGATGGGAGGATCCACCATAATTGGACATAACACTGCCAGTTCCTTAGATCGTTTAGCGTACGCTTCTATCTCTGACCCCGTCATCTTCAGGTTAAAGAACTCCACTTCCAACTAGTGGATGTCATCACGACTACAGTATTCACGTTTGATTCAGTTCCTTAGTATCACTTCTTGGGGTGGCATTAGCAGCCGCCAGCCCCAGTATCTGAACTTGCGCGTTCCACCAAGTTAGCGCAGTGCCTTCGAGAGTACCAGTGGCATATTGCTCCCTACGAGCCTCGGGGCATTCACACATTTCAAAGATCGATTTCGAGCTTCTCGAACCAGTGGAGGAGTCCAACAGCTCCTTCAGTGCCACTGAAAGTAGTAGATCAGCAGTCCATGAACGTCTTAAATGTGCATACCGGCGGCTGAGCGTTCTGACCTTGTTGCGCGAGGAAGAATAGATGGGGTTAAGCGCGAGAGTTGGGTCATGAGAGTAGGATCTAACATCCTAGGATAGGTTCGGAACAGCAGGTTATACCTTCTGCCTGAGCGGCTGCGAGTGCTGCCGTAACTAGTTCGTTGATAAGAGTCGTCAGCTGGGCTTGAGTTAGGTTCACACGTACACTCATGATTCTCCACATCGAAGGAAATATGAGTGAGAAAGGTTCGCGAAAGTGTGATGACAGAAGAGAGTAAGCACACAAGTGTTTTCAATTAACAGTTGCTACGTTTATCTAAGCATACCATGAGCAAAGTTCTATGGAATCTAGCAAGTAGGCAATGTAAACATGAACAGTATTACCTATAGGGTTGAGTCTTGCACGTGGAGCGAAGCGTCGTTGTGGATCGTAGAGCACTGTACAGGTTATAGTCTGGTTTTAACAAAATCATTTTCCTTTATTAAAACCAAGTTCTCTATAACCAATGGCTCTGATACCAATCTGTCACACCCCCAAAATCCACATGCGGAGTATCACCGCTTGAAGGCGTGACTGACCAAGATCAAGCCACCAATCATATTGAACAAGCAAGTAAATAATTATAAAAGTCCAACCAATACAATTGGTGTCCAAAACAAACATAGTTTAAGTTGCAAGCGGAAGCATAATGATTAAATCCAAAACCAAATATAAGTTCAAATGTTTCAAAGTTTCACATGGCACACAGCTGTCCATGTCCCACAACGACTCTTCCCCATGCAAGCTCCAGCTATGTACCTATTGACCTGCAAAGCATGTAGTAACGAGTCAACAATAATGTTGAGCGAGTTCACAGTTGGGTGTTCGTTTTAAGTTGTTCAAAAACAGTTTCCTTTAACTGGCATCCTGCCGTGGGGGTTACCCCATAGTTGAAAACGTGATTTGTTTATCCCATTTACTCCGGCAATCCAGCCGTGGGGGCTACCCCATGTTTAGTTATCTGGCTTTTCGGCCGTGGGGGCTACCCCATGTATACACTAGACTCATTACCATATCGACTGCTGACTGTAGTCATGTTTATGTGCCCTGAACTGTCAATGTCTATCATCATTGACGTGCCCAGATCCATTAGTTCATGCCCGTCCTCTGCGGCACGGTGTGAGGCTTGTCAGACCTAAATAGCGCTATCTAACTAATGACCCGCTCGCCATTGGCCCGGCGATTAAGTCGATATAAAAAGGAGGGACTTCGTGATAGAGTTTTGGTCTAGTAAAGTTTAACTGTCCCTGAGGACGAGGAATTACATTCCTGAACCAGTACTGTCCTACCCAAGAAAGGACGAGGAAACCATGTTCCTTAACCCCATTCCCAACCCCTGGGAATCCCATGCTTTGTAGAATGTGTGAACTCACCTTAGTTTGCTCGGCAGATACACAGAAAGGTCAAGTCTAGCTGCCAGTGGTCAACCACGTCCTAACATGGTTACCACACAAGTCAGGTTTTGATTTCGAGTAGTGCACATAAGTATGACATAAGCTAGCAGATGATTAACACATACAGATTAGCAGTCAATTACATAACATCTGATACTTGTACGATCCAAAGGTAAAGCCCAATAACAGGCGGCCCAACATGTTATGCGTTCAGCACAGTCTTGTGCGATCCACAACATGTTGTGCGATTCAGTTAATATACCCGGCCCAAATAACAAACCGACCCAACATACAAACGGCCCAACAAGTAAACTAGTAAACAGCTTGTGCGATCCAATATATCTTGTGCGACTGGGGACGTCTTGTGCGACTGGACTTGTTCGATCGGACCACCTCTTGTGCGATCGATCTTGTGCGACCGACAAGCTTGTGCGATCAGTTTTTACTATCCAGATATTATGCCTTTCGGTTACAATCATTCAATAGTTTCCAATTATCAATCAACAGTTTCTATCCTAGCTAATATTCGATCAAACCAAGCAATCACCATCACTAACAGTTATGAGTTTCCCCAAAACCCTAAAATAATTCTAACAGTTACATCGATTACATCATATAATCATTCAATCGGATTAACTAAGACAATCAAATAAACTCTACAATCATCCATACGATCCGAACCGTCATCCAAATGTCATGTACACAGAATCGTCTTTCAGTTCAACAATCAACATTCATACCTAGTATCCAGTTGGTTAATATATATATATGACGAAATCGAATACTAACATCATGCTAATATGCTTTCGGGTCCTGATCACATCAATATCAATCCATATAAATCTTTCAATAATATAAATTCTCAAACCCTAGGTCAACACCAACTCACATATATAAAAGAATATATAGCTGATCATGTCATGCATACACAAATCGAAATCATCTATACTCCTACTGACACTTCATTAAATGTCCACATGTTTTTGTTTGAACGCACATGGCTTCCATGTTCACAATCAGATTATTAAATCTTGGTGCAACCATGAAACTTCACCCTATGGGCCCTCACAACCGAATGTCATTAATATTCAATAGTATCCACACACAAACCGATATCAGCCATCAACATACAATTTAAATTTCATGTCTAACCTATTAGTCATGCAAGATACTATCAACTCACGGTGATTCCAACTATACAGTTAACAAGCAATCATGTAAAGGTTGGACACTAACCGGAAAAGAGAAAATAACGAGTCAATCGGAAAGAAAGGTTCCAAAGGCTTGCAGTTGCCGTCACTCGGAGAAAGAGACCCTAGGGTTTTGCGATTAAGCTAACACGTAAAGGTTGAGAATAATATAATACTGATCCACTACTGGGCCTAAAGCCCAGTTGATTTCGTTGGCCATATATGGACGAAAATACATGAAGTGTTTTCGGCCATGGGTGTTTTCGTAGGGGGTTGGTTGGAAAAGTTCCATGTTTTATAATAAACATACAAATATTTTTCTCATAACATATATTAACAAACATGCAACCCTATATTAGCAAATATGCAAACATATCAACAATACACTTATGTTGTATATCAAATATAACATACAAATCACAATACGATTTAACGTATTACAAACGTGTACATTTGTGAAACAAACAAGTTGTGTAAAATAAACAACTTAAACCATTAACGTGCAGTTAATGCGAATATGGAAATCTTGGAAACTCGAGTTGTCACATTATCCCCAAGTTGAAAGAAATTTCGTCCCGAAATTTGATACGTACTCACTGAGGAAGCTAGTTAAGTTGCATGGTTTTCCTGGGGTGTCACATCCTCCCCCCGTTGATCTGGAATTTCGTCCCGAAATTCCGTAGCTTCAGCCTCAGTAGTGGTTGTACCGTTTGCAAATAGTTGGGGATACTTTTGTTTCATCTGATCTTCGCGTTCCCAGGTGAACTCTGGGCCGCGACGTGAGTTCCAACGAACTCGAACGAGAGGGATTCTAGTGCGTTTGAGGACCTTAACATCCCGGTCCGTGATTTCAACTGGTTCCTCGACGAATCGTAACTGCTCGTCGATAGTGAGCTCCTTCAAAGGAACTATGTGGGTCTCATCTGACAGACACTTCTTCAGATTTGACACGTGGAAAACGTTGTGAACTGCACTGAGTTCTGCTGGTAAGTTCAGTTTGTAGGCCGCCTTGCCTATTTTCTCCATGACTTCGAACGGTCCAACGTATCGTGGGTTAAGTTTGCCTCGTTTACCAAAACGAACCACACCCTTCCAGGGTGAAACTTTGAGTAGCACTCGCTCCCCAACCTGGAGCTCGAGTGGTTTCCTGCCCTTATCGGCGTAGCTTTTCTGACGGTCACGAGCTGCCGCCATTCGTTGTCGTATCTGAGAAATTCGTTCTGTTGTGTCTACCGCAAGTTCTGGACCAGTGATCTGACTATCCCCCACCTCTGCCCAACAAAGAGGTGACCGGCATTTACGCCCGTACAATGCCTCAAACGGAGCAGCTTTAATTTCATGTCTAACCTATTAGTCATGCAAGATACTATCAACTCACAGTGATTCCAACTATACAGTTAACAAGCAATCATGTAAAGGTTGGACACTAACCGGAAAAGAGAAAATAACGAGTCGATCGGAAAGAAAGGTTCCAAAGGCTTGCAGTTGCCGTCACTCGGAGAAAGAGACCCTAGGGTTTTGCGATTAAGCTAACACGTAAAGGTTGAGAATAATATAATACTGATCCACTACTGGGCCTAAAGCCCAGTTGATTTCGTTGGCCATATATGGACGAAAATACATGAAGTGTTTTCGGCCATGGGTGTTTTCGTAGGGGGTTGGTTGGCAAAGTTCCATGTTTTATAATAAACATACAAATATTTTTCTCATAACATATATTAACAAACATGCAACCCTATATTAGCAAATATGCAAACATATCAACAATACTCTTATGTTGTATATCAAATATAACATACAAATCACAATACGATTTAACGTATTACAAACGTGTACATTTCTGAAACAAACAAGTTGTGTAAAATAAACAACTTAAACCATTAACGTGCAATTAATGCGAAGATGGAAATCTTGGAAACTCGAGTTGTCACAAAAACTATTATTGTTTATAATTAGGATAAATTATAATAGAAATCCTAAATAAATATGAGTAACAAATTAACCAAATATGGTCTATGTTTACTATGGTTAATGAATTACCCTAAGGGGCAATTCCATAATAAACTCCCAAATAAACTATTGTCATTGTCTTATGTAACAGTTCAAATTAAAATGACTGACTCGGACGAAATAAATAGTCACCCAAGGGAGAATAATGATAATGCCCGAATTAATATAACGGGTGCTGAACTGAATGCGTTAGTAGACGACGCTGTTACAAAGGCCTTAGAGCGGCAGTATGAAGAATATAGTGGGACTCGAAGTAGGACCCTATCCACACCGCATTCAAAGCCACCCTCCAAGAAGGATGAACCCAAGAAAGGAGATGACGATCGTCACTCCTCAAATCATCATAGTGACCCGTCTCAGAAGATAATGCTAAATCAAGGACCCCGTGACAAGGGTTGCTCCTACAAATATTTTGTCTCATGTAGACCCAGGGATTTCACTGGGGAGAAAGGAGTTGTAGATTGTATGACGTGGTTAGATGAGATGGATACAGTTGTGGATATCAGCGGATGCGCTGAGAGTGATGTGGTCAAGTTTGTGTCGCAATCATTTAAGGGTGAGGCCTTAGCCTGGTGGAGATCGTTGATTCAAGCCACCGGGAAGATCCCATTGTACAACATGACATGGGAGCAATTTGTTGCCCTTATCAGGGAAAACTACTGCCCTCAACACGAGGTAGAAAAGATTGAGTCTGATTTCTTATCGTTGGTTATGAAGAATCTCGACTGTCAAGCTTACCTCATGAGCTTCAACACCTTGTCAAGATTGGTTCCGTATCTGGTGACCCCGGAACCCAAACGCATAGCTCGTTTCATTGGGGGTTTAGCCCCAGAAATAAAGGCAAGCGTGAAGGCCTCTCGGCCAACTACTTTCAGATCTGTCACTGATATATCTTTGTCCCTCACCCTGGACGCGGTCAGACAAAGATCGCTGAGGAACACAGATACCGAGAAAAGGAAACGTGAAGATTACAGTTCACGAAGGTCAAACAAGAAGCACCGAGGAAACAATGACCACAGGAAAGGGTCTGAGTCTGAAAAGGATGGGCATCAGTCTGGTGATAAGCCCAAGTGCAAAGTCTGCAAGAGACAGCACTTCGGGAAGTGCAGGTTTGACTCGAACTCGCAGACTCAGTCAAGAACTTTTACATGTGGTATATGCAAGTCCAAGGAACACAAGACCTTGGATTGCAAGAAGCTGAAAGATGCAACGTGCTACAGTTGCAATGAAAAGGGGCACATTAAGACAAACTGCCCGAAATATGCAAAGAAAGCCGATGAAGGAAAGAAGACCAATGCTAGGGTCTTCAGGATGGATGCAAAGGAAGTGGTTCTAGACGACAATGTGATTACAGGTACTTTCCTTGTAAATGATGTCTATGCAAGAGTACTTTTTGATTCAGGCGCTGATAAATCGTTCATAGATAATAAGTTTTGCAAATTGCTGAATTTACCTGTTAAAACCTTAAGTGTGAATTATGAGGTGGAGTTAGCAGATGGCACCATAGAAACCGTCTCAACTGTGTTAGATGGATGTGTTATATCCATTAAGAACCACTCTTTTCCTTTAACCCTACTTCCCTTTAAGTTAGCCGGTTTTGACATAGTTTTGGGTATGGACTGGTTATCTCATAACCAGGCCCAAATTGTCTGCAACAAGAAGCAAGTGGTGATTAAGACTCTGTCTGGTGAATCACTTACCATTCGAGGAGATACCCAGTATGGACTGCCTGAGCAAGTGACTATGCTCAAGGCCTCTAAGTGTTTAAAGAAGGGTTGTGTCATCTACATGGTACAAGTGATTATTGATGAGCCGAAACCGAAGATGGAAGATATCCCCGTCATTTCTGAATACCCTGATGTTTTTCCTGAAGAACTACCTGGTTTACCACCAGATAGACAAGTCGAATTCAGAATTGACATCATCCCTGGGGCAGCACCAGTTGCTAGGGCACCTTATAGGTTGGCACCAACGGAGATGAAGGAATTAAGAACGCAACTAGATGAATTGATAGCAAAAGGTTTCATTAGACCTAGTTCGTCTCCTTGGGGAGCACCAATCTTATTTGTCAAGAAGAAGGATGGATCGATGCATCTGTGCATCGATTACCGTGAGCTTAACAAGGTCACTATCAAGAACATGTATCCATTGCCCAGAATCGATGATCTGTTTGATCAACTTCAAGGGGCAAGTTACTTCTCCAAGATAGATTTGAGGTCAGGCTATCACCAATTGAAGGTTAAAGATGAAGATGTTCACAAGACTGCATTTAGGACTCGTTATGGTCATTACGAGTTCCTAGTGATGCCTTTTGGGCTTACCAATGCACCTCCCGCATTCATGGATCTCATGAATCGCTTCTGCAAGCCCTACTTGGACAAATTTGTCATCGTCTTCATTGACGACATCCTCATCTACTCGAAGAACAAGACTGATCAGGAGAAACATCTTCGATGTATTCTTTCACTACTTCAGCAGGAGAAACTCTATGCCAAATTCTCTAAATGTGAATTCTGGCTTCGTGAAGTCCAATTCCTTGGACATGTGGTAAGTGAGCGTGGTATCCAAGTGGATCCCGCTAAGGTTGAAGCCGTCATGAATTGGCAAGAGCCGAAGACACCTACCGAGATTCGTAGCTTCCTAGGCTTGGCAGGATATTATAGGCGATTCATTGAAAATTTCTCAAGGATTGCTGCACCCCTAACTTCTTTGGCAAGGAAGAAAGTAAAGTTCGTTTGGGGTCCTAAGCAGTAAGAATCCTTTGATATCCTTAAACAAAAGTTGACCAACGCTCCTGTATTGACGTTGCCGGATGGAACCAAAGAATTCGTAGTTTACTGTGATGCATCACACACTGGCATGGGATGTGTGCTTATGCAAAAAGGTAAGGTTATTGCCTATGCTTCAAGCCAGTTAAAGGTGCATGAAAAGAATTACACGACCCATGACTTGGAGTTGGGTGCCGTTGTATTTGCACTGAAGCTATGGAGGCACTATTTGTATGGGGTCAAGTTTGTGATCTATTCTGATCACAAGAGCTTCCAGCACCTGTTTAACCAAAAGGATTTGAACATGAGGCAACGACGTTGGATGGAAACCTTAAATGATTATGATTGTGAAATAAGATACCATCCTGGCAAAGCGAATGTAGTCGCCGATGCCTTGAGTCGGAAGGAAAGGGTGAAACCCATTCGAATCAATGCCAAGAGCATTGAGATAAAGAACGGTTTGAATGAAAGGTTGTTAGCTGCACAGAAGGAAGCTGTGTTGGAAGCTAACTATCCTAACGAAAGGCTAGGAGTCACTGAAGAGCAATTATCTCAGGGCAAGGACGGAATCCTGAGGTTAAATGGAAGAATATGGGTTCCAGTTTATGGAGGACTTCGAGATGTTATCCTCCAGGAAGCCCACAGCTCTAAATATTCCGTTCATCCTGGAGCTGATAAGATGTACCAGGATTTGAAGGCAAATTACTGGTGGATAGGCTTGAAGAAGTCTGTAGCCACCTATGTAGCTAAATGCTTGATATGTGCACAAGTCAAGGCTGAACATCAGAAGCCATCAGGTTTGCTACAACAGCCTGAACTTCCCACTTGGAAGTGGGAAATGGTAACTATGGATTTTATCACCAAGTTACCTAAATCAAGGAAAGGAAATGATATGATATGGGTGATCGTGGATAGACTGACGAAGCAGCACATTTCCTACCCATAAAGGAGACCTATAGCTCCGACATGTTAGCCCAACTGTACGTAGATAAGATTGTAACTCTACATGGAATACCTATGGCTATTATCTCTGACAGAGATACTAGATACACGTCGCATTTTTGGAAAAGTTTCCAACAATCTTTGGGGACGCGCTTAAATTTCAGTACGGCTTACCATCCTCAGACAGACGGCCAGAGTGAGCGTACAATTCAAACATTAGAAGACATGCTTCGTGCATGTGTGATTGACTTAGGTGGTAGTTGGGATAATCACCTGCCATTGATTGAGTTCTCATATAACAATAGCTACCATACCCGCATCAAGGCTGCGCCTTTCGAGGCTTTATACGGTAGAAAGTGTAGAACGCCCATTTGTTGGGCAGAAGTTGGAGATGTCCAACTGTCAGGTCCGGAAATAGTCTTTGAAACAACGGACAAGATTGTCCAGATTCGTGACCGCCTGAAAGCTGCCAGGGATAGGCAGAAAAGCTACGCAGATTTAAAGCGTAAACCTATGAAATTCGAGGTGGGTGAAAAGGTGTTGCTTAAAGTATCACCCTGGAAGGGAGTGATGCGATTTGGCAAGAAAGCCAAGCTAAGCCCGAGATACATAGGACCTTTCGAGGTCATTGAACGTGTCGGATCAGTTGCCTATAAGTTAAACTTACCTGAAGAGCTCAGTGGTATTCATAATGTATTCCACATCTGCAATCTGAAGAAGTGTTTCGCTGATGAATCACTGGTCATACCACATACAGATGTGCACATAGAAGAGAGCTTGAAGTTTGTTGAAAAACCTGTGTCGATCGAGGATCGACAGGTTAAGAAGCTTTGAAAGAAGCATGTGCCTATTGTAAAGGTAAAATGGGATGCCCGTAGAGGTCCCGAGTATACGTGGGAGGTAGAATCCACAATGAAAGAAAAAATACCCTCATTTGTTTCAGTAAATCTCGAGGTCGAGATTTCTTTTAAGGGGGTGAGGATGTAACACCTCAAAAAAATTCGTGTTAAATAAAATAACGACACGTGTCATATAAGACAAAAGTGATATAAACCCGGATATAATTAAAGATGTATGGCAGGATTTAAAAGTGTCGTCATGTTGATTTTTACCTCTGAACGACCTCGTTATGAATCCCAAGACCCTAACATATATTACACACATCTAATATACCTTCAATCCAGTGAATTGTTGACAATAATTGAATTCAAAGTGCAAGACAGAATCCTATGGAATTTCTACGGTAAACCTTCGTTTATGGCACTTTCAAAAGAATCCAAGTAAACATATCAAAGTGGTAGGGTATATAATTGTTCAAGATCCTAAACATGAGGCCCCAAACTGTTAAATCATGGCCAAAATTCGTAATACATGGTTGCCCCTTTGAATACTTGAAAAGCCAAGGATTTTTGGTTTCTGCAAGTGGCTTACGGACCGTAAGCCCACCCCTTACGGTCCGTAAGGGGTCCCCAGCGAGCAGAAATTTGGCTGTTGTCGATTTTAAGCTTGTAACCGACTTATAATCGATTTTCCACATCTTTGGACGACCCCTACTTGCTTTTTAGACCACTAGGACACTTGTGGGTGATCAAGGAACATGGATAGACTTATTTGTCAACAATCCATTGAGTTTTGATCACTATATAAAGCCACAAAGTTGCAACCTTTTGATCAAACAATTCTTCTGCATTTTTTGAGCTTCCTGGAGCTTAAGAGCAGACCCTAAGCCTTCCTAATTGTGCATAGGACTTCTGTAAGTATGCTTAACCTTTCTTAGTTGAGTTTTTGCTTAGTTTAAGCTTAAAAGTCAAACCATCGTAATTAACGGTTGACTTCATGATTAATCACTAATGGTCCAGTGATTAGTCGAATTGAAAGTAGTTATAAGTTGGTAATTATGTGGGCAATAAACCCTTAAAAGGGCACCCTCTGATTCCCACTCTAACTAGGTCAAATGTCGGGTCAAACTTGTTATTAAAAAGTCAACATAATGCTTATTTTCCAATTTATGCATAATTAGCAATGTAGAACCCATACAACCTGTTTGATCATTATTATAACTTAGTAATTAATGTAAGAACATGTCTAAACATGTTCAACCCGACAATTTTCAGTAGAGACCCGGTTCGGAACCGAAAGTCGCATAATTTGACTTTTGCTTTGACTTTCAGTTCTGACCCGTTTAAGCATGTTTTAGAAATGCCTTAGAGCTTTAATTGGACCAGGTTACATGCAAGTATAACCCTCTGTGATTATACACCATGGTTCATTAGTTAACCAATTAATATGCATGATTCCGTTAATTGCCTATATGTTGACCATTATGCCCTTTTCACCATAAAACGTGATTTTTGAAAATGTAAAAGAGTAGAAACCTTAGTTACTGATACATAAACTTGTGACCAAAGTTTGACGTCAGTTTGAGGTGTAGATTGAGAGTTATGTTCATTAGCGTAATTATAAAGCTTTTTAGCGATTAAACGGCATAATTAGCGTATAGCCTATTAAACCTACTTTTTGATATCAAACTCTTTACCCACTGATGTAATATATTATTTTGGGATTTTTGAATATTTTTAATCAATTTTAGGCTGAGCATAACTTAGGGTCATAAACTTGATTCGGTAATTGTCGGTTTTGCCCTTTCGGGCTATAAAATGAGTTTTACATATCTTTTTGACCCCAAACCTTTTGCTACTAATTTTATATGATAAATAAATTATTTTAGACCTTCTAGAATAATAAAAATATCAGCTTTATTTATAGAACCCGGAAACGGCTTCTAATCGCCTTTTTAAGCGTTTTTAACGCATAGTATGTACTAAAGCTATTTTAAACATACAAGGGTTGATACCTACTGATATTTTAGGTAAATTATAATATTTTAACAGTAAGCAAAAGTTGTTTATCTCAGACTTCAGTCTTGAGCTTTTCGGCTTATGTGAAATTACCAAAATGCCCCACGGTGCATAGTTTGGTTATAATTGATAAGTTTCACATATATGCAATACCCTACTGTTATAACTTATCAAATTAAGTATTTTTTCTGATTATATCAGATCTGTAACTCAGGTTAATCCTTGGACTCTTTTATAACCTTATAAATGACTAAAATACCCCTACGGGGCATAGTTGGAGTTTAAACTCGTTTCGGGAATAATAAAAGATATCTTACTGATGTCACAACATATTTGAAGCATATTAACTTAGGAAACCTGTATATGACTCTTATGGATACTCGTTACGCCTCCTGCGCGTTCGGTTCAGCTTATGTAACTAGTTTACATAAATTAGCCGAAACGGGTCAAACCTTATCGGTTTTGTCCCAAAATCCAGAATGTGGCTAGGTTACCCATATTAAACAAGTCTTAAAACTTGTCGGGTCTAAATCACATTCTATCCCGGTCTTCGCTTAATCACGCGTTCGAACCATATCATTCCTTAATACTAATCGGTCTAAGCTTAAGCTTAACTAAAGACCGTTAGGATTCTAATAGGTTATTATAAACCTTTGTTCCAGAATAGGAGAACCGGTAAAAGCTACCCGCATTTTGCTAATTGAGAATTATACTTGCAAAGGTAAATACTTTTAACTTATTTTCCCTATACGGGCTTGGGGTACGGTATATAAAATACCGCTTGGTCGGGCATTAAATCTTTCCATGTATGATGGTTAAATTGATATTAATCGGCCCGTTTAAATTGTTTTGTTTGCTTAAATCCTTTGGGAGGTTAATGACCATGTCCCGGATATCCTTGGCATCATTTTACGAAATGGCCACGACCTAAGCACGGGGTGTAGGCGTACACCTGTCAGTTGCCAAAATAAATAATGTGGTGTGTCTATTGATCTTTAACCCGGCACGATCCGGGCTACTGAACGCATAAGGAACATGTAATTCTTTTACGAGATTATATATTTAAATAATTATCCCAAGTTATAAAAAGTTTGTGCCACGTGCATTCAAATCATTTTTTATTAAACTTTTCAAAATGAGTCGGTTGAATGTATTTACCAGTGTAAACTGACGTATTTTCCCAAAAAGATTAAATGCAGGTACTACTCGTAATAGGCTGGATTTTCTCCTTAGCATCAATAAAGAGTCTCGCAAGCTTAAGATACCTAACGTCTGTTGAACTACTGTTTCCTATTAATTTTTTATCCTTCTGTGGATAAACTTTCGACTATTGTGATACTTGATATTACAAATTATTAAAGTTGAATTATATCTTTCATTTGCTTCCGCTGTGCATATTAAATATTGTGTTGTTTGACTGTTATGTTGCCAACCACGTCACGATACTCCCCTACCGGGCCCATTGGTCAAACGTAGAAATATCGGGGTGTGACAATTAAGTTTTGAAAGTTTTGCGGTTTGATCGAGACGGTATGACTACGTATTGAACAACAGGAACCCCATCAGGCCCAGGTTATCCGATCGAACGGGAATCACCCCAATCCGATCAGTTAACTGTTCGTGACAGATGTTCATGCTCATCCGAAATCGGTTGTCTCGTTGATAGGAATCAGATCTCAACCGACACATCACTAGAGAAGAGTGGAAGGCCTGAACGAGCTCCGATTCTATCGGTTTTGAGTGCATTGAGTGTAAAAGAGTTGAAAGAAAGTTACAAAACCATCTTTCAATCCTTTTAACCTTGAAAATCTTTAGATCTAGATGAAAATAGTGTTAAATCATGTGGAAATCATGTAGATCTGACTTATTCTTGGTGGAATGAGGCCAAAGCTTGAAGTTCATAAGAACTCCATGATGACATCACCCTAGAACACCTCAAATCCGCTGATTTCACGGTTAAAAGTTAAGATTCAAAGGTGAAAATGATGAAGAAGTGTGTATAGATCATAGAAGTACAAGATTTGAGTTAAAAACTTACAAGAATCGCGAGAAATCAAAGGAAAAGTGGGCTTGAGCACGGTGGTCGAACGAGAGAGCTGTCACATCACTGATGTGATGTGACAGGGGGTATTTATAGGTTGCAAAAAGAGGAAAGTGGCACATAGAACGGATCGGATGGCACATCGATCGGATGGCCATCCGATCGGATGGTCATCCGTTCGGATGGCCATCCGTTCGGATGGCCATTCAATCGATTGACTCCGGTGAGTTGCATTTCGATGTTTCGTTTTGCGTGTTGAGCGTTGCGTTGCGATGCGTTTCGAGTGAGCGATGCGATAGTATTACCCATTAGTTACGCAAATAACCTAACTACTATATCTAACATACAATCACTATAAATAACTTGCGTTTAGCGTTTGCGATTGGATTGCGTTGCGATAGATTTTCGATTGCGTTTGCGATTAAACACCTCAACATAAACATAACATGCACAAGTAACACATAGTAGCACACACACGAAAAACAATATCCAGAACACATAATTCGAGTTGCGAAGCGATAGCGATGCGATTAGCGATAAGTCGATTGGCGATTAAACCTCGATTTGTTATAGATACTCCATATAATACAACTAAAGTAAACAAATAATAGAATTCGATTACAAGTCAAGAAGTGCAGCCAATAGTTAAGCAGGGAGTGACAGATCACAATTAGCAATCTTTTCTTCCTTTGACTTTGACTTTGACTTGTACTTTGACTTTCCAAAAAGCGGGTTGTTACAGCGATAAATATAATTTTATATTTATGTAGATTTGTTGGAGCTTTTGAGATCGTTGATGCTTGCACTGGATTAGTTTTGTTATAGTTTGTAGCTTATTTGAAGTCTAGGGACTTGTTTTGTAATTAGATGATAGTGGCAAACCTGACCTAGTGTAGTTAAGATGCCAGCATAATTATAATTATGCTGGCAAGTCAGATCCTATATAATGCCTTGTATTGTTGCCCTAGCCAAGCTTTTGGCCACACTTGGTGAATATTAGTGTTGTTTACATTTCAATCTCTACTCATTGTGCTTAATCAGATTTCCAAGGTGCTTTATTGTTTATCTCATTGTTTGGATTCAATACAACACGTGTTGTATTCATGATACCACTAGCTTCATCTTCATTCTTGATTCTTCTTAACTTTTTCATAGTACAAACACCTAATCAATAGGTGTTTTGGACTAAAACAATCAACCACTGTGATCCGGATTGATATTGGGATCTACAATTTGGTATCAGAGCCTTAGTGCTATTGGTTGTTGTGTTTTTGTTAAGATTTTTCATAGTTTTGAAGGTTTTTCAAAAGTTTCAAGTTTTTCAAATTTTTGGACTTAAAATGAACTGATTTAGTGTGTTTAATCGATAGATTGTCGTTAATCAGTGATTAGGGAGTCATTTTTGGACATTTTGATGCAAAGAAACATGGATTTTGAGTCGTTTTTGGGTGATTAGAGGGTTTTAGCTCGTGTTAAACCCTCTGGTTGGCGTAGATAACTTTAAAGATAGCGAAATTATTTTGAATACGGCGAACTTGTTTTTGAATATAGCGAACTTGTTTTTGAATTCAGTGAAAAAAATTTAAAAATCGCATAATTAACAATTTCGCCTATTGAAATACGAGCGAAATTGCTAATTTCCGGCGAAATAGTGTCATTGTCCCTGTAGTGAATTTATCAAAGGCGACTTCGAGAACAGTGATAAAGAACCACAACGTTTTTATCACTGTGTCCGGCGAAATAAGCCAAACTAACGTGTTTGTTTATTGTGCCAGCGGAATTAGCTTTCTTCGCTAGTGCAGGATTCTTCCTTGTTCCGGCGAAGATACTTGGTCAGCGAAGTTTGTCGGTGAATTAGTCTTGATTCTCAAATTTCTGCCTGCTGTCCGGCAAAGTTAACATCATCACCGGCGAAATTGCTCAACATCAGTCTAACAGCGAATTTAACCTCTGATCAGCTTTCTTAAGTAAAAAACAAGTCAAAATGTCATTGAATCAACTAAGTCCAATTGCTCAAGCTGAACTTGAGACCGGAACCACCACAAGACCACCTAAGTTGAAAGAAGCAGAAGATTTCGGTACTTGGAAGAATCGAATCAAGTCGTTCTTCAAATTCACTGACTACAATCTATGGCTTTCTGTCATCGCTGGACCCCACGTTCTAACGGTGGTTCAAGGAGATGCGATAATCAATAACAACGACCCCACAACCTTCACTGATGAAGATAAAGCCGTAATCCAACGTGACCGTCGTGCACACGCTGCCTTAACCATGGCTTTGTCAACTGATGACTGTAACATGTTTGAAGAATACAGAACTGCTAATGAACTCTGGCACGCTTTGATCGAACACTACGAGGGAAATGAAGAGCTAATTGAGAGCAAAAGAGACATGGTGCAGAAGCAATACGACATGTTTGGTAGAATTCGTGAAGAAAGTCTTTCCGATCATATCAGTCGCTTTCTGAATATGATGACTAAGATGAAGAAGGCAGGAAATCCTGTCACAAATTGTGCTGCCATAAAGAAGCTTCTGGACTCGCTTCCAAAGGAATGGAGTCTTCAATGCATGATGATAAAAAGGGGTTTCCTCAACAACCCAAATCCTGTCACTCTGTCTGATTTAATCAACACTCTGAAGGCTTTTGAAATGGACGTCAACAAACGCGAAATGAATACGGCTGGTTACTCCCCAAAGTCAGCTCAGACTTCTATTGGGCTAAAGAATGTGGCATTTCTTGCTTCAGGAGGCACCAGTAAACAAGCTTCCGACATGTCCTACTTTAACGTTTCCACAAGCGCATCAAAGGCTCCACAATCTAGTGATAAGGCTGTTGTAGTTGGTGATACTCAAGCTTTGAAAGTGTCAACTGAACATGTGGCACTTTTTAACATGTTTCTGAGTAGCTATGAAGCTTTAATGTCGGGAGAACTCAAGAAGGAGATGCTCACTGCCGAAGACATGTATCAGGTTGATCCAGATGACATGGAGGAGATGGATTTGAAGTGGCAGATGGCTATGATTACTTTAAGGTTGAAGAAGTTTCAGGATAAGACTGGGAAGCGTCTAGGTCTTGGAAAAGCTGGTTTTGACAAATCCAAGTTGAGATGTTACAACTGCAAGAGTTTTGGTCACTTCAAGCGAGAGTGTCCATTGTTAAAGGAGGGAAACACTGAAGCTGCTCCTGCTATAAAACCAATTGCTATTGAAGAAAACAAGAACAATGCTGCTCCTAACACACCAAAAGCTCTGGTTGTTAAAGATTACGATTGGGGTGAAGAAATTGCTGAAGCCAAGGAACAAGTCAACAAAGCCCTCATGGCAAAGATCTCAAGCGGGTCGTCATCAAAACAGGTTGAGAAATAGGCTGCTGGAATCCCAAAAGGGGACAACATTGCTGACAAGGGTCTGAAAAGCATTCTCACCTCCCTAGAGCCTGAGAAAGAAAAGAATCCTGAAGAAGCTGAAAACCCAAGGAGCAAGTTCCTAAGGAGTCATCTGATGAGGAGAAAGAAAAGGGTAAAGCCTCAGCAACAGCTATGAAAACTGAATCCTCAAAGGAAAAGGCTGACAAAGACTTGGTAAATAGCATTCCACATAACTTTAAAGTAAAGTTATGCACACAATCATGCGTTGACGTCGTGGCACACTATAAATTTCTTAATCTTGAATTTGAGAGGCAAAAAGACAAAGCTTTAAAATTTAATAAAGAACTTAAACAGAACGAGGCCGCATATCAGAGAAAGTTGAATTCAACTTTAGCTGAAATGCAAACTCTAAAAGAATTTGTTTTTAGAAAAGATTTTATCATCAACGATTTAACAGATAGACTAGAAAAAGCTTTGAATGAAAATAATAAATTACAAATTATTATAGACAAATGGAATGTCAGTCAAAAGGCCTTTACTGACATCAAAAACTGCCAACGACCGACGTATGTAAAAGATGGGATCGGGTATAAGGATAGGCAAGGAAATGAAAGAAAACTTTTCTTTCCACCACATAGCAAAAACTATGTGCCTATGCCAAACCCTCATCCCGACAATGATTTCATTGATGAAAAGGCCTCTATAGAACAAAATGATTCTTTTAAAAATGAAACAACCGCTAACATTCCTAAAAGTAATGCAGATCCAATTGTGTGTAAAGAAGATGTGTGCGATGAGGATGGAGACTGCGGTGGTTCAAAAATAGGAATAGGTTATTGAGGCGACAGTTATTCCACCGTTAACTGGTTCTCCTGGAACTGTTCTAAGAAAAACAATATTTGGGATGAATGTAACAATTTAATTAGGATGGATGACTGTAATAGCCGTGTGCCTAAATTTAACTCTTTGGATGACTGTAAGGGCCATGTGCCTACATTTGAGACCCGTGATCGTGAACATGCTATGTTTGAATGTCATGATTTAAATTCTGCATTTTGTGATGATAAAAATGTGTATGAATCTCCTATATTTGTGCCAGAATTGAAAAAGAATAGCTTTGGAAAATTCCTCACCGAGGAAATTCAAGAATTTATTCCATCTCGAACAGGTATGACAGATTCAGAGAAGAAGGTCACTGAAAATTGCAGCAAAGAAGATTCAAGCTTTTCTGCCTCAGAAAAGGAAGAAGAGACTTCAAGTTTTGATGAAGAACAAGAATCAGAAAACTCAAGTGAAGATCAAACAATAGAAGATCAAAGGTCTGAAGATTCAAGTGACGAAACAATTGAAGATCAAAATTCACAAAACTCAAGTGAAAATCATAGCTCCAAAGATTCAAGTGACGAAGCAAGTGAAGATCAAAATTCAGAAAATTCAAGTGAATATCAAACATCAGAAAGTTCGTCAGATTCCGACAATGATGAAGACTGCTCAGAAGATGAAAGCCGAGTTGACAAGAAAATGAAGAAAGCCGAAAGCTCAAGATACACCGCATCAAAAGACTCTTCAAAAAGCTCAAGACACTCATCACATACATCATCTTCTAACACCAAAAAGCCTAGGCGTAAACGATGTTTTCACTGTGGTCATTTAGGACATACAGCGAAACATTGTGAAAACAAGAATTTTTCTTAACCAGAATATGATTTTGTTAAAAATTTCACAGATCAGCTTGATTACCTTAAGAAATCTGCTGAAAATCTGGTTAATTCAACAACTTGTTTTTTGAAGCAAAAAGAGGACATCGTGGGACAAAACCACGAGAGATCCAAAGTGAAGCAAAGCTGGGTTCCCAAATCAAACTAATTTGTGTATATATTTGTATTTCAGAATAAACTCCAGAAATGGCTTCGGATGCTCATGGAATACATCTAGCATGTTGACAGCAGATGTTCAAGACACATGGCAGGCTTAAAAGAACTTCTGAAGAATTTTCATTTTATTGATGGTGATTTCGTGTCATTCCCTGGAGATGAGAAGGGAGGGAAGATCGTTGGAATAGGAGATGTTGTGTTGGAAGCACTTACTTTAGAAAATGTCAACTATGTTCCAGAATTGTGCTACAACCTTATGAGTGTATCATAAGTCTGTGATAAAGGAATATCGGTGCTCTTCAACGACATGGAATGTTTGTTTCTCAAGCCTGAATATGTCGTTCCCGCAGAGATGATCATGCTCACAGCTCCACGACAAAACAACACATACGTGCTCAACATGAAAAATGCCAAGACAAATGATAACTTGACGTGTTTAATCTCAAAGGCTTCAGAATCGGAGTCACTGCTTTGGCACAGGCGATTGAGGCATGTAAATTTCAAAAATATGAACAAACTCTCTAAGTTAAACTTAGTAAGAGGTCTTCCGATAAAAGAATTTCCTTTTTCTGAAAAATGTATAGCATGCGCCCAAGGAAAGCAGCACAAGAAGTCGCACAAGCCCAAAGCAGTGAATACGATTACTGCGCCTCTTCAATTGATGCATATGGATCTTTTTGGTCCAATAAGTGTTAAAAGTCTTGCTAAAAGTTCCTACTGTTTGGTGATTAGAGATGATTTCTCTCGTTTCTCATGGGTCTATTTTCTTGAAGCCAAGAGTGAGACGGTTGATATCCTTAAGTCATGCATTCCCTTGATTGAAAACGTGACCAGATTGAAAGTGAAGTCGACCAGAAGTGATAATGGTTCTGAATTCAAGAATCAAAGCTTCATATCCTTATGTGCATAAAAGGGAATTCATCTTCAATACAGTGCTGCTAGAACTCCTCAACAAAATGGAGTCGCTGAACGAAAGAACAAAACTTTAATTGATGTCGCGAGAACTATGCTGGTGGATTCAAAGCTTCCAATCATCTTCTGGAGAAGCGGTAAATACAACATGCTATGTTCTGAATAGAGTTCTCATTGTAAAACCTCACGGAAAAACTACATATGAACTTCTCTTCAAAAGGAAGCCGCTCATTGATTTCTTCAGACCGTTCAGATGTTCTTGCACTCTTCTAAACACTCAAGAGAATCTCATCAAGTTTGAAGCAGTGGGTGATATCTGCTACTTCATGGGATATTCATCAACTCAGAAAGCCTACAGAGTCTACAACAAACAGACAAAGATGGTGATGGAATCTTATTACGTCGACTTCCAAGAAGGAAACTACACTAAGACTGGAAGTACTCCCGATTGGTTTTACGATGTGGGTGTGATTTTTAACACCTTCGAAATTCCAGAAGATGTTCCAGAAGTAGGACTTGTAGAAGCTGCTCAAGTTGAACGTCTGTTTGATTCTTCAGATATTGGTTTAACTCCTTTCACTACGCGTTTTTCTCCCTTTCTGCTGATCCACTTCTCTCCGTGGATGAAGTAAATGGTGACACTTCGCCTGAGAACACCCCTCAAAATGGTGCTTCTTCTTTACAGGCGAATGTGGATGAACCAACTTAGAATGATGATCCTCCAGTAATCTATGTTGACGAACACTTCACCAACCTTCCGCAGCAAATTGAGTCTCACACAAATGCAGGATACAAAACAAATCGCAATCATCCTCTCGAGAATGTCATAGGTGCAGTTGAAGAAGGAGTACGTACACGTGGTCAGTCATCAAACATCAACAAAGGGCTCTATGCTGCTTTTCTCTCGTAGTCCGTGCCTCGTGACATTGAAGAAGCTATTCAAGACTCCAGTTGGGTACAGGCTATGCAGGAAGAACTATCTCAATTTCGCAAACTCAAAGTTTGGGAGCTAGTAGATTTACCTGAGGGAAAGTTTCCGATTGGTACAAAATGGGTCTTTCGCAACAAAATGGATGATCGTGGAGTAGTGATCAAGAACAAGGATAGATTGGTGGTGCAAGGTTTTCGTCAGGAGGAAGGAATTGATTACGAAGAAGTTTTTGCTCCAGTTGCAAGATTGGAGGCAATCAGAATATTCCTGGCATACGCGTCATACAGGAATTTCAAAGTTTTCCAGATGGACGTAAAGAGCGCCTTTCTGTATGGCAAGGTAAAGGAAGAAGTCTACGTGTGTCAGCCTCCAGGATTTAAAGATCCCCATTTTCCAGGTCGCTACTACAAGTTGGACAAAGCTCTCTATGGTCTTCACCAAGCTCCATGTGCTTGGTACGAGACTTTGTCAACTTATCTTTTGAAGTGTGGATACACCAGAGGAACGATCGACATGACTCTCTTCACCAAACGAATCAGAGAAGACGTAATGTTGGTTCAGATTTATGTGGACGATATCATCTTCGGGTCAACAAATGAGGAGTTGTGTAAAGAATTCGAGACCGTCATGAAGGCAAAGTTCGAAATGAGCATGATGGGAGAACTCACGTTCTTCTTAGGATTAGAAGTGAAGCAAAAGGAGGACGACATTCTTGTTGTTGCATATGTCTGTCGACTTCATCTTGTATCGAGTCTTGTAATAGATTAGATTGATCAGGGCATGAAAAACGAGAAATGTGTAAAAAAGGCCATTTCGCACGAAATGGAAAGTTCCATTTCGCACGAAATGAAGATGACATTTCGTACGAAATGACTGTGGTAATTTCGTTTGAACCGTTCCGTGCGAAATGGCTAGGCCTATAAATATGTGTCTTTTCATTTCATTTGTAACGATTCTGATTCCGGTGCCGAGGTGCTGCCGAAGTATCTACTCGCTGTAAAACGTTGTTTTATCAATAAACAAGACAATTAGAGTGAATATCAAGTTGTAATCAAGTTCGTATCATTGAATTCCGCCTTTGATATGGATTGAACTCTTCTGATAGATTCGTTTAGATCGACTCGTTTAACCATTTCGCTTGAAAACATGTTCAGATTGATGACCTCAGCAGCATTTTGCACGAATTGATCATCCCATTTCGTACGAAATCACTCATTTCGTTTCAGAAGATCATTTCGCATGAATAAGTACATCAGTTCTCCATTTCACATGAAATCAGCATTTCATTTCGTACGAAATCAGTATTTCATTTCGCACGAAATCATCATTCCGTTTGAAAGAGCCATCTCGCTCAAAGTCATTTCGTATCTAGTGCATTTCGCTTGAAGGGTCTATTTCGTGTGAAATATCATTTCGTTTGAATTGTCTGATTTTGTGAAATTTTGGTACCGAAACATGGAAGAAGAGTTTTACAACGCGTTTGCTACTCCGATGACTATTGCACAGAACACAATGTTAGAAAATGAAACGTGCACCATGCAAAAACCGCCAAAGCTCATGAATATTGAGGAGTATAAATGATGGGAGGAGCGATTCGAAAGTTGGGTTCAAGAAAATTACTTGGATGCTTGGGAATGTGTTGAAACAAAATATGTTAGACCGGTGAATGATGATGAAGAGGTTATTGCTATTAAAGATCTAAGTGTTGAGGAGAAAAAGAAATACAAAGATGAAAAGATGATGACTAGTCTTTTGCATCAAGCTGTTAAAGAAGATATTTTGGTTTTACTACAACACAATGGAAGCGCATATTCAATTTGGAAAGCATTAAAATCGAAATTTGTTGGAAGTAAAGAGATGATCAAGAACAAAAAATCACTGTTGAAAAAAGAGTTTGATCTATTTCGTGGTTTAAGAACTGAAAACACCAAGCAGATCATAGAAAGATATTGCAATCTGATAGTTAACATGAAGAGGTTGAGTATCACAAAAGATAATGAAGAATTGATTGAAAAGTTGGCTGATGCGTTGCCACATGAAGTTTGGGGCACGTACCTTATGATGTTGAGAAATAAGAAAGATTTTGGTAGTCTAACACTGGGAAAGTTTATTGAAAAGCTTGAAGCTCAAGAGATGGAACAACAGAAGGTCTCAAGAATGAAAGATTTTGATGGTGAACAAGATATTGGTTTATATTACAAAGGAGGTATCAGTGATAAGACCAACATGTCACCAAAGATCGAAATGCATTCAATGCTAAAAGTTCTTCTGGAGGGTCATCTCAAGGATCAAACAGCAAAATGGGACTTTCTTCATATCCATCATTTGATCCAAATTTTTCAACAACTAAAAGTGGCAAAGTTCTACAATGCAACATCGCACTAAATCTTGAGAATGTCAAAATTATTCTGAAGAAGTAGCCAAAAGTCATATGTCTTTATTGGTGACGGTGTTAGAATCTTATGGGAGTTTAGTTGCAGGAAGGATCGGAAATCCAATGTTGACAAACGAGGATTATGATCAGATTGATGCAGAGGAGATGGAGTTAATGGATATAAAGTGGTGTTTGGCGAGTGTGTTGAGAAGAGCTGAGAAATTCAAACAGATCACAAGAAGAGATGACTTCCGTGATGCAAATGTTTCTACTTTAGGTTTTGATAAATCTAAAGTTACTTGTTTTCGTTGCAGGGAAAAAGGGCATTTCAAGCGAGAATGCACAAACCGCGAAGCAAGTGGAGCTCAAAATCCTTTCAACAACAATGATTATTATCGAAAAGCGATTTATCATCAAGTTGCTCAACAACCACATCAACAACAACCACAAACTGCACATGCTAGAAAGGAAATTGAAGAATCAAAGAAAGCTTATTGTGTCAATGAAAGATCATCAAAAGGATTTAGCTGGGACAAATACATTTCAGCTGATAGTAAATCATGTTTAATAGATCAAGATGATGAAAGGCTTCCAAAAGGTTTTAGTTGGGATGATTTTGATCCTCACAAAACTTCAGATCATAAAGCTTTTGTTGCTCGAGTTGCTGAAGATAGTGATAATGATGATTACTATGCAAAAAGAATGGAAGAGCACTTAAGAATGCTAGAGGAGAGTGACAGTGATGATGGGAAAGTTCGAGTGAAAAAGAAGAAAGTTAAAAAACAAGTTAACAGTGATGATGAAGAAGTTCGTGTGATAAAGAAAAAGATAAAAGAAATTCCAGCTTTCACAGTTGAAGCAGAAGCTGATGCTCGAAAGATTCCGGTGAAATGTGAAACCTGTGAGACAGTGAAAAAGCAAAACAGTACTTTGATTCATAACATGAACAAATTGAAAGAATACTATGATGTTTTAAACAAAGCCAGGAATCAATACAATCAATCAAACAGTGAACAAGCAACAGCTATGAAAACACTTCAAGGAGCTTTCATGACAAAGCAGAAAATTGTAAATAATTACATTGAGAAGTGTGCTGTGCTGGAACAGAAACTGGAAATCCAGAGGATTGAAACAGAAAGGGTAAATAGGTTGTTAAAAAGTTACTCATGTACTTCTTATATTATTGACATGATTTATCCAACCGTTGAAGGCATGAAGGCGTTTGAAGAAGAGGATACTGAAGAAAAGCATTATGGTAAGAAACCTAGTGCCAGTTATACCAAGTGTCCGCCTCCACTTGAAAATGGATATTTTCCAAGAAATCCTAATTCGGAAAGAGTAAAAAAGGCAACCAATTTACAGTGGGAATCTGAGTTTTCAGATAATTTGCCAGACAATATTGATGTTACTTTCACTTCATCTGATACTGATCATGAGTCAGAGTTAATAAAGAAAGTGGTCGATCAGGTGTTGGATAAAGATGAAACCGAGGAGTCAAAGTCGGAGTCAAATTCAGAGTCAAAGTCTGAAACGTCAAGTCCAACTGTCAAAAAGGGCAAAAGGGTTTACAATAAAGAGTTTCTGTTATCAAAATCTAATTTGAATGATGAAACATTCAGAGTAGTATATACTTTGAATGATTCTGACAAATTATATTCTGATGAAGAATTTCCAATAAGAGGTGTTAAACCAGAAATGATAAAAAAGGTTTTCAAACTAACAGAAATTAATATTTCTGAATTAAGAGATGAAAATCTTTCTGAAAAACCCAAACCTTACACCTTAAGAGATCAACAATGGTTAAACAAGAAAAAGGGTTACAGTTTGGTTCAGGTTATCGAAAGAAACCAAACCTTAACGGTAATTTCAAAAGAAAAGGTCTTGGTTTTATTCCACCAAAAAATCATAAAAATGAGAAAACTTATAAACCAAAAACTGTTTTTGTTTCAGGAATATCATCAGAAGAAGAAAAAGAGCAATTATTCAGAAAGCAGACTAACAAAGAATTCCTTGCTAAGAAGCAAGAGGAAACGAGGAAGGAAGTTGCTCAGAAGAAGATGGAGACTAGAACCTATTTTCAATGCAAAACAGTTGGTCATATTGCCAGGAATTGTCCTAAGGCAATACAAACAAAACAGGGAGTCTCTGAAAAATTGAAAGAAAAGATTGTTGAAAATGAACCACCAACCAAACAATTTAAAATTTTTAAAAATTCAAAGTTTGAGGTTGGTGAGTGTTCAAAAAGTTTTTACAGAAGAAAAGTGAATCTTGACAACCACAAGTGGGTTGTTAAGAAATCAGATGATAGTTCTAGCTATGATTCTGATTCAACAAAATCAGAGGAGCTATCTTCTGGCAATGAATCTGATTTCATAAAGTCAGAGGAGCCACAGGTTGAGATAAAGGGTGAAAATTCGGTTCCGCCAATGGATGATGCAAATTTCCCACCATTGCGGGCTGAAAATTTTAAACAAAAAGTTGGAAAAGTTGAGATTTCAAATCAATTTTTTTTCAGAAAAGAAAGATTTTGATGTTGAAAAGGCCTTTAGCCCCAAAGTTCAAGATATTTTTGGAAAAATGATTGACGGGAAGGTCAAAGGGGTAAAGGAATTCTATGAGAAGAAGATGAAAGGAAAGAAACCGAGTGTTGATAACTCGGAATCTCCCAAGGACCGTCAGGCTTGGGAGAATCTCTCTAACTGAAAAGCCTGACTTGCCGGAGCTCCCAAGTTGGTAATCGTGGAGCAGGAATCAACATCATTCTTGAAAATGTTTGTTTGGTAAACTTACAAGTGGTAGTTTTCTTGAAAATTGTTATATTTTGTGTTACAAGTGATATTGGTGATGAGAACCTACAAGTGGTTGAAGAAGGTTTTCACTTACAAGTGGTTAATCAAGGTCATTAAGTTGAACTTGATTTAACTTTCATTCAAGTGGTTGAGAAAACAAAGTGATGATCTAAACCCCATTCCTACAAGTGGTAAAATCAACAAAACTTATTTTCTAGAAAAACCATTTGATTAAAACAAACTTAAGTATTTTGAAATCAATTGGAAAATAGTTTGTTGTCAGGGGGAGTTCTGATTGTTTATGCCAAGTGGATGGCGAATTGAAGCAATTCACAACAGTTGTCACTTTACTTTTACAGTTTATTTTCAATTTTTTTTTAAAATGGTTTTGAATTTTAGGGGGAGTAAGTTTTTTTTTCCAGAAAATCCAAAAA
Organism: Helianthus tuberosus; assembly: GCA_030545235.1. Taxonomy (NCBI): domain Eukaryota; kingdom Viridiplantae; phylum Streptophyta; class Magnoliopsida; order Asterales; family Asteraceae; genus Helianthus; species Helianthus tuberosus. The sequence goes on along the minus strand of CM060353.1, from coordinate 130,499,824 downwards.
CAATTGAAAATTTGAAAAAGTCAAAAACATGATAAAATTTTAAAATGAGTTTTGTTGTAAAAAAGAGGAAATGATAGTACATCAGTGGACATTCACAGCATGCTAAAGAATTGGAAAGATAAAATGTGATAAACAGTCTCACTGATGATATGCCAGTGGGTTTTTACACGCTTAGTAGATTGTTGTCGAGATATAAACCTAAATATCAAACTTGCTTATTTCGTGGGGAACATCTCTCGGATATATAGGTAACCCCTGAAATCTTGTTTGAAGGGCTTTCTATTTCTGACATACTAGGTCTTTGTGCGTGGTGATATCTGGGGTATTATACCAGGACTTCTGATTTTACGGGAGCAATAACCTAGTCCTCGTATAATACTTTGCATTGCTTTATTCTTAAAGCCCGCCCTTAGCATAAAAAATGATGAAACATTGAAAAATGCTAATCATGTGCTGTTGTAAAAAAGATTCTCTAAAGGGAACCCACCGAAAAGCGAACCATCATCTCTCTGATTTTGCGGAAGCAATAGCCTGAGCTCTCATGGTCTCGCATTTAACCCCTTTACAGATATCACTAGTGTACATTCACCTGTAAGACTGAATATAGGAGCCTGGATACGGGAGTATATTCTGAGGTGGGACACGCGAATAAGTTTAAGTGCTTAAAACATTAATCTCGTATCTCGGAACATTTGAACTTTGTGTGAAAATTTAAGTGGATCAGTATACTGACAATCTAAGTGAATCGTTTAGAACTTAAAATGTTTAAAGCTTAACGGTGTTGGTGATTTGTTTCAAAAACTGATATGATCCTCTTTCGCAAACTTGCAAAAATATTGTTTGTAAATATTTCTTTACTGAAATTCTTTAATTTCAAAATCCAAAAAGATTTTCAGTGTGTTTTAGCATAAAATTTTGAAAATATAAAAAGATTTTCGACAGCTTATATTGGAAAGCTGATTTTCAAAATTCCAAGTGCTAAATATGATGAACAACTGGGTTGGGAGAGTTAATTTTATTACAAAAATTGTTAAAAATAATTCTACCACAAAATAAGAGTGGTTGTTTGAAATTGATTCTTCATGTGATAAGCAGAGTTTAAATTTGTAAAAATTTTAAAAATTTGTGAGATTTATTGTTGGGTAGAGAATATGCAGGTTAGCTAGGTTCCGATACCTAAGCTGAATGAGAGCCAGGTCACGATCTTGGAACAAGAACTATTTCAGACTATGATCCCAGCTTATCGAAAGGGGGAGTCTGAAGACATCAAGAGGGAGTCTGAAGGCGCAAGAGCCAAGATTCGATCCTGAAGTTATCACAAGCTACTGATGCTGAAGAACTTAAGGAATCAAGAGATCTGATCAAGAGAAGATAGGGTCAGGATGAGATTCTGAAAGAGAGGGAAATTAGAGATAGAGATTGAGGACGCTTATAATGTCAGATACTTTGGAGAGAGCATAAAGACTGATAAAGATTGAAGATTCGACTACTGAAGACGTGTACTGAAGACTCGTCGACATCCAAGGGGGAGTCTGTTGGTGCATATGTCTGTCGACTTCGTCTTGTATCGAGTCTTGTAATTGATTAGATTGACCAGGGCACGAAAATGAGAAATGTGTAGGAAAGGCCATTTCGCACGAAATGGAAAGTTCCATTTCGCACGAAATGAAGATGCCATTTCGTACAAAATGACTGTGGTCATTTCGTTTGAACCGTTCTGTGCGAAATGGCTTGCCGATAAATATGTGTCTTGTCATTTCGTATGTAGACTTCTGATTCCAGTAGTGAGGTGCTGCCGAAGTGTCACTAGCCTGTAAATTGTTGTGATATCAATAAACTTGACAGATTAATGTGAATCTAGTGCAATACAAGCTGAACGAAGACTGAATCACTGAATTCCGTCTCTGATTTAGTCTGAGATCTCTTCTGAATGACTCGTTTGGTCGTGCAAACGATCCTACAATTCTTATTCACCAGGCTAAGTACATTCGGGATATTCTCGCAAAGTACAACATGAACGACTACAAAGTTGCAAGCACCCCGTTCGCCTCACAGACGGAGCTTACTCTAGATCCTCAAGGAAAACCAGTGAATAAGTCCTTCTGCCGCTCCATGATAGGCTCTCTGATGTACTTAACTACAAGCAGGCCTGACATTATGTGGGCAGTCTGTCTCTATGCTCGTTTTCAAACAAATCCCAAAGAATCACATGAAACCGCTGTGAAGCGCATCTTCCGCTATCTTAAAGGAACTCCGAAACTAGGTCTTTGGTATCCTAAAGATAGTAATTTTGATCTTATTGCTTATTCTGACAGTGATCATGCAGGTTGTAAAGTGGATCGCAGGTCTGTATCAGGAGGATGTCAATTCTTGGGAAACCGTTTGATCTCTTGGCAAAGCAAGAAGCAGACAACTGTATCCACCTCCACTGCTCAAGCTGAGTACACTGCGGCGTACAGTTGCTGTTCACAAGTTCTCTGGATACAAAACCAGTTGTTGGATTATGGAATCAATATCATGAAGACTCCCATATTCATCGACAATGAAGCATGTCTGGGAATTGTGAAGAATCCCATCCACCACTCAAGAACAAAGCATATCGAGATTCGTATTCACGTAATTCGAGATGCTTACGAAAAGGGATATATCCAAGTGGTACCAGTGGATACAACACAGCAACGGGCCGACATATTCACAAAAGCCTTTGATAAAACCCGATTCAACCAGCTGGTAACCTGGTTAGAAATGGTTAATTTCCTCAAGTGGAAATGAATCTTGTTGTCCAAAAGCGTTTGTAAATACTCTATCGTTTGTTCATATTAAAAAAAACGTTAGTTAAAAGTAAAACAAGTATCGTAAAATGTTGCCCATCAAAAAGATTTTCTGAACGTTAAAATTACATTTCGGGCAATGGACTTTCGAAAATAAAGATTTTAGGGGGATATTCCAGAAAATCAAAATTAGACGCTTGTGTCTGACTCCTGTCAGAGGAAATGATAGAAAATTGCTAACACTTTGTCATTTCTTGAAAAACAGAAAACAAAAGAAATCGGGGTACCAAGCAACGACGTGTCGGTAGATTCAGCAACACCAACGAGTAAACTGCTGTTAGGGAGCAAAACATAACATCTACACAAGGATTCTGGCTTTTCTCAGGCATTACCCATCATTGTGGGTAACACGTTGCGGCATATGGCTTAATGGTCTTAAATCTTGCGTTGATAGAATGCCAAAGTCTGAGATTTCGGGTCTTTATATTGGTATTTCATTCGGGGATATCATAGTTGTTCTTCTGCTGCATCCAGATACATGCTGACCTAGACGCTATGATATCTTTTCAAGAAAAGAGCCAAAAATGGTCAAATCCTTAAATTGAAGAAGCTTTCATAGAAAGTCATTCAAATGCGCAAAAATGCACAAATGGTACCAAATCTGGTATCTGTCTCCGCCCTCGGTAGTTTTTGGGATCTCTGATGTACGAAAGTACTGACCTGATCACCAACTCTATCGTTGAAAAAACAAAATGAATGAATCCAATATGCTCACCTGTTATGAGGAATCTTTGTGCATACCTTGATCGCGGGGGTATGTCCTGATGTGGGACTCACGGATGTAATGATTCTATTTCCAATAGCTTGTGTGGGGGCCATAGAAGTCTTGTCAATATTACCAAAAACATGATAAACGCGCTCCCCGAAGGCATGTTGAAAGAATGATGCATGGATTTAGGCGGACAAACATACTGGCAGTTTTTCTTGTGCCTTGATTCGCTAATAATAATAAATAAGGACTTGACAATTGTTGACAATATGATCTTCTGCAGGTAAGTCAACAAGCGAAACAGGAAAATCAGCAAAAATAGAACCTCCCAGAGTTGAAAAACGAAGTTCGGAGTCAAAATGGCCCAAATTTTCTCTAGTTTGTGAATATTTCATAATTTCTATTATTTTAAACTAAATTGGGCACGTTTTTTCGAGAAAGTTTGAAATTCACAAGCGTATTTAAATTGGTTTTTGAAAATGGTTTGAAAACACTCAAATGGCGGCGGAATTAAGATACCAGCGAAATTATTTATTTCACTGGTTATCCTAAACCGCCTATATATTTCCATAACCGACCTTATTTCAATTTTTTTTCAAACAATATCCTTTCATCTTCCACAATATAATCGGTTATTCATCATAATTACTTTCAAGACCACCTGACATCTCACATTGTGTTCTCCGTTTTTGGTCAAGACAATAGGTAATCTGCACTTGTTCATTGCTTACAAATCTCTTTGATTGATGGTTCATTGTTTGAGTTCTTATGTTTGGTTTTAAGTTCAAGACTTAATGTCATGAATCAGTAGATCTTAGGATGTTTTCAGAAAGATTATACCCGGTATCACAAATTTTCAAGCTTCTTGAACATTTTTAAGACTGTTTGTGATCGAAGTTGAACAATGTGTGAAATCAGTTAGGGCTTTAGAGGGGTTTTCAAGAAAGTTATGATGCCAGCGAAATAACGATGAATATGGCAAAGAATATGGCGAAATTATCATGAATCAGGGGATCTCAAAAGTCTCGAACGCGAGTTCGAGCAACCGGCGAAATAATTTATTTCGCCGGTATGACAGCTTAGACTATTGTCTTCGCTGATCACTCGCATCGAGAACGAACCTCATCTTCGCCGTTAATAGTCAGCGAAATTATCCTTCACCTGTCATCATCAGCGGCGAAGTTAACCGGTTGACTATTACTGTTGCCAGCGAAATCATCCATGATCTGTTATTTTCACTGGCGAAATTGTTCGATCTCGATAATCATCATCAGCGAAGACAATCTTTGGGGCTACCAGCGAATTTTGAATGTTGATATTATTTTTGTAAATACCTTTTTAAATCAAAAAACAATTTTTTTTAACTTAAAATATGTGTAAATATTTTCAAATCATATATTATCTAATACCAAGCTATATATATTATATCTTAATGTCGTAAACATTCTAACTTGGCTCGTTTATTTGTCAGAAGGAAGATGGTGAAAAACATCGAGTGGGATAAGACTCTGAAACATAATCAGCATATCAAACTTGAGCAGACACCAACGGATTTCGAAGACATGGCAAGATGGATACAATCAAGCAGGATAAGCTGTTCAAATGGAAGTTCCTATTTATCGAATCCACATTCAAGAATTCTGGCAAACAGCGAAACCTGAAACTATTAACAAAGTCAGAGGAATATATGCAACAGTCCGCAACAAACAAGTAATTGTATCTGAAGAAAGGATTCGCACTGTTTTGAAGCTGGGAGATAATGCACAAGATCCGATCAGCTTGAACAAGGATGATGTTTTGGATGGCTTTCGTGGTATGGGATACGTGGGAGATTTTAGTCAAAAGAAGGAGATCGAAAGAAACAGTCTCACGAGGGATTGGAGGTTTATAGTACATGTAATTGCTATGAGTATAGCTCATCATAAAGGTGGATATGACGGCCTGAATCTGGAGTGGTCGGGAGCAATGTTGAATCTATGTTTGAACCAAAAGTTCAACCTCTCTAGATTGATCTTCAACTACATGCTCGAGAATACAAGAGGACATACTAGGGCAATGTATCCCATATTCATTCAAATGTTAATCGACGATCAATATTCCAAACTGTCGCATGATGGAGGCCTCTACACCTTTCATGTTCCCACCAGTCGACAGTATAGAGAGATCAAAATGAAGGAATGGGTGATGTTACACGACTGGATGTATACTGTAGAAAGACTTCCGTTGGTCAAAGCAGCTTATAAAAAGTACAGAGAAGCAGTTCAAGCAAAAAAAACAAAGAATCGTACAAGCTGAAGTAGAGATTGTAGAAGAAGAAGAAGAAGAAGAAGAAGAGCTGAAAAGAAAAAGAAAAGGAAAGCAGGCGGCAGACGACGAACCTCCAAAGAAGAAGAAATCCTCAGAAAATCCCGAAAGACTTATGGGAGCAAGCTTTAGAGCCGCAGATTCAGAAGCACAACGGCGGCACATTCAAGATATGCGGGAAATTCATGCAATGGAGGAGAAACAAAAGAGGGAAAAGAAGGTTGCCAGGCGAGAAATGCCGGAGTCTGAAAGACCTGTGGTTGTAACGGAAGAAGAAGAAAGTCTGGAACATTTTGTCGATACTTTGCTAATTGATCCAGAAGAACCTTCAGCGAGCAAATCAACACCACCTAAGAAAAAGAAAACAGGTGAAGAGTCCTCATCGCACCCTTTAGTGAAACCTACAAGGATTTCAAAACCTCCTGTCCCACCACAAAGAGTCCGACCGTTTCAAGAATTATATGATAAGCTTGTCAAAGATATCGGTGCTAGTGCTGCCAAAGAAATACGTATTCTCAAAAACCAAGTGAATGATACGAACATTCTGAGAGAGAAGTTAAAGGATCAACAGAAGAAAAACAAAGAAATGAATGCTTATGTTGCTAAGCAATCAAAGTTCAGAAGATTCCAACAGCACGGAATTGAAAAGTTGTACAGAATGATGAAGAAAATTTGTGCCAAAATAGAGATAGAGCCTATGTTCTCCTTTGCGGAGATCTTCGACTTCAAGACATTTATGGAAGAAGAAACAAACAGAAAAGCCAAAGAAGCCGAAACGAAGAAAAGGCGTCTAGAATCCACAGAAAGAGTGACAAAAGGTGACAACAGTGAAGAAGAATGAGTAGACAGGGATGAGATACCCTCAAGATTCATCGAGCGGGGATTAGAGGAGGAAGTTGTGTATGAACAAGAGGATGGAGAAACGTTCACTCCTCAGCACCCTGAATGGTTTAGAAAAGAAAGAGAAAAACTTCCTGATTTTTATCAAGTCATCACCGTTGAAAAGACTGAAGCTACTGATAAAATTATTAGTTGGATGTACAGCAATCTCAGAGGGATGTTCGTAGTTAAATGAAGAGGAGGTGTGATTCAATATTTCAAGACAGGGTTTGATCTGTTTTCTCTTCCTAGATGGGATTTGCGGGAACTAGGCAGATTAGACATGCTTAATCCAGAGAGTAGTGGCACAGGTGCTGATTTTGAGCGTATCATCGCAAAGGAATGCAACAAAGGTTTTCCAAATTTCAAGCCGCAGCGTCCTAGAAGAAGAGTCTCCAAGACCACTATGGATCCAATCACTGGCAAAGGAAAAGTGACGTGGGTTATCAACCCTGCGAAAGTAGTCACTAAAATCAAGCTCCCAGCAGAAGTCCCGGTCTGTCTAAATAACTTCAAGAAATGCTTATATGACAGTCATACTGGTGAAGCGGTGATCCGATCAAATGAAAATAAAGATATTAGAATATTGGATCCAATGGATGTCTTCATGTTCGGACTTTCTGATTTAACGGTGCGGAATGCTAATCGAATCAATGTGGGAGCTAGAAATGCCAATCTTGAAGAGGCAATGCTGTTTCAGCGGACAGTGGAAAGAGCCTGGAAGAGAAAACGAGAAATACTCGACATTATTAACAAAATCGAGAAAAGAAAGGATGCTGATGCAAAGAAGAAGGAAGAAAGGAATAATAAAAAGCACGAGAAAAAGAAAGAAAAGACTTCCTCAACAGCAAAAGAGTCCACCCCAACTCCTGAAGCAACATCACAACCTCCGGCCTCATCCACATATGAGGCCATTATGGAGGATCCACCATCAACTAGTGAAGCTATTTTAACCGAAGAAACTCCTGCCACAACAACGACCGAAGTTCAAGCAACAACACAAGCAACAACAGGTGCAGAAGTGCCTCATGAGCCAGAACAGAAAGCTACAGACAATCCAGAAGCAACTACTGAAGAATGAAAAACAAGTATGCAACGATCTAGGGGGGATATTGTTGGAGCTTTTGAGATCGTTGATACTTGCACTGGATTAGTTTTGTTATAGTTTGTAGCTTATTTGAAGTCTAGGGACTTGTTTTGTAATTATATGATAGTGCCAAATCTGACCTAGTGTAGTTAAGATGCCAACATAATTATAATTATGCTGGCAAGTCAGATCCTATATAATGCCTTGTATTGTTGCCCTAGCCAAGCTTTTGGCCACACTTGGTGAATATTAGTGTTGTTTACATTTCAATCTCTACTCATTGTGCTTAATCAGATTTCCAAGGTGCTTTATTGTTTATCTCATTATTTGGATTCAATACAACACTTGTTGTATTCACGATACCACTAGCTTCATCTTCATTCTTGATTCTTCTTAACTTTTTCATAGTACAAACACCAAATCAATAGGTGTTTTAGACTAAAACAATCAACCACTGTGATCCGGATTGATATTGGGATCTACAAGATTTATATGTACAACAAATTAAAAAATAATTGAAGCCAAACCGAGCTAAGCTAGCCATTTCTTGCGCTTGACTCATTTACAAACCAAATCAAACGGTTTTCGAGCATTCTCTGAACGAGCATCGAACGCTTTGAACTGCCTATTAAGTATTAAGGATGAGTTAAATTCCCGGTTGGTCCATGTGGTTTGAAGATATTGCAGAGTTGGTCCTAATACTTCAATAATTACAGAATTGGTCCCAATGGTTGTAACTTTTACACTCGTGTGGTCCTTATCACTAACCTATGTTAAGTTTCTCACTTAAGTGTGTGCGAAATGACTAGATTGCCCATGAACAAATTAAAAAAGAAAAAACAAAAAGAGATGGGCCCACCCCCTCATCTTCTTCATTCTCCTTTCCCTCTCTCTCGAAAACCCACCACCACACCTTCAGTTTTTCGTTTTTAGGGTTAGAACCGGTTATTGCTATACAGGTTCAGTTTCGGTTCCGGTTCTGGTTATTTAACCAAAAAACCATACCTTATGTGCCCGTTTCCAGGTAGGGCTCAGTTTCGGTTCTTAAGAAACCGGGTATTGAAATACCCTATTTTTTGGTTTTTCTATATCCTATTTCTGAGTTTTTTAGTACCTAATTTCATACTTTTTAATAGTCTATTGCGTTTTTACCACCCTATTTCCTCATCCGCTTGTTTATTATTATTAAACTAGAGTTGCGACCCGCCGCAATGCGGCGGGAATTCTTTAGTTAGAACTAAGTCGATCTAGGACCCGAACGTTATGTTAAACCTGTCAAACGGGAAAAAATAGATGATGTAAAAACGTTCACACGCACATTGCGTCGTGTTAACTCACAAAATTTAGAATGAAACGTAAAAACGTTAAACCAAAGACGTACGTTGCAATGTGTTAAGTCACAAAATTTAGAACCAAACATAAAGCAAAAATTTGCGGAAAATAAAAACTATAAAGGACCAAAGTTGAAAGTAAAAAAAGTTGTGAGGATATATTGCAAAAGATAAAAAGTTTTTGGTTAAAAGTAAAAAAACAAATAGTTTTTGGTTAAAAGTAATTTATGAAATACTTTTGGGTGAAATGTAAAAAAAAATATTTTTTTTGGAAAACCCCCAAAGCCAAGGTTACAACAACCATATGCATAACCATTTTTTCTTTGAGAAACCCCTAAAGCACACCCTGTGTAACAACCCGCACTTCCGTGCGTTGTTACTACTCGATATACTCGTTACGCCTAGCACCAGAGATTCGGATCATAATGTGACTATAATGCATATATCGCTATTCGAAGGATAATCGCATATTTTCGAAATACAATACCACTATACTAGACTATTATCACAAACACCAACACTCACGATGGCACTGAGTGAGGACCTATTCTACCCTCCTCGGTGACCGTGATGTGTCGAAATGCAGACAACTAACGCTAACAAAGACTCTCGGGTGAGTGCTACAGCTCTAGTCGTCGTGACGATGATGACAATACGAGTGAACGGTACCCCGTCAATCTTTGTGGCACCAATTCACTATAACGTTCACGATGACATCGAGAAAGGACCTATGCTACCCTCCTTGATGGCTGTGAAACGTCGCTAATAATCGCATACCCAAACGAAAACCGATTGTTATATCGAAACTTGGAATACGAATACGTATATACGACCCTTTGGTGATTACTTATAATAAATAATAATATAAAAATAAGAAGTTGTGGCCTAAGCTATCGCAACGTACCAAAAACGAGGATCGAGAGGCCTCCGTACGGATGGGCCAGCCAAACGGCTGGGCCAGTCGATCGGATGGGCCAACCGATCGGACAGACATGTCCAACCGATCGGACAGGCATGTCCAACCGATCGGACAGACAAGCCAACTGATCGGACGGGCCGGCCGATCGAACGGGCCAACCGATCCAACACACCTTTTCACCTCTCTTGCCTATAAATACCCCTCAGTCACATCAAGAACACTTGATGTGACTGCTCTCGTGCGACCAGACGTTCCAACCCACTTTTCCCTCGATTTCTCACGATTCTTGTAAGTTTTCAACTCAAATCTTGTACTTCCTTGATCTATAACTAATTCTACACCCTTCTACCTTTTAAATCTCCACTTTTAACCGTGGAATCTCTGGATTTTGGGCATTCTAGGGTGATGTCATCCCAGGCAAAAACGACTCAGATCTGAGTGATCTCCATGCGTTTTTACATAAATCAAGTCTAAATCTATGTTTTTCTAATCAAGAAGTGGTGTGATTCTTAAGGATTTGAGCTGCCTTGAAGATCATGTCACCCTAAGTTCACATGAACTTCAAAGTGTGACCTCATAAACAGCTCAGATCTAAGAAATTTCACCCGATTTATAACAAATCTCACCAACCTAAGTTGCCTAGCCATAGTGTGTGTGATTTCGGGTTAAACTTGAGAAGAGCCATCAAGAACGGCCATATCTGATGGAACGGGGTGGTTCTCGGCCGTTAGAACGGGTCAGACTTGATGGAATTTCGGTTGTTTAGCTTGAAGGAACACCGTCTCGATCAAAACCGCTGAAAAACCGTCAAAATTAGTCGAATATCAGCTGGATAGGCTGCCAGCCGATCGGACAGTAGCCCAGTCGATCGGACAGGCTGCCAGTCGATCGGACAGCAGCCCAGTCGATCAGACAGGCTGCCAGCCGATCGGACAGCAGCCCAGCCGATCGGACAGGCTGCCATCCGATCGGACAGCAGGCCATCCGATCGGACAGCAGGCCATCCGATCGGACCACTGCCATCTGACCGGACCAGCCCATCCGATCCATATGGTCATCCGATCGGATGAGCCCATCCGAACGGATAAGCACCGTCCGACCGGATAACTGACTTTTCGACGCCATTCTCGCTTAACCGTGCATCGTTTATTATATCCTTCAATGATTTAACGCAGACATACCCGTAACCGACCCAACCAAGTTGCATTCTCGCTAAATACGCACTGTGAGTATACTTGAACCCTTTTTCATCGCATTTTGGGTGTAACATACGTTTCTAACAAATCGAACTTATCAATCAAATTATTCAAACAATCGAATTATCACTTGCGAATAACTGTTATGCATAGAAATACGTGATGCTAGTTGCATATGTGCTAGGGCATATACTCGCGACGTCCCACCATGACTAGTATAGTACTATTGCGCCCGACGGGGTCTAGTTTGCCATCGCATATTCGAGCATCGAGGACTTAGTTGGTAGTATCAGCTTTGTGAGTATATATGTCGTGTGTTACGTTTATGCATGTGGAAATTCGCTACACGTTTTAATCTATTATGCTACATATCAAACTTGTATACTCGCCAATACTTTTGTATTGACAAATATTTTAACGTATGTTGCAGGTTAGATCGCATGCTATATCAAATCAAGCTAGGGAGTCTAGAAACTCAACTAAAATCTAGGTTGTCGGATTTGCATTGTTCGAGAGGACAAGAAATCTGTGATAACATATGTGATTGTATTATTTGCTAGTATGGGATAACGAATGTATTAAATATTATCGCAATATAGTTGTTATGGATTCTCTTGAGCAATCTGATTCGCCTAGTGCCGCGCCCGGTGATTCCGCCATCGGTTGGGGTGTGACAGATTGGTATCAGAGCCATAACTATAGGGAATTAGGTAAATTTTGGTGACTCGACCTAGTCCGGGTCGACGTCTTAGAAATTGACCTAGTCTATAGTCTAAGTACCAATAGGCCGACTCGTGCGAACCCAGTAGGGTTTGCATTGGGCTTACTTGATACTCTTGATCGAAATTGCTAAAAGCTACAACTTTGTGTGAACACCGCGTACTACAACTTCACACGAAGAAGCCTTTCCTAAGGCCGGAATACAACTTAGCCTTTCCTAAGGCTGACACAATACACGTGTTTTCGAAAATACTCGCATAACAAAACCGAGTGATTCAGTCGAGATCAGGTGTGAAGACCAAGAACTCTCAACGAGATCGCTCACTCAGCGCATTTTTCTGGCACGAGAACCTTTCATTGAGTTAGGAGTGACATCCACATCTCGACGAAAGTCTCCATTTCGAAATCTAGTGGAACTCACGAATTTATTCGAAGAGCATAACCACAATTTGGAACGAAGCTGTTAAGTCAGGGGTGAAACCCGTACCTTAATAAGCCATTCCACTCTCTAACTTGGTTTTCAAAAAGCTCTCACCTAGGACTCAACTATCGTGATAACTCGAGCCACGCGATGACTAGGAAGACAAATGCCATGAGCTGCATCCCAGTGGAAGCATGAAGCCTTCTAGGTCAACGCGCGTGCACGAACTTGTTAAACATAGCTGGGTTACCTTGGGTAGTCGACGCCTAAACACCCGAGGCATTCCGAATGTTTCACTAAACCTACGATTAGCTGGTTTTACGCTTTAATGAACGTAATTACGCTTTATGTGTCTTCGATTTCTCGATTTAACGATTTTCACTCCCTTCTTTATAAACGCACAATTCGCACAGCCATCGCAATCTAAAACGTAACCCGAATGTTTGCAACAAAACTAATGCATAATTTATCGCCTTCGCTATCGTTTTCTCACCTCAACGCGTCCTCGCTTATTCTAAATCGACCAGTATGTGTATGATTACAAACTACAATTATATAGGTATATAAATACGTATAAACAAACAAGTCAATGTGTGAGAACTTAGGGATTTCGTGTCTCCTATGTGGCTCCTACGTGATTCGCATTACTACTACACTATCGCATCAAGCTTTGAACGCGCTCAATCGCGTGCAAAACTCAAAAATCATTATGATCGAATCTCATTCCAAGTCTCTTCCTGTCTAGATGCCTTCCAACAACTGTACCTCGAGACGAGTAGCTAGGAGAAGAGCCAAATTTAAGCGCCAATAAGAGGATTGCATCACTTGTGACTAAGGAGGTGAGTAAGCTTATTCCTCAAATTGCCGCTCGAGTGCACTCTCTCAGCAACTCTCGAGCCTCGGAAGACTCCAAGACGGAAGCGCCGCAATCTGCTTTTCTCTACAAACACTTCAAAGCCTGTGACCCAATGGAATTCACGGGTGAAGGAGGTGTGACTCAACTACTTAAGTGGTTCGATTCTATCGAAGTTACCCTTCATCAAAGTGGGTGTCCCGATAGTTTCCGTACTACTTGCGCTACCGGAGTATTTCAATCACGAGCACTCGACTGGTGGACCGCCGAACGCAACAAACGTGGAATCTCCGCAGCTTACGCTCTCTCTTGGGATGAGCTGAAAGAGCTCATGAAGAAAGAATATTGTCCTTCTCACGAAATCCAGAAGCTAGAAAATGAATTTTGGGAAATCAAGCAAAACAAAGGTGACAACGCTGGCTACACCGCAAGGTTCAAGCAGCTTAGCATAATCTGCCCAAGTCAAGTCGACACTTCAGAAAAGGCCATTTCGAAGTACATTCGCGGCTTTCCTGAGTGCGTGGGTGATTTTCTCGAAGCTGCAAGACCTGCTACCGTCGAAGAAACCTACCGCTTAGCCGCAGAAATCAACAACAAATGACTCATGGAAGGGTTCTTCTCAAGGAACCCTGTCAAGCAAGCTTATCAAGCAATCGCCATTAATCCCTCAGGCGATCCTGTTGGCGATTCACTTGACGAATCTGCCGACGATTCTTCTGACGAATCTGCTGACGATTCTTCTGATGAATCTACTAACGATTCTTCCGACGAATCTGCTGTCGATTCTTCTAACAAATCTGCCGACGGATCTTCCGACAACTCGACCAAAGATTCTGTAAGTGAGTCCTCAGATGAATCCTCCAATGACGACACCTCTTCGCAAGACACCGAAGAACCCAGCCGCAAACGAAAGATTACAAGCCCGAGCTCAGCAACAACCAAACTGCTGCAACCGGAACCTCTTCGAGTGTCACACCCCGACCACGTAGAACATACAAAACGTGGCAGAAACATCGGGGAGTGTTGTAACAGAATTAATTGTTTCAAATCCATGGCAATTGAAGTTTTGTTTTATTGATTAAAAGCGTTACAATGTCTTAACAAACAAAGAAATACAACATAATTAACTAGTCTTGCATCTTTTATTGTCACTAAAGCCCAAGTCTGCCTATGTGTATCTTGATCATCTTATGCAACAGCTCCTGAAAAACACATGTGAAAATAGGTACGTCAGCATAAAAATGCCTGTGAGATACATAGGTTTTGTGAAAATAGGTTTCATGACTTATGTTTGAGAAAATGTTTAGTCATGAACCTTGTAATTTGCTTTGTTTTGTAAGTCATTTGAAAGACGATAAGATCAGATGATATGTATAAATAAGAGAATAATGTATGGTTAATTGAATAACCATTGTAAAATGAGTTTGTATAAGTTAAGTTGCTTGTAAAACAATGTATTGTGAAAAGTATGTTATTTGTATAAAATGTTATATGTCTCAAATTGAAATGGTTCAAATAACGCTACGATATGTAATACCATACAGACACTTATATATAGGAAATACCAGCGGCGTATCCACCATGCTTGTATCATATTACACACGCATCGTTACTTAAATCACTTACTCAAACCAAACCACCAAGATGTAATGTTTAACAATTGTATAAATGTTTATGTATAGTCAAATGTCTATTGTCAAATGTAAATCAGGTCAACAGATACAAATGGTTCACACGGTTCAACAGTTACAGATGATTCACATGGTTCAACAGTTACAAACGGTTCATATAATCAAATGGTTACGACGGTTCACATAGTCAAATAGTTACAACGGTTCAAAATGCAGTATAATGTGTTCACATGCTGGATGAGCATATGCAACAGAAATGTAATGTAAAACAATGTACTAAGTATGAACTAAATGGACATACATAGCATAAAATGTAATGTAAAACGATGTACTAAGTACGCACACAATGGGCATACATAGCATGAACACAATGAAATCATGTACTATAATGTACTAATGAACGTAGGAAGTATATGATGTGAAAACAGGAAAGCATGAATGTAACAAGTAGGCACATGTGTTTCACCCCAAAACAGTTTGGAAAACAGTAAAAGAGGGGTCTATGTACTCACTTGAGATTGCTTAGTAGTCCTTGAGTAACAACCAAACAATGCTAGAGATCTCGGAATCAAACGGCACCTAATATAGGTAACTATGTTAATAAACCGGACCTAAATCGGAGGATTTAGATAGAATGAGGGTTCGTAAACCAAACGAGTATGGAGACTCGTGTAATATGGTTTAACAAAGCCTACATACTAAAAGAAACCTAACATAAGTGCTTACTACCCATTACGACCCGTTTAGGTAGTTTATGCTACTTTAACGCGTCGTTCGCGTGAAACGCGTTCGGAACGCCTAACTAGTCCTATGACAAGTAAAATATGCCTTAACACATCTAATATTGTTACCAAATCAGTTTAGATACCAAAAGTTATGTTACATATGCTTAAAATGAATTTTGGCGTAAAAAGGGCATTTTGGTAATTTACCTAAGGCATATAAACTACCTATCATACAACTACTCAAACGATGTGACCGTAGGGTATAACCTCGAAAGGTTATTCCCTACCTACTATGGTCACCTAATGTATTTGGTCGGATCCTAATGATCGACCAAATGGGTCGGGTTCGAAGGTATAAGCGATTTATCAGATCGCTTACCCAACGACCCTAAACAACGTGGTAATCAGTAGGCATAGTCCCAAGGGACTATAACCAACGTGATTACACTCATGTTGCGAAGTTCAAACGAACTTCGCATTGACCATAAACTGGTCAACGCAGAAAGTCAAACAAAGTTTGACTTTCAGACTCGAAAAGACTCGAAAAGCAATAAAAGAACGAAAGAATACTTACGAAGGGTCCCCGAATGCTAACCTCGATCCAAGTAGCTCAGGTATGAAACAATGGTTTCAACTTAGAGCTTCTCAAATCAAGATTCTAGTGGTTTTTGCAAATGAAGGCATGGGGTATTTATAGGATTTCCCGAACCGTTAGGATCGTTTCTTGGAAAAAGTGCTTCAATCTTGGCCATACACTTGCACCCATGGTATTGTAATACCATGTGCACATCAAACCAGCCCATAGTATTGCCCAAAACCATGTGCAAAGGTGGTATAGGCCAGATTCAATGTTTCTACACAGAAAGTTTCAAAAATGGCAGATTTGGTCCCTGTAGTGTAATAAGGCCTTTTCCGACGCGTTTAAGGCCCGTTAACCCCATTTCAAAGCTCTAAAATGAATTTAAAGTAAAGGGAACTTAAAATGTTCTCAAAAATATCTCGGATGTCGGTTCGTTTAGCCGTACGGTTGCGTTGTTTGGCTAATTACGACGGAATGCGCATAAGCGCGAAAAACGATCCAAATGACGTGACGAATGGATTTTTCTTATGCCAAACACTAAAATAAAATATTTTAGTGCTTACATAAATTTTTGGATGTCCAGATGTATTCAGAACGTAAGTTATGCGCGAAAATGCAAACTTGTGCACTTTTTGACACTTTTAGTCCCTGAATGACCCAAAAGTTTATTTTAGCACACCGAACCCCTCAAAGCCTATTTCTAAGCTATGTGAAGGATATTTAGGGTATGTTTAACTTATGGTCATGTTCTGGAATGTCTGTTACAGTTCAAATTGGCATACTTTCGCAGTTTGTCAACTTTAGTCCCTGTAAGCGTTTTAACTTGATTTTGCCAAACCAAAGCCTTTAAAACTTATTTCTAAGTTATGTAAAGGTTATTTAAGGTATGTTAAGCCTATTTCACTATTCCGGAGTGTTTGTTGCATTAAACTGGTTATATTTACGCATCAGTGCGCGTATAACCTTCTAGAAAGTGATTTAGAGCTTGTAATCGAACAAGAATTGATATGTGTAAAAGATACACATATTTATACAGATCCCAAGTATGAAATAAAATATTTCATTGGTTTGGTATTTGTTTGATGGTCGCAGTGACACAGGTGTCACATCGAGCAGTTCCGATGTTTCCAAAATGAGCTTACACTGGAGCTCATCCTCAGTGTTACTCGTGTACCTATCATCATCCAGTTGGGGCGGACTGTCGCTATTGCAATAACTGCAACCGTTACGGTCACTTCACCCGCAACTGCCGCATCGAACCGTGAACCTGAGTACGACAACAACAGCTCCAGCGGAAGCCTTCAGCATCAAACATTTAGCAAGCGTAGGATAAAGATTGTAATGATACGATTTTCGACGTTAATTTCTAAGTTTTGAACCTACTCTATTACTCGATGTTGCCACTATGCGTAACATCAACTCTTGTTTTCGTTTTTCTCTATCACACTCTAGTCATCGCACTTAGACTAGGATCACACACATATTATATACTATATCACAAAATAATGTGTTTTACCCTCACTACACTCTTAGAACGAGGTACGATAAACGTGCAAGGAACGACTAATCACGGGTGCACACGGGATTATTTGGGTCAGTGCACGGAGATCGTAGTAAATTCTAAGGTGCCATAAGCGTTACGACGAAGTATGACACCAAACCACGGGATCTAAGTAGTAGGGGTCAAGCAAGGTGTGCTTTATCATACTACCGAAATTCCGTGAAGAAAGTGCCACGTGGAGTTGAACGTTATTAGACCTATTATACTATTGTGATTATTTTCAACACACTACACTCAATCGCAAGGCGTAACAACTGAAATTGCATCATCGCAAGACTTGTCGTAAGTCTGCAAACACAATGCAATCGCCTCATCGATGGACTCTGGAGAGTCTGCCTCGCAGGACAATTGCATCAACGCAAGACTGGTCGTAAGTCTATAGCGATCTATCTCATCAAGCACAATAACGCTCACGATGTTGTTGGGTGAGGACCTATTCTACCCTCCTCGATAACTGTAATGTGTCGCAACATAACGCAGAGCTTATTCGAAACAAAACTCGGCTAATCGTAATCGCTTATCATGTGTATCTCGCAATCTCTGTCGCTTATTACGTGAATCTATATCGCTTGCTGTGTATCAATCTATCGCTATCGCCTACCGTTATCTGTGATATTCGTGTGAAGTTAGCACACATGACCTCGCTTCACGAGACAAAGCTCATATGGTTAAAGCAAGGCGTTTTAGTCATATCAGCGGCCTTTCATGGAAAAAGGCCATGTGGGGTCTGATGTTAGTTAAATCCTGTGGTGTTAATCAATCAAATCGAACCGCGTAAATCGAACCGCATACCTCCATCGCTTGCAACGCAACTACCGATTATCGTAATTCGTTTATCATCGTCGTCATCACTAGTGTTTTGTATTATCCGTTTAATCACCTAATCGTTTATCGCTTATCGTGTATAGTCTACCACTTATTCGCGTATCGCGTACTGCTTATCGCTCGCTTGGTATTCACCGCAGTCTGTACGCATGACATCGCTTCACGAGGCAAAACTAACCTAGTTAAACGTGATGTTTCACCATGTTAGCAAACTCTCATGGAAACGTGCCATGTGGGTTTAATACGGAATCTAATCGAAAACGCGCTATTCGCTTATCGCTTGTCGCTCGACGCCTACCCAGACACGACACATAAATGTTTTGGGTCACCAGGCTACTCGCGCACGCTGCTACGGCTACGTTCGCAATTCAACTCGCCAGTTTAACCTATCCGATTCTATCTTATACTCGGTCTGACTTTCTATCGATTGAACCGAGTAAACGCAATTACTATCCGTGTCGTATCGGCGCACATGACACCGCCTCACGAAACGGAACTAATATGGGAGAAACATGGTGGATACGCCGCTGGTACTTCCTATATATAAATGTTTTAATCATATTAACGAACTTCCGTGGGAAGGTGCCAAGTGGGGCCCGATGCTAAATTGTCTTTTTCAAACAGCTAAAACTGATTTTTATAAAACTTTTATTAAAACCATGGGACAAGTGAAAATTCCTCACAACGTGGGAGTTAACACCGACTCAGCTTAACTCCATGTCCAAGGGAAGCTTTCATGAGTCCAAATTGTTCCTTAAAACCTTTTGCAATATCAAAAAACGAGACTTTCTTGAGACGTCGGCTTGACATCGAGTTCAGCCGAACCCATGTCGCAGGAGAGTTTTCGTAACCCCCGTTTTTATCTTCGAATTCTTTAAAGTGTGTAAAAACCTAAACTTCCTTGCAACGTTGGTTAACATCGACTCAGTTGGCCATACGTAAAAGGAAACTTTTCGAGATTTTCGCCCAAAAACGAACGCTTCTTGCAACGATGGTTGACGATCAACTCAGTTAATTCTACGTCATGAGAAACCTTTAAAGTTCTTTAAAATTTCAATCGCATCAAACTTACAAATTCTTCGTGACACGAGGTACCTTGGAACGCTAACTCGTGGGATTATTACTTTTGTCTTACGTCGCCTTCTCGTTATCGCAGTCGATCCCACTTATTCGAAACATTCTCGCTGTCAACTTACGGCCAAATCGCACGCTGTATCGCTACTTATGCAGGATCAACTCTCAGAGGTCTACCTATTGGATTAATTTCGGGACGAAATTTCCTAAAGTAGGGGAGACTGTAACAACTCGCACTTCCGTGCATTGTTACTACTCGATATACTCGTTACGCCTAGCACCAGAGATTCGGATCATAATGTGACTATAATGCATATATCGCTATTCGAAGGATAATCGCATATTTTCGAAATACAATACCACTATACTAGACTATTATCACAAACACCAACACTCACGATGGCACTGAGTGAGGACCTATTCTACCCTCCTCGGTGGCCGTGATGTGTCGAAATGCAGACAACTAACGCTAACGAAGACTCTCGGGTGAGTGCTACAGCTCTAGTCATCGTGCCGATGATGACAATACGAGTGAACAGTGCCCCGTCAATCTTTGTGGCACCAATTCACTATAACGTTCACGATGACATCGAGAAAGGACCTATGCTACCCTCCTTGATGGCTGTGAAACGTCGCTAATAATCGCATACCCAAACGAAAACCGATTGTTATATCGAAACTTGGAATACGAATACGTATATACGACCCTTTGGTGATTAATTATAATAAATAATAATATAAAAATAAGAAGTTGTGGCCTAAGCTATCGCAACGTACCAAAAACGAGGATCGAGAGGCCTCCGTACGGATGGGCCAGCCAAACGGCTGGGCCAGTCGATCGGATGGGCCAACCGATCGGACATACATGCCAACCGATCGGACAGGCATGTCAACCGTTCGGACGGTCATGCCAACCGATCGGACGGGCCGGCCGATCGAACGGGCCAACCGATCCAACACACCTTTTCACCTCTCTTGCCTATAAATACCCCTCAGTCACATCAAGAACACTTGATGTGACTGCTCTCGTGCGACCAGACGTTCCAACCCACTTTTCCCTCGATTTCTCGCGATTCTTGTAAGTTTTCAACTCAAATCTTGTACTTCCTTGATCTATAACTAATTCTACACCCTTCTACCTTTTAAATCTCCACTTTTAACCGTGGAATCTCTGGATTTTGGGCATTCTAGGGTGATGTCACCACGAAGTTCTTATGAACTTCAAGGGTGATGTCATCCCAGGCAAGAACGACTCAGATTTGAGTGATCTCCATGCGTTTTTACATAAATCAAGTCTAAATCTATGTTTTTCTAATCAAGAAGTGGTGTGATTCTTAAGGATTTGAGCTGCCTTGAAGATGATGTCACCCTAAGTTCACATGAACTTCAAAGTGTGACCTCATAAACAGCTCAGATCTAAGAAATTTCACCCGATTTATAACAAATCTCACCAACCTAAGTTGCCTAGCCATAGTGTGTGTGATTTCGGGTTAAACTTGAGAAGATCCATCAAGAACGGCCAGATCTGATGGAACGGGGTGGTTCCCGGCCGTTAGAACGGGTCAGACTTGATGGAATTTCGGTTGTTTAGCTTGAAGGAACACCGTCTCGATCAAAACCGCTGAAAAACCGTCAAAATTAGTCGAATATCAGCTGGATAGGCTGCCAGCCAATCGGACAGCAGCCCAGTCGATCGGACAGGCTGCCAGTCGATCGGACAGGCTGCCAGCCGATCGGACAGTAGCCCAGCCGATCGGACAGGCTGCCATCCGATCGGACAGCAGGCCATCCGATCGGACCACTGCCATCCGACTGGACCAGCCCATCCGATCCATATGGTCATCCGATCGGATGAGCCCATCCGAACGGATAAGCACCATCCGACCGGATAACTAACTTTTCGACGCCATTCTCGCTTAACCGTGCATCGTTTACTATATCCTTCAATGATTTAACGCAGACATACCCGTAACCGACCCAACCAAGTTGCATTCTCGCTAAATACGCACTGTGAGTATACTTGAACCCTTTTTCATCGCATTTTGGGTGTAACATACGTTTCTAACAAATCGAACTTATCAATCAAATTATTCAAACAATCGAATTATCACTTGCGAATAACTGTTATGCATAGAAATACGTGATGCTAGTTGCATATGTGCTAGGGCATATACTCGCGACGTCCCACCATGACTAGTATAGTACTATTGCGCCCGACGGGGTCTAGTTTGCCATCGCATATTCGAGCATCGAGGACTTAGTTGGTAGTATCAGCTTTGTGAGTATATATGTCGTGTGTTACGTTTATGCATGTGGAAATTCGCTACACGTTTTAATCTATTATGCTACATATCAAACCTGTATACTCGCCAATACTTTTGTATTGACAAATATTTTAACGCATGTTGCAGGTTAGATCGCAGGCTATATCAAATCAAGCTAGGGAGTCTAGAAACTCAACTAAAATCTAGGTTGTCGGATTTGCATTGTTCGAGAGGACAAGAAATCTGTGATAACTTATGTGATTGTATTATTTGTTAGTATGGGATAACGAATGTATTAAATATTATCGTAATATAGTTGTTATGGATTCTCTTGAGCAATCTGATTCGCCTAGTGCCGCGCCCGGTGATTCCGCCATCGGTTGGGGTGTGACACCCTGCGTTGCGGCGAGGCGTAAAACGGTGTCAATTAGTACTAATGACACACAACCGCCATCGATCACCAACACTGACTCGACCTAGGATCTGTGTGTTGCGACGAACTTGTCAAACATGGAAAAATAGAGGTAAAAACGTTGAACCACACATGCACGTTGCGCCGTATTAACTTGCAAAATTTGAAACAAAACATAAAAAAGTTGAACCATAGTCGTACGTTGCGTCGTATTAACTCGAAAAAATTAGAACTATACGTAAAACGAAAATTTGCGAAAGATAAAAAGTATAAGCGACAAAAGTTGTGAAGTTAAATTGCAAATAATGAAAAGTTTTGGGATAAAGTTAAAAAAACAAATTATATAGGGTTAAAATTGCAAAAGGTAAAAACCTTTGGATTAAAAGTAAAAAATCTTTTTTTTTAAAAAGTCTCAAAGAATAAGGTACAAGTTGTATTGCATATTTTTGTTGCTTATTTCCAGTAATAGTAATAGTAATAGTAATAGTAATAAAATAAAATATGCATTGTATGTAGGGTTGGCATATCGTGTATACCCGTACACGATAAGACACGATACACGAAACCCCATACACGAACACGACACGATAACTTATCGTGTCCTTTTTTTCAAACACGAACACGACATGATATACACGAAAATTACCTGTTAATACCTGATAACACGTCTGTTCGACTGTTATACACGAAAATTACCTGTTAACACCTGTTAACACGAACAAAAACACGGACACGACATGTTATTTGAGAGTTACAGAGGGAGTTTAGGGTTTTATTTTTTTGAATTGAATGAGGAATGAAATTAGAAAGGAATTAAGGAACCCACACGCACCTGGCTGATGAGTTTTACTTAATTTAATTTCTTATCGTGTACTAACGGGTATTAACAGGTAAACAAGTATTTAACCTGTTTATACACGAAAATTAACAGGTAATCTCGTGTCTACCTGTTTGGTACACGATACCTGTTAAGGTCATACACGATACCTGTTAACTTCGTGTAGGTTCGTGTCGTGTATTCGTGTA
Source organism: Helianthus tuberosus (assembly GCA_030545235.1). Lineage (NCBI taxonomy): Eukaryota > Viridiplantae > Streptophyta > Magnoliopsida > Asterales > Asteraceae > Helianthus > Helianthus tuberosus. The sequence continues at coordinate 130,476,476 of CM060353.1, read as the reverse complement.
AAATTGCCAGCCCTAATTGTATGATGTAAAAAAAATCAAAATAAATGCACTAACATTAAGATAGATATTAGAATCATGTAACATGTATAATCGGTTCTAGTTCCAGTTCTTATCTGGTTTCGGGTATTAATCAGGTATGTCGGTTACGGGTAGGGTCGGTTTTGGTTTCGAATATAGTATACCCGGGTATTAAAAAACCAATTCCGAGGTTTTTTACCAAATCCGTTTTTTTTGTGCACTCCTACAGACGGGCATTTAACTCTATTAATGGTTAATAGAAAGAAAAAAAGAAGCCAAAGCCCACAAGAATGAATTGGGCTGATGCGTTGACGAACAAGTGGAGTGAGTTCACATTGAATCTAATCTAATCTAATCTAACCTGTTATTTATATTATCAATCAGAAGCCGTTAAGATAAGAAGGGCAGTCCATCAATCTCTGTCTCAAAGTTTCTTCTTCTTGAACCTTCTCCCTCCCCCTGGGGATATAGGAGAAGAGAGATAGAAGAAGATTCTTTCTTTCTTTCTCCAATTATCCAATACCTCCTTAATATTATTAGCTTAGATTAGATCTATCTGATCTTATCTTATTAACTTTTGTTTTAATTAAGAAGAAAAAAAGATAGGATGGAACACCAGAATTCAGTAACAACACCTATCACTATGGGGGTGGATCCTTTCTTGGTTGAGGCTCTTCAGAACCCTCGTCATCGTCTCACTAGTTAGTCAACTCTCTTTTTTTTTATTTGAAAATTTCGAATTTTACTATGTTTGATTATTCTATCTGTTTGATGGTTAGGTTTAGATGAGTTACTGTCTCATAAACTCTAGATCTTTTTATTTGATGCTTCATAGACTATGCAGGATTTCATTAATTGCATTTGTTAAACAAGTGGTATACTCAATTTTGTGCTATTATATGATGGGCTTAATTTTCCATATGTATGTCATTATTTGTTTGCAAGTCTTCTTTTTATGTTTGGAAACATTTAATATTGTCATGGAAATTTGTTGTTTTAGTGGGGTAATTCTCTTAGACTATCTATAGTCATAAAGGCCCGGGTTATGAGACAAGTGGTGATATGCGTCATAGGGGGCTTCATGGGGCTTTATATCACAAGAGGGTAGGGTGTAGTCATAAAGCCACTTAGACTAGTGGGTATGGAGAGCCTCATCCCCAAGGGGATGGGCAGTCACGTCGGCGGCACGTAGGAGTGGCTTGGAGGGGATGGACCTAGGGGGTGGGGGATGAACCCCTTTATGTATATATATGTATGTATGTATAGGTATATGTGAGAGAAGGGAGGCCCGGCGAGATCGGCTGTGGGGAGCCGGGACGGGAAGAGGGGGGCGGTGTGGGGGACCGGCGCTGCGCCTCGCCGGGCCTAAGCCGCCCCCCATCCCGCTTAGTCTTAGTCATCATTAGTCAATTATTATATTTCAATTTTTTATAATTAATTTATAACTTTATAAAACGAAAAAACCATTTCATTAATTAAAAACATTACAATAAAATAAAAAAAAAACTCAAAAGATTTTATATTTTTTTCGATTCGCTCTTTTTGTTGTTGCGCCATCTTCAACGCTTTTCCGGTTAGGTGGTCGATCGGTTTCGAGTAGAATTCAAAGTCTTGAGCCCATTATCTATCTCGCATAACGCGGAGGAACAAAACCGCGGTTGAAGGGATGCATTGTATAAAAATTTGGATTTTTATAAGATGAAGAAGATGGTTTGGGAGTGTGTTTGTGTTTAAAAAAATGGGTGAAGAAAATGATTATATATTGAAATTTAAAAGAAATTATTATTATTATTTTTTATGTTTTTGACCGTTGTAACGGTCTAATTTTTTAAACCCAAGGCCCATCACCCCGTTATGCTCTTCGCGGGGACCAGGATTCAACCACCCATAGCACCCGCCGTAGTGGTGCTAGGCGGCGCTATGCCCGATATTGGCGTGATATCAAGCCCCACTACAGGTGGCCTTAAGCATAGCAAACTTATCTTTTCTAATAAATTATAAAATGCAGAATAGATTCTTTATCAGTGGCTGTTGCGTTATTGAAAGTATATGGTCATGTTTCTTATTGAAAGTACCATTTTCCCCTTTTGTATAGTTTAATGTGTATGATTTAGTGCATATAGCGACTTTACATATCCAGCTTATCAAATGTTCTAATATTTAATTTGCAATTTCTCTATTTTTTCTTCTTCAGTTCTTCGGATGGAACTTGATATTCAGAAATTCATCCAAAACACTGAACAAGAACTATTCGAGTTTCAGCATTTCCCAACATCATATCTTCGCCTTGCAGCTCACCGTGTCGCACAACACTATGGTCTTCAAACCATGGTTTTTGAGAACTTCTCAGATGGTCAAAAGACCCGAATTTTAGTCAAACGGTTGACTGAAACCAAACATCCTGCAGTCTGTTTGTCAGATGTACCGACTAAAACTTTAGAAAACGAGAAACATGAGCATATCAAGGTTGTTTTAAAACCAAGGCCAAAATCGTCATCGGATGGAACAAACGTTGGAATGAAATCGGATTCCGTAAAAACCGTTGAAGAAAGGAAGGAGGATTATGATCGGGCCAGGGCTCGGATTTTTAGTCCTCAAACAGAGGGTCCACTGTTAACGACCAATCCAGACGGGAAGAGTTCGTGTAATTTTAAAAGTGATGAAAATGACGGTTTTAAAAACGATGGAAATACATCTTGTGTAGCCATTCTTAGGGATAGGGAAAAAGATTTAACCGATCCTGATTATGATCGAAGCTACGAACGGTATGTTTCTCACTTTTTTTGACATTAAAGTCAAGTTCTGATTTAATAATTGTTGCATTAACACTGCAGGTACGTTCGTAACCTGCCAATGAGTCAAGGGTTTAACTCGTTGCCTTTGACTTTACCAAAGATCCAACCACCGTGTGTCCAATATGATCCAGTAATACAACATCCAGGTCAACTCCCAGTTGGTCAAAGTCAATCCAATGTTTGCTACAGGAGTTCAGGTATGAATCCGTATCCTGTTGTTGGTGCAATGAATCACATGTCAAGAGACCCTGTCTATATGCAATGGCCGTCTCATTCCATGATGTATGCACACGCGCATGAGCAGTTTAGACATGCTGTCTTTCAGGTACGGTATCATACCTGAGTTGCCGCTAGAAGTATATGGTTTTTAATGCTTATTTTTTTGTACGACTGATGATTCGGTATTGGACTGATGTATGACAGGCGCCGTTTTGTCAGCAGCAGCCTTTGAGTTTTGATTACTCTCAAAACCGTTAAGCTTGCATTGGATTTACAGGACCAACTACATTGAATTGGAACAGCATAGCTTTGTTTTGTACTAGGAGGTTATCTTGTTATTTGTGGCCATTTGTCAAACACTTTTGTCTAATTCAACTTATAACACATTATTGTATGGTATGGCAAGTTCTATCATTGTTGTATCCAAACACTACTTAATCATTCCTTTAAGTTTTAAAAAGCAACCCCATAAATGCACCTCAAAATATTTCTTGAATAACAAAATCTAAATCACATATGGTATGAGAACTATAAATTGGTCATCAAACATAGGGCTTGCAAATTGTATCTTGGCTCATAGCTCGCTCGACTAAAGCTCGAAAAATTCTAGCTAAAAAGCTAAACTTGAAATGACCTTGGCTCATGGCTTGACTTGTTGGCTTGTTTTTAGTCTTGTTTAGCTTCTATCTCGAGTTCAAGCCGAGCCAAGCTGCCTCATTGAATTTTGAGCACCAGCTCGAGACCACCATGGCTCGAATCGGGTTGACTCGTTTACAGCTCTAATCACATGGATGTTTAGTGTAAACCGTAGAATTATACAAAGATACATAAAACGGTTTTTAAATTGTCTCTGTGATTATCTTCCACGCACCACGATACAAATATGTAAAGAATTTAGAGCTAAAATGTTACAAAACTAGAACAATGTTCATTTTCTGAAATGATCCGTCAATATAACAAGTCTTGAAGTTGATCACAATCCAATAATTTACAACAAACTCGAACTGATCTCTACACATCTAAACTAGACATAACTGAAAGAAGTAAAAGTTAACCGCTTCTGTTACATGCTCGGTTTTTAAGTAATCGCGGACATAATTTCATTGATCCTTTTAGTTGTTAGTCATCATGCTCGAGCCGATATATCTGCATTTGCCTTCGCCACCATCCATCCCTATCATCAATAAGCAATTCCAAACACATAATTAAGTTGACTAGAGGTCGATTTTTTCTTAGATCAACCCTAAAAAAAGCCCGAAAAGGGAATAAAGAATTACCCGAAATCAGTTATCTCCTGTTGGAAACAAAGTTAGAACCTTTCTACCATTTGCTGATTCAAGATCATCCACAGAATTATGAACCGGTGCCCCTACCCTATGAACCACTTGCTGATTTTGTCTACTCAATAAAGGGTGCTCAAACTGCCCGTTTCGCGGAGACCCAAAGTGACCAATTTGCCCATACCGCGGCTGCAAATGCCCAGCCACCGCAGCCATCTGCTGCGGATGCTGCAGTGCAGCCACAGGAACATACGGCAAAAAATGATCCGAATTCGGCCGACCCTGATGGAGAAAATGAGCCGGGACCGGAGAACTCGCAAACAAATGATCCGTATCCGGATCTCCACCTGACCCGGCTCCAGGCGAAAGACCCTGCATACGTTTCAAATAAAGCCTGTACTTCTGGAGATGACTCGCGACGTTCTCGCGAGTCAACCCGTCTACACTCATGAGCTGCATTATCGTTTTAGGTACGGCGTTCTTTATCCCTAAGTGGGCCACCGCGTCCACAAACCTCTTGTGGAGCTGCGGGGTCCACACAAGGCGCGGACGCTTCAGCGTCCGCGCTGGTTCGTCACCGCTCGCCCCAACTTCCGAGGAATCAAATTCCCCTGAACTGGGGGTGGAAATCGGCGGCAGATGTAGGTGGTTGTTAAGTGGAGTTGGGGTGTGGGAATTTGGGGTTCTAATGTCAAAAGCTAGAGCTAGATCAGGGGTGATTAGGGATTGAGATAAGGGCATAAGGTCTTCTTGTGATGGTAGCTCATCTTCCCATTTTGAGAACCAATTGGAGTCATCTTCTTTCATTGTTTTGGTGAGATATTTGTGGGTCAAATGGAGAACCCAATTGGCATGAAAATCAGTAGTTGTTGTTGCAGATGTTGGATCAGAGGATATTAATCTGGAAAGATTCGATATTTTTAGAGAGAGAGAGAGAAAGGGGATGATGGGTGTGGGTGTTCGAGGTGGATCTTGTTTTTATTTTTGTTTTTGTTAATTTTTATGTTTTATTATTGTTGTTGTTGTTACTGTTTATGATGCGGCTGTGCTGTTTCCTTTTTTTCTTGTCTTTTTCCGGCGACTTAGGGTGTAGGGAGTGGTTAAACATTTTGGAGTGGCAAACCAAAAACCGACTAATCAGAGCGCGCCATGTCAATCAGTTAAAAGTGTTTAAACTTTGGTGAAAAGTGTTGGCAATGGTTTAGACACTTGGTGAAGTGGTAAACTTTTTAAATAAAAAAAAGGAAAAATGTGTGATTGGTTGAGATAGGAATGGACCCCACCCCACACCCCCTCTCTCTCTCTCCTTCCTCCCTTCCCGAATCGGTGTTGCCTCACCGATTTCACTCCCATTTCGTCAAACTTGCATGCGGCAAATGGGTTGGCATTGGTTTGCCGCCCATTGCCGATCGGTGAATTGAGTTTGCCGCTAACCACTCCCTTCACCCTTATTCCCCAATGTTATTTTCATACTCCCGTCATTTCATATGAAATATTAAAATAATATTTCTGACTTTTGTCTAGATTTATTCCTTTAAGTACCTTTTTTAAACCATTTATTATATAAATCCAAGCAACTAGGGGTGTTCATCGAATCGAATATCGAATTTTCGAATTATTCGAATCGAATTGTTCGAATAATTTTTATTTTTCCTTGAATTCGTATTCGATTCGAATTCGATTAAGACCTACTGAATTCGATTCGAATTCGTATTCGAATAAAAAACCCAATTCGTATTCTATTCGTATTCGATTAAAAATTCGAAATCAAATTCGAATAAATTCGATTTAATTCAGATTCTTTAAAAACATGTAAAAAACTTTCAAAATGAAACATAAATTTTAAAGCAGTTATAAAGCACGATATCACCTTAAAAAGTTCTAAATAAAGTATCACAAGTCTAAAATTCAAAACGAGAAGTCGTGAATAACCACTCCACATTACAAGTTAATATTTTTACGCTTAGAAATCTATTGATAGATTTGTTACTTAGGTTTTAGTTATGGGCCATGTAGTGAGTTTGGTAATAGGTAATTTTAATACTTGGAAAAAAAATTGAAAATAATTTATAATATAGCCTAATAAAAGTTATATATGTATTATATATAAAAATAATAAATAAAAATGTATAATTTTTATTCGAATTTCGAATCGAATCGAATTTGAAATTATAAATTCGTATTCGATTCGTATTTGATTTACTTGACTCGAATTGAATCGAATTCGAATTCGAATTCTTATAATCGAAACGAATTCTTGATAATCGAATCGAATTTAAACGAATTTCGAATTTTTCGAATTCGAAACGAATTCTGCACACCCCTACAAGCAACTTATGGAGTAATATTAATCTTTTAAAGATTTAGAAGCCTCTAATTTGAATATGTATCTAAGGGTGTTCTAGGTTATTTCTCGACTAGGAGGGCTATAGGTCAATTTAGTTATCGGAGATCCCAGTTTTCTTTTTGAAGACTTAAGCTTCTCAGATCAATGGGTGAAGCCCGCCGCTCTACCTTTATTTAAGGACCTTAGGCTGGTCCATTCTGGTCTAGTGGTGTCACGATGTGTAGGACATGATATAATTTTTGAATTAGAAGTTGGATTAGAGGGTGAGTGTTAGCCGTTTAAAAACTATAATGACGATTAAAAAATAGGTTATACATATTTAAATTGATTTATTTTGCTTTAATACGTCTCTAGTGTAGATTGATTCTTTCTATAATGGATATTGTTTATCTAAAAGACATATAATCTAACTTTTTTTTGTCTAGAAGATGAATATGGCACGGTTTGCTTTTCAGTCGTATCTAATTATTCTCATGGAGGAAGATTGTTTGGGTTTTCAGTTGTATCTAATTATTCTCATGGAGGATGATTGTTTGGGTTCTAGAGTTTGTATATGTTAAATTTAGGGGAAATCATGTATAAGCTAAAATCCAAGGGGTGATTAATATAATAACATGTCTTAACATTTTATAGAATTGTTTAGTAAAGACCCATAAAGTTTATAGAATCTCTCACATGGGTTTTGTTAGATCTAGGCTTACTTTATTAAACAAGTTTATGATTGTCCTAAACTTGGTTGATATAGCCCTTAACTAGGGGACACTACTTTCACTATTTAATCCAACAACAATTAGTGGATGCCCCCACAAATCACTTATACAACCCTACCCATACGAATATATGTTTTTTTTAATTATTTCTTGTTTGAAGTTAAATCACAAAAATCATATAAATATTTGCTATATATATTTTTTGTTGCATTAAACTTTCATTTTTATTTAATTTAAGATGATTTTAAACCCATTTGACTAGCTCTATAACAAGAGTCAGCAACAGATGCGGTTATTTAGACAATTAGACGTGGTTTTCAACCGCATCCTATACCTGCACCTCTTAAAATGGTGGTGTTATCAACAACTTGTATTAATCAATTTACGTTTTCCAACAATTATTAAGATTAATATATCATACCCACGTCTAAAAGGAATTTAAAACCTGGTGCAATATTAACGTAAAGGACACGAACGATTAATATGAAAAGTATGACGGTGGATCAGTTTTGGTCTCATGGGTGGCTTAGAGGCTATCAAGGATATTATTATTATTATTATTATTATTATTATTATTAGTTATCTAGTTTATTTAGATAAGAGTTAATTAATTTTTATTTTATTTGCCTTTTTATCATTGTTGTGTCCCAAAATATGTGTCGTATGTTTGGGGCAATGATAAACAAACATTAATGGTTATAGAATTAAATCTTTATTGACATAATAAGTCACTAAACTAAGGATGTGGTCTTCAACATCATTAGGATTTTTTTCGTACATATCACATCTTGTAAAAGTGTCTTATATCAAGAAAAAAATATATGATAAATTTAATAAATTAAGTTATATCTAAACAATGTTATAGTGATAACAATTTATGATGTAAATCAAAACACAATGGTGAGATCAACCCATTCATTGACGCATAGTGATAACGTTGATTCAAGCTCAATATAAGTACCACTCTGGGTAGGAAACATAGTTTAAAGTGCTAAAAACAATAGTTGAGTAGTCCAGTCATCCCCGACGTATCGACCTAGTCGACGAACCATGCTTTTGTACCATTCGGGTCCTAGTGTAACCTTAGGGGGCGTTTGGTTCACGGAATGTTTTGGAATTGGAATTTGTGTAGGAATTAAAATTTGAAAGAATTGGATTTGGAATTTATACATTCCAACTGGAATTGGAAATTGTTGGAATTGGAATCTTAATTCCATTTTCGATGTGTTTGGTTGTCAAATAAATTGGAAACCATCACCCTGGCACCCACAACCGCTGGTTCGGGTCGAAACGGTACCAGTGGAAACAGTACGGGTCAAAACGGGTCGAGTCTAAACAGTTCAGGTCGAAATGAGTTGCGTCGAAATGGTTCGGGTAGAAACGGTACGGGTCGTAACGTTTCGAGTCGAAATAGTATGGGTCGAAACGGTTCACGTCAACAGTTCGCGTCAAAACGCTTCGATTCGAAATGGTACGGGTGAAAACGGTTCGCATATAAACAGTTCAGGTCGAAATGAGTTTGTTGGGCCCTTAAAGGTTTATACATTAGTTATTATTTAGTGATTTGGGCTAGTTGTTAGTTTGAGGTTTTGGGCTTGTATGGAGTGGGCTTGGGTGGTGCATGGGCTTAGGGTTTAGGGGGAGTTGTGGGCTTGACTCTCCTATAAATGTTTTTTTAGTTTTTTCTGTTTAGGGTTGTTGACTCTTATTGATTTCTGCTGTAACTAGTATCTGGCAATCATTGTATGCAAGTTAAGTTTTTTGGACAATTTCTCTGCTTCATCTTATTCTTGTGATTATTACTGAATCAGTTTGATTGTGTGATTCCGCCACCAATCAAACTAGTTGTGATATCATTGTTAGATCCGGTTTTCGGTGCGTATTTTCCTAATTATTCGACTTCGCATCTCGTAATCATCATTGATAAAATGAATAGTTATTGCCATAATATATTTTGTCTTCTTGCATCCTCTCGGTGCGTATTTTCCTAATATGGTATTGCAATAACAGCACTCTGCCTTCTCCTCACCGTGCACTTTTATTTAAGTGAAATGCTCACATGTATGCGAAGTTAATTTCCTCTTCTTCTCATCGCATATGCTATCAACATAACATTTTTGTAACATATTTTCTGTTATGTTAATCTTGGTTTTTAAGATTGATTAATCGGTATGTGTTATGTGATAGACCTGTTGCAACCCATAATTCCTTTTCCCTCTACATCCATAGCATTCTCTTATGTTGATAATGGTGTTATTCTTCCACTAAAATTAGTTGATAATGGTGTTACTCTTTCACTAAAAGTATGTCTACGAAATGAGTCAAAATGTTCTTCCTCTAAATTGGTTGTAGAGAGAGAAGGATTATAGATTGCGACAGTTCCAACACAAAACACATGTTGATAAGTCAATTTTAAAAACAAAACCAACATAATAAAAAAAAAAAGATGTTACTTAAAACGTTAATGATGACAACAATATCGTTAACAAGAACAGAAAATTAACTTTACTTGCATGTGAGCATTTCACCAAGATAAAGGTAAATGGTATGGCAAAAACATAGTGCAATTATTGCAATGCCAAATTATAAGCAAAGAGCACTTGGATGATGCCTTCAGAAAGAAAAAAGGTTTTATATGGATTACTACCATTCCATCAATGATAACTAGAGGATGCAAAGTCGAATAATGAGGTACAACGTAGCTGTTATATATATAAATTGTGCACCTACTTGTAACTAAGTTTTAGAAACTAAGCTCTATGCATATTTATGTTCCTTGTCATCATACAAGGTCTTGCCACTGTTTTGTAGGAGGCTTGTGTGATTGGAACATAGATAGAAAAGTACCAAAAAAATAACGTTGATAACTACACAACAAATGATTTATGGGTTCACCTACAATAAGACAAACTATACAAAGCGATCTTACTTTGGGGCCGGTTATTTTAGATGTGTTGTTATGCCAATGTTCTAAATTTCATTGTCTATTAAAATTCTAGTGTTGGTTTTTGGACAACACCAAAAACGACTAGAAAAGTTTGAAGAAGCAGCTAGTTATTGGGTAATTCCTTCGAAAAGATGGTCCCTTGATTGCAAAACTCGACGAAATTCAACACACTCATGCAATCACGTTATTATTTAAAAATATGTTTTCACATATCCCACCCAAGCAATAAGATGCTCAATATAATAGTTTGACAAAAAGGGGTTGGCTTCTTATGCTTGTTAAAAGTTGAAGGTATTTTATGATGTGGCCAAATTAGTTTCAAGAACTAAATATCCACAACATATATATTTTTTAAATCCGTATAAGAAATAAACTTCCCTAAGAGAATGATGATCAAAGAACACATGTGATGCAAAATTATGTGTACCAAATTTAGTGATTATATTCATGTTCAATAAATATAGTTGATACATATAAATTATTTCATTTAAGTGTTCCATGGATGTTATATTGGAGCATAACCTGCCTTGAAGATAAAATTTGTTCACCAAACATGATTTCGATATACTAGCTTAGTGGAACACAGATGATTAGAAGTACCTAATGCCCGAAAGGATAACTCAAGGCATTTTAGCAATCCCTATAACAACTATTGCCTCTGAGTCTTCTTTTAGCACAAGTGATGGGCTATAAATCCTCAACGCAACCGTCTTCATTGTGTTTGGAAGCACTGACGTATGCCAAAAGTTGGTTACATTCATTAACGTTTCTATTTGTATTTACTAGTGTGATTATGATAATGTTGTATATATATAATCCAAGTTTCAAACTTAGTGTCTTTATGTTATTTTAGTGACCATTCTTTAATGGTGAATTATTTCAAACTTTATGATTGTAAGAAACAAGTGATAGGAGGAAACACAATGGTGATAAGTGATGGATTCATAATGTTGAAACCAATTGAATATTGAATTGAGGATTGATAATATTACTTATATCTTGTAAGTTAAGAACTTATGTTTTGAATTTTTATCATCTTAAAAATTAGATATTTTAGACATTTTATGATGATATATATGTGATAATTATCATATTTTGGATTTAATGTAGCTGTTAAAAACTTGAAACTTGAAATTATTTAAAATTAAGTCAAAGCAGCAATGTGCTTGAGACTCTCTACGGATAATTTTTAAGCACCAATAGTCATAAATGGGTATACCCAACCTTACCCAAAACTAAACGAGTATGAGATACGGTTTTACAATCGATTGTTTCTAGACCTTATAAGAGGTGAAAACTGTAGCTAGAATGGAGTAATTTCCTGTTTCTCGCTATGCTATGTTGATAAGTTTTTATAATATTAGTGAACAAAAACAATATATGAAGAAGCATAGACTTATGGTTAATCATAATAATAGCATTATTTATGACATGACATGCAAATGTTGACAACTACGGTTATGCGCCGTCCGCGTTGCAGGGCGCTAAACCGAATATTTCTTAGTTTAATAACATGTACGCCTTTATTTCGGTTAGTTATACATGATACTTATAACACGATCTCAAAAAAGATACATCGAGTTAACGAATCAAACAAAAACACTACCATAGTTATGATAAAAAAAAAAAAGAGTAAAATGCACGGATAGTCCATGTGGTTTTGCAAAATAACACCTATAGTCCCCAACTTTTGGAAATTACATCGGTGCTCCCTGTGGTTTGACAGTTTATTACTCGGATAGTCCCCTGGAGTGGATGTCCGTTAGTTTTCTCCGTTAAGTGTATGTGAAATGACAAAATTACCCTTCATCTTCTTCAATCTATAAAAACAAAATATCCCCACCCCAACCACACCCCCCCCCCCCCCCCCCCTCTCTCTGTTTTCCCCCACTATGAATCTGATCTTTATATTGTATCTGGCTAAGCTCCTACTGTTCATCATACTCACGCGACAACAAGGACCTGCGGTAATGAGTTTGAGTGAGCGACTCGTGGTGGCTAGGTTTTCACCAGTGGTATAAGACATAACTGTGACTTTGAGGGTCGCCCGCTTTTTCGTCAACGGTTCAAGGTTCAAGAATAGATTGATGAAGACAATAGTGGTGGATTCGTAAGACATTATTGAACAGATCGATGTCAACAATGGTAACCCAGTAGTCGGTCGATGACGACGATGGTGGTAGATTCGAAATAAAAGAGATAACAATGGATTCCTGATTTTGCTCATAAATTTTGCTTCTTTTTTTAAAGATTTTCAAGGATTCCTGATTTGATTCGTTAACACTTCGTTTGGGGTTTTTGTTTGTTGAGTTATGTTTCCCCCCAACACCTGCATACCCTTATCCATCTTGTTCTGTTTGTTGAGCAGACACAATATAAAGATCAGATTCACGGTGGGGAAACATATAGAAAGGTGGGGGTGGGGGTGGTTGGGGGTGGGTTGTTTTGTTTTTATAGTTTGAAGAAGATGGAGGGTAATTTTGTCATTTCACATATACTTAACAGAGAAAACTAACGAACATCCACTCAAGGGACTATCCTAGTAACAAACTGTCAAACCACAGGGAGCACCGGTGTAATTTTCAAAAGTTGGGGACTATAGGTGTTATTTTGCAAAACCACAGGGACTATCCGTGCATTTTACTCTAAAAAAAGTAACTAAAATGATGGCAAGCGTGTAATTTAGAGTTGGGGGAAAACAATAATTTGTCAGGACCAATTAGCGAGTGCTAGGCAGCTGTTTCGCACGAATAAAAACTAAATTGAGTCAACCAAGTAAAATAAAACACTACCATAGTTTTGCCAAAAAAAAAAAACAAACAAAACAAAACACGATGGCAATATTGCAATTTTTAGTTGGGGTAAATTCGTAATTTTAAAATGGAAATCATATTTTGAACTGGGGGCAAAACCATTTTTTTAATCGTAGTTTTTTAACTGAGGGCAAAATCGTAATTTTTAGCTAGGGAAAAAACAAAAATTTTATTTTTAACTGGGGGCGAAATCGTAAATTTTAACTGGGAATCAAATCGTAATTTGGCAGGCTCTAGTTGGGGGCAAAACAATATTTTTTTTTAACTGGGGGCAAAATCGTAATTTTAAACAGGGGACTAAACCAAAATTATATTTTAAAACCGGGGGTAAAATCATAATTTTAAACTTGGATAAAATTCGAATTTGACAAGACCTATAAATAACTATTATATACAAAAGAAAAAAAATGGCCGCCACTTTTAGCCAACCACATAACAGAACTATTCCCGCCGGCCACTTTCTTTTGTATGTATTGTAAATAAATACATTACAGATTAAATTTTCATAACTAACAAACATGATGAAACCTTCATATGTGTAAACAAGGTCATAGAATAAGTTGAACTTACGGGTACAATGGAACCTGGAGTAATCGTTCGGCATCTTTATCAGCGAGATGGTGTTGCAGCATCTTTGATTTCTTGCACAATATATCAACAAATATGGGCCTATGGCAGGTTTTGGGCCTTTAGCGTTTCAGCTTCCATTCGACCCAAAAAGCAAAAACGGGGGTTTTGATAACTTTCTAGCATATCCATGATATGATTGGACGTATGTGGGCTTATATGGCCTCCGGTTGCTAGTGCTGTATACACTAGTACTATAAACTATAAAGTTCTAATACCATCATCAAGGCATCAACAATAAAGTTGAAAAAAATACTATTAATATGTTATTAATATAGTATACACTTTAGTTGTTATATGTTCTTATACATCATCAAGGCATCAACCACAAAGTTGAAAAAAATATTATTAATAAATATTAATAACTTGTTAAAAATACTTTTTGTAATATACACTATTATAGATAAACGTATATAGAATTACTTAGCCTTATAATATGAAATGAAAATAAACTAAGAAGTCACTAATACCTTTTTTTGAATAATTTAAAATATAAAAAGTATATATTAATTTTTTTTATAATATTGACATAAATAACAAATATCAATGCTCAAGCAAGGTTATTTAAGCAATAAGAGTTTGTCACCTATTTAGCTTTATAAAAATAACCAGATGTTAATTTTAAATTATTAATGGTACTATGTCATAGATATTGATATGACTTTATTCTATGCCTTTATAATTGACAAGACACGTGACTTTTAATTTAGGTCCCTTTCAGGAACAAATGTAACCATAATGGTATTGAAGTATTTGTTTATCTTATAAAAAAAGTGTTAATATTTACTCATTTCTTCCTTCTAGCTCTCTCTCTATATATATAGAGAGACAGAATAAAAAAGAATGTTGAAATAAAAAATTTAGAGAAGTGGTGAATAGAACAGGCCTAGAGTGTAAATTTTTATATATCCCTCTCCTCTATTTCTCTCTCTATATACATAGATATATATGAAGAGAGACAGAGTTAAAAGAATGTTGAAATAAGAATTTAGGGATATGTGAATAGAATAGACCTAAAAAAAATTGATAATTAAATTTTATTACTATTTATGTCTAACTCAAATTAAATATTCAATATAAGTTTAATATAACGTACATATTATAGTATTTTAAATGTAAAAAATCAAGTTAAACCTATATCGATGACAATTCTTTAAAAATAATTCGTTTATACACGAACAACATATTATAGTATTTTAAATGTAAAAAATCAAGTTAAACTTATATCGATGACAATTCTTTAAAAAAAATAATTCGTTTATACACGAACAATAAAAGATAATCGATGACAATTCTTTAAAAAATAATGCTTTTATACACGAATAATAAAAAGATACAATAGTCGTAGTCTAACCGTTAACAATAAATCCATTAGGAGGTGGGGACTAGCAAGTAGCAATCCTCCTCCCCAAGACTTCTCCTTTAACAATTTCACATCACTTTAATATTTCGTATGGTCCAAAATTAAATTCACTTTATAATATTAAGATCATATTAGAGTAGGGGGGGGGGGGGGGGGGGCGCGTTCATGGGAAGGGGCTTCCTGGTAGTGGTACCCCGATCGGGTACACCGGCACCACCCTCACGGGTAATGAAATCAGGTAGGGGAATTCCTTGACTAGTTACCGAAGAAAAGAGAGGAGAGATAGAGAAAGACCTACAAAGGTGTGTGGAGAGGAGAGTAAGACCTGCAGAGGTGTGTGGATATACCGGCGCCACCTATTTCGGTTGCAACGGTTCAAAGGGGTGAGGTGATGTGTACATCAACGGCTGGTTGTTGGGAGCGTATCATAGGCGAGCACCCCTCCCACCCTTAGTTTTAATGTGCACGATCTGCCAGTTGATCTTCTTGGTCGGTTGTTTCGTACAACAACTAATCTAGGTGGATTTTGGAGGTTAAATTTGGCATCCATTTGTTTTTAACTAGCTTAGGGGGGAGGGGGCGGTCAGTTATGGACTCCCCATAACCGAGTTATCCTATCACTAACACCGCAGCCTCTATGTTTGTAACGAGTGATAGGTATCACTCGTTGAATATATAACGCGTTGAAGATATAAATGAATGAATGTGTATGCTTGTACATTGTGTATTAATACTTGTACATTGGAATCCCATCACTAGTGATACCACCCCCACTACAATTCTATCACTAGTTATAGAATATTGGGTGATGACATGGCATGATTTGATTGGATATTGGGAGTGATAGAAATCTATCACTAGTGACCACCCCCCTCCCACCTTATACATAACTTAGGGGGTGTTTGTTTTTTGCTTATTACATCTGCAAAAGGCTTATGTCTGCCCGCCTGCAGACATAAGGCCTTAAAGACCGTTTGTTTTTTTTTTCAAACAGATCTTATATTAGCTTCAAACATCTTAAAAAGAAGCTTTGAAACAAAGCTTCAAACATCTGCACATGTCTTCTTCTTCCCTTCTCACCTGCCACCCGCCACCTCCGCCACCACCTCCGTCACCACCGCACCTCCGCCACCACCTCCGCCACCACCGCACCACCGTAGAGAGAGAGAGAGAGAGATCTGTGAGAGAGAGCTGTGAGTGAGAGAGAGCTGTGAGAGAGAGAGAGCAGACTGCAGATGTGGTTCGATCTCCAACCTCAGCCGCACCACCTCCGCCACCACCGCACCACCGTAGAGAGAGAGAGAGAGATCTGTGAGAGAGAGAGCTGTGAGAGAGAGAGAGCAGACTGCAGATGTGGTTCGATCTCCCAACCTCAGCCGCCACCACCTCCGGCTCCCCTTCTTCTCCGGCTTCCCTTCTTCTCCGGCTTCCCCTTCTTTGCCGCTCCCCCTTCTTCTCCGGCTCCCCTTCTTCTCCGGTGGGTGGTGGCTGAAGTGGTGGTGGTTGATTGTGGTGGTGGAGGTGGACGGTGGTTGTGGTGGTAGAGGGAGGCAGGGAGAGAGAGATGAGAGAGAGAGGTTATGGTATGTGTGTTGTTTGTGTGTTGGTTTGTGTTTATAAAAATGAGAAGAGGTTTTTAATATAAAAAAAAACAAACCCTCTTCTCCTTGCAGACCGCAGACATTTGGGCCACATCTTCTCTTGCAGATGCCTGCAGATGTGGTTCGCAGACTACAGACATTTTACATCTGAAAAAAACAAACAGCACCTTAATGTTCTAATGCTAGATAAGCTATATTTCACTACATCTATTTGGCTTACCACTAGACTAAACATTTAAATTTTAACACAACAAAAGTAGTGCAAATTTTAATGATGTATGAAATAAGTCAGTTGCATACAAATCATTTTTTATTAAACTTTTATTTTGAATTTTTACTTTTTTAGATGAATGGAATCTAATTGCTTAGCAAAATATTTGCATGCATTACATAACATGTACATATTTTTGTATATCATGAATGAGAATTGCAAGAAGGTATTTGTCCTCAAATTCCTTACATCCAAGCATCTTAAACTACACATTCGTTATAACCCAATGACTCTTGAATCCACATCTAATGCACCAAAAACACATTAATACTATCTGTGGTAACACATTCGTTATAACCCAATGTCTCTTACATGGACGGACAATATAGGATCTGACTAAATTATAACAACCACAACGCGTAGAAACTAATCATTTTGATAAGTTGTGCTCGATTATCCTAAATAGAACATAAGTAGTTTGATGCCATTTGGAATATCCAACTATTCACACTAACCAGTTGAATAAAAATGGAACCACCCCTTTTCTTCAATGTTTCTAAAACTCATTACCTCAATAAATATATATTGGCGTGTAGCATAGCAATAGTTTGAATACGATTGGGCCTTGTTACTATTTGCCTGCGCATCTAACCCCGACCAGACCAAACCAAACCAGACCAGACCAGACCATGACCAATGTGAAATTGTGAACCCCCTAATCAGAAACAAACACCAATTGCATTTTGACTTCTACCTAAAACCAAATTGTAAACATGGGCCTGCTTTTTGTGCTACCCTACCAGGACTATTCGCCCCCCTTTTATCAAAAGATTGCAAAGGATGTAGGTTGCACAAAAACTGAACCATTAACAGAAATAATGGATAAAGTTGACCCAGTAAACTAAAATTACAACGATGAAACCTTTTTGAACCCATATGCGAAAAATGAAACCTTTGGATTAAACTGGCAAATGACCCAAACCACAGGGACTAAAATGACATTTAACTCTAAAATAAAAAAAAAAAATCATTTCGGTTCGGTTTAGTTTGGCTTGGTGTGGTTCTTTGCGTAGAAACGGCCGCAGTAATGGATTAAACAATATGCATTTTGGTCTTTACTATAATTGTATCATGCAAAACAATAATTGTGTTGGTTTGAAAAAGGTACGTTTACGGTATTGCTTGTTGGGGCCCGAAAATAAAGACGAGAAACATAAAAAGAAAACTAAAACAGGAAAAAAAACTAAACTAAAAAAAGAAGAACAAAACCAAATTATAATCCCCAACTATTTTGTTTGGTTTCAATTTTAGGCAAGAACCAAACCAACGCGTATACGTTTCTACAAAGGTGTATCCCGCTCTCATTTCATACCATAAAAACATATGAACAAATTAAGTTTATGCATACACGGATACGTGATTGTATATTAATCATTCAAACACTCTTAGACCATTTGTTGTGGGCGTAAAAGGCTAGGGCGTCAAAGCCACATCATCACTTTTTGGCCTTTGGGCGATAAACTACAAAACACTTTAGTTAAAGGGGGGCGCCAAAGAAATAGATGGGGCCCATGTGCACCTCAACCAATCACCATTTTTCCTCTTTTATGTAATCATTAGTTAAGCCAAAACTAGATAGTTAAAAGGTGAGATAATGAAAGCTCATTATCTACATGACAATGGTGTGTCAGGGTGTTACGCACATTTTAGTTAAACCACAACTCATCGTCTTATCACTTATGATTAAGATATGAAAACCAACAAGGTGGGGGGTTGGGTTGGGTCCAATTGACAATGTCAATGGAGTTAAGGTATTACTCCTCTTGAGGTGAAGGGTTCGAGCCCTATCAAAGATGAATTTGGTGTAACTTAAGCGAAAAAAAAAAAAAACAAGGAGACAAACACATGGTAGTTAAACACCCTCGTGTAGCAATAAGTGATTCTGTATATGAAGCAACGGTCAAGGTAGGAACTAGGATGGGCATGCTTGTACGTTGTAGGCTTGTAGCCACCACCTCCCCCCCCCCCCCCCCCCCCCCCCCCCCCCCCCTACTACTTTAAAATAGCTGACCCACCACCACGTTATGTGTTTTCTATGGGCTTCACCTTTTGGTCAGCTTTTTAACCTTTACAATCATGCATCTTTAAGCCGGTTAATACGGTCTCAACGTCCTTTAAAAAAATTGGGCACCTTATCTGTTCAATGAAACACATGGTGACACGTATCAAATACTTAAAAGAGTTTCTTTTTTTTTTTTTTTTTTTTTTCTGTAGAAGAAGTTGATAGTATTCATGCTTTTTGTACAGTGAATATCATTTATATTTTATGTTACTTATGGGCCAAAACTACACATAAGATTATAAATCAAAGTCAAACTCACAAATTTAACAAATCATGGTGTTCTCTCACAACTTTCATGATAAAAAAGGTTTCAAGATTTGGATTCTACACGTACATATACATTATGTAAAGTATGAATGTTTTGATATACATATACACGTATGTATGTATGTAATGGGTTAGTATTTTAAAAACAAAAATAAAAAATAAACCGATCGATAAGTTTATATGTTTGCCAGATACATTGTAACTATAATATATTACTATATGTATGTGTGTATACGGATGAATGGGTGTAACCATGTAAATAGAGATGAGCATTTGGTACCAGGTATCGGTTTGGTATTCACTTTTTGGTTTTTTCAGGATCGGTACTTTCGGTTCGGGTAAGGTACCAATATTTTACCGATTTTTACCTTCATATACCGATACCATACCGAACATTTTTTATACTTGTACCCAATTTTAACAATTTTCAAGATCAGTACTTGAATACCATTTTTTTTTTTTGAACGGCCAACAGAATCAATCCCGAGCACTCTCGGGGCACCCACTAGACAAACGGAGAACTCCGAGAATAACCCGAGTCTACCACCAATTCCGGGGAAAACCCGGTAACCCACCCGCCCGTAGGCACGACGGTGAAATTACCGGTAAAACTCGTTTGGCTCAAGGATACAACCCAGGTTTCCCTGGGTCCCCAATCATTGCCCACCAGTGCCTTACTCTGCACCAAGTGGGAGTTGAACCTGCATCTTTAAAAAAAATGCAAGTATTCCGCCACTTGATCTAGAGATCATTGGCAGTACTTGAATACCATTACTTTCAGTAGTTAGGTATAATAAAAGGAATGAAAGTTGGCTATGCATCATTAGCCATACGACCATACGCAATCACTTCTTTACATGTACCTATTAAAATTTTGATTCATCATTTTTCTCCAATATACAAATTATTCGTGCAAATTAATCATCATTTCTTGGCAAATACATAATCAAAACGTAATATATTGGAAGTAATTTAAAATATGTGTGTAATTGTAATATGTAAGGGATATATCATGTAATAATAACCAAGTTTTGTTATTATTCAAATAAATCGTTCATTCATTTTGTTTTAAATTAAAAAAAAAAAATACACACACACTCAAGTTTCATTGTTGTGAAACGTTTCAAAGTTGTTTTAGAGGTTTTCCTACACAATTTCCTTTTATTTCAGGTCATACTTGAAAAATAAAATTTCTCTACATAATAATCAAATTTTATATCTATTCCATTTTGTTCACTTAATCTAAAAAATATAACAGATAAAATATTTCACAGCAATAAAATAATATTAAAGTTTGGGTAGTCGTTGTAATTAAAATAAAAATTTGGTAATTTTTATTAGAATACCTAAGTGGTTCTATTAGGTGAAATATCTATACATCTATATCTATCTATACATATAATAAAAGAAACTAACTGATAGACACTTGTCGATACGAGAGACATCTATTTTTTAGTTTTTTTGCCATATATTTATGTTTATTTTTATCTTATAAATTACAAGTTTTAAAATAATTTATCAAGTTATCCCATATTTTAAGTCGACGTTTATCTATAACTATATCTCTATATTTATATTTAGGGTAAATTACTTTTTGAGTCCCTGTGTTTTATGGGTTTTAACTAGTTGAGTCCAAAAGCAAAAAAAAGTTTAACGACCTGAGTCCCTATAAGCATTTTCGTTAACCATTTGAGTCCAAATTTCTAACTCTGTTAGAATTTTTTGATTAAATATTATTGAATGACTAAAATACCCTTATAGTTAAAAAAATAAATAACCTTATCTCCTTTACCCTTATCTCCGCTTCAAACAACCAACCACCATCACAAACTCTCTCAAACCCTCCCTTCATCTCCTGATCTCCACCACCACCCCATCTCTGTAAACTCCATCAACGTCTGTAACTCCACCCCAAACCCCCCCACCTCCGCCGCCTCAAACCCTCCCTTCATCTCCACCACCACTCCATCTCTGTCGTCGGAATCCCCCCACTTCAATCTCAACCAAACCCACTACCCCCCTCCCACCACACCAACACCCCACACCACCTCCACCCACCCCCATCTCGCACCCAGACCCATCGCAACGCCGCAACGGGGTACTCGGCGACGCTCATGGTTTCCAGTCAATACCAAGCTCCCCTAAAGATCCGCAGGATCCATATCCGTATGTGAGGAAAGTTGCATTGTTGTTGAAGATCATGGTATGATTGAATGATGCTATTTACATGGTGTTGAATTGTTGGCTGATACAGATGACTGTGTTAGATGTTCTCAGGTAATTTATTAGGGATTTCTATTTATTCAATTTGATATATAATGTCTTTTGCAGATCAAATGGTAATTTATTAGGGATTTGAAAATTGTTGAAGCTGGTAATTTATTAGGGATTTGAAGATGTTCATCTATTCGTATGGTAATTTATTAGGGATTTGAAGATTGTTGAAATATACAGAGGTAATTTATTAGGGATTTGAAGATGAAGATCTGTTCGGTGGTGAAGATGTGTATTTATTTACTTTTTAATAATAATAATAATAATAATATAATGCAGGGGTATTTTAGTATTTTAATTAAAAACTAACAGAAAATTTAAACAGAGTTAGAAATTTGGACTCAAATGGTTAAAGAAAATGCTTATGGGGACTCAGGTCGTTAAACTTTTTGCTTTTGGACTCAACTAGTTAAAACCCATAAAACACAGGGACTCAAAAAGTAATTTACCCTTATATTTATTTTCTAATATAATCTTTATACTTATCTTTAGTTTATTATTTTGCGAGTAAATTGCACGAAACGTCCTTTATGTTTCCTCAAACTTGCAGGTTCCAGCCTTAATGTTTAAAACTTGCTAAAAACATCCTTTAAGTTTATTTTTGTTGCTGGTTTAATCCTTTGTGACTAACCAAGTTAATTATCTCAGTTTATTTCCCTCACATGACTAACATGTGAGGATCCCACTATCGTTTGATGACCGACATCAACTGACTCGCAAAATGGAATGGGGATGTGGTGCAAACGCAACTGCCTGAAACCCAAGCAAAATTCCCTCTGTTTTCACCGGAGATGTAGTCCAAACACAATTGGATCTCTTAAATTTATGGGGCCATTCACATGGAGCAAGCCCCTTTTCATTCTGAGCTATCAACATCCACTCGGATGAGAGATCCAGCCCACGTTTCGCTGACTAAATGCCAAACAAGCCATATTTGCATGTTGATAGCCTCATGTTAGTTCTGTATGTGAATTCAAATTGAAAAGTGCATATCATTTTTTGTAATTGTTTTCCTCTTTAGTTTTGATTACTTGATTGAGATTACATGTATTAAGTAGGGAAGAATAAAAACTAAGATTTAGGTACAAAGCAATGGGTCATGAATGGGGAAAGAAGAAATAAATGGATTTAATGGACTTTTGTAATACACAAGTTTATAACCTAATAATAGAAAAATAACAAACAAAGTAAAATGTTCTAATATGTAAATAGTATATCAAAGTTCTTTTTTACCAAAAACGTATTTTGACGACTGTGTGTTAACTGATTACATTATATTTATTTAAGCCGTGTAGTCCACGTGCTTATTCAACTCATGTTATACAAGGGTAATTAAAGATGTAACTTTTTTATTATATAAAAATATATTTAATCAACCCGTGTAATACACGGGGTTCTAACCTAGTTCTCGAAATAAAATATTCTCAATTTCTATCAATGTTGGTCATTTGAGTAAGGGTCTACATATAGGAGCAGTCAAACCATAACTAACATGAGTCAGACATTGATTTTGATGTAACCCTATACGCCTCGTATAGGCCTATACGAGGCATATACGAGGCAAAGGGTGTCTAAATAGGCAGATAGGGTGTGTGGATAGTTTGAGCCTTGAGTTTGAGTAATTGCATTGAATTTGCATATTTTTCTTTAATATCATATAACTAAATTGCATAGATGCTTATCCAAAATATCGAAGACTAGTGTGTCCACACGAATCGATAATCTAATCTAATCTAATCCTTCCTTAATTAGTCAACTAAGGGGTTGTTTGGTAGCCTCTGAATGGTCATTAAGAGGCTACCTCTTAATGGAACCATTAAGAATTTTACCAATGAGAAGGTAAAAGAATTTGACATGTGATGATTTACCATTCAGAGGTTACCTCTTAACCATTCAGACTTGAGGTTACCTCTTATTCATTCAGAGTTTTTAAACCACTAAGAGGTAGCATCTGAATGGTCATTAAGAGGCTACCAAACAGCCCCTAAATCATATGGACATATATTATTTTGGGCATCTTTGGGTGAGATAAGGCTTTGGTATAATAGATCCTGGATTCGATTCCCATAAGGGAGGTTTTCCCATATTTATTGGGTTTCCTTCAGAATTGGTATATAGGCATTATATCTAGTGGAGATGGATATGATCGGGTGATTCCGCTGGTGGCATGATGATACTCCAATAATCCGTCAGTGATTCAAATTTACCGTTTAAAAAACATATATTATTATATGTTAATGTCGATATTAATTTTCTTCGTTTGTGACTATGTGAACCAATACTAGAAAGTTATGGAGAGAGGATCACATGCAAATTGGCTTATGCAATCATTAGAACCGATAAATGTGTTATGCTACCTACCGTTTGCCCCACCAACCATTAATAAACAATACTAATTTCAGGGTCAAGTTATTCTACAAAGGTTTCTAATTATAAAAAGTGTAAGAATGATTTATAAAGTGACAAGTATCCAATAACCTAAAATTAAACCCACTAAATCACCACCCAAAACCTAAACACTCACCACCACCCAAAACCCTAACCCCCCCCCCCCCCCCCAAAAAAAAAAAAAAAAAAAAAACTATACCTCACAAAAAAAAAACCCCAAAAAACCTAACCCCCCCCCCCCCCCACACACCCTCCGCGGCAAAGAAAAAAAAAAAACTATACCTCACCAAAAAAACTCCTAAAAACCTAAACCCCCACCCCCTTGGCAAAAAAAAAAAAAATTGGGTGGGTGATGGGGGGTTTAGGTTTTTGGTGGTGGTGGATGTTTAAGTTTTTTTTTTTTTTTTTTTTTTTTGTAGTGAGTTTTTTTAGGTTATTGGACACTTGTCACTTTATAAATCCTTCTTTACACTTCTTACAATTAGGATCCTTTGTATTTGATCCTAATCCCTAACTTCACATCCAAAGTTGTTAATCGGACATTTAAGTTATTTCTTTTTTAACGGCAAATTTCTTTACTCTTATTGTTTGTGTGATTTTTTGAACGGCAAGATCTCACCCTCTCAAAGTATTTAAAGGTACTGTCTTTGCCAATGAATCTGTGGCGTCTCTGAGAATTCACGTACTCTGTTCGAGCTCGAAAAATGTGCCCATATGCTTTAACGATAAACAATATAATTGTTAACCGATAATTGTGGGATCACAATTATCCCTTCCTTTGATTATGGATCACAATCATTTTGTATTTAATTGTATTATTCTGTATTCATTTGTTTCCGTATATATCTTCTGTATTGTACCTATTTATAGGGAATTATGATTGAATGAGAAAGTCAAGCAATTACCTTAACTCACATGGTATCACCCTCAAGGCTTGTTTTCGAACAGCCACTTCCATCCTTCTGCTAATCTCGATCAGTCACCTTCACATTCTCCTTCCTTCTTTATTTTTGTCCCTTATTTCATTTTTTTCAACAGTAGCCACCCATGGGCGACCAACAACCACCCGCAACCACAGCGGACGCCACGAACTCCCACAAACCCCTTCACCCGGTTTATACTGTCTCCAATATTCAACGCAAAGTCCGCGTGCTAGACGGCACTAAGGTTTCTTATGCTTCGTGGGTACGTCTCTTTATGTTTCATGCTAAAGGATATCATGTGCTCTGTCACATTGACGGTACGCCGCCACCCGCAAAGGACTCGTCTGATTTCGCCTCTTGGGAGAACATAGATTCCATTGTTTTGCAATGGATCTATGGAACCCTCTCGGATGATCTTGTCGTCCGAGTCTTAACCGATATGTCCACCGCTCTTGAGGCTTGGCAACGGGTCAAACGCCTTTTTGAAAACAACAAAGGCCCTCGTTCCCAGGCACTCTAACATGAACTTGCAAACCTTACCCTTGCTTCCATGCCCAGCCTCGATGCGTATTGCCAAAAGATACGGGACTTAACGGACCAACTCTTTGCTTTAGATTTTCCCATGAATGACCAGCAACGGGTTCTTCATCTTGTTAAAGGCCTTCCTAAAGAGTACGATACCATCGCATCGATCTTGAAAAACTCTCTCCCAACTTGGGAAGATGCCATCGACCAACTCATCTCCGAGTCTGGTCGCCTCAATACCCAAGATGCGGTAACTAAAACTCCTGCTATTGCGGCTGCCATACCTCCGGCTCAACCACCAAGCCCCTCCGAACCTGATTACCAGAACCACAACCCACCAAACTCCCACCCGACTTATACTACCTACCGTAACCAAAACAACCGCAACAATAACCGACCCAACTCTCGCACCAATCGTTGCCCAAACTACACAAATAACCGCAACCATCCTGACCCACCCCAAAACCATTACAACAGGTCCTACTCCCAGCCTCCATCCTACCCAAACCACCCTAAACAACAGCCCTATTACCTGCCATTTTGGGACCCTCCCTACTGGACTCCACCCCCTTGTCCCTATCTGTAACACCTCGAAAATTCACGTCCTATAATGTATTGACACGTGTCATCAGCTTGAACGTAAGAAAGTATACTTTAGAGGGACTAAAGTTGGCAAACATAGAAAGTATGTGAAAATAAGGGTTCAAAATGTCAACAATGGATAAACATACTTCATAATAACCCTACATGATGTTTATAACATCAAACGAATAAATCATGGATCATACGAAGCTAAAAGTGAGAGATTACAAACTACAGGGGTTAAATGTGTCAACATGTTTAAAGATATACCTCTGAGTGACCTTTTGACAAACCCGAAGCTTTGTAAATGTTAATTATGCTCACTAGAATGCGCGATATAAATTTCATAAAGTTTCGTTATCGTATGAGAAAGTTGTGATCAAATTCGTGTGCGAGGGGTTAAAGCGTAAACATTGAAAGTTAAGACTTTTCGGGTTAACCGGAAGTGTCCAGGGACTTGGCAAAGTGGGTACAAGTCCTAAAGCCCTTGTGGGTAAATAATAAAGGGTCAAAATGCAAGAATTAGGCTTAGTTGCCCTTTCGTGAAGCCAAGAGACAAGTTGCAAAAATGAAAAATTGGAAATTCTGATTTCAGAGGGCCAGGCGGCCCGCGTGAGAAATCTTAAAACATGAGGCGGCCCGCGTGGAAGCATCAGAAGCAGAAAAACAGGCAGCAGCCTGTTTTACGCGAATCTGACCCACTTGGCCGGTTTTTCTGCACTTTGGACGACCCCTACACTACCCTAAGACACTAGAGACACATGTTGAATGGTTGTGGTCGATCATAGGGCTATGTGTCAAGCAATTGTGGTGATTGAAATCACTATAAAAGGCCCTTTAAGTTCACAATTGTTCTTCACACTTCATCTGCACTTCTGGTCGAATTTGGAGCTCAAACCTGCTTCCAAGTGATCATATCTCGTGCATAGGACCTTGGTAAGTCGGCTAATCCTTTCTAAATTGAGTTTAGCTTAGTTTTAGCTTAAAAGTCAAACCATCGTAAGATAGGTTTGACTTAGCGATTAATCGCTAATGGTCCAGCGATTAGTCAAAGTAAAAGTAGGTATAAGTTGGTATTTATGTGGGTAATAAAACCTCAAAAGGGTTTCCCCTGATTCCAACTCTAACCAGGTCAAGCGTTGGGTCAAACATACTAATAAAAAGTCAACAGGATCCTTAAAATGCTATTTTTGCATAATTAACATTATAGATCATATACAATCTGTTGGATCATTGTTATAACTTAGTAATAAGTGTAAGAACATGTCTAAACATGTTCAACCCGACAATTTCCTGTTTAGACCCGGTTCGGAACCGAAAGTCGCATAGTTTGACTTTCACTTTGACTTTCAGTTCTGACCCGCTTTAGTATGATTTGAAAATGTCTTAGAGCTTCTTTAGGACCAGGCTACATGTTAGCACAACCTTCTGTGGTTGGTTCATTGATTGACCCATTCGTTTACGCGTTTCCGTTAATTGCTCATATGTTGACCATTATGCCCTTATTACCTTAAAACGTGAATTATGAAAATGTAAAAGTGTAGAAACCTTAATTACTGATATGTAAACTTGTATGCAAAGTTTGACATCAGTTTGACTTATAGATTAAGAGTTATGCTCAATATCGCAAAAATTTAAGCTTTATGTTATAAAACGGCGTAATTAGCATATAGCCTAGTTAAGCCTACCTTTTGGTATCAAACTTAATACCCACTGATGTAATATATTATTTTGGGATTTTTAAAGATTTTTAATTAATTTTAGGCTGAGCATAACTAGTAGTCGTAGGCTTAATCCGGTAATTGTCGGTTTTGCCCTTACGGGCCATAAAATGAGTTTTACATATCTAAACGACTCCAAACCTTTTGCTACTGATCCCATATGTTAAATAAATTATTTTAAGCCTTCTAGAAATATAAAAATATCAGATTTAAGTATCGAACCCGGTAATGGCTTTTAATCGCCTTAATTAGCGTTT
This sequence comes from Helianthus tuberosus, assembly GCA_030545235.1. Taxonomy (NCBI): domain Eukaryota; kingdom Viridiplantae; phylum Streptophyta; class Magnoliopsida; order Asterales; family Asteraceae; genus Helianthus; species Helianthus tuberosus. Next base: position 130,448,486 of record CM060353.1, on the reverse strand, counting down.
TTAGCGCGTAGTATGTTTTTAAAATCATATTGGACATACCCGGGTTGATACCTACTGATATAAGAGGCAAATTATAATATGTTAACAGTAAGCAAAGGTTGATAAACTCAGACTTCGTTTTTGAGCTTTTCGGCTTATGTGAAATTACCAAAATACCCCTACGGGGCATGGTTTGGTTAAAAATGATAAAATTTCACATATATGCTTTGGCCTACTGTTATAACTCATCAAATTGAGTATGTTTATTGTTTACATCAGACCTGTAACTCAGTTAAACATCCACACGCTTTTACAAACTTTAAAATGACCAAACTACCCCTACGGGGCATAGTTTGTGTTTAAATTAGTTCGGGGCATAATGAAAGACATCCTACTGATGTTCCAACATATTTGAAGCATATTAACTTAGGAAACCTGTATATGGCTCTTACGGTTACCCGTTATGCTTATTACGCGTTCGGTTCGGTTTATGTAACAAGTTTACATAAATTAGCCGAAACGGGTCAAACCTTATCGGTTTTATCTCAAAATCCAGAATGTGTTTAGTTTATCCATATTATACAAGTCTCCAGACTTGTCGGGTCTAATGCACATCCTATTCCGGTCTTCGCTTAATCATGCGTTTTGAACCGTAAACCTTTCCTTAAAACTAACCGGTCTAAGTTACGACTTAAATAAGACCCGTTAGGAATTTAATAGGTTAATAAAACCTTCGTTCCAGATTAAGAGCCCCAGTAGAAGTACTTGTGCTTGCTGATTAAGATATACGGCTGAGTGTAAGTTGCATTGCTAGCTCAGGTAAATACTTTTAACTTATTTTCCCTTATACGGGCTTGGGATACGGTATTATAAAAATACCGCTTGGTCGGGTGTAGAAACCTTTTAATCGGAGATGATTAAATTGCATAATCCCGTTTTAATCTGTATTGATTGATAACAAATAACATTGGGGGTTAATGACCGTGTCCTGGATATCCTTGGCTCATTTTAAAAAGTGAATGGCCACGACGTAAGCACAAGGTGTAGGCAAAACACCTCCTGTTGCATATGTATAACGTATACTCACTCGTAAGGGTATCTTCTTGTGAGATTATATTTGTGGTGTGTCGATTAATCTTGTCCGGCTTGTATTGTATAATCACCGGCCCTAAATGTTGGACAACCATGTAAATCGGATACAAGATTTTTATTAATAAAATTGTCCCAAGTATAAAAGATTAATTTTGCCTCTGTGCATTTTAATCAATGTGTCAAGATATTTTGTGCCGTTTGCACTCGAATCACTTTTCAAACTCTTTTTCCAAAATGAGTCAGTTAATTGTATTTACCAGTGTAAACTGACGTATTTTCCAAAAGGTTAAGTGACAGGTACTATGCGTAATTGGCTGGGAGCTCAGGGCGTCACTAGGGAATCTTGCAAGTTCTAGATGCCTAAAGTCTGTTGAATAGTTTTCTTTTATTGATCCGCCTGTGGATCCTTTACCTTCCGTTGTAATACTTTGACATTACTTATATTCGGAATGTAATATATTTATCTTTTGCTTCCGCTGTGCATTATTATATTGTGTTGTTTGACCATGATGTTGCCAACCACGTCACGATACTCCCCCACCGGGCCCACCGGTGACACGTGGAAAATCGGGGTGTGACACTATCCTACCAACTCTTGGGCTCAACCTTGGCAACCACAGGGGACTTCTCAGTACCATGACAACAACCGTGGTCGCAACCGTAGGTCGGCACAAGCAAATCTGGCTGAAGTCGATCCACTAGAGCCCACACAACTTGCTGCAGCTGTTCATGCCCTCTCAGTGAATTCAGGTGACACCGATACTCAGTGGAACTTCAACACAGGTGCTTCATCTCACATTTCTCTTGATAAAAATAATATTGACATTTTTTCTACGTTTGCACCCATAGCGTCAATAATTGTTGGTAATGGCAATAAAGTTCCTGTTTTGGGCTCGGGACACTCAACCCTCAATTTTGCGTCCAAACCATTATACCTTAAAAATATCCTCTTTAATCCTAACATTGTCAAAAACCTAATTTCTGATCGTCAGTTCAATATTGACAATAATACTTCTATTGAATTTGACCCATATGGTTTTTCTGTGAAGGATTTCAAGGATTGCACGATCCTGAGTCGTCACAACAGTACAAGTGACCTGTACCCGCTCACCCCAAATGTTTCCGCCATTGCTTGCTTTGCATCTACCCAAGAATCTCCTATTTGGCATAATCGACTCGGCCACCCGGGTCAACCTGCTATGGATTTTCTTCGTTTAAATAAATTTATTTCTTGTAATAAAGTCAAGAGCTTGTCTCTTTGCCATGCTTGTCAATTGTCGAAACACAAACGTTTACCGTTTTAGGATTCTACCACTCATACTTTACGCCCGTTTTCTTTATTACATTGTGATTTATGGACCTCACCTTTATTAAGCCATGCGGGATATAAATACTATTTGGTAATAATCGACGACTTCACACAATATACATGGGTCTATCCCCTTCGTTTTAAATCTGAAACTTTTACCAAAATAACACACTTTCACCAATTTGTAACCACTTAATTTCGCCTACCCATTCAAGCCATCCAATGTGACATGGGCGGCGAGTTTGACAACACAAACTTCCATAACTTCGCTTCCCAAAACGGTATCCAAATTCGTTTCTCTTGCCCACACACATCTCAACAGAATGGCAAAGCCGAGGGCATGATTCGTCGCTTGAATGAAATCATGTTTACCCTCCTCACCCATGCCTCTCTACCCTCCAATTTTTGGGTTGAGGCCCTTCACACCGCCTCCTACCTCCACAACATCCTACCCACCAAATTACATCAAAACCGTACCCCCTTATCCCTCCTATACCTTAGAGAACCTTCATATGACCACCTCCAGGTCTTCGGATGCCTGTGTTACCCTAACTCTTCCGCCACCCACCCAAATAAACTCACACACCGGTCTGCCGCATGCCTTTTCCTTGGCTACCCCGCCAATTACCGCGGATACCGTTGCCTAGACCTAACCTCTGGCAAAACCATTTTTTCCCGACATGTCACGTTTGACGAGGATATGTTCCCTATGACCAACCCACAGACCACCCCACCCTCACATGACTTCCTCGATCCTCACCCTTCCCTTTTTGACCAACATTCCTTCTTCACCCCTACACCCAACCACCCAACCCAACAACCACAGCCGGCCCACACCCCATCCCTTCACTCGTCCCGTACACAATCCTCGGCCCACACTCCCAGCCCAAATCCGCCTACTCCTCCCACCCCAAACCTTACGGCCCACAACCTCAGCCCAACTCCCTCTCTGCCTCACAACCAATCGACCCTACCCCCACCTCCCCCTCTTCATCAGACCTCTCACGTCCAACCTAACCAACCACCTGCATCCCCACAGCCATCCCATCCCATGCAAACCCGGTCCCGCTCGGGCATCTTCAAACCAAAACAAACCTTCAACCTCCACACTACCACCATGTCTCCGCTTCCCAAATCCCACCTCACCGCCCTCTCTAACCCAAACTGGAACATTGCCATGACTGACGAATATGAAGCGCTATTGGCCAACAACACGTGGGAACTTGTCCCTCGACCACCTGATGTCCCGGTCATCCGCTGTATGTGGCTCTTTAAGCACAAGTTCCATGCTGATGGCTCGCTAGAATGCCATAAGGCACGTTTGGTTGTTAATGGGAAAAGCCAAACAGTGGGGGTCGACTGCGATGAGACTTTTAGCCCGGTGGTCAAACCCACCACCATTCGAACAGTTCTAAGCCTCGCGGTTTCACGAGGATGGCCTACACACAAGCTTGATGTCAAGAACGCATTTTTACAAGGCCATCTAAAAGAAACTGTATACATGTTTCAACCTCCTGGCTTCACCTCCACCACCCATCCCAAATATGTTTGCAGGCTAAACAAATTTTTATATGGTCTAAAACAGGCTCCACGAGCTTGGTATCAACGTTTTGCAGGTTATTTACACAGGTGTGGCTTCAGGAGCAGTGTTTGTGATACATCCGTGTTCATTTACCAACATGGAGACCAGATGGCCTACCTCTTGCTTTACGTGGATGATATCATTTTAACCGCTTCAAGTGACGGTCTACTACAGAATATCCTCAAGTCACTCACTGCTGAATTTAAAATGACCGACTTGGGCACATTGCACCATTTTTTGGGAATTGCTGTCACAAAACAGGCTACCGGGTTGTTTCTATCCCAAACTACTTATGCAGCTGACATTCTGTCTCGTGTAAACATGTCCAATAGTAAACCGGCCAGCACCCCTTCCGAAATTGGATCTAAATTAAGTGCGGACAGTGGTTCTCCTTTTTCAGATGGTTCTTTATACAGGAGCTTAGCCGGGGCCCTACAGTATCTCACCATCACCAGACCCGATATTGCCTATGCTGTTCAGCAGGTTTGTCTCTTCATGCATGCTCCTAGAGAACCTCACTTTCAGTTTCTGAAGAGGATCCTTCGTTATATTAAGGGGACCTTAGATCATGGCTTATTGGTATCCCCAACCTCCTCCACTGCCTTAACTGCCTACTCTGACGCTGATTGGGGCGGATGCCCCGACTCCAGACGCTCCACGTCCGGCTACTGCGTCTATATGGGATCCAACTTGATCTCCTGGTCTTCCAAACGACAATCAACAATCTCCAGGTCAAGTGCAGAAGCTGAATACAGAGGCGTGGCGAATACGGTTGCTGAACTTAGCTGGGTTCGCAATCTCTTGCTCGAATTACATGTTCATGTTCGCCACGCATCCATCGTTTATTGTGACATCTCGGCGGTCTACCTATCCGATAATCCAGTTCAACACCAACGCACCAAACACATCGAACTGGATATTCACTTTGTCCGAGAAAAGGTTCGCCTTGGCACTGTCAAAGTCCTCCACGTCCCTGCCGACTATCAATATGCAGACATCTTCACGAAAGGTTTACCGAAGCACTTGTTCCAAAAGTTCCGTTCCAGTCTATGCCTTCGGTCTCCTCCGGCTCAAACTGCGGGGGCGTGTTAAACGATAATTGTGGGATCACAATTATCCCTTCCTTTGATTATGGATCACAATCATTTTGTATTTAATTGTATTATTCTGTATTCATTTGTTTCCGTATATATCTTCTGTATTGTACCTATTTATAGGGAATTATGATTGAATGAGAAAGTCAAGCAATTACCTTAACTCACAATAATTACGAAAATGACAAAAAATTTAGTATTTGATAAACAATGCAATTATGATAATGACAAAATCATAGTATTCTAATGAGTTACATACCGCAATAACTAATAAGTTAATATAATAGCTAACCAATGATTCGTGCATCCCTCCTTGAGTTCTTCATAACAAATTATTGGATCAACTCTTCACAATTTATATTATCTAAGACTTCGTTCTCGATAGCTATTATCGCCAACCCACTAAGTCTATCTTGAGACATTGTAGATCGTAAGTAAGATTTTAACAACTTCAACTTTGAAAAATTTCTTTCTGCAGATGTCACACTAACTGGAATAGTTAACAATATTCTATATGCAATGCATGGTTCTGGGAAATAATCTTCTTCTTTCATATGCTCCAAAACATCTATAGGGTTGCTAAATTTATTGGTTAGTGATGCACGAAATAAATTCATTGGTCAATTGCCTTTCAGTTTCTAGCCGTGCTTTTTTATTTTTATTTCTTAAAATCATATTAGTATTGGGTTAGGCCTAATAAACCTAATGTTAAGTTGGGTAAATTATAAAGCATAAAAAGTATTTGATAATGGGCCTCTATATTGGATTTGGTATGTGTTTACAATTATTTTTTAAAATAACATATATATATCGATTTTTTTTTAAAATCACGTGCCCCTCGAAATCATGGGCCTTGTGCGGAAGTCATCCCCGCACACCATAAGAGCAGCCCCTGCAATGAACTACCACCCCATTGATGCCTTAGGCCACCTGGGGTGGCATGCATTTTGTCCGTGATAAACATGTATCACTCGTTATCCAAATTAAAACACCACCGCCACCATAATTTATCACTCATTGAAGTTTTAATGCGTTAATTTTTTGACGCGTTATAGGAGATGCGTGATAAGCTTTTGGGTCTTGTTTCATGTTTTATTTAATTGCTTTGTTGGGTTTTGAGGGTTGTTGTGAGTGATGGGTATTTCCACTAAAAAGGGTTGTGAGTGATGAAATAAAGCTCGATGACGTGGGGGCATTTGATTTGAAGTTGTGAGTGATAAATTGGTAGTGAGTGATGACCACCCCTAGCCCTCTTAGGTTATTAACCCCACCATTTCAACTTTACTCAAAAGGAGGATTTTACTGGTAATTAATTATAAAGAAGGGTCATTTCTATAACCACAATAAACTTGTATATAAACCCTTTAACGGGTAGATGAAAGCCCTCTTAACACTAAAACATATTAGAGGTTTTAGGTAGTGTAATAAAAAAGTGGTTAACACTAAAGCATATTAACGGCATGGCCGAAATTACATTCGGAACACAACCCGTTAACATTGATTTGCACAGTCGATAGTTTTGGGGTCGTCCCATTCAAGTTTTTCAGCTCATGGTTACACGAAGAAGGTCTATCAGAAGCAATCACGAAAGGTATTGAAGCAAAAATTAGAACTAGCGACCCGGACGTGAATCTAATGCAAAGGCTAAAAAATATTAAAGAGGAGATAAAGGAGTGGATAAAGGCTTGTAAAGAAAAGGTTGGTAAAGAACTATCTGAAGCATTGACTTACTTAAATCTATTAGAATAAATAGCTTGTAGTAGATTATTACCTGAAGAGGAGAAAAAGAAGCGAGTCGATCTCAAGAAGATAGCAAAACGGGTCGAAGAAGATAAGTGTAAAGATTTGGCGCAAAAGGCGAAAATAAAGTGGGCTCAGTTTGGTGACGAAAATTCTAGCTACTTCCACGGGGTAGTCAACGCGAGACTACTTGCAAATAAAATCAACTGAATAGAAATAAATGGAGCCTGGTTAACACAATCGGAACAAATAAAAGACGAAGCTAGGAAATTTTCAAAAGAATATTTGAAGAACTATTTAAAACAAGACCTAGGATTAGTTCACTTGGGTTCAGAAAAGTACTAGAGGACAACATTGAAGGCCTAATCGCACCCTTCTTGCCAGAAGAAATAAAATGCGTGGTATGGCAATGCGGATCGGACAAGGCCCCGCCCAGACGGGATGACTGTCAAGCTTATCAAATATCACTGGAATCTGCTAGAACAACATTTCAAAGAAGCAATGGATTTTTTTTACCCACACGGGAAGCTCAATAGGGGTACCAAGTCTTCATTTATTACACTCATACCCAAAGGTAGTGATCCTAAATCGTTCTCTCAGTTTAGACCAATTTCTTTGGTCAGGGTCTTATACAAAACTATTTTGAAGTTTCTCGCAAACAGGATAAAATTAGTTATTAAAGGTTTAATAAGCGAAACTCAGACGGATTTTGTTGAAGGGAGAAATATTCTCGATGGAATTCTTACGTTGAACCAGCTTGTGGCTTGGGCTAAAAAGAGTAAAAGTGAGCTCGTCTTATTCAAGGTGGATTTCCATAAAGCGTACGATTCGCTGAATTGGGACTTCCTATACGATGTATTACACCAAATGGGATTTCTAAACAAATGGATATCGTGGATAAAAGGGCGTCTAAATTCTGGAAGGGCTTCGGTATTGATTAACGGTTCACCACCAAGAGAGTTTGATATTAAGAGAGGGTTGAGACAAGGCGACCCGTTAGCTCTTTTTTTGTTCATTATTGCGATGTATGCGCTCCATTTAATCATGTCCAAGGCGGTAAGAGTCGGGGCTTTCAATGGGGTGAAACTACCAAACAACGAACCGAGGCTAACTCATCTTTTTTTCGTGGATGATGCTCTATTTTTGGGACACAATTCGTAAGAAGAATTTCAGAAATTTAGCAAGAATTTTGAGATTGTTTCAGCTCACCTCGGGACTCATAGTGAACTTAGAAAAGAGTAAGGTCTTCGATTCGGGTATGCATCAAAGGGATGTTAAGAAAATTGCAAGTTGCTTAAGATGCTCATTTGGTTCCCTTCCATTCGCTTGTTTAGGATTACTTTGTCACACCCCAACCGATGGCGGAATCATCGGGGCGCGGCACTGAGCGAAACAGATTGTTCAAAGAAATTCCATAACAACTATATTACCGAATAGTTTAAATATCATGTCCCATACCATGACCCATAGGATAAAATAGTTATTACAGACATAAATATTCTTCAAACATAAACATGTTCCGACAACTCAGATTCTAAATAAACAGATATAAATTGTCTTTGTTTCTAGACTCTTTCCTAGCCTCGATTTCACAGCAATCTAAGCAAATTAACATCTTAAGCACCTGCCACATACGTTAAAGTAAAAGTCAATACACATAGTGTAAAGGTGAGCATACAAGTTTGATAATAGCATATAGAGTTCGAAATCGTTACGCATAACCAGCACATACACAGTGTAAAATGAGGCATGTTAGTTATCGACATGAACCTATCGATACCAATGACTGCGGGTTGACTGCACAAAGTAGTTCGTAATACACACTCACCACTGTGAGCCATGTAACAAATTGTCCTTAACAACCCCTAAGTGAACAGGTGCTGAGTCCAAAGAAATAGTACTATCGTTGCTAAGGCAGGTAGACAGCATTCAATGTGTAAACATAACAAACAGGCATTCATTAAGTCACGTATAACATGCGGTAACGGTTAGCGTTAAAGTATTGCGTAGTGTGTTCGATGTGATTTATTATAAGTAACGTATGTAACACCCAAAAGTGCGTAAAGCAAAAAGGGTTGGAGTATACTCACAACGATGATGGATTGAAGGGAGCGTTTAGAGCGGAAATTAGCCTGATCAGAACGATAGCATAACGATAAGTGGCGCGTAAAACGGAATAAAGTGTCAGTGGGTTGAACAACAATCCGATCGGGTGGCAATCCGATCGGGTAGCCGGTCGATCGGGTGACAATCCACTCGGATGGTCATCCGATCGGGTGACCTTTCGAGTGGATTGTTACTTCGTTTGGGAAAGATGTGTTTGTGTATGATGGCTTGTCCTTTGAAGTTTTCGTTGTAGCATTTAGAAAACAGAGAAGTATCTCTACCTTTCGGGTCGAACGACCGTTCGATCGGGCGACAATCCGGTTGGTTGGACACTTTAGTGAGAAAAAGTTCACAGCAGTTTGTCACTCGATCGGATTGTAGTCTGATCGGGTGGCAACCCGTTTGTATTGAACCTGTTGAAAATTGTTTAAGTGCTGAAGTCAGAACATTACATGGCCGAGTGACAATCCGTTCGGGTGGTAATCCGATCAGACAGTAGTTCTTTCAACGTCCACAACTTCAAATGTTTGAAATAAAGGTTAAGTGTGGGGCCAAGGTGCAAGCCGATCGGACAGCAGTCCGGTCGGGCGGTCACTCCGTCCTGGTCGACCTGATCGACTTACATTTGGTTGTTTTTGATGGTTTGTAGTTTTATCGAGACGGTGTGTCAACGTGCTAATCAACAGAACCCCATCTTGACCCAAGTGTCCCGATCGAACAGGAATCACCCAAGTTTAACCAGTTAACCGGTTCAAGATGGTTGTTCTTGGTTAACCCGAAGTCGGTTGTCTCGTTGGTAGGACTCAGATCTTGAACCAACACATCGCCAAGAAAGTGCAGATGGTTAGAGCAAGGTCCGGTCCTATCGGTTTTGAGTGCATTGAGTGTAAAAGAGTTGAAAGAAAGTTAAAAACCATCTTTCAGTCCTTTTTCACCATGAATAGGTTCAAATCTATGAAAGATCTTTGTTTATTTGTGTGGAAATCGTTCAGGTCTAAGTTGTTCTTGGTGGATTGAAGCCAAAACATGAAGTTCCTAAGAACACCATGATGACATCATCCTAGAACACCTCAAATCTAGTGATTTCACTGTTAAAAGTTAAGATCTAAAAGATAGAAAGGTGTAGGAGTGTGTGTAGATTAAGAAAGTACAAGATTTAGATGGAAAACTTACAAGAATCGCGAGAAATCTGAAGAAAAGTGGGCAAGAAGTGCTGGTCGGACGAGAGATGCAGAAAAGGTAAGTTTGTGATGTTGACAGGGGTATTTATAGGCTTTCCATAAAAGGAAAGGGGTGAAGAGAGCTGGTCGATCAGGTGGTAACCCGATCGGGAGACTGCTCGATCGAGTGGCACCTCGATCGGGTGGTAGCCCGATCGGGTGGCAGCTCGATCGGCTGGCCACTCGACTGGTGTGCATGGCGCGACGAGTTTTGCTGTTTCGATTACGATTGCGAGCGTTGCGATGCGATAGAGTTTCCTATTCAAATTACTTTTAATCCCAACTATTATATCAATATACAAGCATCCTTACTGAATGTTCGTTTAGCGATTGCGATTCGATTGCGATTGCGCTTTAATTAATCACCACAACAACATAAATAACATGCACAAGTAACACATAAAATGGCACACACACATATAAGAACAATAACCAGAAAGCGATATTCGAGTTGCGAGTGCGATAGCGATAAACGATAGAGCGATTAAACATGCGATAAATATGCGATTAAACCTCGATTATTAGCAATTACTCCACATAATACAACTAATGCAATAACAAAATTAGACTAATTACAAGTCAAATAAGTCAAACAGGAACGGAGCAAGGAGTGACAGGCCGTAATTAGCAATCTTGTCTCCCTTTGACTTCAATCTTGACTTTGACTTTCGAAACATGGGGTGTTGCAGCCTCCCCTAGTTGAGGGAATTTCGTCCCGAAATTAGGCTAAAGCCGTAAAAAACAACTGCGGGTACTTCGCCTTCATGACGTTTTCGAGTTCCCAAGTGAACTCTGCGCCTCGTTTGCCTTCCCATCGAACCTTCACAATGGGAATGCGCAAGCGTCTGAGTTGCTTGGTTTGGCGGTCCATGATTTCGACGGGCTTCTCCACAAAGTGTAGTGTTTCGTTTACTTGAAGATCTTCTAAAGGTACAATTAAATCATGCTCAGCCAGGCACTTTCGAAGGTTCAAAACGTGGAAAGTCGGGTGGACGTTATTAAGTTCCTCCAGTAGTTCGAGTCTGTAGGCGACTTTTCCGATCCTTTCCAGAATCTTAAAAGGTCCAACATATCGAGGCGCTAGTTTCCCTTTCTTGCCGAATATGACCACACCCTTCTAAGGTGATACCTTTAGGAGTACAAAGTCGCCAACGTCAAATTCAAGGGGCTTGTGTCTTCTATCGGCGTAACTTTTATGACGACTCCGAGCTTTCAACAAATTGTCTCGAATTTGGAGGACTTTGTCAGTCGTTTCTTGCAATAGCTCAGGACCGGTTAATTGCGAGTGCCCGATATCGTGCCATACAATTGGCGATCGACATTTTCTTTCGTATAAAGCCTCAAACGGTGTCATTTGAATGTTGGAATGATAACTATTATTATACAAAAATTCGACTAACGGCAGGTAAGCGTCCCAATTACACAGAAATCTATGACACACGAGCGGAGCATGTCTTCAAGGATATGGATCGTTCTCTCAGTCTGACCGTCGGTTTGGGGGTGAAAAGTGGTACTTAGATTAAGCGTAGTATCGGGAGCTGCTTGAAATGTTTCCCATAGATGCGAGGTAAACCGAGCATCACGGTCAGAGATGATGTCGCGAGGCGTCCCATGTCGACAAATGATCTCATCGGTGTAGATTCGGGCTAATCTTTCTACCTTGTAGTCTTCCCGTATTGGCAAAAAGTGAGCAGATTTGGTCAAACGGTCAACGACAACCCAGATGCTGTCGTGACTTGATGGCGTGCGCGGAAGTTTTGTTATAAAATCCATAGCTATACTTTCCCACTTCCACATAGGGATCGGGGGTTGTTCAAGTAAGCCAGAGGGTCTTTGGTGCTCGGCCTTGACTTTCGAGCAATTCAGACACTTTCCAACGTAGAGAGCGATATCCCTTTTCATGCCCGGCCACCAGTACTTGTAGCGAAGGTCCTGGTACATTTTATCGGCACCGGGATGAATAGAATATCGGGATTTGTGGGCTTCGTCCATCAAAATCTGTCGTAAATTGGTCCTCTTAGGGATCCAAATTCGGTCCAGAAAGTGAAATATCCCATTTGACTTATTCACAAGCTGGGCTCCATCGTGGTAGATTCTTTCCTTTTTCAGAGTGCGTTCATTAAAACAGGCATGCTGAGTTTCGCGGATGAGGGTTTCGAGATCATATTGGGCTTGGGTATTACAAATGCTGAGCAGGTAACTCCGTCTGCTGAGAGCGTCAGCAACGACATTTGCTTTGCCAGGGTGATAACGAATCTCACAGTCATAATCGTTGAGAAGTTCTACCAATCGGCGTTGACGCATATTAAGTTCATTCTGGTCAAAGATATGTTGTAGGCTCCTATGATCGGTGAAGATCGTACACTTGGTACCGTACAGGTAGTGTCGCCAAATCTTTAACGCAAAAACAACTGCGCCTAGCTCGAGATCATGGGTTGTATAGTTCTTCTCGTGGATTTTGAGCTGACGAGATGCGTAAGCAATGACCTTGTCCCGTTGCATGAGAACACAACCAAGACCAAGGTTCGAGGCATCACAATAGACAATAAAGTCGTCGTTTCTATCGGGTAAAGTGAGAACGGGAGCATTGCAGAGCATGTGTTTGAGGGTTTGGAAAGCAGAATCTTGTTCAGTTCCCCAAACAAAAGGCTTGTCTTTATGCGTGAGAGCGGTAAGCGGCACAGCGATTTTGGAGAATCCTTCGATAAATCGACTATAATAGCCCGCTAGTCCGAGAAAATAACGGACTTTAGACGGGTTCTTAGGTGTAATCCAACTCTTAACTGCTTCAATCTTCGCGGGATCGACATGAATACCTTGACTATTGACGTGTGACCGAGAAATTGAACCTCCTCCAGCCAGAATTCACACTTGGAGAACTTGGCATAGAGTCGATTTCCCTGGAGAAGCTCGAGAACCAAACGTGGATGTTGCGCGTGTTCAGCTTTCGACTTGGAATAGATCAAGACATCATCGATGAACACGATGACGAAGCGGTCGAGATAAGGTATACACACGTGATTCATCAGGTCCATGAAAACCACGGGTGCGTTGGTTAAGCCAAAAGGCATAACAATGAACTCATAGTGACCGTATCGGGTGCGAAAAGCGGTTTTGGGTATATCTTCCTCTTGAATGCGTAGCTGGTGATAGCCTGAGCGTAGATCGATCTTCGAGAAACACGTAGCACCTTGTAGTTGAACAAACAAATCATCAATGCGAGGCAGGGGATAACGATTCTTGATAGTCAACTTATTCAATTCCCGATAGTCGATGCACATCCTGAACGACCCATCCTTCTTTTTGACGAAAAGGACTGGCGCGCCCCAAGGAGAGGTGCTCGGGCGAATGAAGCCTTTATCAAGTAGTTCCTGGAGCTGACTCGAGAGTTCGCGCATTTCGAATGGAGCGAGTCGGTAAGGAGCTTTGGCAACAGGGTTTGCTCCAGGAATGAGGTCGATACGAAAGTCGATATCACGACTTGGTGGGAGTCCGGGAAGATCATCAGGGAACACATTAGGAAATTCACGAAGCACAGGAACGTCTTTCACTTCTGTCTTTCCTTTCTTTTCCTTCTCCGCTACTACAATGTTAGCCAGGAAAGCTCTGTATTCCTTGCGGAGATACTTGCTAGCTTGGACACACGACATGAGTTTGAGACCTTTCGAAGCAGTTTCTCCATAAACACACAACAAATCACCATTCGCGAGCGAGAATCGAATCATTTTATCGAAGCACACAACTTCAGCATGATTTTCACGAAGAAAGTCCATGCCTACTATGACGTCAAAACTTCCGAGTTGCATCGGAATAAGATCGATTGGGAAGATATGATTGTTGAGCTAAAGAGTACAATCACGAAGAACGGAATTGACGGCGACAATTCTTCCGGTGGCGACTTCGACATCGAACGTCGAGGGGATATGGGAGCGCTTACGATTAAGGAGCTTCTCGAATTCAAACGACACAAAGCAGTTATCGGTCCTAGTATCAAACAAACACGAAGCATAAATACCATTCACAGGGAACGTACCATTGACCACGTTCTTGTCAGCCTGGGCTTGGCGCGCGTTGATGTTGAAAGTTCTGGCGCGAGCGACTTGTTGCTGTTGTTGTTGCTGCTGAGGCTGTTGCTGCTGTTGAGGCTGCTGCTGCAGGGGCTCTTGCTTCACAACCCTGTTCGGGCACATGTTCGCGAAGTGGTTGGGATCGCCACACGCGAAGCAGACTCTGGCGTTGATCGCGGGTGCCTGAGCTGCCTGCGGGCCTTGAGGAGCTGGAAGTAGAGCTTGATGAGCAGTGGCTTGAGCTGGTGCTTGTCGGGGACCAGTACGGCAATTAGCAGTGAAGTCGCCGTACATATTCCAGTGCACGTAGAATCGGCAGTTGATACCCACCGGGTGATGGTAAGTACATGTTGGGCAAGCAGGGTGGGGACCAGTGTATGCACGCTTTGCAGGCGGTGCATAGATAACTGGTGCTGATCGATGCTATGATTGCTGCTGGGCCGGTACGGCTTGAAGTGGAGCAGCAGTGGTAGTGACAACACAGATCTTGTTGCTGGAGCTGCTGTTGTTGTTCTTCTTCTTGTGGCGAGAGGCTTTCGATGACTGAGCGGTGGTGGTTTCAGCGGATGGTACGACGGTGGCTTGATGCAAGTTCTTCGAAGCTTTATCCCAAAAACCAGCTTTGACTCGCTTGTCGTTGATTTCAGCGGCAAGCCGGTAAGTTTCTTCGATTGTTGCTAGCTTTGCGGCATGCACAAAATCTGCAACACAGTCTGGCAGAGCTCGAATGTACTTCTTGATTGTTATGTCGGTAGTCTTCACTTGATCAGGACAGATAATACTGAGCTGCTTGAAGCGAGCAGTTAAAGCAGCGTTGTCCCCTTATTTCTGCTTCAGATGCTAGAATTCGTCCTCCAACTTTTGGCGCTCATGGGGAGGGCAGAACTCTTCGAGCATGACGTTCTTCAACTCATCCCATGACAGACCATAAGCTGCGTCATTTCCGCGTTTGTTCCTCTTGGCCGTCAACCAGTCTAATGCGCGGGACTGGAAGACGCCGGTAGCATTCAGAGTGCAGAGATCGTCAGGACATCCACTCTGACGCAGAGTGACTTCGATTGAGTCAAACCATTGAAACAAGGTCGTAGGGCCATCTTCGCCAGTGAACTCTTTCAGTCCGCATGCTTTAAACTGTTTGAAGCTAAAGGCAGCTTTGGGAGTAGCTTTAGGAGCTTCAGTTCTGGACTCTTCAGACGATTTGCTCACATTCTCGTATATTTCAATCACGATCTGAGGGACGACCTTTGCTACTTGCTTCGCGATGATAACAACAAGGCGTTTGTCTCTCTGTTCTTGGCAAGTGATTTGTGGGTGACGGGGTCCAGATGAGGGTCCAGGTGACGACATTGTCTGCAACGGACATCGTCATGGGTCTCAGACACAGTATAATCGAATATCACCTCACACGTCTAACACTTACTAAAGCTCCGGAACACGTATAACCACGTAACCACATAGGCACATAATCACATATCCACATAAGCACAGAAGCACGTAAGCATGTAAGGCACAGAAACACAAAATCACAGAAACACCGAAGCATGTAAGCACAAAAGGCAGTCAGAATACAGAAACCTATCATTCAAAGTCCGCGAGTGTTCGAGAATAGCGATCGCGAATAACATAGCGAGTAGTATAGTATAAGCGAATATCATAGTAATCAATTATAGCGCACGGTGGTTCCTCATGTAGTTGCGATTTGTCAGTGGTTGTGTAGTGTGTCGTGTGATGAGCGGAGCAAGAAGCGTTAGATTGAAACCAATAATACCTCAAAACGCTAACAAATAAGCATAAAACCATGTAAAACACATAAAATCCACATAAAACGACAAAAATCAGCGGTTGCGAGCTTGAAATCGAATATAGATTGTCTTAGGCTGATAGACATCGACTATCTAAAGTGATTCGACTATTCACAAGGACTTTCCGTGCACCCTTGGACCTTCAGGACTGCACTCTCGCCTCGAATCTGGGCGTATGATGCGCATCCTTCCAGTTTCAGTGCGACTTCAAGTCGTTGGAGTCCGTCGAGACTTTGGTGAGAGCTTTATAAAACAAAATAGAGATCGGAACAAGTCGTCGAGGTTCGGGTTTCACCCCTGACTTAACGACTTTGTTCCTGTTTTTGATAAAATAAAGGAGAATTCATGTGTCAAACTAGGGATTTCACTCCTGATTCGGCACAACTTCTCCCGTTTGTAGATGAAAATGCGGGTTGAACAAGCAACTTAGTCGAGAATTTACGGCTTTCACACCTAATCTCGACTTAATCGCTCGTTCATATTTGAAAATTTGAGTGCAGTGATAGTGTAGCGTAGGCGAGAATAGCGAGAAATAGCAAGTAAGCTCGTACATAATCCCTTCTGGATATGCACAAGTCGGTCTGTTGGTTCCTAACTATAGACTAGGTCGTTTCTAAGACATCGACCCGGACTAGGTCGAGTCTTGCCTAATTCCCTATAGTTATGGCTCTGATACTAATCTGTCACACCCCAACCGATGGTGGAATCATCGGGGCGCGACACTGAGCGAAACAGATTGTTCAAAGAAATTCCATAACAACTATATTACCGAATAGTTTAAATATCATGTCCCATACCATGACCCATATGATAGACATAATTATTCTTCAAACATAAACATGTTCCGACAACTCAGATTCTAAATAAATAGATATAAATTGTCTTTGTTTCTAGACTCTTTCCTAGCCTCGATTTCACAGCAATCCAAGCAAATTAACATCTTAAGCACCTGCCACATACGTTAAAGTAAAAGTCAATACACATAGTGTAAAGGTGAGCATACAAGTTTGATAATAGCATATAGAGTTCGAAATCGTTACGCATAACCAGCACGTACATAGTGTAAAATGAGGCATGTTAGTTATCGACATGAACCTATCGATACCAATGACTGCGGGTTGACTGCCCAAAGCAATTCGTAATACACACTCTCCACTGTGAGCCATGTAACAAATTGTCCTTAACAACCCCTGAGTGAACAGGTGCTGAGTCCAAACAAATAGTACTATCGTTGCTAAGGCAGGTAGACAGCATTCCATGTGTAAACATAACAAACAGGCATTCATTAAGTCACGTATAACATGCGGTAATGGTTAGCGTTAAAGTATTGCGTAGTGTGTTCGATATGATTTTTTATAAGTAACGTATGTAACACCCAAAAGTGCGTAAAGCAAAACGGGTTCGAGTATACTCACAGCGATGATGGATTGAAGGGAGCGCTTAGGGCGGAAATTAGCCTGATCAGAACGATAGCATAACGATAAGCGGCACATAAAATGGAATAAAGTGTTAGTGGGTTGAACATCAATCCGATCGGGTGGCAATCCGATCGGGTAGCCGGTCGATCGGGTGACAATCCGCTCGGATGGTCATCCGATCGGGTGACCTTTCGAGTGGATTGTTACTTCGTTTGGGAAAGATGTGTTTGTGTATGATGGCTTGTCCTTTGAAGTTTTCGTTGTAGCATTTAGAAAACAGAGAAGTATCTCTACCTTTCGGTTCGATCGATCGAACGACCGTTCGATCGGGCGACAATCTGGTTGGTTGGACACTTTAGTGAGAACAAGTTCACAGCAGTTTGTCACTCGATCGGATTGTAGTCCGATCGGGTGGCAACCTGTTTGTATTGAACCTGTTGAAAATTGTTTAAGTGCTGAAGTCAGAACATTACATGGCTGAGTGACAATCCGTTCTGGTGGTAATCCGATCGGACAGTAGTACGTTCAACGTCCAAAACTTCAAATGTTTGAAATAAAGGTTAAGTGTGGGGCCAAGGTGCAAGCCGATCGGACAGCAGTCCGGTCGGGCGGTCACTCCGTCCTGGTCGACCTGATCGTCTTACATTTGTTTGTTTTTGATGGTCTGTAGTTTTATCGAGACGGTGTGTCAACATGCTAATCAACAGAACCCCATCTTGACCCAAGTGTCTCGATTGAACAGGAATCACCCAAGTTTAACCAGTTAACCAGTTCAAGACGGTTTTTTTGGTTAACCCAAAGTCGCTTGTCTCGTTGGTAGGACTCAGATCTTGAACCAACACATCGCCAAGAAAGTGTAGAAGGTTAGTGGAAGGTCCGGTCCTATCGGTTTTGAGTGCATTGAGTGTAAAAGAGTTGAAAGAAAGTTAAAAACCATCTTTCCGTCCTTTTTCACCATGAATAGGTTCAGATCTATGAAAGATCTTTGTTTATTTGTGTGGAAATCATTCAGATCTAAGTTGTTCTTGGTGGATTGAAACCAAAACATGAAGTTCCTAAGAACATCACGATGACATCATCCTAGAACACCTCAAATCTAGTGATTTCACGGTTAAAAGTTAAGATCTAAAAGATAGAAAGGTGTAGGAGTGCGTGTAGATTAAGAAAGTACAAGATTTAGGTGGAAAACTTACAAGAATCGCGAGAAATATGAAGAAAAGTGGGCAAGAAGTGCTGGTCGGACGAGAGATGCAGAAAAGGTAAGTTTGTGATGTTGACAGAGGTATTTATAGGATTTCCATAAAAGGAAAGGGGTGAAGAGAGCTGGTCGATCGGGTGGTAACCTGATCGGGTGACTGCTCGATCGAGTGGCACCTCGATCGGGTGGCAGCCCGATCGGGTGGCAGCCCGATCGGGTGGCAGCTCGATCGGCTGGCCACTCGACTGGTGTGCATGGCACGACGAGTTTTGTTGTTTCGATTGCGATTGCGAGCGTTGCGATGCGACAGAGTTTCCTATTCAAAATACTTATAATCCCAACTACTATATCAATATACAAGCATCCTTACTTAATGTTCGTTTAGCGATTGCGATTCGATTGCGATTGCGTTTCGATTGCGTTTTGATTAATCACCACAACAACATAAATAACATGCACAAGTAACACATAAAAGGGCACACACACATATAAGAACAATAACCGGAATGCGATATTCGAGTTGCGAGTGCGATAGCGATAAGCGATAGAGCGATTAAACATGCGATAAATATGCGATTAAACCTCAATTATTAGCAATTACTCCACATAATACAACTAATGCAATAACAAAATTAGACTAATTACAAGTCAAAGAAGTCAAACAGGAATTGAGCAAGGAGTGACAGATCGTAATTAGCAATCTTGTCTCCCTTTGACTTCAATCTTGACTTTGACTTTGACTTTCGAAACACGGGGTGTTACATACTTATCGAAGCGAGTATGAAGAGGGAATCTCATTGCATTCAGTTCTTGATAAATTTAATTCATGACTTTCTACTTGGAAAGTTCCTCATATTTCTTTTGCAGGGAAAATAACACTCATCAAAGCGGTTCTCGGAAGCATTCTAACCTACTATTTATCTATGTGCAAGGCACCTAACAAGGTAATCAACAAGTTGGAAAAAATCAGAAGGAACTTCTTATGGAGCACAAAAGACTCAACAAAAAGAATTAGGTGGATCGCATGAGATAAGATCACAAAGGCGGGCTAGGAATGGGGAGAATCAAGGACACGGACATGGCATTACTCACAAAATGGTGGTGGCGGCTAAAGAAAGAAAATGACTTATGGGCAAAAGTCATATTTGCATTACATTGTAAAGGCAAGGCAACCATGACAATTCCTCTTTACAAATCGTTAAACGAGTTGTGGAAAAGCATAGTGGGTATCCAATGGGAATTACTAAAGGCTGGGTTGGATATTCACTCCTTTCTTAAGGTTTGGATAGGAAATGGGAAAATAACCAGATTTTGGCTCGACAATTGGACTGAAGAAGGCATCCTTTGCGACGTTTTCCCAGAACTTTTTGGTGCAACTTCAAACAAAAGGTGTACCGTTTATTTCGGTGGGACGCTAAAGAGGACTGCTGGAATATTAGATGGAAGAATCAAGCGATGACAATCCAACAGTTACAACAAAAGATACAATTGTATGCTCTGCTCGATCTAAGATCCATCACGGAAGCTGAAGACAAATGGTTCTAGTGCGGAACTAAAGATGAAACGTTCACGGTAATAATCTTGAAGAAAAAATTGGGAGAACTCAATTTTGCTCGGGCTCAAAATCTGTCGGCTCTATTTGTAATTCTGAACGAGTTATGGAACCCTTGGGTCCCTAGGAAAATCAACTTCTTCTCTTGGAGGGCTTTAATGGATAAAATTCCCACTAAAGTAGCTCTAAAGAAAAGAGGCCTGAGCACACTCAAGGACGGTTGTGTATGGTGCAATATTGGTAAAGATGAGCCTAATCACATTATGGTTAATTGCCAGATTTTCAAAATCATCTGGTGTAATATCATGTTGTGGATCAGAGCTCAAAACCATCCAGCGCCTCACAACCTTTCGAGTGTGTTTAACTTGGGTGACTATGTGGGTTCCAATCAGATACAAAAAAGATGCATCTCGGCTATTTCAATGACGGCAACTTGGGTGCTATGTAGAAAAAGAAACGACAACGTTTTCAACCAAAAGGAGGCATAGATCCATAACATCATAGAAGACATCAGGACGTTATCTTTTCTTTGGGTAAAAAATAGGTCCAGATTAGATTAGATTATAGGGGGTTACGTGGGAGAATTGGAGTGAGTTCAAAGTTTGTGATTAATATGTTAATATTGGGGATTGTAGGTTCGAGCTTTATAAAGTGCCCTTAGCATCTTGTTAAGGGTAGTTTTTTCTGTTTCTTAAAAAAAATTAAAAAATGGTTATGATTGGAGTGAGTTCAAAGTTTGTGATTAATATCTTTAAAAAATCAGACCATTTTATCCTTTATTAAAAGGGATAAAAAAGAGAAAAATAATGGATGTTAACTGAAAAATCTTGCTAGATTTTGATTTTGGATGAAAATGACAACAAAATTGCAACCACGGGGATCCAGATTTAAAAGGTTTAAAATTTGGACTAAAGTGTCAAAAGTGACCAAATCTCAGGTACCATTTTAGCAGTTTACTCTAAACAAAATTTAAAGGAATTTGTGTTTTGTAATGTTGTATAGGTTAAAAAAGTACAGAATGAATGTTTAAAAAAAGTTGTAAAAAAGAAAAGAGATGAACATGGTTAGATGAAAATAATTTAATATGTAATTCCACACAAATATAAAATAGGGAAAAGATCAAATAGGAAGTTTATTTTGGCTAGGAAGGATAGGAAGAAATAGGATTATGACATGTGGCAAATTTTAAAATAAAGAGAAAGGGTATTTTAGTCAATCCCATCCTTTCTTCTTCCTTCTTCTCCCCAGTTACTTCAAAACCCACCATTTTCAAAACCCACCATCTCCAACCTTTTCTTCACTTACTATCTCAATAATCACTACATTATAGTGCGATTTTCGTCATCAATCAATGATTCAAACACCCGATCAACGTGTTCTTCAGTTTTTTTTGAAGAAAACCCAGTTTAATTTCATTCAAAATCTCGTTTTTTCCCGTGATTTTGAAGATAATCACTCGATCCGTTCGATTCAATTGCTGATAAGTGTTTCTATCATTCAAATTTCGTTAATCGATGAAGAAATCGGCTTCGATCCATGTAAGAAATTCTTTAATTTCATTTTCACGATCTGGGTTTTTGATTTAGTCATTGCGTTTTATGATCTTGGCGGGAGGTCCGGGGGCGGCAGCCCCTGGTCGCAGGGTCCCAGGGGCGGCAGCCCCTGGCGGGGTCCAAGGGGCAGAGCCTGTCACGGCCCCCGACCCACCCTGGACGGAATCGGGAGTCGCGAACAGCCCAGTGGTACCGGTGATTATTTTCAAAACGTTGCAGCGGAAATTTCATCAGGACCGTGAGTTAGGAAAAATATCAGAGTTTAGAAAACACCGGATTTTATTTATTAAATAGATGGGATAAACCCATGTTTTACAAAGGTAGCTTTAATAAAGATAAATTTTATTACATAAAACAATATTTCTTAATTTGATTTAATTAATAAATAAGCCACTTCTTGATGCCTTTCAGTGCCGTATCCATCTCTTATTCCAATCTATTGTAATTACCTGAAACATGTTTGAAAAAGGTTTTGTCAGCGGGAAATACTGAGTGAATCATTCTTTTATAAAAACGACTCATGTATTATAATTCACAGTATTAAAAGAGATTACAATGTTTATTTCACCCAAATACCCACAGTACTTGTCATCGACTCGTTTCGGTGACGGTGGTCATATTACTATTGAGTCCGTTCCCCCAATAGTAACGAGTATCATTAATTAGGTACGCCCACCTAAAGTGATAAAAACAGTAATGTGCACAATACCCCACATACCGGCTGTAATTTGGTGACTACATAAACTTAATCACTGTAATTATAATCTTTGAAAATATTTAAGAATTTATAAAGCATTTTGATAAAAAGAGAATGACTCACTTTATAAACATGCAGATTCCTACGGCAAAGATTAGTCTACAGATAAGCCTTGATATTGCAGATTTATACAGGCAGAGCTTAGCCTATTGATTGGCCTTGTAACCTAGTGCACACGAACTAGGTAAGTAACTAATACAGCATTTACGATAACTCACGAGATTAAAACCCTCACAACGAATGACAAAGTGCGATACTTAAACATCCATCGGATTCACGATTAATGACAAAGTGTAATCACTTAAACATCCATCGGAATCACGACTAATGACAAAGCATAAACCCTAATGTGGGCAGCACTTAAACATCCATTGGATAGTTCCAATCGATCGGACATTGAATCGTAGCAGCGATTAAGTTAATACCCTGTATCGTAGCAGCACCCCGCTATACTAATTAGTGATTCGTGTGTGTTTTGAGAGTATTTGGACGATATCTCAGCGTATGTTTTGAATTTGATCGTCGCTCAAATGTCAGAAATCAAGTCCCAGACTCTGCTATTTATACATGAAAATGACTTGGCTTACGGACCGTAAGCCTTATCCCTTACGGTCCGTAAGGGACACCTATTTTTCATAGGCTTGCCACGCGTGGGTGTAGGCTTGCTGAGTCGACGGAACGAGAAATTTCAATTTAGACAGCGTTTTATTTGGATAATCGTTAAGTAGAAAATACCCCCCCCCCCCTGAGTTTTAAGGGCCCTGATCCTGATTCTGATTGTTCTGAAATTTGTAGGGTTTGTGCAGAATCACTTGGGTGTCTCAATTAGGGTTTCTTATTGGATAAAATAATAAAATAAATAGGACTTTTAATGAGGGTTGTTACATTCTCCCCGCCTTAATAAAAATCTCGTCCTCGAGATTTACTGGAATAATTGAGGATACTTTCACTTCATCTCAGATTTCAGCTCCCAAGTGTATTTGGGTCCTCGTTTCGAATCCCACTTTACTTTACTAATACTAGTCGTTTGTGTTTAAGAAACTTCACTTTTCTGTCTTCTATCTGAAGAGGTTTCTCTACAAATTTTAATTTTTCGTTTACCTCTATATCTTGGAGAGGTACTACCAAAGATTCGTCTTGATAGACATTTCTTTGAGATTGGATACATGAAATGCATCATGTACTCTAGCTAACTCTTCTGGTAGTTGTAAATGATAAGCAACTGGTCCTATACGTTGGATCACTGGAACTGGTCCTACGTACCTTGGACTTAGCTTTCATTTCTTACCAAATCTAACCACTCCTTTCCAAGGAGAAACCTTCAAAAGTACTTTATCTCTGACTTGAAACTCCAATAGCTTTCGTCTATTATCTGCATAACTCTTCTGACGATCTCTGGCCGTCTTCAGCCTTTCCTTGATTTGTGTAATCTTGTCGGTCGTTTCTTGTACTATCTCCGGACCTGATAATTGACTTTCTCCTATTTCTGCCCAACAAACCGGAGTTCTGCACTTTCTTCCATACAGTGCCTCGAGATTTGGGTTACGATATTTCTTTTAGACTTATGTCGCCTTTTTCGTTAATAAAAATAATATTAGGGTAGATGATACAGAATTTAAAATATCGAATTTTGTGAATACGAGTTGTATCATAAGTAGGATTCAATGGTTCAACTGAATTAGTTCAAGAAATTGATTGTCAAATGAATGAGATGAAATAATATGATTTCCAAAGTGACTTTGTTCAAGCCAAAAGATATATGATCAATAGATATGAATGTGAAGGACTTTTAGAATTAATAAAATTCTTTGTCAAAAGAAAGCTTACTTTAATTGGCAACTGAGGAAGACTTAGAATTGACAATTTCCAAATAAAATAAAAGCATGAAAATAATTTGTCAAATATTTATGATATAAGAAAATCAAAGTGTTGAAATGAGTGAATTGCAAAGATACAACAAAAGACAATAGAGTTTGTGTATCATTGTTTTTAGAGTTCCAAGTTATTTTAATTGTGATAATACACTTTTTAGGGATCATATTTTTCATACTATGTCCTAGAGATTGAAATATGATAAAAACAAGTTGTTTTGGCATAACCAACTATTATATTATATTTGTAAAGCAAATGTAATATATATTATTTGTGTTCCTGTCTGAACCTTATCAAATATACATACTATGTAATATATATTATTTGTTACACATTTTTACTATATGTAAATGGTCACTACTTTTAAATAAATATTATTTTAGTATTTTACTATACTAAAAATAACTTATATTTATTATGTAATATATATCGCTATGAAGTTATTACATTACAAAATATTTTAGTATTATTATTTCGTAAAAGAAATCACTTTTATTTATAATGTTAAATAAAAGTTAAAGGTGTAAAAATATTTATTGTACAAAATATTCGTAAAATAATTTGTAAATATATAACACTTAATGAGTCAATTCTATTTGATTATTTATTTTCATTTTGAAATCATATAATGTTGTGGATGTATTTACAAAGGTTGTAAATAAGTGAAAACGGAGAATATTACAATGTTCCCCTCACCCAGATGTAGTTGATGACTACCATATTAATTCTTATATGGTCATTTTCTTGCCAGAGTGTTACATAGTTACCACAAAATATGTGATATTTTAATTAAATATCTTTTTATATTATCAAAAAGTAAAATACTAAATTAATATAGATAGTTTTTTAAAATATCAAAACCCGTGGTCATTTCAAAATAATGATATATGTTTTATTAATATGTTGATCCAAATATCCTAGAATTTATGATCATTATTTTAAAATCAAATATGTTAAACTGTAAGATTTACAATAAAATATTTTAAATCATAAAAGTAAAATAGTAAATGTTTATTTTAATATCAAGCATACTTAAATATTGGTTTGAGTAAATAACATTTGATATTTTAATATATATTAAAATACATATATTATAAAAATATTGTAGACTATTTAAACAAGATGAACAATTACATATAAGTATAAATGTCTTGTTCATGAATACTTAGACAGTTATTTAGATAGTTTTATTCGTTCCTCTAATTCTTGTATTGTTTTATGAAAATATATCTTTTTCTTATAGTACAAAGTAAAATATTTTTACATATAATTAAAATTTACTAAATAAGTATGATGACTTAATTTATATTTATTAACTAGTCATTATCATGGTTGGATATTGGTTAGTGCTGCCTTGTTTAAGCATAGGTGATCAGTCCATGCCTAACTAAGGCTAGGCTATCCAATACCTGCTCTTGATAATAACCTTGGTACTTAAAAATAATATCAACACTTTTGTTATTAATTTATTACTAATAATAAAATAAATAACTTAAACATAAATTTAAATGAGAGTATATCTCATTCATACTTTTATAAAAATATAAATTCTTCACCTCAATGGTTTAACAAGAATTTTTTTTTATATAGTAATACTATATTGTAATTTAGGTAATTACTTATGTATATATAATTAATTAAATTTATCACGAAAGGCTCGATTAATGCTGTAAGAACCATTAAGAGATATACTAAAATATGACATAACTTTGTATATTATTATCTTAGCACACAATTGTTTTGAGATTGCTTTTATAGAATAAATCAACAAAGCGGATTAAATAAACAAATAATCAAATCCGATATTTAGAGCAATCTTCAGATTTTGTGAAAACGTCATCACAAAGTGATCGTACTCAAAGAAATGATTTAATGAAGTCAAAGACCAATTAAGCATGTTATGTTTCAAGAGAAATGAAGTGATTGTTGGAATTATTTGGAATATGATAGTTTCCATCCACCATATGGGATTTTAAAATGAATATGTAATATGAGCAAGTCAAATAATTTGAATTTAAACAAAACAAGTTTTAATAAGAAAGTTCGGACATGGTTACTATAGAAACTATGTATGCCAAAGAAAATTAAAATTTTCAAGAAATTTATTGACTCGATATCAAGGAGTTATTGTTTTGCAATAATGCGGTTCATAGTACAAAAAGCGGAATGATATTTGAGTTTTGATAAAATAACAAATTGGAATGAAGCCCTCCAGTGGTCTTTATAAATCAAATGAATCAAATGCATAACAAACAATGCATGTGTAATGTGGGAATTTACCAAGAAATAAAATAGATCAATATTCGCTATTATGAAAGAAATCCTTATGGTATGATGATCTTTAGGGGAAGTAGAAACACGAAAGTCAATTCATTATATGCAGAAGTCAGAATTTCAACGAAAGAAATATAAGAACTTTTATCTAGAATTTCGTGTAATAACTGTTGTTAAATGACATTACCAGGGAATGTAAATAAAATGAAATAGGGATTTTGCAAAGGTATGTGACTCCTTTTTCAGTGTTAATAATTATGACTCTGATTAGACTGTGTACCGATGGTTGTGAAATCTTATTACAACGTACCTCAGCGATATTCATTTTGTAGGATCATGTGGCAAAGTGCTTCTTTTTTATTAGTAGTTCTTCTACTGATGGAATTAACATTGGTGTCATCGTGCCCAATTTATATTTTCCAAAGGTCTTGCCTTGGAAGTCGTATGCGATATACTTCATCTTCTGTGGGCGTTTAAATTTTTAAATTTTCATGTGTTTTCTTGTTATCACAACTTTACATGCTTCTTATTTGCATAAATAATTTATGGTAACGCGTTAGAAATTCTTTTGATGGCGTTTTAAAGGTTTTCCATTGTTTATTTTATCACACTAGTTACGAGACAGATGATTAAACAAAATAATGTTTAATATCGGAAAAGAAATTCCTGATAAAGAAATCTAGACACAGATGTTTGTGCTTTATTCCAAATTGACTTTTGGAATTTCTTATAGATATACATATCTATATAATCACATATTTCACATGCTGAAATAAACATACCATTTATCAGGTCAATGTTTTTAACAGATTCATATTTCCAAAAACCAGTCAGATATCTGGTCATAATACTATTTAGGGAAATCTTGTCACTCGTTTGACATATTATATACCCCGTCTTACCCGGTTCGCGCCGGAGAGGTAATCTTAGTATATCCGGACAAACTGGAGAGTCTGCTACACCATACCCAGTCTTGCCGGAGAAAATTTTCCATTTCCCCTAAATAGTATCTTTTCAAAAGTGTTTTTTTTTTATTTTTTATTAGGGCTTTTATCCATAACCAAGGAAACTTGTATTTCCCGTAACATATCTTTAGCCCAAGTAATATCAATAAGCAAGATTTAAGTGTTATTGCTTATTTATCATATCTTGCAATATTTTAATTACCATTCTTATGGCATATCAAAACTCATCATACTTTATTCACATAATTACTTAGCTTATCTTGAAGTTTTATACTAAGGCATTTTTTTTTCTTAAGTTCAAGTCTAGATACTATCATGTGTGCTACCAGTTAACAACAATCTCCTAACTCTTTTATATAAACTTACGTATTATTATTACAACACTTATAGGCTCAAAGCAGTGGCTCTGATACCACCTTCTGTCACGGCCCCCGACCCACCCTGGACGGAATCGGGAGTCGCGAACAGCCCAGTGGTACCGGTGATTATTTTGAAAACGTTGCAGCGGAAATTTCATCAGGGCCGTGAGTTAGGAAAAATATCAGAGTTTAGAAAACACCGGATTTTATTTATTAAATAGATGGGATAAACCCATGTTTTACAAAGGTAGCTTTAATAAAGATAAATTTTATTACATAAAACAATATTTCTTAATTTGATTTAATTAATAAATAAGCCACTTCTTGATGCCTTTCAGTAGGGGTGTTCATCGAATCGAATATCGAATTTTCGAATTATTCGAATCGAATTAATCGAATAATTTTTTTTTTCTCTTGAATTCGAATTCGATTCGAATTCGAATAAGACACATACTATTCGATTCGAATTCGAATAAAAACTTCAATTCGTATTCGAATAAAAATTCGAATTCGAATCGAATTCGAATAAATTCGCTTCAATTCGTATTCGCTTCAATTCGTATTCGCTTCGTATTCGAATAATAGATATGGTATTTGGTTGATGGTTCATCATGTCATGGGCCATATGCCCATATCATATGTAATGGGCTTAGTAATAACTTAAATGGGTAATTTTATATAGCCCAATTAATTTATATATGTATTAAATTTTAAATTATATATATTATATATATAAAAATAAAAATACATGTATAATTCTTATTCGAATTTCGAATCGAATCGAATTTAAAATTGTAAATTCGTATTCGATTCGTATTCGATTAACTTGACTCGAATCGAATCGAATTCGAATTCGAATTCTTGCGACTCGAAACGAATTCTTGATAATCGAATCGAATTCGAATCGAATTTCGAAATTTTCGAATCGAAACGAATTCTGAACACCCCTACCTTTCAGTGCCGTATCCATCTCTTATTCCAATCTATTGTAATTACCTGAAACATGTTTGAAAAAGGTTTTGTCAGCGGGAAATACTGAGTGAATCATTCTTTTATAAAAACGACTCATGTATTATAATTCACAGTATTAAAAGAGATTACAATGTTTATTTCACCCAAATACCCACAGTACTTGTCATCGACTCGTTTCGGTGACGGTGGTCATATTACTATTGAGTCCGTTCACCCAATAGTAACGAGTATCATTAATTAGGTACGCCCACCTAAAGTGATAAAAACAGTAATGTGCACAATACCCCACATACCGGCTGTAATTTGGTGACTACATAAACTTAATCACTGTAATTATAATCTTTGAAAATATTTAAGAATTTATAAAGCATTTTGATAAAAAGAGAATGACTCACTTTATAAACATGCAGATTCCTACGGCAAAGATTAGTCTACAGATAAGCCTTGATATTGCAGATTTATACAGGCAGAGCTTAGCCTATTGATTGGCCTTGTAACCTAGTGCACACGAACTAGGTAAGTAACTAATACAGCATTTACGATAACTCACGAGATTAAAACCCTCACAACGAATGACAAAGTGCGATACTTAAACATCCATCGGATTCACGATTAATGACAAAGTGTAATCACTTAAACATCCATCGGAATCACGACTAATGACAAAGCATAAACCCTAATGTGGGCAGCACTTAAACATCCATTGGATAGTTCCAATCGATCGGACATTGAATCGTAGCAGCGATTAAGTTAATACCCTGTATCGTAGCAGCACCCCGCTATACTAATTAGTGATTCGTGTGTGTTTTGAGAGTATTTGGACGATATCTCAGCGTATGTTTTGAATTTGATCGTCGCTCAAATGTCAGAAATCAAGTCCCAGACTCTGCTATTTATACATGAAAATGACTTGGCTTACGGACCGTAAGCCTTATCCCTTACGGTCCGTAAGGGACACCTATTTTTCATAGGCTTGCCACGCGTGGGTGTAGGCTTGCTGAGTCGACGGAACGAGAAATTTCAATTTAGACAGCGTTTTATTTGGATAATCGTTAAGTAGAAAATACCCCCCCCCCCCTGAGTTTTAAGGGCCCTGATCCTGATTCTGATTGTTCTGAAATTTGTAGGGTTTGTGCAGAATCACTTGGGTGTCTCAATTAGGGTTTCTTATTGGATAAAATAATAAAATAAATAGGACTTTTAATGAGGGTTGTTACAGAGCCCCTGGCTGGGGTTGAGCTAGAAAACTGCATTCGTAGACAGTTTTATGCCATTGCATTTTAGAACTGCATTCCTGGTTCAGACAATTCACAGACAACTATTGTCCTGGTTCAATGCGTTTTAGAGAGAACACTTTCTTTGGTGTTTTTATGCCATTGCGTTTTAAAACTAAGACATTTTTATGCGTTTTCTGGTCATTGCGTTTTAGAAAAACACATTTTTGAAGTGTTTTTAGTCATTGCGTTTTAGGTAAAACACATTTTTAGGTGTTTTCAGTCCATTGTGTTTTACAGAGAACACTTTCTTTTGTTTTTTTATGCCATTGCGTTTTAGAAATGAGACATTTTTAAGTGTTTTCTGGCCATTGCGTTTTATAAATAAGACATTTATTTGTGTTTTTTGTGCATTGCGTTTTAGGTAAAACACATTTTTATGTGTTTTCAGTCCACTGCGTTTTAGAAAACAGACATTTTAAGTGTTTTCTGGGCATTGCGTTTTAGAAATAAGACATGTGTTTGTGTTTTTGGTGCATTGCGTTTTAGGTAAAACACATTTTTATGTGTTTTCAGTCCATTGCGTTTTAGAAACTATACTTTATTTTGAGTTTTTAGGCTATTGCGTTTTAGAAATAACACATTTCTTTGTGTTTTCTGGCCATTTCGTTTTACAAATAATACATTTCTTTGTGTTTTTTGTGCATTGCGTTTTAGGTAAAACACATTTTTATGTGTTTTCAGTCCATTGCGTTTTAGAAACTATACTTTCTTTTGAGTTTTTAGGCTATTGCGTTTTAGAAATAACACATTTCTTTGTGTTTTCTAGCCATTTCGTTTTACAAATAAGACATTTCTTTGTGTTTTTTGTGCATTGCGTTTTAGGTAAATGTCATTTTTTAGGTTTTTTTTTCCATTGCGTTTTACGCAACTTGGTTTTTTCCATTGCGTTTTACGCAACTGGGTTTTCAAAAAAAAAAATCGAAAATATAACAATAGTATACTCGTTTTAAAGATAAAAAAACGCTCGTTTTTTTGTGCAATTTTTATAAAAAAAAATAATGTCGTATGAAAGAGTTATTAACGTTTAAAAAATGGGGGGGGGGGGGGAATTAGAGGAGAGAGAAACTATTGCCTTGAATTGACTAGAATGCCCCTAAACAAACTCACGCGCCTCTTTTCTTTCCTTCAATTTCCATCATTTAATCTTAGCCCTTGTTTAACTAAATAGATGGTCAAGATCACTTTCTAGACTTCTTAGCTAAATAAACTTCCTATCACCCATATAAAATAATCTTAAATTAAATAAAGTAACAAGGATTTTGTCCTTTTCGGACTTGGCGTGTTTATTGGTATGGTTCATGGACTCCATAATTTTCAACCGTGACCTAACAGAGACTTCATGCAAACCAATCATGTGATTCTTTCCAGACTGCACCAAACTAATTCTTTTAGAATATCATCACTCTTTAGTTTTTTTTTTCTAGTGAGTTTTTTTAGAAGCTTTTATACCCTTCTTACAATTAAGAGTCTTTGTATCTGATCATAATCCTTATTTTCACATTTTGTTAAGTTTTTATAGTTCATAGTTTGTTGGCAAAAGCTATATATTTTTATTCCTTTAAATTTTAACACTATAACTCAAGAGAGACCAATGAGCGTAGGGCTGACTCGGAGGAGAGGTATGCCGGGGCCAAAACAGTTTGAAAAAAATATATTTTTTATTTTTTAAATATTTTAAGGGATCATATTTTGTTTTTTCTACTTGTCCGACCCTGAATTTTCGAAGATTCTCAAAGGAGGCCTTGAATGAGCGATTGAGCGGGTCTCTCAAGAGGGGATGAAATCCCTTTTTCTACTAGGCACATGTGTTGAACCCAATGTTTTTAAACAAGGACCGGGCCGGCCGGGAGCCGGAAGCATCACCGGGCCGGTTCTTGCATTTAACCGCTTTCAACATCGACCCGGAGGTCGGGCCAGGATCCGGGTGGTCGGGCCGACAGTTTGTCTAGTTAAAGTCGGGCCTTTTTTTTTAATTAAAAAATGCCCTAAATGATCTCGTATATGTGCATTACAACTTACGTCTACAAAAGAAGGAACCGCTTGGAGCATCAAAGGCTAAGTGATCTATATATATTATATATATTTTTATATAATTTATAACGTAATCCGGGTCTTAAATGCGATCGGACCTCCGTTAATGGGGTGACCTTGAATGGAACAGGATATATTGGACCGTGCCTAATATAGATAGGTGTATCTTCTACACCATTAATACTTAATTGGACCGTGCCTAATATAGATAGGTGTATCCTCTACACCATTAATACTTAATAGTTAAGGTCCCAATATTTTTAAAATCATTTTAAAGTTTGTTTTTTAATAATTAATAATAACCTACCAATATACCGAACACAACCCGTGTTACCGGATACATCGCTTACTCGGGAAACTGAGACAATATGTGGTGATGTTTTGAGTGGTGATGACAAGAGGGTGGGGGAATGACTACTAATTATCCGGTAAAAAGGACAAAAAAATTTATTGACATTAACTATTGAACTATATAAAATTTAAAAGAAAAATAAAATGAGAATACATACGAGCACAAGTTGCTTTCACGTCATCATTAGTAGCAATTTCAGATAAAATTTGTAGAGAAAAAACTAAATCACAATTTTTTTTATGATTTTATGTCTACATAAACGTATAAGTGTATTCCACGTCGAAGATATGTATATGTCCGACAATAATTAAAGACAACCAGAGAAAATTTGTAGAGAAAAAACTAAATCACAATTTTTTTTTATGATTTTATGTCTACATAAACGTATAACTGTATTCCATGTCAAAGATATGTATATGTCTGACCGTAATTAAAGTCAATGTATCCAACTCGGTACGATCCGAAGAGTTACACGTTGCTACACGAATCGTATATGTTCATGAGTAGGTGGATTATTATTTGTAATTTGTAAAATAATAATAGTTTAAATCCGAGGCACTTAATATTAATTAGATTTTTATTAAGAGGGTTAATTGTATAATCATAGGGGGCTTAATGTAAGATTACGTTTTATAAAAGGAAGATTAAGATGCAAACCCTTATATACTTTTATCCAAAACAAAAACCCTAGCCTCCATCCCAAGTTCGGTCGATCCCATGATAGGGCCGTCGCCACTTGCCACGAACCGGAGCACCACCACCACCTCATCTCTTTGGCCGGTTCCACCTTTAGGTACCTTGTGCTCTGTTGTGAACTTCCTACTAGCAAGGATTCGTTGTAACCCGCGTGTTACAATCCCGGTGTAGTCGTCAAAGGTTGATTACTAAAATCCACTATGGTTGTTTATTTATTTATTTGTTTATACGCGTATAACCTTCATCCTGATTGGGAATATTTATTAATTGGATTAATAAATCAAACATATAGTTTATATATAAAAAAATCAGCCATGATTATATGTATATATATAATCGACTCTTGTTAAAATATGTAAAACGCTTCCGCTATAATTTTGAACCACTGATCCCAACATTCCATTTCATTCCATTCCATTCCATTCCATGACTATAAAAAAAATACTATATTAATGATTCCCTTGAAAAAAAACATGTTATGATGATTATATAGTATATTCTCTTTAAATTTTAATGTTTTATATTCAGTGATACAAAAAATACTACATTAATGATTCTCTTGCCAATGAGCCTTTGGTGGAGTGGTGGAAAAGACTTAGACCTTGTGAGAGGTCTCAAGTTCGATCCCCACTTCCACCAAAGAGGAGGTGGGAGGGTTTACTCACTTCGTGAGGTTCCCGCCCGGCTGGTCCTGGGTTCGAATCCCTCTTCGGCCCGGGTTGGTTCTCTTGGGCTGGATCTACTCGGTCGTCCTTGAGGTTAGCTAGTAAAACCGCTTTTCCAAAAAAAAAAAAAAAAAAATTAATGATTCTCTTGAAAAACAATATGTGATGATGATTATATAGTATATTCTCTTTAAATTTTAATGTTTTATATTCAGTGATACACCAACTAGGTTTATTCAGTGATACACCAAGTAGGTTTGATGGATATACAATTACAAATATAATGATATACGGGCCGTATAGCCGTATAAAGTTATACGGCCCGTATAGAATTAAATAAACTGACAAAAGTTGTGCCAGCAGACTTTGTCATTTTATTTAATTCTATACGGGTCGTATAACTTTATACGACCCGTATACACCATGTGAAAATAAGTTACCTGGTCGTATACAATGTATACGATTATTGTATACGGGCCGTATTCCTCGAAAATTGGATTTTTTTCAAAGTAAAAAAAGTCACCTACAGGACGGGAACTATCAACGCGGGGATGGGTACATAAAAGGTAAAAGATGAGATTTGTCACGTACGTTGTTTAAACAATGCACGCCTCATTTCATCTTTTTTACTCTTTTCTTCGATTTCAACAAATCTTTTCAATCTTCATTGCTTCATGAAAATTAACAATGCGGTTTCGATTGCATATGACTGTCTAAAGAAGCGCTTTTATCACGTGTCATATGATTGTCTAAAGAAGCGCTTTTATCATGTGTCATCTGATTGTCATTCCGAATAACTAGCAGAAGACGTGTCGGGTTCTTCTGCTAGTTATTCGGAATGTTTCGAATCATCATAGTAAAAAACGGTTGCGGTTTGTACATTCAATCTTCATTGCTTCATTAAAATTAACAATGCGGTCTCGGTTGATGTGTCGTATGACTGTAATAAAACGGAAGCTATCAACGCGGGGATGGGTACCGAATCCGACATGTCTTCCTGAATCTTAATCTGAAAGTTAACTTTGACTCATAAAACCCACTAGCAAAATAAGCGCTTTTATCATGTTAGGGAGAATGTTCTCGAAATTGAAGGAAAAGGAAAAATGGTTGCTAATGTTTTTCAGTATTCGGATTTTGTTGGTTTGTTTCCAGCTAGGGTTTAGAATGGTTAAATGAATGTTGGTTTTTCAGTATTCGGATTTTGTTGGTTTGTTTCTTTCCTTTTTCATGAGGTAAAACCGGTTTCAAGTTAAATCCACGATCAATGTATGTTGGTTAATTGTAAGTATTGCTCTGCAATCTCCACTGCACACTTTCAAGATCATTCACCTCTTTCAACCTACCAAAACACCTTAACTGTACACATCCCCACGTTGATAGCTTTCGTTTTATTACAGTGAAAGTTATCAACACATCTGCTTCCTGAGTCTGAATCTAAAGTAAACTTGCCCCTTTGAAATAATGAATATCGATATGGTTGCTGTAAAAGCTCACATTTTACTACATTAACTATGTGTTATACATGCGAGAAGTAGATGCATTCTGGACAAGCAAGAGAGAATACGTCAATGATAAATCCAAGATTGCACTTGAAACCAAGTACTTTGCATAACAAGAAACCTTGAACACAAGTTTTCTTTTTGAGCTTGATGGATATCCATTATTTAAATGCTTCTCCTTACATTACTGATCTAGAATTGGACAGATTTGTTGAAATCGAAGAAAACAGTAAAAAAGATTAAATGAGGCGTGCATTGTTTAAATCTGAACCAGGTTCTCAAACAAACACTACTAAAGATGATCCGAAACATTCCGAATAACTACACAATGTAAACGTGGAATTTGTAGTGATGTTTGGGAATTAAACGCATGTACTTGACAAAGCAAGGATCGTTCTAATAGATTAAAGAGATTAAACCACGTCCAAGATATAATCGTTTTTTACCATTTTTTACCCCTAAGATGTAATTGCAAGACTGTTTTTCAGGCTTCCAATGCTCAAACATGATGATAAACAACGCTGATATGAACACATACCAACTGCTTTATCTTGAGTCCATCAGCAACCATTTTTCCTTTTCCTTCAATTTCGATAACATTCTCCCTAACATGAGAAACGAAAGGGATTTCGAGCAGTTGGTCACGTACATGCGTTTAAACAATGTGTCGTGTTTGTTTGAGAACCTGATTGAGATTTAAACAATGCACGCCTCATTTCATCTTTTTTACTCTTTTCTTCAATTTCAACAAATCTTTTCAATAATCAGTAAGCAAATACACAACGATTCTCCAATTCCAGATCAGTAATGATGTATTGATATGATTGATTGAATTAAATGCATGTATGGACTCAAGATAAAGCAGTTGGTATGTGTTCATATCAACGTTGTTTATCACCCTGTGTGAGCATTGGAAGCCCGACAAACAGTCTTGCAATTACATCTTCAATCGAGACCGCATTGTTAATTTTAATGAAGCAATGAAGATTGAATGTGCAAACCGCAACCGTCTTTTACTATGGAAACGGTGGTTATGGGAAATACAAACCCGACATGTCTTCTATGATGATTCGAAACATTCCGAATAACTAGCAGAAGAACCCGACACGTCTTCTGCTAGTTGTTCAGAATGACAATCAAATGACACATGATAAAAGCGCTTCTTTAGACAATCATATCATCTTTTTTACTCTTTTCTTCGATTTCAACAAATCTTTCACGATCATTCACCTCTTTCAACCTACCAAAACACCTTAAACCCCTCTTTTCTTCCCAAAACCAACCCGTTGGTATTTAAACACGAAGGGTTTAGTTAGAAGAATGATTGATGTTGAAACTGGTTTTACCTCATGAAAAGGAAAGAAACAAATATTTTTAGAGAAGCATTTGGATTCAAGGGTTTAGTTAGAAAATAATCCTAGATTGTCTAAAGAAGCGTTTTTATCATGTGTCGTATGAATGTAATAAAACGGAAGCTATCAATCGAGACCGCATTGTTAATTTTAATGAAGCAATGAAGATTGAATGTGTAAACCGCAACCGTTTTTTACAGCAGAGTTGGAGCATGAAGAAATGAAACCCTAACATTCGTTGAGTGAGAATGTGTGTAGACTGAAACTTCCCAAAACCAATAATGTTTACATTGTGTAGTTATTCGGAATGTTTCGAATCGTCATAGAAGACGAAACTTCAGCAACCATTTTTCCTTTTCCTTCAATTTCGAGAACATTCTCCCTAACATGAGAAACGAAAGGGATTTCGATCAGTTGGTTGATGACATGATAGATAAAGATCTTGACACGATCATATCCATTTTCAAGTATTAGACTAGATAGAAGACGTGTCGGGTTCTTCTGCTAGTGGTTTCTGTAACCAATTGGGAACCACATATTTGCTTCAAGATTTACGTCTGATGTCCAAGTTTGATCACATTTGACTTCATCTGCGGCAGTCAAATGACGGTTCTCCAATTCCAAATCGGTAGATATGGTTAAGGTAAGCGGAAATGGTGATTTCCCATAGCCATAGTTTCCGTAGTCAAAGACGGTTGCGGTTTGCACATTCAATCTTCATTGTTTCATTAAAATTAATAAGGCGGTATCAGTTGCATATTTTAGAGAGACCTTTAAGTACAGATCCTACAGCTGCATTTGGAACAAGAAGTCCAATAATCCGTTCATTACCTATTGTTGTCTCAACAATATGAATTCACGCAACGAATTTGACAACTGTGACAGCTTATTAAAAGTAGAAATCACCTCCAATCCTTTCCTGGTCAAATCACACAATATAAAGTTTAAAGCTTCATGTATTGTAGTTTGGACAGATAACCGAATAGATATCTGAATAACAAACTATGGAGAACTTGTTTGTGTCGGGTTCTTCTGCTAGTTATTCGGAATGTTTCGGATCATCATAGAAGACGTGTCGGGTTCTTCAGCTAGTGGTTTTTGTAACCAATCCATTATCACCCTTGGTGGTTTTCGTACCCATCCCCGTCGATAACTAGCAGAATCTTTAAATAACCAACACGAAGATCTCTGCGATCGCTAAGGTTTCCATCAACAGACTGATCGGTAACGTTACTCTACTTGTAAGACCCTAATTCGTATTTGACCAAAAGTCGCAGCGGAAAATCGTACCATAAAATTTCTTTCATTATAAACGTTTTGACTTGCTTGAAAGTTCATTATAAGATAACTCTTTTACATTATATGCATCCTTCGTACTCATTTACAAAATAAAAGCATAACTTATGTCTATCAATTTACATACTCAAGCATTACCGTACAATCTATCTGGTGACTCAGTCTTTGATCGCTACTCCTCGTGATGATAATCTGTGATTCATACAACCTGCACCCACCACATACATTCGCAACATTAGCATACATTATATACAAACAAGATTCTTAATCATGTAGTCTCGTTACGTTCTATCCACATATACTTTCCATCCCGTTATCTTTCTAGATATAGTCATTCCATCTGGGTGTCTAATCTTCGGCGAAACTTCAATAGAGTGCCTGCACTACATTTCATTCTCGAGGCACACGGTTAATAACGTCATTACTTAAATGTATTGAAACCACGTATACAATACATACATAACTACGTACATACATACCTACTCACATACATACATACATATCTACATACAAACATACCTACTCTCATACATACATACATACTTGCATCCACATATATAAATTCATACCTATACGCGTATATACCTTCACACCTGAATACATAATGCTTACACCCATACATAGCTACTTACGTTCATACATACACCGATACCTACATATATACCGATCTGTATACATATCTACATACTTACATGCACCCATAAGACGAACCATAACTATACACGTGCATACCTTCACCCACACGTACATATGCTTACATAATTACATAAATACATTCTTACATACATACTAATTCGTACATACCACTTACTTAATTCTCCACGAATTACTGTCGTATCTTAATTACAAACCTTCGTATAACAAAACATGTACGAACAAACTTATATACATACTCACTCATATTCATGATTACTTATTAGTTTAAGCATATTGGGATGAAGTTAAATCTATACATACATACCCACATACTTAGTTCATTACCCGCATACTTACTCCCACATCCCGATCTTACTCACACATCATAAATGCTTTTTAAATGTCTTTCGGGTATGTTTCGGATCTTAAGAATGAGTTCCGAACTCACCCGTAACTTACCAAGCCTTTCGGTTGTCACACCCTGGCTTTGCGGAAGCGTGGTTAATTTGGTGTGACTTCTTAATACCATAGCTTAACCATAACAAAGCTATATGAAATAAAATCATGCAAGATCATCCATTCGATTAAGTTTTAAAACCAGAGTGACGCAACATTGTCTTAGAGACTTACAACCTCATAACATAAAACATTGTCTTGAATAACATAAACACCGACATGAAATAAATGCAGTTTAAGATTTGTGACTTGTCCAGGAAAGAGTCACATTTCCTAAACTGGGATGACCTTGGAACCCTTATGCAGCGGGAAAACATAACATACCGCGCCAGATCTTTAATTTCCTGAAATACATGTAAGTTGAAAAATCAACAATAATGTTGAGCGAGTTCATGTGTAAGTGAGTAAGTAAACCTTTGTGAGTATAAAAATAGTCTTGGTATGTAGCAAATAAGGGAATTGAGATCACCAGTGGTTTGCAAGGCCACCGATATATGTGAAGTGCAAGTAGGAAGACTCAAACCTAGCAGATTTAGCGTTGGGTACAAAGTCACTCCAAGGTCCGTTCTGTTGGGCCTCCCAAAGGTCCGTTCTGTTGGGCCTAGAGTTGGGCTCGCTACACCCAGATAGATCTACCGCTTACGTCTCTCGGTCCTACAATGAGGATTAATGGCCTCCAGTTTCTGCCTACCCACTCACATGATCTAAGTAATAAACCTCCTTACGCTAACCATACCATGTATAATGTACTTATAATCAAAGTAACATGTATTTCACCCCCGCAGTTAAGAAAACTGAAAACAGTTAGAGAAAAGGGGGACATGAACTCACAGTGGTGCGTCTCTACCAAGTATGCCTCCAAATCGATCAGCTGTATGACGACCTACACGTGCTAACTCTATTAGACGGATGGCCGTGCCTTAGCTTTATGGTTTAAGTTTTTGGGAAATAGTTAGGCAACTATTTCGTGTTTACGTTCTGTATATACTTGGTAGTTACTCTCCTTCCCAAGGATGGGGGATTTAATACATGTGTTTTCGTAACATTCAGATTTCACTATTAAGTCTCACTTAATATATTTTATTTCCACTTCAAAATATGAATATTCTTCTCAAAAATATTATATTTTCATACATGTGATTTTCCCAAAATAATACTTAGTAATATTATTTTTACTCTAAAAACAATATTTACGTAGTTCACAAAATAATCATAAACACTTATACAAGTGATGTTGTGAAAGAAGAATATATACTAAATATATATATGTATCACGTTTTATTTTGTGAAATCCCACCTCCGATGTTTTGTAAATATAGTCGTGGCGAAACTTATATTTTGAAAACAAGTCAAAATGTATTTCTAACACTTATAGTGAAAATATTTCTAAGTGTTAGGCTTTTTGGAAAAATTTCGCCAGAGTTTCCTCTGTAACTGGAGGTGGCCACGCTTTTAAGCGTATCATTTTCTTTTATAAATCAAACCAACAATCTTCTTATTCAATCAAAACCATGTTCAAATCACAACTAGTCAAAAGTATGTATATAAATCGCATAAATTTCATGAACTTGTGATTTATCCAAACTGTGAAGTAAATCTTATTACTTTTAGTGGATCTATATATAAAACAATCCGATTTTGTAAAAACCTCGTTTTTATGGAAGTTCCGTCTTTACAACTTCTCGTCAATTTTTACAAAAATAGTTATTTTGTCGAAACTTTGTGTTACACAAGTGTTTACACACTTGTGTGTTCTAAAAACCATTCTTGTTAGTGTAAGATCCATTTTTAGAAAGCATGATTTCTTTAACGCTTGGTCCTTTGAAAATACCACTTGCAGATACGTAGATCTGCTAGTTTTAAACACTATTCCACAAGTAAAACATTTTTACACAAGTTCATGATTCGTGTGTGGTAGAGTTTCACCCTTTAACCCTTGTTCTATTCAAAACAACCTTATGTCATGATTCGTGATCATGACCAAACCGGGTTAAGTGATGATCCGAGCTACCACAACATAGATCGGGTCTAAATAATCACAAATTTCAATTACTACAACATTTACACAACTAGTGAGCTTTTAACCATTATTTTTCATGTTTTTAATAGACTTTAATGCACCATTTTGTAAGATTTCGAGTTTTAATCATTACACCACATATTAACCGCTTTAGATTAGTTCAAGATAGGGATTTAAACAACATACCACTAGCTCAAGGCTAGGGAAGAATCTATGCGAAAAACGCGTGGATAAAAGCTAGAGAGAGAGGTCCTTCAAACTCCGAGTGCACCAAGCCTCCTAATACGTGATCCTTGAAGCTTGTATGATGTTGGAATGGAATGAACTAAACTCGAAAATGGATGTAGGGGAGGGGGGTGTTCGGCCGAGACTTAGAGAGCAAGAGATGAGAGTTTGAAGTGGAGTTGTGTAATGTGAATGATAAGTGTGTTATGGTTCTAACTTATAGACAAAGTTCATGTGTATTATCCAAAGGATTAAGTGTCTAGTAGATACTAAACATGAGAGATTATAATAATCAAAATTGTACCAAGTGTGTCCCCCCTTAGTTGGGGACGGTTAGCAAGGGGGGGGGGGGTCTTGGTCCATTTCCAAGTATTAGTTAGCTACTAGTTAAGATAAGTAGGTTAGTTAAGTAGTTAACTTGGTTAGTTGTGTGTAGTGTGTTACAATGGGTGTTAGGGTAATCAGGGACCCTAACTGGCTCAGAAAAAGGTAAATAATGAAAATAACAATATTTTCATGTCTCGGGTAGAATCCGGTTGTTCGGTTGGATAGTAATCCGTTAAAGTGCTTAACAAAGCTTAAAGTGTCGTTAATACCCTTTTTAGTGACACAACTCATTTCTGACACTTTGGAAAGTGTCTAGTAATATTTTTCTCATGTTTTGGCACTTTATTAGTTAGCTAAAAGCTGAATTATTTTGTAAAGTGCTGAGTTTTGTGCTTAGAGCACGTTTTAGGCACATCCAGTCATTGTAACTTTTTCCTAGAGACGCAGTTCTACAACCCTTATATCCCTACACTCACCACTAGTGTAGCAAAATATTTCAGGCTCTTACAGGCCTTAGAGGCAGTGTTTGCCTGATGCTGGCTTTATCAGCATGTTCAATAGGTTATCCGTTATAGTGCTACTGTGCTTTTGTGCATCATGTTTGTCACTAAGGTTCAGCATGTAAATAATGTAGTGACGGTAAGTAAAGTATGATGCAAGTAAGTACATGTATCAGTATTCAAGTAGCAGTTTATTCACAAGTTCAAGCAAGCACAGTAATTAAGCAATAATTAATTATTAATTAAGTCGTACGGATACCTGGTTTAGTGAGGGTTGTCACATTCTCCCCCCGTTA
The DNA here is from genome assembly GCA_030545235.1 of Helianthus tuberosus. Classification (NCBI taxonomy): domain Eukaryota; kingdom Viridiplantae; phylum Streptophyta; class Magnoliopsida; order Asterales; family Asteraceae; genus Helianthus; species Helianthus tuberosus. The sequence continues at coordinate 130,405,947 of CM060353.1, read as the reverse complement.
AATAAATTTCGTCCCGAAATTTTAAGTTCTGCTTGTAGATGCAGGGTTCTTAGGAAATAAGTGGGGGTACTTCTCTTTCATCCGGTCCTCACGCTCCCAGGTGTATTCAGGACCATGTCTGGCATTCCAACGAACTTTGACGAGCTTGACACTGCTCCGGCGGGTCTTGTTTACTTTCCAATCCGTAACCTCCACCGGTTCTTCAACGAAATGGAGCGTGTCGTCAACATGGATCTCGTCGATGGGAATGGCAATGTCATCTTGAGTTGGACTTTTCTTCAGGTTGGATACATGAAATGTATCGTGAACAGAATGGAGTTCAGCAGGTAGGTCCAACTTGTATGCTACTAGTCCTATTCTTTCCAAAACTCTGAAAGGACCAATGTAGCGCAGATTTAACTTCCCACGCTTTCCGAAGCGTGCCACACCCTTCCAGGGTGAAACTTTCAATAACACCATTTCTCCAACTTGGAATTCCACATGTTTTCGGTTTGGATCCGCATAGGCCTTCTGTCTGTGGCGAGCTGCTTCGATGCGTTTTAGAATCTGCGCAATCTTGTCTGTCGTCTCTTGGACGATTTCGGGACCAGCAAGCTGCCTATCACCTGCGTCAGCCCAACATAGTGGTGATCGGCACTTGCGTCCGTAAAGGGCTTCAAATGGCGCGACACCAATACTGGTGTGGTAGCTGTTGTTGTACGAAAATTCGACCAAAGGCAAATGCTTGTCCCAGCTACCGCCCAAATCCATAACACACGCTCTCAGCATGTCTTCCAAAGTCTGTATCGTTCGCTCGCTTTGACCGTCAGTTTGCGGATGAAATGCAGTGCTCAGATTTAATTGTGAGCCAAAGGCTTCTTGGAAGGATTGCCATATCCTTGACACAAACCTTCCGTCTCTATCAGAGATGATCGAGAGAGGTACTCCATGGCGCGCGACGATCTCTCTCATGTATATTTCAGCCAATTTGCTCGTATTATCCTTCTCTCTGATAGGTAAGAAGTGTGCTGACTTCGTTAATCGATCCACTATTACCCAAATAGTGTCATGGCCTCTCGGCGTTCTTGGCAACTTTGTAATAAAATCCATTGAGATTTGTTCCCATTTCCACTTGGGAATCTCAGGTTGTTGCAGAAGTCCTGAAGGCTTCTGGTATTCGGCTTTAACCTTAGCGCATGTTAAACATTTGCTCACATAAACCGCAACATCGCCCTTCATCCTAGGCCACCAATAATAATCCTTGAGATCCTGGTACATCTTATCCGCTCCTGGATGGATAGAGTACCGCGATTTGTGAGCTTCATCGAAAATAACCTTCCTTAAACCTCCAAACAAAGGAACCCAATTCCTTTTCTCAAAACATAACGTTCCTTCCTTGTTTGGTACCAGTAGCTTCTCCATCCCACGGAGATATTCTTCTTCAAGGTTTCCTTCCTTGAGAGCTTCTTTCTGCGCGGCACGAATGCGCAAGGAAAGATCGGTTCGGATAATCATTTCTAAAGCTCTAACCCTTATGGGCTTGATCCTCTCTTTTCGACTTAGGGCATCGGCGACCACATTCGCCTTCCCTGGATGATACTTTATCTCGCAGTCGTAATCGTTCAGCAACTCAACCCATCGTCTTTGTCTCATATTCAACTCCTTCTGGTTGAATATGTGCTGTAGGCTCTTGTGATCTGTAAAAATTGTACACTTTGTACCATAAAGGTAGTGTCTCCAGATCTTTAATGCAAAAACCACTGCGCCAAGCTCCAAATCATGTGTGGTATAGTTCTTTTCGTGCACTTTCAGTTGACGCGATGCGTAAGCAATAACCTTTTGGCGTTGCATCAACACGCAACCCAATCCTTGGCGTGAGGCGTCACAGTATACCACAAAATCATCTGTACCTTCCGGTAGTGCTAAGATTGGCGCATTGCAGAGCTTATCCTTCAATATCTGGAATGCTTATTCCTGTTTGATTCCCCAATCAAACTTCTTATCTTTCTGCGTGAGGAGTGTTAAAGGTTGAGCGATTTTTGAAAAATCCTCAATGAATCTTCGATAATAGCCAGCCAAACCCAAGAATTGTCGGATCTCAGTTGGCGTCTTTGGCGTTTCCCAATTCTTGATCGCTTCGATTTTTGTGGGATCAACATGGATTCCATCTCCATTAACCACATGTCCAAGAAATTGGACTTCACGTAGCCAAAACTCGCACTTAGAGAACTTGGCATACAACTGTTCTTTCTTCAGCAGCTCCAAAATAGCTCTTAGATGCTGTTCGTGCTCGGCCTTTGTTCTTGAATAAATCAAGATGTCGTCGATAAACACAATCACGAACTTGTCCAAGTACGGCTTGCAAACTCTATTCATCAAATCCATAAAGACTGCAGGTGCGTTTGTCAAACCAAACGGCATAACAAGGAACTCGTAGTGTCCATAACGAGTTCTGAAGGCTGTCTTTGGGATACTCTCCTCCTGTATCCTTAACTGATGGTATCCAGATCGAAGGTCGATCTTTGAATAAAAGCTTGAGCCTTGCAGTTGATCGAATAGATCATCAATCCTTGGCAGAGGATATCTATTCTTGATCGTCAGCTTATTCAGCTCCCGGTAGTCGATGCACATACGAAAACTACCGTCCTTCTTCTTGACAAACAGGACCGGAGCTCCCCAAGGCGAGAAGCTTGGTCGGATAAAACCCTTGTCTAACAACTCTTGAAGTTGTGTCGACAGTTCCTGCATCTCAGACGGAGCAAGTCTATAAGGTGCCTTAGCCACAGGCGCGGCGCCTGGAACTAAGTCAATGTGAAACTCTACTTGCCTCTGCGGTGGTAGTCCAGGTAAGTCTTCTGGGAAGACTTCTGGGTATTCCCTCACGACAGGGATGTCTTCGATTCTTGGCTCAGCAGCCTTCTTATCCACAATGTGTGCCAGGAAGGCAACACATCCTTTCTGCAAACACTTTTGTGCTTTCAGGCAGCTGATAATTCTTAACGGCGTATCACGCTTCTCTCCGTGAACCACAATTGTTTCGCCATCTTCGGTTGGGATACGAACAACCTTTTCGTGACAAACTATCTCAGCCTTGTTGCCTGATAACCAATCCATTCCTACCACTACGTCAAAGCTTCCCAACTGGACTGGTAGTAAATCCAAAGCAAACTCACGCTCTCCTAATTCGATCACACAACCTCTGATGACTTCGTTGGCTTCTACTAACTTCCCATTAGCCAATTCGATTGAGTAGGGAATATCTAACTTATTAGCGGCTAACCCAAGCATATTCTTAAATTCTAACGACACGAAGCTATAATCGGCACCAGTATCAAATAAAACGGATGCATAGCGTTGATTTACAGGGAACGTACCAGTAACGACATTGGGGTCCTGGCGCGCTTCCCTTGCTTCAATTTGGAACACCCTTCCACGGGCTTGGTTCAACTCTGGGCAATTCCTTTTAAAATGCCCAATATCACCGCAGTTAAAGCATCCAAGTCTTTGCCCGTTTCCACCAGCTTGATCATTCCTCTGATTACGATTCACGGCACCCGCTTGGTTAGCATTGTTGCCTCGATTCTCGTTACCTCCATAGTTTCCTTGTGGGCGATTTCCATTCCCACCCCGGTTGTTATTTCTGTTTCCGAATCCTCCCTGGCCTCCCTGACCCGCAGTGGCCCAACAAGTGTCCTTCAAGTGGCCACGTTTCCCACATGCTTCGCATACTTTTGGCCCGCAACGACCAGAATGGTGGCGTTGGCAGTCGTTGCACTTGGGTTGGGTGCCCATGTATCCCTTTCCTTTCTTCCCTCTACCAACTGTAACCTTAGCTGGCGTGTCTGATCCTCCTTTCTTAACCGCCACACTGGCGCCCTGCTTGAAGTTTGAGAACTTCCGTTTGTTACCTCCTGATGACTCGACGTGAGTCTCTTTCTTCTTAGGCTCAGCATCATCAAACTTGTTCAGGCGAATGGCCTCCTCTGTGAGAGCCACGCTCAAATCAATCGCCTCAGTAATGGTCGCAGGCTTGGATGAGGTCACCATGCTTATGATTTGAGGAGCTAATCCCCAAATGAAACGTTCAATCCGCTTGAACTCCGGAGTGACCATGTAGGGTACCACATGTGATAAGTCATGGAACCTTTGAACGTATTCTGCGATCTTTGGACCGTCCATTTTCAAGTGCCAGAACTCGGTTTCCAATCTTTGGATTTCCGCACGATAGCAGTACTTTTTGCGCATAAGTTCCTTCAGTTCGGTCCAGGTTAGCGCGTAGGCAGCAGCTTCACCAAGTGTCTGTACTTGCAAATTCCACCAAGAGAGGGCTCCATCCAAGAATAGCCCTGAGATATAGGTGACTTGCTGATCTAGTGCGCATTTGCTCATGCGAAGAACAGATTCAGTTTTCTCGGCCCAACGAACAAAGGCGACAGCACCTCCTGTGCCATCAAAGTTGACCGGTTTGCAGTCTAGAAACTGCTTGTAGGTGCATCCTGCACATACGTTATAACATACGATCGGCATTAGCATCATTGCTAAAGATATCCATTTAGGTCATGGTAGGTCTAAATGACTTAGTATTACCAGGAGGTGGATTATTGTTGTTGCCAGAGTTGCTTCCACTAGTCCCTCCTTGAGAGGCGGCGTATCGTGCAATGGCAGCAGCGATAATTTGCTGGAGTTCTGCCTCATTGGTAGGCATGTGTGTCTCACGTCTCGGCGGCATCTTCTAAAAGATGGTTTACGTTGGTCAGGCCATAGTAAAGATCTCATGTTATAATACGTAAGTCAGGTCATAATGTAGCGTACGTATATAATGATAGTAATAGTACATAACATCTCATGTTATAATCACATCAATCACACAACATCCCATGTCATAGAATATAAATAATCAAATCAAGCATTAAGTATGATGAGAATACTGCGATTGCCATATATCGAGACCACATAGTAAGCGTACAAGTACATCCCAGCGTCATACAACATCAGTCGACTAAGGGCTACATCACCCTAGTCCAAAAACTATATCAAATCTGTGTCAATACATCAAATACATGTCAACAAAAGTCAGAATCAAAATGTAGTCTCCAAAAATGCTGTGCAGTCAAAAGCATTCGCCGTCTTCTCACCAATGTCTACCTATACGGTACTGAAGAGCTCTACACGGGTGGCGGTGGAGGAGGGGGAAAGTGAGTGTAAAACAAGCGGCGCAAATGGAGCCAGTCCTCCTCCATGGCTCTCTGGGTACGCAAGAATGAAGCAACCTGCTGCTCCAGGGCAGAAAGGCGTGCAGCATAGTCTGGTGGTACAGGTCGAGAGGGCTGCAAAGGAGAGTGGGCCTGACCCTGGCACTGACACGGCGGCGTCTGAGCTCTCTCAAGCTCCTGAATGCGCTGTGTGTGTGCCTCGTGCTGGGCGACAAAAGACATCAAAACGTCCTCAATAGTATACCCCATGTGGAAAGAATGGTAGGGGTCAGTCGGTGGCATAGCAGAGTGTGGTGCCCAAAGGAACGGCTCACTGGTGGGATCAAAAGGTGCCACATGAAATGGAGAAACAGTGGGAAAAGTAGCAGATGGTGGTATAGCAGGGATAGATACTGGTACATGCCCAAAAGGGTGTGCCGAAGAACCTTCTCCAGGTCGTGCTGGAGGTGTAAACCGAGGAAATGAAAAGGAAGTATCAATGTGACGGGTATCAGGGATCTGAGGGGGAAAAGGTGGGACCTCGTCATCAGCCGGAATCCACCCACACTGGGCGTGCTCGTCTCGGGGGTCGATCCGTGCCTCAAAAAGCGCACGATCAAACTGGGCTGGCATAGGATCATGGTGAGGTACAACAAGGGGGTCAACTGGTGCATCAGCAAAAAGTGGGGGATCAACATGATCAGCAACAAGGACATGATCGCCCTCCAATAATGGAGCATCTATAGGGTGATCATCAATAGGTGGGTCAGCAAGGACAGGCTCAATAATAGGTGCGTCAGCATGAACTGGGTCATGCTCAAGTACTGGGTCAGGAGCAGGGTCTAGTGGCTGCTCGGGCTCATCAAAGGCCATCTCAAAATCAAACTCGGGATCGATGGGATCAACTGGGTCGACTGGATCCTCCATAGGCTGATCCATGGGTATAAACTCTATATCCTCATCTGGGTCGAATCCTGGGGGAAAGACAGGATCGGAATCCTCCATATCATCATGGTCGAAAGCAAAGCTAGGAATAGGGGCAACAGAGGATGCCTGGTCGGGATCTGATCCATGAGAAAAGTGCTGCGCACTCTGAGTATGTGAAGGTGCGGAGGCCACAGACTCGAAAGAGTCTGGGACCGGAGAGTGAGCAGGTGACTCCTCAGCGGGAGCATCTGCGATCATCAAGAGATCACCAGCAGCAAGAAGGGCCTCGCCCTGAACCTCGTCCTCCAAAGGCTCGTCATCAAAAAGATCGACGTCGTCATCATCGTCGGCGTCGAGAAGCAAATCATAGGCAGGATAAACAGCTAAGGGTATGGGAGCAGGGATCTCCACTAACGGTAGGTCCCCGGCCAAAGGGCCATCAGCGAGCTCATCAGCACCATCGGGTAAGGCAAAGGGCTGGAAATCATCCTCGTCCGTGCTCGTAACGTCGGATGTGTGAACCTCACGCTCAGAAGACTCTAGGTCGTCCGATACTATAGGTCTAGGTCCTGTGGTGTCTGAATCACCAGTGCCAGAGGTGTCCATAATGTCTGTAACATAAACACAACATGCACAAACAGTCAATCATACAATCAAATAATCACGTAAGTCACCAAGTAAGCATTCAAATCATTCTCCTAGTCCCACTAGCCTCCCAGCCTCTTAGACTGATACTCCTAGTCTCACTAGCCAATTTCTCCCAGTCTCTAAGACTGCTCTATCATCTACCTCGACCTCTTAGATCGAGCCTCGGTCTCCAATACCGAGCCTCAGCCTCCAAGACTGAGCCTACTCTTCCTAGTCCAACTAGCTAACTACCTCGATCTCTCAGACCGAGCCTCGGCCTCCAAGACCGAGCCTCAGCCTTTCCGGACTGAGCCTAAAAATAATGAATAAAATGTGCTCAACATTTGTTTGTAAAAAGTTTTGGATCTGGACTTAAGTGGTATGCAGAAAAATGTTTTCGTGAGAGCCCTAGTGATCATAGTCTAGACTCGAGAAGGAATCCTAGTTCGCTATGATCAGAGCTCTGATACCAAGCTGTCACACCCTGGCTTTGCGGAAGCGTGGTTAATTTGGTGTGACTTCTTAATACCATAGCTTAACCATAACAAAGCTATATGAAATAAAATCATGCAAGATCATCCATTCGATTAAGTTTTAAAACCAGAGTGACGCAACATTGTCTTAGAGACTTACAACCTCATAACATAAAACATTGTCTTGAATAACATAAACACCGACATGAAATAAACGCAGTTTAAGATTTGTGACTTGTCCAGGAAAGAGTCACATTTCCTAAACTGGGATGACCTTGGAACCCTTATGCAGCGGGAAAACATAACATACCGCGCCAGATCTTTAATTTCCTGAAATACATGTAAGTTGAAAAATCAACAATAACGTTGAGCGAGTTCATGTGTAAGTGAGTAAGTAAACCTTTGTGAGTATAAAAATAGTCTTGGTATGTAGCAAATAAGGGAATTGAGATCACCAGTGGTTTGCAAGGCCACCGATATATGTGAAGTGCAAGTAGGAAGACTCAAACCTAGCAGATTTAGCGTTGGGTACAAAGTCACTCCAAGGTCCGTTCTGTTGGGCCTCCCAAAGGTCCGTTCTGTTGGGCCTAGAGTTGGGCTCGCTACACCCAGATAGATCTACCGCTTACGTCTCTCGGTCCTACAATGAGGATTAATGGCCTCCAGTTTCTGCCTACCCACTCACATGATCTAAGTAATAAACCTCCTTACGCTAACCATACCATGTATAATGTACTTATAATCAAAGTAACATGTATTTCACCCCCGCAGTTAAGAAAACTGAAAACAGTTAGAGAAAAGGGGGACATGAACTCACAGTGGTGCGTCTCTACCAAGTATGCCTCCAAATCGATCAGCTGTATGACGACCTACACGTGCTAACTCTATTAGACGGATGGCCGTGCCTTAGCTTTATGGTTTAAGTTTTTGGGAAATAGTTAGGCAACTATTTCGTGTTTACGTTCTGTATATACTTGGTAGTTACTCTCCTTCCCAAGGATGGGGGATTTAATACATGTGTTTTCGTAACATTCAGATTTCACTATTAAGTCTCACTTAATATATTTTATTTCCACTTCAAAATATGAATATTCTTCTCAAAAATATTATATTTTCATACATGTGATTTTCCCAAAATAATACTTAGTAATATTATTTTTACTCTAAAAACAATATTTACGTAGTTCACAAAATAATCATAAACACTTATACAAGTGATGTTGTGAAAGAAGAATATATACTAAATATATATATGTATCACGTTTTATTTTGTGAAATCCCACCTCCGATGTTTTGTAAATATAGTCGTGGCGAAACTTATATTTTGAAAACAAGTCAAAATGTATTTCTAACACTTATAGTGAAAATATTTCTAAGTGTTAGGCTTTTTGGAAAAATTTCGCCAGAGTTTCCTCTGTAACTGGAGGTGGCCACGCTTTTAAGCGTATCATTTTCTTTTATAAATCAAACCAACAATCTTCTTATTCAATCAAAACCATGTTCAAATCACAACTAGTCAAAAGTATGTATATAAATCGCATAAATTTCATGAACTTGTGATTTATCCAAACTGTGAAGTAAATCTTATTACTTTTAGTGGATCTATATATAAAACAATCCGATTTTGTAAAAACCTCGTTTTTATGGAAGTTCCGTCTTTACAACTTCTCGTCAATTTTTACAAAAATAGTTATTTTGTCGAAACTTTGTGTTACACAAGTGTTTACACACTTGTGTGTTCTAAAAACCATTCTTGTTAGTGTAAGATCCATTTTTAGAAAGCATGATTTCTTTAACGCTTGGTCCTTTGAAAATACCACTTGCAGATACGTAGATCTGCTAGTTTTAAACACTATTCCACAAGTAAAACATTTTTACACAAGTTCATGATTCGTGTGTGGTAGAGTTTCACCCTTTAACCCTTGTTCTATTCAAAACAACCTTATGTCATGATTCGTGATCATGACCAAACCGGGTTAAGTGATGATCCGAGCTACCACAACATAGATCGGGTCTAAATAATCACAAATTTCAATTACTACAACATTTACACAACTAGTGAGCTTTTAACCATTATTTTTCATGTTTTTAATAGACTTTAATGCACCATTTTGTAAGATTTCGAGTTTTAATCATTACACCACATATTAACCGCTTTAGATTAGTTCAAGATAGGGATTTAAACAACATACCACTAGCTCAAGGCTAGGGAAGAATCTATGCGAAAAACGCGTGGATAAAAGCTAGAGAGAGAGGTCCTTCAAACTCCGAGTGCACCAAGCCTCCTAATACGTGATCCTTGAAGCTTGTATGATGTTGGAATGGAATGAACTAAACTCGAAAATGGATGTAGGGGAGGGGGGTGTTCGGCCGAGACTTAGAGAGCAAGAGATGAGAGTTTGAAGTGGAGTTGTGTAATGTGAATGATAAGTGTGTTATGGTTCTAACTTATAGACAAAGTTCATGTGTATTATCCAAAGGATTAAGTGTCTAGTAGATACTAAACATGAGAGATTATAATAATCAAAATTGTACCAAGTGTGTCCCCCCTTAGTTGGGGACGGTTAGCAAGGGGGGGGGGGTCTTGGTCCATTTCCAAGTATTAGTTAGCTACTAGTTAAGATAAGTAGGTTAGTTAAGTAGTTAACTTGGTTAGTTGTGTGTAGTGTGTTACAATGGGTGTTAGGGTAATCAGGGACCCTAACTGGCTCAGAAAAAGGTAAATAATGAAAATAACAATATTTTCATGTCTCGGGTAGAATCCGGTTGTTCGGTTGGATAGTAATCCGTTAAAGTGCTTAACAAAGCTTAAAGTGTCGTTAATACCCTTTTTAGTGACACAACTCATTTCTGACACTTTGGAAAGTGTCTAGTAATATTTTTCTCATGTTTTGGCACTTTATTAGTTAGCTAAAAGCTGAATTATTTTGTAAAGTGCTGAGTTTTGTGCTTAGAGCACGTTTTAGGCACATCCAGTCATTGTAACTTTTTCCTAGAGACGCAGTTCTACAACCCTTATATCCCTACACTCACCACTAGTGTAGCAAAATATTTCAGGCTCTTACAGGCCTTAGAGGCAGTGTTTGCCTGATGCTGGCTTTATCAGCATGTTCAATAGGTTATCCGTTATAGTGCTACTGTGCTTTTGTGCATCATGTTTGTCACTAAGGTTCAGCATGTAAATAATGTAGTGACGGTAAGTAAAGTATGATGCAAGTAAGTACATGTATCAGTATTCAAGTAGCAGTTTATTCACAAGTTCAAGCAAGCACAGTAATTAAGCAATAATTAATTATTAATTAAGTCGTACGGATACCTGGTTTAGTGAGGGTTGTCACATTCTCCCCCCGTTAAATAAATTTCGTCCCGAAATTTTAAGTTCTGCTTGTAGATGCAGGGTTCTTAGGAAATAAGTGGGGGTACTTCTCTTTCATCCGGTCCTCACGCTCCCAGGTGTATTCAGGACCATGTCTGGCATTCCAACGAACTTTGACGAGCTTGACACTGCTCCGGCGGGTCTTGTTTACTTTCCAATCCGTAACCTCCACCGGTTCTTCAACGAAATGGAGCGTGTCGTCAACATGGATCTCGTCGATGGGAATGGCAATGTCATCTTGAGTTGGACTTTTCTTCAGGTTGGATACATGAAATGTATCGTGAACAGAATGGAGTTCAGCAGGTAGGTCCAACTTGTATGCTACTAGTCCTATTCTTTCCAAAACTCTGAAAGGACCAATGTAGCGCAGATTTAACTTCCCACGCTTTCCGAAGCGTGCCACACCCTTCCAGGGTGAAACTTTCAATAACACCATTTCTCCAACTTGGAATTCCACATGTTTCCGGTTTGGATCCGCATAGGCCTTCTGTCTGTGGCGAGCTGCTTCGATGCGTTTTAGAATCTGCGCAATCTTGTCTGTCGTCTCTTGGACGATTTCGGGACCAGCAAGCTGCCTATCACCTGCGTCAGCCCAACATAGTGGTGATCGGCACTTGCGTCCGTAAAGGGCTTCAAATGGCGCGACACCAATACTGGTGTGGTAGCTGTTGTTGTACGAAAATTCGACCAAAGGCAAATGCTTGTCCCAGCTACCGCCCAAATCCATAACACACGCTCTCAGCATGTCTTCCAAAGTCTGTATCGTTCGCTCGCTTTGACCGTCAGTTTGCGGATGAAATGCAGTGCTCAGATTTAATTGTGAGCCAAAGGCTTCTTGGAAGGATTGCCATATCCTTGACACAAACCTTCCGTCTCTATCAGAGATGATCGAGAGAGGTACTCCATGGCGCGCGACGATCTCTCTCATGTATATTTCAGCCAATTTGCTCGTATTATCCTTCTCTCTGATAGGTAAGAAGTGTGCTGACTTCGTTAATCGATCCACTATTACCCAAATAGTGTCATGGCCTCTCGGCGTTCTTGGCAACTTTGTAATAAAATCCATTGAGATTTGTTCCCATTTCCACTTGGGAATCTCAGGTTGTTGCAGAAGTCCTGAAGGCTTCTGGTATTCGGCTTTAACCTTAGCGCATGTTAAACATTTGCTCACATAAACCGCAACATCGCCCTTCATCCTAGGCCACCAATAATAATCCTTGAGATCCTGGTACATCTTATCCGCTCCTGGATGGATAGAGTACCGCGATTTGTGAGCTTCATCGAAAATAACCTTCCTTAAACCTCCAAACAAAGGAACCCAATTCCTTTTCTCAAAACATAACGTTCCTTCCTTGTTTGGTACCAGTAGCTTCTCCATCCCACGGAGATATTCTTCTTCAAGGTTTCCTTCCTTGAGAGCTTCTTTCTGCGCGGCACGAATGCGCAAGGAAAGATCGGTTCGGATAATCATTTCTAAAGCTCTAACCCTTATGGGCTTGATCCTCTCTTTTCGACTTAGGGCATCGGCGACCACATTCGCCTTCCCTGGATGATACTTTATCTCGCAGTCGTAATCGTTCAGCAACTCAACCCATCGTCTTTGTCTCATATTCAACTCCTTCTGGTTGAATATGTGCTGTAGGCTCTTGTGATCTGTAAAAATTGTACACTTTGTACCATAAAGGTAGTGTCTCCAGATCTTTAATGCAAAAACCACTGCCCCAAGCTCCAAATCATGTGTGGTATAGTTCTTTTCGTGCACTTTCAGTTGACGCGATGCGTAAGCAATAACCTTTTGGCGTTGCATCAACACGCAACCCAATCCTTGGCGTGAGGCGTCACAGTATACCACAAAATCATCTGTACCTTCCGGTAGTGCTAAGATTGGCGCATTGCAGAGCTTATCCTTCAATATCTGGAATGCTTATTCCTGTTTGATTCCCCAATCAAACTTCTTATCTTTCTGCGTGAGGAGTGTTAAAGGTTGAGCGATTTTTGAAAAATCCTCAATGAATCTTCGATAATAGCCAGCCAAACCCAAGAATTGTCGGATCTCAGTTGGCGTCTTTGGCGTTTCCCAATTCTTGATCGCTTCGATTTTTGTGGGATCAACATGGATTCCATCTCCATTAACCACATGTCCAAGAAATTGGACTTCACGTAGCCAAAACTCGCACTTAGAGAACTTGGCATACAACTGTTCTTTCTTCAGCAGCTCCAAAATAGCTCTTAGATGCTGTTCGTGCTCGGCCTTTGTTCTTGAATAAATCAAGATGTCGTCGATAAACACAATCACGAACTTGTCCAAGTACGGCTTGCAAACTCTATTCATCAAATCCATAAAGACTGCAGGTGCGTTTGTCAAACCAAACGGCATAACAAGGAACTCGTAGTGTCCATAACGAGTTCTGAAGGCTGTCTTTGGGATACTCTCCTCCTGTATCCTTAACTGATGGTATCCAGATCGAAGGTCGATCTTTGAATAAAAGCTTGAGCCTTGCAGTTGATCGAATAGATCATCAATCCTTGGCAGAGGATATCTATTCTTGATCGTCAGCTTGTTCAGCTCCCGGTAGTCGATGCACATACGAAAACTACCGTCTTTCTTCTTGACAAACAGGACCGGAGCTCCCCAAGGCGAGAAGCTTGGTCGGATAAAACCCTTGTCTAACAACTCTTGAAGTTGTGTCGACAGTTCCTGCATCTCAGACGGAGCAAGTCTATAAGGTGCCTTAGCCACAGGCGCGGCGCCTGGAGCTAAGTCAATGTGAAACTCTACTTGCCTCTGCGGTGGTAGTCCAGGTAAGTCTTCTGGGAAGACTTCTGGGTATTCCCTCACGACAGGGATGTCTTCGATTCTTGGCTCAGCAGCCTTCTTATCCACAATGTGTGCCAGGAAGGCAACACATCCTTTCTGCAAACACTTTTGTGCTTTCAGGCAGCTGATAATTCTTAACGGCGTATCACGCTTCTCTCCGTGAACCACAATTGTTTCGCCATCTTCGGTTGGGATACGAACAACCTTTTCGTGACAAACTATCTCAGCCTTGTTGCCTGATAACCAATCCATTCCTACCACTACGTCAAAGCTTCCCAACTGGACTGGTAGTAAATCCAAAGCAAACTCACGCTCTCCTAATTCGATCACACAACCTCTGATGACTTCGTTGGCTTCTACTAACTTCCCATTAGCCAATTCGATTGAGTAGGGAATATCTAACTTATTAGCGGCTAACCCAAGCATATTCTTAAATTCTAACGACACGAAGCTATAATCGGCACCAGTATCAAATAAAACGGATGCATAGCGTTGATTTACAGGGAACGTACCAGTAACGACATTGGGGTCCTGGCGCGCTTCCCTTGCTTCAATTTGGAACACCCTTCCACGGGCTTGGTTCAACTCTGGGCAATTCCTTTTAAAATGCCCAATATCACCGCAGTTAAAGCATCCAAGTCTTTGCCCGTTTCCACCAGCTTGATCATTCCTCTGATTACGATTCACGGCACCCGCTTGGTTAGCATTGTTGCCTCGATTCTCGTTACCTCCATAGTTTCCTTGTGGGCGATTTCCATTCCCACCCCGGTTGTTATTTCTGTTTCCGAATCCTCCCTGGCCTCCCTGACCCGCAGTGGCCCAACAAGTGTCCTTCAAGTGGCCACGTTTCCCACATGCTTCGCATACTTTTGGCCCGCAACGACCAGAATGGTGGCGTTGGCAGTCGTTGCACTTGGGTTGGGTGCCCATGTATCCCTTTCCTTTCTTCCCTCTACCAACTGTAACCTTAGCTGGCGTGTCTGATCCTCCTTTCTTAACCGCCACACTGGCGCCCTGCTTGAAGTTTGAGAACTTCCGTTTGTTACCTCCTGATGACTCGACGTGAGTCTCTTTCTTCTTAGGCTCAGCATCATCAAACTTGTTCAGGCGAATGGCCTCCTCTGTGAGAGCCACGCTCAAATCAATCGCCTCAGTAATGGTCGCAGGCTTGGATGAGGTCACCATGCTTATGATTTGAGGAGCTAATCCCCAAATGAAACGTTCAATCCGCTTGAACTCCGGAGTGACCATGTAGGGTACCACATGTGATAAGTCATGGAACCTTTGAACGTATTCTGCGATCTTTGGACCGTCCATTTTCAAGTGCCAGAACTCGGTTTCCAATCTTTGGATTTCCGCACGATAGCAGTACTTTTTGCGCATAAGTTCCTTCAGTTCGGTCCAGGTTAGCGCGTAGGCAGCAGCTTCACCAAGTGTCTGTACTTGCAAATTCCACCAAGAGAGGGCTCCATCCAAGAATAGCCTTGAGATATAGGTGACTTGCTGATCTAGTGCGCATTTGCTCATGCGAAGAACAGATTCAGTTTTCTCGGCCCAACGAACAAAGGCGACAGCACCTCCTGTGCCATCAAAGTTGACCGGTTTGCAGTCTAGAAACTGCTTGTAGGTGCATCCTGCACATACGTTATAACATACGATCGGCATTAGCATCATTGCTAAAGATATCCATTTAGGTCATGGTAGGTCTAAATGACTTAGTATTACCAGGAGGTGGATTATTGTTGTTGCCAGAGTTGCTTCCACTAGTCCCTCCTTGAGAGGCGGCGTATCGTGCAATGGCAGCAGCGATAATTTGCTGGAGTTCTGCCTCATTGGTAGGCATGTGTGTCTCACGTCTCGGCGGCATCTTCTAAAAGATGGTTTACGTTGGTCAGGCCATAGTAAAGATCTCATGTTATAATACGTAAGTCAGGTCATAATGTAGCGTACGTATATAATTATAGTAATAGTACATAACATCTCATGTTATAATCACATCAATCACACAACATCCCATGTCATAGAATATAAATAATCAAATCAAGCATTAAGTATGATGAGAATACTGCGATTGCCATATATCGAGACCACATAGTAAGCGTACAAGTACATCCCAGCGTCATACAACATCAGTCGACTAAGGGCTACATCACCCTAGTCCAAAAACTATATCAAATCTGTGTCAATACATCAAATACATGTCAACAAAAGTCAGAATCAAAATGTAGTCTCCAAAAATGCTGTGCAGTCAAAAGCATTCGCCGTCTTCTCACCAATGTCTACCTATACGGTACTGAAGAGCTCTACACGGGTGGCGGTGGAGGAGGGGGAAAGTGAGTGTAAAACAAGCGGCGCAAATGGAGCCAGTCCTCCTCCATGGCTCTCTGGGTACGCAAGAATGAAGCAACCTGCTGCTCCAGGGCAGAAAGGCGTGCAGCATAGTCTGGTGGTACAGGTCGAGAGGGCTGCAAAGGAGAGTGGGCCTGACCCTGGCACTGACACGGCGGCGTCTGAGCTCTCTCAAGCTCCTGAATGCGCTGTGTGTGTGCCTCGTGCTGGGCGACAAAAGACATCAAAACGTCCTCAATAGTATACCCCATGTGGAAAGAATGGTAGGGGTCAGTCGGTGGCATAGCAGAGTGTGGTGCCCAAAGGAACGGCTCACTGGTGGGATCAAAAGGTGCCACATGAAATGGAGAAACAGTGGGAAAAGTAGCAGATGGTGGTATAGCAGGGATAGATACTGGTACATGCCCAAAAGGGTGTGCCGAAGAACCTTCTCCAGGTCGTGCTGGAGGTGTAAACCGAGGAAATGAAAAGGAAGTATCAATGTGACGGGTATCAGGGATCTGAGGGGGAAAAGGTGGGACCTCGTCATCAGCCGGAATCCACCCACACTGGGCGTGCTTGTCTCGGGGGTCGATCCGTGCCTCAAAAAGCGCACGATCAAACTGGGCTGGCATAGGATCATGGTGAGGTACAACAAGGGGGTCAACTGGTGCATCAGCAAAAAGTGGGGGATCAACGTGATCAGCAACAAGGACATGATCGCCCTCCAATAATGGAGCATCTATAGGGTGATCATCAATAGGTGGGTCAGCAAGGACAGGCTCAATAATAGGTGCGTCAGCATGAACTGGGTCATGCTCAAGTACTGGGTCAGGAGCAGGGTCTAGTGGCTGCTCGGGCTCATCAAAGGCCATCTCAAAATCAAACTCGGGATCGATGGGATCAACTGGGTCGACTGGATCCTCCATAGGCTGATCCATGGGTATAAACTCTATATCCTCATCTGGGTCGAATCCTGGGGGAAAGACAGGATCGGAATCCTCCATATCATCATGGTCGAAAGCAAAGCTAGGAATAGGGGCAACAGAGGATGCCTGGTCGGGATCTGATCCATGAGAAAAGTGCTGCGCACTCTGAGTATGTGAAGGTGCGGAGGCCACAGACTCGAAAGAGTCTGGGACCGGAGAGTGAGCAGGTGACTCCTCAGCGGGAGCATCTGCGATCATCAAGAGATCACCAGCAGCAAGAAGGGCCTCGCCCTGAACCTCGTCCTCCAAAGGCTCGTCATCAAAAAGATTGACGTCGTCATCATCGTCGGCGTCGAGAAGCAAATCATAGGCAGGATAAACAGCTAAGGGTATGGGAGCAGGGATCTCCACTAACGGTAGGTCCCCGGCCAAAGGGCCATCAGCGAGCTCATCAGCACCATCGGGTAAGGCAAAGGGCTGGAAATCATCCTCGTCCGTGCTCGTAACGTCGGATGTGTGAACCTCACGCTCAGAAGACTCTAGGTCGTCCGATACTATAGGTCTAGGTCCTGTGGTGTCTGAATCACCAGTGCCAGAGGTGTCCATAATGTCTGTAACATAAACACAACATGCACAAACAGTCAATCATACAATCAAATAATCACGTAAGTCACCAAGTAAGCATTCAAATCATTCTCCTAGTCCCACTAGCCTCCCAGCCTCTTAGACTGATACTCCTAGTCTCACTAGCCAATTTCTCCCAGTCTCTAAGACTGCTCTATCATCTACCTCGACCTCTTAGATCGAGCCTCGGTCTCCAATACCGAGCCTCAGCCTCCAAGACTGAGCCTACTCTTCCTAGTCCAACTAGCTAACTACCTCGATCTCTCAGACCGAGCCTCGGCCTCCAAGACCGAGCCTCAGCCTTTCCGGACTGAGCCTAAAAATAATGAATAAAATGTGCTCAACATTTGTTTGTAAAAAGTTTTGGATCTGGACTTAAGTGGTATGCAGAAAAATGTTTTCGTGAGAGCCCTAGTGATCATAGTCTAGACTCGAGAAGGAATCCTAG
Organism: Helianthus tuberosus; assembly: GCA_030545235.1. Lineage (NCBI taxonomy): Eukaryota > Viridiplantae > Streptophyta > Magnoliopsida > Asterales > Asteraceae > Helianthus > Helianthus tuberosus. Next base: position 130,388,226 of record CM060353.1, on the reverse strand, counting down.
TTCGCTATGATCAGAGCTCTGATACCAAGCTGTCACACCCTGGCTTTGCGGAAGCGTGGTTAATTTGGTGTGACTTCTTAATACCATAGCTTAACCATAACAAAGCTATATGAAATAAAATCATGCAAGATCATCCATTCGATTAAGTTTTAAAACCAGAGTGACGCAACATTGTCTTAGAGACTTACAACCTCATAACATAAAACATTGTCTTGAATAACATAAACACCGACATGAAATAAACGCAGTTTAAGATTTGTGACTTGTCCAGGAAAGAGTCACATTTCCTAAACTGGGATGACCTTGGAACCCTTATGCAGCGGGAAAACATAACATACCGCGCCAGATCTTTAATTTCCTGAAATACATGTAAGTTGAAAAATCAACAATAACGTTGAGCGAGTTCATGTGTAAGTGAGTAAGTAAACCTTTGTGAGTATAAAAATAGTCTTGGTATGTAGCAAATAAGGGAATTGAGATCACCAGTGGTTTGCAAGGCCACCGATATATGTGAAGTGCAAGTAGGAAGACTCAAACCTAGCAGATTTAGCGTTGGGTACAAAGTCACTCCAAGGTCCGTTCTGTTGGGCCTCCCAAAGGTCCGTTCTGTTGGGCCTAGAGTTGGGCTCGCTACACCCAGATAGATCTACCGCTTACGTCTCTCGGTCCTACAATGAGGATTAATGGCCTCCAGTTTCTGCCTACCCACTCACATGATCTAAGTAATAAACCTCCTTACGCTAACCATACCATGTATAATGTACTTATAATCAAAGTAACATGTATTTCACCCCCGCAGTTAAGAAAACTGAAAACAGTTAGAGAAAAGGGGGACATGAACTCACAGTGGTGCGTCTCTACCAAGTATGCCTCCAAATCGATCAGCTGTATGACGACCTACACGTGCTAACTCTATTAGACGGATGGCCGTGCCTTAGCTTTATGGTTTAAGTTTTTGGGAAATAGTTAGGCAACTATTTCGTGTTTACGTTCTGTATATACTTGGTAGTTACTCTCCTTCCCAAGGATGGGGGATTTAATACATGTGTTTTCGTAACATTCAGATTTCACTATTAAGTCTCACTTAATATATTTTATTTCCACTTCAAAATATGAATATTCTTCTCAAAAATATTATATTTTCATACATGTGATTTTCCCAAAATAATACTTAGTAATATTATTTTTACTCTAAAAACAATATTTACGTAGTTCACAAAATAATCATAAACACTTATACAAGTGATGTTGTGAAAGAAGAATATATACTAAATATATATATGTATCACGTTTTATTTTGTGAAATCCCACCTCCGATGTTTTGTAAATATAGTCGTGGCGAAACTTATATTTTGAAAACAAGTCAAAATGTATTTCTAACACTTATAGTGAAAATATTTCTAAGTGTTAGGCTTTTTGGAAAAATTTCGCCAGAGTTTCCTCTGTAACTGGAGGTGGCCACGCTTTTAAGCGTATCATTTTCTTTTATAAATCAAACCAACAATCTTCTTATTCAATCAAAACCATGTTCAAATCACAACTAGTCAAAAGTATGTATATAAATCGCATAAATTTCATGAACTTGTGATTTATCCAAACTGTGAAGTAAATCTTATTACTTTTAGTGGATCTATATATAAAACAATCCGATTTTGTAAAAACCTCGTTTTTATGGAAGTTCCGTCTTTACAACTTCTCGTCAATTTTTACAAAAATAGTTATTTTGTCGAAACTTTGTGTTACACAAGTGTTTACACACTTGTGTGTTCTAAAAACCATTCTTGTTAGTGTAAGATCCATTTTTAGAAAGCATGATTTCTTTAACGCTTGGTCCTTTGAAAATACCACTTGCAGATACGTAGATCTGCTAGTTTTAAACACTATTCCACAAGTAAAACATTTTTACACAAGTTCATGATTCGTGTGTGGTAGAGTTTCACCCTTTAACCCTTGTTCTATTCAAAACAACCTTATGTCATGATTCGTGATCATGACCAAACCGGGTTAAGTGATGATCCGAGCTACCACAACATAGATCGGGTCTAAATAATCACAAATTTCAATTACTACAACATTTACACAACTAGTGAGCTTTTAACCATTATTTTTCATGTTTTTAATAGACTTTAATGCACCATTTTGTAAGATTTCGAGTTTTAATCATTACACCACATATTAACCGCTTTAGATTAGTTCAAGATAGGGATTTAAACAACATACCACTAGCTCAAGGCTAGGGAAGAATCTATGCGAAAAACGTGTGGATAAAAGCTAGAGAGAGAGGTCCTTCAAACTCCGAGTGCACCAAGCCTCCTAATACGTGATCCTTGAAGCTTGTATGATGTTGGAATGGAATGAACTAAACTCGAAAATGGATGTAGGGGAGGGGGGTGTTCGGCCGAGACTTAGAGAGCAAGAGATGAGAGTTTGAAGTGGAGTTGTGTAATGTGAATGATAAGTGTGTTATGGTTCTAACTTATAGACAAAGTTCATGTGTATTATCCAAAGGATTAAGTGTCTAGTAGATACTAAACATGAGAGATTATAATAATCAAAATTGTACCAAGTGTGTCCCCCCTTAGTTGGGGACGATTAGCAAGGGGGGGGGGGTCTTGGTCCATTTCCAAGTATTAGTTAGCTACTAGTTAAGATAAGTAGGTTAGTTAAGTAGTTAACTTGGTTAGTTGTGTGTAGTGTGTTACAATGGGTGTTAGGGTAATCAGGGACCCTAACTGGCTCAGAAAAAGGTAAATAATGAAAATAACAATATTTTCATGTCTCGGGTAGAATCCGGTTGTTCGGTTGGATAGTAATCCGTTAAAGTGCTTAACAAAGCTTTAAAGTGTCGTTAATACCCTTTTTAGTGACACAACTCATTTCTGACACTTTGGAAAGTGTCTAGTAATATTTTTCTCATGTTTTGGCACTTTATTAGTTAGCTAAAAGCTGAATTATTTTGTAAAGTGCTGAGTTTTGTGCTTAGAGCACGTTTTAGGCACATCCAGTCATTGTAACTTATTCCTAGAGACGCAGTTCTACAACCCTTATATCCCTACACTCACCACTAGTGTAGCAAAATATTTCAGGCTCTTACAGGCCTTAGAGGCAGTGTTTGCCTGATGCTGGCTTTATCAGCATGTTCAATAGGTTATCCGTTATAGTGCTACTGTGCTTTTGTGCATCATGTTTGTCACTAAGGTTCAGCATGTAAATAATGTAGTGACGGTAAGTAAAGTATGATGCAAGTAAGTACATGTATCAGTATTCAAGTAGCAGTTTATTCACAAGTTCAAGCAAGCACAGTAATTAAGCAATAATTAATTATTAATTAAGTCGTACGGATACCTGGTTTAGTGAGGGTTGTCACATCGGTAGGGTTGGGGAACATTATAAAGACTTAACGAGGCTTGGAATGGGTCCACGGGGTCCGAATTCGAAGGAAAAACAAAGAATTTCATAAACTTTACATTTGCATCTGACCTCCGCCGTAAGCTACGGTAGCCACGGTGGCCCCAAAAGCTTTACGGTAACTTTAAACTGCCTTACGGCAGAAAAGAAGACCCAGCTCCCACCGTAGCTTACGGTGGCACTGTAAGCTACGGTGATGTCCGGTTCAGCTCCCCAATTTAATACTAAAATTCGCATAACTTGTTCATTTTTCATCCGTTTCACTTGAAACTTGTCCCTAAACATCCGTAAAACAATTCCTCACCCGGGTCCTTAACCATTACAAATTTTATTACCGTTACCACACTATTTCTTATTTATTCGACCCGTTTGGTCCCACAAACTACCTTCGACTATCTAGATCATTACTTCTCTTAATACCTTCATTCATTTTATATCATACATAATTTCCCCTCATTCATAAACAAGAAAGTTCTTATGTATACTAAGAAGTGAGTCGGGAGTCACTTACCTTAAGCGTTAGTGTTCATGCTTGCTTCCTCGCTTCCGCTTGACCCGTTAACCTTCCGTTCTTGAGTCCATGCTAATGTGATTCCTATCCTTTCATGTCATCACAATCGCATTATGGTTAGCATACATGCTCATTCATACTAACATTCGTTTCTTTCCATTCATACATTACTTGACTTTTTATTAACCAAATACCACATACATAAGGCATAGACTAAAAGTCACCTTGGTCCATATTCACGCAACTCAATTATCATCATACACGACACATAGATCATCTACTACGATACACATGACTTCTCTACTATAAAAATCATGTCCGAAAGGCTAACCATGCTATACATTCATTGTTGACTTTCAGGAAGTCAAATGTCCTATTTACACACTTTCAACTTATGAACGTGTATCCATCTTAATATGGTAGACTATAATATTACATTATACGCATTACAAACTCGTATTGTATGACATCTACAACTACATGATCACTTACTTATATACACATACACATATACATACATAATCCATTCCATCCACACTTGCATTCTCATATTTTCACAACTAACACTTTAACCCATACTAAGCTAACCCAACATTACTTCAACATAATATCCACATGAACTATATCTAAAACACATTTCTCATGTTAGTTTACTATCAAATACCTGATTTTCACATTCCACATATATTCATCTTTTACTTACATACAATTTCATTTATCAAGCTCACCTAGGCATTTCATCAAGCACTTGGGGTGCGTACCACTATCTTAGTGCAATGTACAACCCATTCATGCATGATCTTCCATGTTCTTATCTTCATTCATCAAATTCAACTAAACATCCATTTATTTCATGTCCTAATCAACTTATCTACAATAATTCATCACATACAACATACTACATCACAAATTACACAATTATTGAACATGGTGATTCACTCACTTCATCATCCCAAATGGGTTTTACTTCAAAACATGAAATTAATCAAAATCATGCACAACACATATTCCATAAGATGATTCTAACACATATTCATGCTAAATCTCATACAAATTCGTGGATTGATCATAACCCACTTCCTACTAGATCATCAAATTAACTTATACAACTTACCTCATGTGTAACAAGTCTAGATAATCATGAATTTGAGTTCATGCATTAGATCCGAGCTGAATTTCCCTTTCAATTTGATGATTTTAGTGAAACTAGGGTTTGAACCCTTTTCTTCTTCCTGGAGATCGATACACACACACACACATACTATGTGTGCGTGTGGTGTTTTAACTTTTTAATTAATAAAACCCTTGTTTCCTACTTAACGGTTTTGGTCCCTCGAGTTTCATTTTGATTATATAAGAGACTAAAACCCATTTCTTTATATTAACCGGGTTCTAATTTACCAAACCCGCTTTTTGGGGTGTTATACTACTTGTGCTCGATTTAAGCGGTGTGTTCCGATCAATGTTTATCGAAATTGTTAAAGGTGATGAAGAGTTTTGAAACCCTAGAATGATTGTGTTTTTATCGGAAAAAATGGATAATAGAAAAAACAACCTTATATATGGCCTGTATACAGTTATACGACCCGTATACATGTGGTAACACCAAAAACTTTGGTAAAACCTCACAAAATAAATCCATGGGGCCGTATACGTTTTACTGATCGTATACAAATGTATACTGGCCTTATAACTTCATACGAGCTGTATACTATTAAATCAAAAAACATTCCCTGCGCATTTTCCTATTAAAAAACATTTTATATGGGTCGTATAATGTTATACGATCTGTATACAATAGGGGTCTGTTTGGTATGGGGTAATGGAATGGACGAAGGAATGGAATGGACGAGGTAATGGAATGGACGAGGGAATGCAATGGATCATTACCATTCCACGTCTTGTTTGGTTACCATGTGTGAATGGAATGAGTTATTATTGTGTATTGTTCGGTAGGCAAGAAAAACAGAGTAATAAAATCAGCGATGAGTGGTGGTGGTCGGTGGTAGTGATTGTGGGTGGTTATAGGTGGCGGTGGTGGGTGTCGGCAGCGGTGATGGGTGGTGGTGGTGGCGGCGAGTGGCGGTGCGGCGGCGACGACGAGTGGTGGTGGTGGCAAGGTGGTCGTTGGTGGTGGGTGGTAGCAGAGGTGGCGGTTGGTGGTGGAGGCGGCGGTTGGTGGTGGCGTCGACGATGGTGGTGGTGGTGGGCGGTGGCGACGAGTGTCATTAGCGGTTGGCCGTAGCTATGGGTGATAACGGTGGCGAGTGTGTCACACCCCAACCGATGGCGGAAATCATCGGGGCATGGCACTGTGCGAAATAGATTGTCCAGAAGTTTCCATAACAACTATCATTACCATTCAATTTAAGTTAACATGTCCCATACCATGTCTCAAATAGTAGATAAATTATTACAGATAAACATCAAGACAAATATCCTGTTCCGACAACTCAGATTTAACAAAAATAGTTTATTTATTGGTTTCTAGGACCTCCTTTCCTAGCTTCAATTTCATCACAGCACAGAGAGCATCCTAGACCTTTCCTAGCCTCAATTTCACAGTGAGCTAGGCATACGTGCAACCTAAACACCTGTCACATACGTTAAAATAAAGTCAATACATAGAATGTAAAGGTGAGAATACAAGTTTGTTAATAGCATATAGAGTTCGAATTCGTTTACGCATAACCAGCTTTTGTCCATTATAGGACTAGAATTCTTAACCTCACAAGTTAAAACACATTTTCAACACTTTAGCACCGATAGACTATAAACCTTTTGGTAAGAGTACATTTATCTAAAAAAAAAAAAATTACATCATTAAATGTACAACATTTATAGCTTTTGTTCTTCACCATCTCAACTAAAGAGTCACTTCCAGACATTTATACTCTTTTGTTCTTCTTCACCTCAAATAAAGAATCACTTTCAGACCCCTACTGTCGTTTCAGACCCCTACTGTCGACTTATAAATTAAAATGGTAGGGGAAAATGATTTTAGTAATAATTTTATATTTTACAACAAGTTTAGGGTTTTATATTTGTTATATAAAAGCCATTATAAAGAAAGAGACATAAAAGGTACAATGGTCCAACGAAGGAACCAGAACGTTTCAGCCAGGTTATCGGTGTAATATTTTGTCCCTCGTAATAGCAATTAATATTGTTTGTTTTGTCATAGGATGCTTAAATATTTATTTTTATTTTCCCGTGTAAAGACTTCGACACCCATACTATGATTACCCACACCCAAACACGCTCGACCACAAAATTTCCTCATCCACAACCAATATACACAATATATGCAGGTGATATTTAAAATCGGTCATTTCTTATGAGCTCAATGTTTCTCATGTTCATTACCCATACAGGATTTGCTTAATGTGTTGTAGTTGAAGCACTTGTTCATATAGTAAGAAACTCATATCAAGTGTTTTAAATAAAACTATTTGATATATTATAAAGAGTTAAATGTCATTTTAGTCTTTGTGGTTTGGACTATTTTGACAATTTAGTCCAAATGTTTCATTTTTCACCTGTGGGTCCAAAAAGGTTTCACCGTTGCTATTTAATCCATTTGGTTAACTTTATCCATTATTTATGTTAACGAGAAGGGCAATTCGGTTATTTTATATGTAATTCTGTTAACTAGAAGGGCAATTCGGCCATATAAAATAACCGAATTGCCCTTCTCGTTAACAAAAATAATGGATAAAGTTAACCCAGTGAACTAAAACGACAATAGTAAAACCTTTTTGGATCCGCAGACCAAAAATGAAACCTTTAGACTAAACTGTCAAAATAACGTAAACCACAAGTACTAAAATGACATTTAACTCTGTTATAAGTTATAGATAATTTTAGAAAAGATACATGAAATAAAGAGTTAATTACTGTTATCGTCCCCGTGGTTTGTCAAAAATCACTATTTCAGTCCATTAGTTTAAAAATTGCGATTTTAGTCCCTGTAGTTTCATTTTCGTAACCATTTCAGTCCCCGTGGTTTCACTTTCGTAACCATTTCAATCCATTTATTCTGTAAGTACAGAGAATAAAATGGTTACGAGGTGGACTGAAATGGTTACGAAAGTGAAACCACAGAGACTGAAATCGCAATTGTTAAACTAATGGATTGAAATAGTGATTTTTGACGATCCATATGGACGAAAAGAATAATTAACTGTGAAATAAATTACTATTTTACTTTGGTAAAAATAAGCAGAGTTTAGGGTAGTGTGGACCAAGGGGCAGGGGCACCTTTTTCTTTAGAGTTATATTATTATAATATTCATGCTGTGTGCTTTTTAAAAAGCATATATAATATTTACAGACATCTGCCCCACCCCTTAGTGGTGTGGTGGTAAAGGGTTTGGTTTTCACAGCAAAGGCTTGGGTTCGAGCCTCATAAGAGGCAAAAATAGGGATTGAATTTAGAGGGTAAGATTTAGCCGTTCAAAAAAAAAATATTTACAGACATCTTTCTCTTTAGGATTCTTCTTCTTCCCAGACAACCATCACCCCCTCAAATCATTCCCTTCCCCCCTCTCTCTCTCTCTCTACAACCACCATGTGTTCACTGTAAGTACTCACACATCTCTTCTTCTTCTTCTTTCCAATTTAGGGTTTTATACCTGTAAGTAATGCTTCATCATTATCTTCATTTTATGAAAATATTACTTCATTATATTCGCTGATCGCATGTGTAGTTAGTTGGTTTATCTGGATTTTGTTTTCTCTATAGTTAGTGTAGTTGTTGTAATGCAGTTGAAAAAGTGCTTTGGTTACGTCAACATTTTAATAAAATACATTTAAATTTGGGATATTTTGTTTAACAATGAATGAATTTAGGCCTCTTGTAACCTAGTTTTGGATTTCGTTTTCGGTACGCTTAAATTCTACTATTTCATGTTCATGAATGTTTGTTTATTAATTTTTTCTTTTATTTTTTATTATTATTTTTTTCATATTATTTTATATGTTTTGGGTTTCTTGTTCATCTTTTTATGCCAATATTATTTTGTATATTTTGAATAAGTTTGTTAAAACTTTAAAGTTTAAGTAGATCTGCTATCCTGCTACAACTTTGGTGCTCCATTGTCAACAAAGAAGTCTAATTTTGACTTTTTAAAAGTCAAAATATGAAATTTTGAGGTTTTAGTGCTTTATTACTAGATAATGTTCCGGTTTTGTAAACATTTTTTCTATAACTAACTGATAGTGTCATTTTCTGGCTTGAACTTACTCAATTGTAACGAAAAAGAGACCCGTTTGACTCTCAAAAGTCAAAAGTAAAATCATGGGCTTCTTTTTTAGAGGATATTTATTACCTGCAAAATCTGGGATTAGTAAGTTAGTCCTGTTGATTTGAGCTAAACAAATTATGTATTAGTTTTAAAATCGGCGTTCCTCGTATAAATACGATGAATTATACTAACATCTGGTAATCATATTGCTTTTAGTTTGTAGAACATATAACTGGAAGAATGACAAAAGTTAGCCCTGAAGTTTTCGATGAGATGGAAATGCAAGCTGTTTTGTCCGTATCAGCAGATGTGAGTTTCAAATCAAATAAATTCCCCAAATATAAATTAGGGCCCGACAACCAGATTCTCGATGAAGCAACCGTGGAGAATAAGGGACCACCATTAAAAGACATTGTAGCACAAGAAACCCAACAATTATCCGATCAACACAAACGCCTCTCCGTTCGTGACTTGGCCAGTAAATTTGACAAGAATTTGTCTGCTGCAGCTAAGCTGTCTAATGAGGTATAGCTAAAATTATTTTGCTCAAAATTAAAATTTACTTTTGTGAATAAAATTAAATCAGCTACTTATAACAATAAATTCCACGGAATAAACGAAAAGGAACAGTATGTATTTAGATCATTCACAATAATAATGTTTTCATATTAGTTTATTTAGTAAAACAAATTCCTATAGTGACTGAAGATATTTTATTTGCTATAGAATGGGTAACTGTCATTGCCCTTATTTTGGGGGAATTTCAGTATTTCATGTATAATTTGATATAGGGGAGGTTCATTTGAGAAGAAAAAGAACAAAGGCTACCATTGTAAAACATTAAATAGTTTTTCTCTCATTTCATTTATTATTATCTTTAACTAATTAATTAGTCATAAAGACTATCATCCTCCACACTAAAATTTTTGCCTACACACATCAAAATTTATCCTACATGTTTTGAAATTTATCATACAGATATTGAAATTTATCCTACACAGCTCGTAATTCATCCTACACAGCTAGTAATTCATCCCACACTTTAAATTATTTTTTTTTCTTTGAAAAATGTATTTTTTTGAAAATAAGTTACAAATTTAATGTAGTTAGCTATTAAAAAGGAAGACTACCAATTAATGATCTATCTAAGTTTACCAATATACCCTTACACTAATGTTAAATACAAAAATTAAATAAGTAAAATGAATGATTCTTATTGGTTGAAATTTCTTCTTTTTTATTCTTACAAAAAAATTCTTCTCATTTGAACCCTCCACATTTGATATATATCCTATTAAAATTCATAATATCGTATTTACGCTTTTAAGACACTAAAAATATCATACATATCTATTCCATAGTTCATGTTACTTATAACACTCCAGTTCGCTGATTTTGTTTACTGTGGAAATGGTAAATTATAACGTTTTTAGTAATTTAAAAGGGTATACATGAAACTAATCAAAATAATGTTGCCATTGAATTTCTTAACATAGATTGCATTATGTTACTATATGTAGGCTAAACTGAGAGAGGTTGCTTCCTTAGAGGGTCATGTGCTTTTGAAGAAACTTAGAGATGCTTTGGAACATTTAAGAGGGCGATTAGCTGGTCTCAATAAGGACGATGTCGAAAAAGCTATCTCTATGGTATACCCTTAATTATTATTTTTATCATTGTCATTATTATAAGTTTTCTTCAGTGACTTGATAATAAAGGTAAAATAAAAAATGATAAGTATTAATTTGTTTTGGTTTATGGCGGATACTTTGTTTTAGGTGGAAGCATTGGCAGTAAAGTTAACTCAAAATGAAGGGGAGCTGATACAAGAGAAATTCGAAGTGAAGAAACTTGCAACCTTCCTCAAACAGGTGATTAATTTCGATCACCTTCAACAATAGAATTTTATTCTTATTGTTTTAACTTTTAACACTTTTTGTTTAGCTTCTATTCACTTTGTTGTAACATTTTCTTGTGGGTATGAGACAATAATTTTTATTATTTATATGCAGGCTTCTGAAGATGCTAAAAAACTGGTAAACCAAGAAAGATCTTTTGCTTGTGCGGAAATCGAAAGTGCAAAAGCGGTAGTGAGAAGAATCGGCGAGGCTCTTGAGGAGCAAGAAAGAATATCACTAACATCAGGAATACAGGTAACGTAAAATTATGACATTAAAACGTACCCGACTATTAATATACGTTACACTTTTTTAATAATTAAATTTCACATATAATTACGGGTAGAGTGCATTCTTATTATGTTGACTATTTGACCGACTTATCGCCAGGAAATGGAGGAGATGGTGGAGGAAATCCAGCAGGCTAGAAAAATCAGGTTATTGCATCACCCCTGTAAGGTATTTGTTAATTTTTTATGCCTGTTTAGTTTATTTATAGTTTAAAAAACCTATTTCTGTGTGCCTTTGTCTTATAGGTGATGGATATGGAACACGAGCTTCGAGCGTTGAGACTACAAATCCAAGAGAAGTCTGCATTCTCAGTAAAGCTTCAGCAAGAGGTATATCTTGCATAAAATAATAAATCTGAAAACAAATAATTTAATATAAATATAAATCTACAATTCCTTACATCCAAAAATCGCAACACCAATCATATGTAATTTTATTTCAAACATAATGCTTTAAAGCCAGTAAGTAATAGTTTATTGCTTATGTTACATCCACATAACTACTTAAATCATAATCTGAATGCAGCTAATGCTGAAGAAATTGGTTGAGGATAACAAGTTAAGCTTACATATTCTAGAAGGTTCTGGAAGTTTGGGCTCAATTTTACGACTTCAACCACGTTCAGAAGAAGCAATGGAGCTCTCAAAATGTTCAATTCAGTGGTACCGTTTATCATCACAATGTAGCAGAAGGGAGCTTATTTCAGGTACTCAATAATTTATTATTTACATAATCCGCATGCAACTAATTTCCGTGGAAATATATATATTTTTAATTTTATTTTGTATTTGTCAAGAATACTTGTGGCTATCTTGACCCGTTTAATTATAAATTGGGGTTAATCTTTATCTATAAGGGGTGAAATGAGTTGACCGGATCGAACGGTTCAAAATTGATCCGAGCTGTATCTTTAATGCAAAAAACCTCCTATATGATATTTATTTTCTAACATTATTTGGCTAATTTATATTGAACAGGTGCCAACAAATCAGTTTATGCACCTGAGCCCTTTGATGTTGGACGGATATTGCAAGTTGATATTATATCACGTGGCCAAAAATCTACAGTTACAACATCTTGTCCTGTACAACCTGGTTTGTTCTTTTTTGTTTCTCGTTTTTATATAGATAAAATGTTTTATTATATCTTGGTAATTAAGTAGATTTGTTGTAATATATATACTTCTTTTTGTAACAGCTGTTGAACTGGAGAGTTATGTGGAGACGCTTTCTCGAAAAGGAAATTCTGAATTCAGTGTATGTTTATATGGAATTTATTAAGACCAATTTTGTATTCTACGCATAATTTGGTAAAAAGATGTTTGAATATGAATCAAATTTCAAAGTACCCTTTGACAGTATGGGAATCTTTTGACAATATGCGATTAGGTCATTTACAAATTAAATTAAAGTTTTTGTATTGAAATTTGCAGGTGGTGATTTCTCAAATGAATGGGCGGAATTATTCGTCACATTCTGCTCATATATTGCGTGTTGGAAAAATGAGAATGAAGCTTTCAAAAGGATGGATTACAAAGGCTAGAGACGCTTATTCCTCTACATCAATGCAGGTAATACTTCTATTGTTTGTTTAAAAATAACTACATTAAAGTTTATCGACTATTAAGTAAAAATGGAGATATTTCATATCTACCCTTTTAAATTTCGTCATATCGTTTTTATTCTTTCAAGACAATATCGTATTATTCATTAAATATTATATTTGGTAATATTGGCATATAAGAATACTCTTATTTCATCCTTTACGGGTCCAATCTCGATGCTCTTAATTTCTCCAAGTTAATACATAATCGCATTGAGTTCTTACAACACTTTTTTGACCAAATTTTCAGCTATGTGGGTTTAGAGGTGGTGGGAATGTAGCGGCTAAATCATTGTTTTGGCAATCAAGAAAAGGGCAATCTTTTGTATTAGTTTTTGAATCAGAACAAGAAAGAAACGCGGCCATTGTTCTAGCCCGAAGATACGCTCTCGATTGCAATGTATGTAGCTTCTTCCTTTATTAATCTCGTTTAACCCGTTTCCTTTTGCGCTATTTTTTAACCCGTTTATAGGGTTAGAACTTAATGAATCATTTATTTACACAAAAGTAGTATAAATTTTCATACAATGACAGGTGGTGCTGGCTGGACCAGATGATCAAGCATCACTTTATCTTCTCTAACTTCACTAATGCAAGTATAACCATGTTTCCAAAGTGAGATTGATTATTTCATTTTTTTTTACTTGTAATTTTGTGTGTTGTTTATTTTATTTTGGGTGTGTTTAGTTGGGTTTTTATTTTTTTTATCTACTAATTTGATCATTTGTGCATCCTTTAGAGGCATAGTTTTGGTTTTCCTGTTCACTGGTTGTAACAATTCTTTTATATTTGCTTTTCAATATAACGATGAGGTCTTTGATTGAAGTGAATATTTTTCTAAAGTAAATGTTATATGCTTTTTTTAGACCGACGAATTTCTTCTAATTCTGACATGATATTAGTAGGTTAATCGGACACCAAACGAACTCAAACGATTGATTCTTTATTTTGAATATTGATGTAAACGAAAACGAAGAAATTGGCAACGATTACCATCAACTTTTCAGAATGTACTTAACTTTTTTTTTTTTTTTTTGAAAAAGGGCGATTTATTAGAAACATTACTCAAGTAAGTTGTTCAACAGGTATACAATACAATAAAGAAAAAAGTCAAAACACCACAGCCAAACAGAAAGGGTACAGCCATACACAAAAAAATGTGCAGCTATATTTGTCACCACGCCACCTTAAAGTTGCACCAGAACTTCCACTCCAGTTGCAGTTTCTTAGCTCTTGAGTTAATCCATAGGAATGATAGTGTCTTGGTCTCTCCAATTAACTTTCGTATTTGTTTAGGCCTGCTGTGAAAAATCAAATCATTACGCGTCCTCCATAACGACCAACACACGGTTGCTATAATCGTGTAAAACGCCTTCTTTTTATTATCCAAAAGCTGCAGATTTTGTGTGAATTCAAGCAGTTCCACCACACTAAGTAGGTACCTAGGTAGGGGTATTCTAGTCCATAATGATATCGCCACCCATATCTGTTGCGCATATTGACACGTAACAAGTAGGTGGTCTGCGGATTCCTGTACCAGATTTCATAGAACACATGACAGTGTTGGTAATGTAACATTTCGTCTTGCAAGTGCCTCCCTTGTTGGTATTTGGTTTAGAACGACCCGCCACATAAAGCAGTTGACTTTCTTTGGGATCCAACTTAACCATTTTAACGCCTTCGTTTCTGGAATCACTTGCATTTTATCCAGCTCGTCGCGCACGTCTCCCACCCTATATAATTCAGCTGCGTCGCCCGAATACCACAACCATTCATCGGAGTTTGGCCCAATGTTTTGACTGTCTAGTAGCCGTATACAATCACTCCATTCCGAGATTACCCCTGGATCTCCTAAATTATTTGTGCTGCCCCAGACCCAAGCAATGTTACCATTTATGAGGTTATCTTTGCTGCACGCTGCAGTGTTTATCCGACTCAAAAGCAAAGACTTGTATTAATTTTGACTTTATTTCCAACAATATGGATACAATCCAATTAGGAGTAACTGTAATCGAACCGAACGAACACGAACAAGACCATGTTCGTGTTCGTTCGTTAAGAAAATTAACATGTTCGAGAACTGTTCACGAACGCATACCGAACATACTTTTATGTTCATGTTCGTTCGTTAAGGAAATTCAGTTGTTCACGAACAGTTCGTGAACACTGGTCTCGAACACAAACGAACGCAAGCGAACACAAACGAACGCAAGCAAATAAAAAAGAACGCAAATGAAAATTTAACTTGAAAATAAAAAAATAAAAATATTGTTATCCTTAAACATTGGATATAAGTAGTTAAATACAGCCATCAAATGATAAGTCAAAACACAAGAAGCCTAATACACCACCAAACGGATGAATCAACTTTAACTAACTTAGATATAATTATCCCTAAAAATGTCTTAGCATGTCCAAATTTTAGCTAACTTAGAAAAAATAGGGTTTCAATTTTTCAATATGTTTAGATAAAATGTTTATTATTTATTATTTTTTAATATAATCAAACGAACACGGACGAACGTAACCGAACATATTACCGAACGTTCACGAACGCAGTCGAACGAACGAGACCTATGCTCGTGTTCGTTCGCTAAGCTAACCGAACGAAATTTTTTGTTCGTGTTCGTTCGTTAAGCTAATCGAACGAACATAAACGAACTTCCCGCCGAACGATTCACGAACTGTTAGCTGAACGTTCGGTTCGTTTACAGCTCTAGGAGTAAGAGTAAATTACTTTTTGAGTCCTTGTGTTTTAGTGGTTTTAACTAGTTGAGTCCAAAATTAAAAAGTTTAACGCCCTGAGTCCCTAACCGCTCATTTTATAACGCTTTGAGTCTCTGTGTTTTAGTGCTTTTAACCACTTGATTCCAAAATAAAAAGTACAAGTGTTATAAATTGGACTCAAAACATATATCTATAATTTATAATTATAATCATGATTAATTCTAGAGTTCCACTTTCTAGTAGACTCCCATTGTCTACTCGTTTTTCAGGCAGAAACAGTGCATTGTCTGTCATGCAGATACCCCCAGTAGTTTCTGCTCCTAGAACACCAAATAATCCAGTAATGTCTACTATGAACGCACCTTTAAGATTGGATACGTAGTTATTTTGATAATACTGAAGGAGTTTCTACATCTGGTCAGTGGCGGATCCAGGAATTTTTTTCCAGTGGGTTCATTGTTTTTAGATACTCTAATATCATAGGACCGGATGTAAAAAATCCGGGTCGGTTCGACTGGTTTGGGTCGGGTAAAATTCATCACATGCTAAAAAATAAAAATACGATACAATTAGGGGTTAACAGATTTCGGCCCGACCCGAAATTACTCGAAAACAAGACTGAAAATTAATTGAAATATAATACAAATGGTCAGTCCTTGGTTTCTATTTATTCACCAGGGCTGCTTTGTTTCAATCATTTTTAAGCAAATAAGACATGTAATTTATACTTAGCAGCCGTATGGGAATAGCATCTACTTCAACTCAATTTGCAAAATCAAGAAGAATGGGAATAAGTTTTATCATAGCCATTGATTACTTCAACTCAACTGTCATCTCAATCACAAGTTTGTATTGTATAATCATGCAATTCTTATTCATCGAGCAGCTTGTATGCATACTCTCAATAAAATATAGAAAGATCCAACTTTGTTCAATCCACCCCAAATCACAAGTTCAATCAAGTATGTTCATGAATTTATTTACTCATGGTAAAATAGAAACCTAACAAGTATGTTCATGAATTTAATCACTCATGGTAAAATAAAAACCTTGTAAAGTAAAAATGAAAAGAACTTACCTACAAAATCCAAAGAACGTATACACAAAATGGTGAAGAAGACACAAAAAGGGTTAAGTTTAGGGATCAATTTGCTTAAGAGAATGAGAGATTTGGTAGCAAGAGGGTCGAAGAGATTAAGGGAATAGGGCTGATGTGCGAGTTTCAGGAAAAATGGGGAATGGGACTGAAGGGGTATGGTCCCAAAAAAGCAGCGCAAACCTCCGTCAAGGTCGCGCGCGGAACCATACTTCTTATTCAACAAATTTCTTGTTGGCAACCTCGCGCGGGCTACAACACATTTGCATTTAACCGGCGCGAGGCCTGGATAATAGGAAGCTCCAATTACAACACTTAGCATTCTGAAAGAGCACTCAGTCATCCAAACCCTGCGCGAGATAGATATGTGCCCAGCAAGAATCGCGCAGGGCAGCATCGCAAGGCTGTTTCAGATAGTACACAATGTACAAGTGGCAGAAGAAAAGAGTCAATCAGCGTCTTTCTGACCCTGCTCAATCGTGCTCCACGATCGTCTGACATGCAGGAGACAAAAGGTACTTAAGGACGCCTACATGGCACCAATCACAGGGCAGAGACAACTGCCCCACGATCTCCACTTACTTGCTGATGGCAGAGGGGCGGCCAGGCCGACAACAGTGACACGTGGCTCCAATCACATTGCGCCAGCTCTAGAAAGCTCTCAGAAGCCACTAACGGTCGACACCAGTGAGACAAGGAGCATATCCTCTATGTTGTCGCCTTCAGGCCCAAGGCCCATCAGCCCA
Organism: Helianthus tuberosus; assembly: GCA_030545235.1. Classification (NCBI taxonomy): domain Eukaryota; kingdom Viridiplantae; phylum Streptophyta; class Magnoliopsida; order Asterales; family Asteraceae; genus Helianthus; species Helianthus tuberosus. The sequence goes on along the minus strand of CM060353.1, from coordinate 130,370,701 downwards.
CATCCTCTTACACCTCTCCGGCTATAAATAGAGACCTCACTTCACAGGTTAAACATTCCATTCCCTCTACTCTCACTCTTAATACTCAATTATCTCCCCAAAGCAGTCGCTTATTCTCACGCCGGAGCCCGGTTAAGAGGGAAACCCCCACATTCCCCTCTTAACCAGTAACGGTGTTCTGTTTTGCAGGATTAGACGATCATTACGAAGCTCAGAAAGCCATTAGAAGATTAACCACTATGGTAGGAACATAAACCAAACTGATTAGTCCTATAATTAGTTTAGTGTTTCTTCATTGGCGCCCACCGGTTTTCTACAAAACACTTTCATCTTCTTTTTTCTGAGTTTTCGTTGCTTTTTCTTCCTTCGATCATGGCTGGTCAAGGAATCATTCCCGAGTTTGGTTTCGGAGCAAACTCTAATGTGGTGTTGGGCGAGGGCAATCAAAACGTCCAACCCCAACACATTGAAGAAATTGGCGAAATCGAAGTAACCAACACTGGGGGACCGCGCGGGAGCATCACCCGCATCACTCAAACGGTAACCCCAGGAAACAACGGCGCTGGAACTTCAAACCCAGCTCCACCTCAGAACATTTCGGCGCTACTAGGGCTACCAGAGGGCGAAACTCTAGCCTCATGGTACACCAAGCAAATTGCCACCATTAATGAGGCGTATCAATCTTTGAGCGCACAGCAAGCAGTCTTAACGGCAGAACCGTCCTTGGTTACACCAGCAGGCCCCAGTCACGGGGCGCGCCAGATACCACCACAGCAAAACATCCAAGGAAGAGCTAACAGACCTCCCCCTACCAGAAGACTAAGCGTGCATGACACGCGCGATACACGGGGAGAAACAGAAAGCTATTATGACTACCCGTCACACGTCCAAAAAGGCCCAGTTCATAGCCAGCTCACGCCGCGCAACATGAACAATGAATGGGAAGATACTGACCCGAATGATCCAACTTGGCAAGATGATGAGGGTTCATCAGTCTTCAATCGCTTGCAGAGGAACCATGAATATTACAAACCAAGACAACACATAGGGTACACCGAAGAGGCAGAGCGAGACTTTCGCCTCGCCTATCGACCAGCTGAAGCTGTGGAACATTCAAAGTTCATTCCAAAGATCGCGCTGGCGCCACTTTCAAGAGAGAAGTTACCTCCGACAGTTGGAAAGTTTAACGGATTGACTGATCCCGATGATCACGTTAGAGTTTTCACAAGCGTAGGTTGCATGGGAGGAAGGAATATGCCCATGTGGTGCCATCTGTTTATTCAAACGCTTACAGGGGCTGCTCGCGCCTGGTTCGACAGCCTTCCTCCGGGAAAGATCAAGTCATGGGTGGATTTCAGGACACATTTTTTGAATCACTTCAGTCAACAGAGACGTTACCAGCGCGACACAGCCTAGGTAGAGGACATCTGGCACAGAGATAACGAGGGTCTGGAAGATTTCATCACTCGCTTCAACAAAGAGTGCTTGGAAATCGGTGGCGTAAGTGAACAACTCATGCGTTGCCACTTCAAGAAAGCCATTCGCTGTGATAGTCTCATCAGAACTATCACTGGGAAAGATGGAATGCCCAAAGAATGGGATAAGCTCATGGAAGCCACGAAAATAGTAGCGCAAACTGAAGAGTCACTCACCGGAAACAAGAATTATTATATTGAAGATCGATTTTCCAAGGGAAACTCGCGCGATCACAACAAGCGCAACAAGTACAAAAGTAACGATTGGAAATCCGGAAGATCAAGGGGCCATGAAGAGAGGCCGCGCTATAGAGAAGATGCGCGCGACACAATTGATAGAATCGGCTATCGAAGAGCAGTCAGGGATGATAACCGAGAAAAGCACTGGACTCCGCTCATAAAAACACCAAAAGAGGTGCTGATGACGGAGAATCATGATTTCAAGGCTCCAAGGCCTATGACAAACAAGAAGGGGCAAGACCCCAACCTGTACTCCGACTTCCACAAAGATACAGGGCACCTGACGGATGATTGTATCAGTTTACGTCAAGAGATTGAGAGAGCGCTAAAAAGCGGGAAGCTAAGCCACTTGGTGAAAAACACGCGCAAAGAAACTCGACAGATCCAACGCCATGATGAGGGGAATCACAAGAAAGTCCGACGCCTAGAAACCCATATGGTCAATGGACCAAGATACAGCGCAAAGGAGAAAGGCAAGCGCCCTTACGAACCCTCATGGCAAGAGCAACAGGTCATTTTCCCGGTAGTGCGCGACGGCCCTCGCGCCACTCGACCCGTCGTCATTACCGGTATTATCGGCCATTATGAAACGGAGTATGTCTTCATTGACCCAGGAAGTACGGCTGATATCATCTATGAGCAATGTTTTAATCAGTTTGATGAGGATGATAAAGCGAGACTCGAGCCAGTTGATTATCCACTGTCTGGATTTTGCAACGAAATGGTCTTCCCGCTAGGCCAAATCAGCTTCCCCGTCACGCTCTCTGACGGGAAGCATTCAAGAACGACAAATATAAACTTCATGGTGATGCCTGTCAAATCGAGGCATGATGTGTTGATTCAGAGAGAAACCCAAGGCGAACTGAACATGGTAACTTCCACGCCCCACTCAGCGATAGGGTTTCCAACTAAGATGGGGGTGGCGATTATCTATGCCAAGAAAGAAGTAATGTCGACAGAAGAGATGCGCCCAACAAAAGCGGCGAAGGTTTCAACAACCGAGCCAGAAAAATGGGTGTTAAACCGCAAGTACCAGGAGCAAACGGTGACGATAGGCCACGAAATCTCACCAAACATCAGAACACATCTCAAGCAACTCCTGTTCAAGAATATGGATATCTTCGCCTGGACTCCGGCCGACATGACCGGTGTCCCGCGCGACATTATCGAGCATTGTTTAAACACTTACCCCTCTGTTGAGCCGAAGGTCCAAAGAAGGCGCAACTTAGGGGCAGACAAAACCAAAGCAATGAATGAGCAAGTATGCGAACTACTCAAAGCTGGAATCTTGCGAGAAGTACGTTATCAAAGTTGGGTCGCGAACCCAGTGATGGTGGAGAAGTCTAGTGGAGGATGGCGAATGTGCGTTGATTATGCTGATCTCAACAAGGCATGCCCTAAAGATTGCTACTTTTTGCCTGAGATCGACAAAAAGATAGACTCTCTCGCACCATACAGATGGAAATACTTCTTAGATTGCTACAAGGGATACCATCAGGTTCATATGAAGCTTGAAGACGAAGACAAGACAGCTTTTCGGACCGATCTCGGGATCTTTTGTTATACAAAGATGCCATTCGGCCTAAAAAACGCTGGCGCCACATATCAACGCCTGATGGATAAGACCTTCGCTGGAGATATTGGGAAGCATACCGAGGTTTACATCGACGATCTGGTGATCAAAAGTCCCGAAAAGGACCAAATGTTGAAAGACATCGAAAAAACATTCAACTCATTGCGCAACGTGAATATGAAATTGAATCCAACCAAATGTTCTTTTGGTATGGAAGAAGGGAAATTCTTAGGCTTCATAGTCACAAATGGCGGATTTAAGGTGAATCCAGAAAACGTCCAGGCAATAGAACGAATGCCATCACCACGAACAATCAAAGAGATGCAAAGGTTGGCCGGCTGCCTAGCTGCGCTTAACCGCTTTCTATCAAATCACGCCGCGAAATCATATCCATTTATCAACACTCTACGCAACTGTGTGAAGAAACAAGAGTTCAGGTGGACGCCTTAAGCAGAGAGTGCTTTTCAGCAAATGAAGGAGTGTTTGATCGAACTCCCTACCCTGACTGCACCGTTCGAAAGGGAGCCGCTCATCTTGTACTTGTCATCATCGGATAAGGCAGTGGATCGGTATTGCTTGTAGAAAGAAATGGAGTTCAGACTCCAATCTATTACGTCAGTAGAGTGCTCACGGATCCAGAAACGAGATATTCGACGATGGAGACATTGGTACTTGCGTTGCTGCACGCCTCCAGAAGGCTGCGCAGATACTTCACAGGCCACGTCATCACCGTACTTACCAATTTCCACATTGGCACGATATTGCAAAAGCCAGAAACATCTGGGCGGTTAGCAAAATGGGCGATCGAGCTGGGGGCCACAACATCTTATACAGGCCGTGCCCAGCCATCAAAGGTCAAGTTCTAGCGGACTTCATCACAGAAGTCCCAGTTGATAAAATCAAATACTGCGAGATTGTCGAGGCTCCCATAAAAGACATATCAAATGAGTTATGGATGTTGTACACTGATGGCCCCTCAAACGAAGATGGCGCAGGAGCCGGATTGCGCCTTGTGAGCCCTGAAAAGCACGAATTTACTTACGCCATCAAGTTGGATTTCAAGAATACCAACAACGAGGCGGAGTACGAGGCGTTTCTGGCAGGCTTACGCCTCGCCATAAAAATGGGAGCTAAAAATCTACAAGCACACGTTGATTCACTCTTGATAGCCAGCCAAATTAACGGTATATACGATGCAAAGGGCAAAGTTATGGCCCTGTATTTAGAGCAAGCAAAAGAGTTGCTTCAACAGTTCAAATCTTACAAGGTAGTCCACATCAATCGCTCCGAAAACAAACCAGCTGACGCTTTGAGCAAGCTTGCTTCAACCTCCTTTCAACATTTCGCAAAAGATGTAAGGATTGAAGTACTCAAAAATCCATCAGTCCTGCTGCGCCAGGTAAATGTGATCGAAATAGGGCAGCCATCTTGGATGACCCCTATAATTCAGTATTTGCAAGAAGGAATACTCCCCGAGAGCAAGGCAGAGGCAAGAAAGATTCAAAACAAAGCTCTGCATTATGAGATGAATGGTGGTATCTTATACCGCAAGTCCTTCTTGGGGCCACTGTTGCGCTGCGTGGACCCCCAAGATGCGAATTACTTGATCAGGGAGATTCACGAAGGGATCTGTGGCATCCATGCAGGACCACACATGGTTGTCGCGAAGATTATGAACGCTGGATATTATTGGCCAGGGATGCACGTCGATGCCCTGAAGGAGCTGCGCAAATGCGACACCTGTCAGCGACATTCTCCAAAAACCCTGCGCCCAAAGAACGATCTTATCCCTGTATCCACTGCTTGGCCTTTCCAACAGTGGGGAATTGATATGGTGGGACCCTTCCCAGAAGATCCTGGTGCCGTCAAGTTCATTATCGTGGCCGTGGATTATTTTACTAAGTGGGTGGAGGCCAAAGCTCTCGCCTCAACCACTGCAATGATGGTGCGCAAGTTTATTTGGGAACACATCATTTGCAGGTTTGGTCTTCCACTCAAAATCGTCACAGAAAACGGTACCAATTTTGCTTCCGAGGATCTTTAAAATTGGATGAAGGAAATGAAGATCGAGCATACCTTCTCCTCCGTTGCGCATCCTCAAGGCAACGGTCAAGTGGAGAGTGTTAACAAAAGTATCGTCGAGGGGATAAAAGCCCGACTGGGCACAAAGAGAAGGGGCTGGGTATATGAGCTCCCAAGCATCATGTGGGCTCATCGAACCATGCCGAAGACAAGCACCGGCGAAACTCCTTTTAGCCTAGTATACGGCTCGGAGGCAGTTATCCCGGCGGAAGTTGGACTCCCCTCACTGCGCTTAACAGCAGTCAACCCGGTTGATAATGAAGCAGAGCGCCGTCTCGATTTGGATTTACTGGAAGAAAGACGCGAGATTGCGCGTATTAAAGAAGCGAAATACAAGACACAACTGGAAAGGTACTACAATGTGAGAGTCCGCATTTGTACCTTCACTCCAGGAGAATACGTCTTCCGAGACAACGAAGCTTCAAACGCTGAACGCCCAGGAAAACTAGCACCCAAATGGGAAGGCCCATACTTGGTTCACGAAGTGCTAGGAAAAAGGGGCATACATATGGCGCACCCTGGATGGACACATCATCCCGCGCACATGGAATGCGCAACAACTGCGCAAATGCTATATGTAACCATTCTAGGCCATGCGCCTCTCCTCACTAAATGTTGGCCCCGCGCCTTTTCATTTCCTATTTTGGCTAAACGCCCCTTATGTTACTTATATGCAATGTATGTTGGCCTAAGCGCCTGTTTCCCAACTAATGAAAACATACGACATGTTTCCCTTATCATGAAGACCCTTACGTTACAAATGCATGTTAAACTTTTGATTAGCACGAAAACACTTCAGTAGATTACGAGCTCTTGAGTTATGCCTCCAAGGTCCTCCGCGAACATAGCGCGAGACCGGGCAATTACACTCACACAAGAGCCACACTTACATTTATTCGCGCTAACTTAACCAAAGTTCCTAGCAACAGTGCAATAATTGTAACGGGACAGGAAATAAACACAAATATCATAATCAATAAGCACAACCAAGCAACTAATGGCATAAAAATCAACTATCAGTCATACAATTCAAAACACAGCGCGACCGCGCAACAGGTTACATTCAAAACCTAAAGATAAAAATTACAAGGCACAAAGACTGTCAACACTATCTATTCAAAGCCGTCACCGCCGACATCATCATCATGCTTATCAACATCACCGGCGCCTTCATCATCGCCATCATTGCCCGCCGCTGTCTCCTCATCAGATAAAGTAACCATCTCTGGTGGGTCCAGAATAGCCTTAAGACGATGACACCAGTCATCATGCTCTAAAGCTTTTGCGACCAAGTCCATCATGGGCAGCGCTAGGTGATCGTATGCATTTTCAGCACGAGCCAACTCCGCATTAGCTTCGTCAGTCACTGAACAATGACTTATATCGAACTCTTGCCCAAATAGCTCTTCGACATGCTGCGCACATTCTAGATAACCTCCCCGATGCCCGACAGCGTGCGAGGCATCTATGAGAGCAGCAACAGTCCCGTCCAGTTCCCCAACATTCAAAATCGAGTTGGCCATCTACATTAAAACGAGAAAATGAGGAACTGACTTAGTAAATAAAACCCAAGTTAAAAAGAGATCAATACCAGAACTATTCCCCTGCCGCGCAGCCATTCAATATCTGAGGACAGCGTGTCAACAATACCCTGGACCTCAGCATAATTATTTTGCGCCACATTCAAGGCAGAAGAGCTTATGGCTCGCGCCTCCTTGGCCTTTTGCCTGGCTTCCTCAGCTGAGGCAGCCTTTGACTTTTCGGCCTCCAGATCGATCTCCAAGGATTCACTTTTGTTAACCTGCTCTTGCAGGCGACGCTTCAGCTCGGCAATCTCGGCATCCTTGGCAGCCAAACCCTTATCCTTACCGGATACCTGCGCTTTAAATTCGGCCTACACCCAAAGGCCACTACCTGGAGCCAAACCTGGTAGCCGCGCCGTAGTAACCAACTAGAACTTACACGCGCGCCGTCTACCCAAGTCAAATAAGCATTTTTTACAAGTTTCTTTTTTTTTAAGTCCAGAGCTCCAACCACTTGCCTCGCGCATGGTGCAGCACTGGACTGGGGGGACTTGAAGGGGTATGGTCCCAAAAAAGCAGCGCAAACCTCCGTAAAGGTCGCGCGCGGAACCATACTCCTTATTCAACAAATTTCTTGTTGACAACCTCGCGCGGGCTACAACACATTTGCATTTAACCGGCGCGAGGCCTGGACAATAGGAAGCCCCAATTACAACACTTAGCATTCTGAAAGAGCACTCAGTCATCCAAACCCTGCGCGAGATAGATATGTGCCCAGCAAGAATCGCGCAGGGCAGCAGCGCAAGACTGTTTCAGATAGTACACAATGTACAAGTGGCAGAAGAAAAGAGCCAATCAATGTCTTTCTGACCCTGCTCAATCGTGCTTCACGATCGTCTGACATGCAGGAGACAAAAGGTACTTAAGGACGCCTACATGGCACCAATCACAGGGCAGAGACAACTGCCCCACGATCTCCACTTACTTGCTGATGGCAGAGGGGCAGCCAGGCCGACAACAGTGACACGTGGCTCCAATCACATTGCGCCAGCTCTAGAAAGCTCCTAGAAGCCACTAACGGTCGACACCAGTGAGACAAGGAGCATATCCTCTATGTTGTCGCCTTCTGGCCCAAGGCCCATCAGCCCACATCCTCTTACACCTCTCCGGCTATAAATAGAGACCTCACTTCACAGGTTAAACATTCCATTCCCTCTACTCTCACTCTTAATACTCAATTATCTCCCCAAAGCAGTCGCTTAACGAGTAACGGTGTTTTGTTTTGCAAGATTAGACGATCATTACGAAGCTCAGAAAGCCATTAGAAGATTAACCACTATGGTAGGAACATAAACCAAACTGATTAGTCCCATAATTAGTTCAGTGTTTCTTCAGGGACGCTGGTATAATGTTAAATCTTAGGCCTGTTTTAGATTTAAAAAAAACTTCAAAAAATCAAACACCGCAGGAGTCGAACCAGCAATCGCCAGGTTGGAACTGGGCGGCTTAACCAGTCAGCCATCTGTCAATTTTGTTAACGGGTTCAACCAAAATTTCTTTTATGGGTTCATTTAGAATTTTCTATATACTACCCTAGTAAAAATTTGAAACCGAGTGGGTTCGTGTGAACCCGTAACTTTCAATGTAGATCCGCCCCTGCATCTGGTTCAGCTTCTGGCAGTCATTTATTAGCGCTAAGGCTTACAACCAACTGATGTTTTGGATACAATGCAAATGTGTTACCGCTATGAAGGGGTATGGTCCCAAAAAAGCTGCGCAACCTCCTGCAAGGTCGCGCGGGACCATACTCCTTACTCAGCAATTTCCTTGATTGCCAACCTCGCGCGGACTACAACACATCTGCGTAATACGGCGCGAGGTCTACATAAGAAGAAACTCCAATTAGCAACACTTAGCATTTTGAAAAGAATGTCTGAAAGCCCATGCCACGCGCGAGGTAGTAACGTGCTCAGCAAGAATCGTGCGTGACTACGGCGCAAGGCCTTTTCAGATAGTACACAAGGTACAAGTGGCAGAATAAAAGAGCCAATCAGGGTCCTTCTGATCCTGCGCAATCGTGCTCCACGATCGTCTGACATGCAGGAGACAAAAAGTACTCAAGGACGCCTATGTGGCACCAATCACAGGGCAGAGACAACTGCCCCACGATCTCCACTTACCTGCTGATGGCAGAAGGGCGGCAAGGCCGACAACAGTGACACGTGGCTCCAATCACATTGCGCCAACTCCATAAAGCTCCTAGAGGCCACTAACGGTCGACACCAGTGAGACAAGGAGCATATCCTCCAGGTTGTCGCCTTCTGGCCCAAGGCCCATCAGCCCACACCCTCTTATACCTCTCCGGCTATAAATAGAGACCTCACTTCACAGGTTAATTCATTCCATTCCCTCTACTCTCACTTAATACTTAATTCTCTCCCCAAATACAGTCGCTTATTCTCACGCCGGAGCCCGGTTAAGAGGGAAACCCCCACATTCCCCTCTTAACGAGTAACGGTGTTCTGTTTTGCAGATAAACCACGGTCATTAAGGAGCTCAGGAAACCATAAAGAAGATTAACCATCATGGTAGAAACATAAACCAAACTAATTAGTCCCTTAATTAGTTCCGTGTTTCTTCATTGGCGCCCACCGATTTTTTCTACAAACCACTCTCATCTTCTTTCCTGAGTTTTCGTTGTTTTTTCTTCCTTCGATCATGGCTGGTCAAGGAATCATTCCCGAGTTTGTTGGTCTTGGAGCAGACCCTAACGCAGCGTTGGGGGCGGATAACCAAAACATCCAACCCCAACACGTTGAAGAAATCGACGAGATCGAGATAGCCAACACTGGGGGTCCGCGCGGGAGCTTCACCCGCATCACTCAAACTACCCCAGGAAACAACGGTGCTGGACCTTCGAACCCAGCCCCACCTCAGAATATCTCAGCGCTATTAGGGCTACCAGAGGGCGAAACCCCAGCCTCATGGTACGCCAAGCAACTCGCCACCATTAACGCGGCATATCAATCCTTGAGCGCGCAACAAGCAGTTTTAACGGCAGAACCTTCCTTGGTTACACCAACCGGCCCAAGTCACGGGCCGCGCCAGATGCCACCACCGCAAAATATCCAAGGAAGAGCCAACATACCTCCACCTACCCGAAGACTAAGCGTGCAGGACACGCGCGATACACGGGGAGAGACAGAAAGCTACTATGACGAACCGTCAAAATTCCAAAGAGGCCCAGTTCATAGCCGGCTCACGCCGCGCAACATGAACGATGAGTGGGAAAAAACTGACCGAATGATCCAACTTGGGAGAACGATGATGAGTCTTCGGTCTTCAATCGTTTACAAAGAAATCACGAGTACTACAAGCCAAGGCAGCACGTTGGGTATACCGAAGAGGCAGAGCGTGACTTTTGCCTCGCCTATCGACCAGAGGAAGCTATAGAGCATTCAAAGTTCATCCCAAAGATAGCATTAGCGCCGCTCAAGAGAGAAAAGTTACCTCCGACTGTCGGAAAATTTAACAGATTGACTGATCCCGATGATCACGTCAGAGTATTCACAAGCGTGGGCTGCATGGGTGGTTGGAACATGCCCATGTGGTGTCATCTGTTTATCCAAACATTATCGGGGGCTGCTCGCGCCTGGTTCGACAGCCTTCCTTCGGGAAAGATAAAATCATGGGTAGATTTCAGGACTCAGTTTTTGAGTCACTTCAGTCAGCAAAGGCGATATCAGCGCGACACAGCTGAAGTTGAAGATATCTGGCGAAGGGATAACGAGGGTTTGGAAGATTTCATTACGCGCTTGAACAAAGAATGTTTGGAGATCGGTGGCGTGAGTGAACAACTCATGCGCTGCCACTTCAAGAAAGCCATCCGCTGCGATAGCCTAATTAGAACCATCACTGGGAAGGATGGAATGCCCAAGGAGTGGGATAAACTCATGGAAGCCGCGAAGATAGTCGCGCAAACGGAAGAGTCACTCGCATGAAACAACAGCTATCGTTCGGAGGATAGATTTTCTAAAGGGGGTCACTCGCGCGACGACAACAGACGCAACAAAGGCAAGAACCCTGGGTGGAAGGCCAACCACTCCAGCGGTTATAGTGAACGACCCCGTTATGAAGAACGATCCCGCTATAAGGAAGACGCGCGAGATACCATTGACCGCATCGGCTATAGAAAAGCAGTCCGAGATGATAACCGTGAAAAGCATTGGACTCCGCTCATAAAAACACCAAAAGAGGTGCTAATGACGGAGAACCATGATTTTAAGGCTCCCAGGCCTATGACGAACAAAAAGGGGCAAGACCCCAATCTGTATTGTGATTTCCACAAGGATACAGGCCACTTAACAGATGATTGTTACAGCTTGCGTCAAGAGATCGAGAGAGCACTAAAGAGTGGAAAGCTGAGCCACTTAGTGAAAAACGTGCGCAAAGAAACTCGACAGCTCCATCGCCACGATGAAGGAAATCATAAGAAAGTTCGACGCCTAGAGACACACATGGTCAATGGACCAAGGTATAGCGCGAGAGAAAAAGGCAAGAGACCTTATGAGCCTTCATGGCAAGAACAGCAAGTTATTTTCCCGGTGGTGCGCGGGGGTCCCCGAGCCACACGACCCATCGTCATCACCGGTATCATCGGCCATTATGAAACTGAATATGTCTTCATTGACCCGGGGAGTACAACATACATCATTTATGAACAATGCTTTAACCAGTTCGACGACGAAGACAAAGCGAGACTTGAACCAGTTGACTACCCACTGTCTGGGTTCTGCAATGAAATGGTCTTCCCGCTAGGCCAAATTAGCTTCCCCATCACACTCTCTGACGGGAAGCATTCAAGAACAACGAACGTTAACTTCATGGTGATGCCTGTTAAGTCAAGACATGATGTGCTGATCGGGAGAGAGACGCAAGGTGAGCTGAATATGATAACTTCCACCCCCCACTCAGCAATTGGTTTCCCAACCAAGACGGGGGTGGCAATCGTTTATGCAAAGAAGGAAGTGATGTCAACAGAAGAGATGCGCCCAACAAAAGCGCCGAAGGTTTCAACAACCGAGCCCGAAAAATGGGTTTTAAATCGCAAATACCCGGAGCAAACGGTGACGATAGGCCACGCTATCTCACCAAACATCAGAACTCGTCTCAAGCAGCTCCTATTCAAGAACATGGATATTTTTGCCTGGACCCCGGCCGACATGACCGGAGTCCCGCGCGACATCACAGAGCACTGTTTAAACACCTACCCCTCTGTTGAACCGAAAGTCCAAAGAAGGCGCAGCTTAGGGGCAGACAAGACGAAAGCAATAAATGAGCAAGTATGCGAGTTACTTAAAGCCGGCATCCTGCGAGAAGTACGTTATCAAAGTTGGGTCGCGAACCCCGTGATGGTAGAGAAGTCTAACGGTGGATGGCGAATGTGTGTTGACTATACCGATCTCAACAAGGCATGCCCTAAAGATTGCTATTCTTTGCCTGAGATTGACAAAAATATAGACTCTCTCGCGCCATACAGATGGAAGTGCTTCTTGGATTGCTACAAGGGGTACCATCAAGTTCAAATGAAGCTCGAGGATGAAGACAAGACAGCTTTTCGTATGGAGCTTGGGATTTTTTGCTATACGAAGATGCCATTCGGCCTGAAAAACGCTGGCGCCACATACCAGCGATTGATGGACAAGACCTTCGCGGGTGACATGTTTACATCGATGATCTAGTGGTCAAAAGTCCCGAAGAGGACCAAATGTTGAAGGACATCGAAAAAACGTTCAATTCATTGCACAGCGTAAATATGAAGTTGAATCCAGCCAAGTGTTCTTTTGGCATGGAAGAAGGAAAGTTTTTAGGCTTCATAGTCACAAACGGCGGCTTTAAAGTGAATCCGGAAAAAGTCCAGGCAATAGAGCGGATGCCATCGCCGCGAACAATCAAAGAAATGCAACGGTTGGCCGGCCGCCTGGCCGCGCTTAACCGCTTTCTATCAAATCACGCCGCCAAGTCGTACCCTTTTATCAGCACACTGCGCAATTGTGTGAAGAAGCAAGAGTTCAGATGGACCCCAGAAGCAGAAAAGGCTTTTCAGCAAATGAAAGAATGTTTGATCGAGCTCCCCACCCTGACTGCACCGTTTGAAAAAGAACCACTTGTACTATACTTATCTTCTTCAGATAAGGCAGTAGGATCGGTGTTACTGGTGGAAAGAAATGGAGTTCAAACTCCAATTTATTACGTCAGCAGGGTACTCACTGACCCGGAAACAAGATATTCCACGATGGAAAAATTGGTGCTTGCGCTGCTACACGCCTCCCGAAGGCTGCGCAGATATTTTACAGGGCATGTGATCACCGTACTTACCAATTTCCATATCGGCACGATTCTTCAAAAACCAGAAACATCCGGGCGGTTAGCAAAGTGGGCCATTGAGCTGGGGGGCCACAACATTCTGTACCGGCCGCGCCCAACCATCAAGGGTCAAGTCCTAGCGGACTTCATCACAGAAGTCCCAGTTGAGAAAATCAAAGATTGTGAGCTAGTGGAGACTCCCGAAAAAGACATGACAAATGAGACTTGGATGCTTTATACTGATGGGGCCTCAAATGAGGACGGCGCGGGAGCTGGATTGCGCCTAGTAAGCCCTGAAAACCACGAATTCACTTACGCCATCAAGTTGGATTTTAAAAACACCAACAACGAGGCGAAATACGAGGCATTTCTGGCAGGCTTGCGCCTCGCCATCAAAATGGGAGCTAAGAACATTCAAGCGCACGTTGATTCACTTCTGATCGCTAGTCAAGTCAACGGAATCTATGATGCAAAGGGAGAGGTTATGGCCCTATATCTCGAGCAGGCAAAAGAGTTGCTTCAGCAGTTCAAGTCTCACAAAGTAATCCACATCAATCGATCCGAAAACAAACCAGCTGACGCCTTGAGCAAGCTTGCTTCAACCTCCTTTCAACATCTCGCCAAAGATGTAAGAATTGAGGTACTCAAGAATCCTTCAGTTCTGCTACGACAAGTCAACGTGATCGAGATAGGGCAGCCATCCTGGATGACCCCTATCATTCAATACTTGCAAGAAGGAATACTCCCTGAGAGTAAAGCAGAGGCAAGGAAGATTCAAAACAAAGCTCTGCAGTACGAAATGAATGGTGGTATCTTATACCACAAATCCTTCTTGGGGCCACTGCTGCGCTGCGTGGACCCCCAGGATGCGAGTTATCTGATAAGGGAGATTCACGAAGGAATCTGCGGCATTCATGCAGGGCCACGCATGGTTGTCGCAAAGATTATGAACGCTGGGTATTACTGGCCAGGGATGCATGTCGATGCCCTGAAAGAGCTGCGCAAGTGCGACTCCTGTCAGCGGCACTCTCCGAAAACCCTGCGCCCCAAGAACGACCTGATCCCCGTATCCACTGCTTGGCCTTTTCAGCAGTGGGGAATCGACATGGTGGGACCCTTCCCAGAGGCTCCTGGCGCCGTCAAGTTTATAATAGTGGCCGTCGATTACTTCACGAAATGGGTGGAGGCCAAAGCCCTTGCTTCAACTACAGCCATGATGGTGTGCAAGTTCATTTGGGAACACATCATCTGCAGATTTGGCCTCCCACTCAAGATTGTAACTGACAACGGCACCAACTTTGCGTCTGAAGACCTCCAGAACTGGATGAAGGAGATGAAAATCGAACACACTTTCTTCTCCGTTGCGCATCCTCAAGGCAACGGGAAGGTTAAAAGTGTGAACAAGTGTATCGTCGATGGGATTAAGGCTCGACTGGGCACAAAGCGAAGAGGCTGGGTGGATGAGCTCCCGAGTATCTTGTGGGCTCACCGAACCATGCCGAAACAAGTACCGGCGAAACCCCTTTTAGCCTAGTCTATGGCTCAGAAGCGGTTATCCCGGCAGAAGTTGGCCTGCCCTCTCCGCGTTTGACAGCAGTAAACGCAATCGACAACGAGGCAGAGCGTCGTCTTGACTTGGATTTGCTGGAAGAAAGGCGCGAAATTGCGCGAATTAAAGAAGCCAAGTACAAAACACAACTGGAGAGGTACTACAACGCGCGAGTCCGCATCTGTACCTTCACTCCAGGGGAATACGATTTTCGAGACAACGAAGCCTCAAACGCTGAACGCCCAGGAAAACTAGCACCCAAATGGGAAGGCCCATACTTGGTTCACGAAGTGCTAGGAAAAGGGGCTTACAAACTGCGCACAATGGATGGACACATCATCCCGCGCACGTGGAATGCGCAACAACTGCGCAAATGCTATATGTGACTATTCTGGGCCCTGCGCCTTTATCCCCTAATGTTGGCCACGCGCCTTTTACTTTTCCATGTTGGCTACACGCCTTTTACGTTACAAGCAATGTATGTTTGGCCTAAGCGCCCATTTCTAAGTTAGTGAAAGCATACGACATGTTTTCTTTTACGCTGACTCCTTTCGTTACAAATGCATGTTAAACTTCTGATTAGCACGAAAAAACTCCAGTTACGCTCGCCCAAGAGTCACTCTTACATTTATTCGCGCTAACTTAACCAAAGTTTCTAACAACAGTGCACTAATTGTAATAGGAAAGGATTAAACAAACATCATATTTAATACAAGCGCAACCGCGCAACAGTTATATAGACAACGAAGTGTTCTTTCCATTTAAAACTAGCGCGACCACGCAAGAGGTTACATTTGAAGCATAAACAAAGTTACAAGGCACAAAGCCTAAAAAGTACTAGCCTATTCAAAACTATCATCAGGATCATCGTCGCGCTTATCGCCATCACCATCACCATCACCTTTACCATCACCATCACCACCCACAGGTACCTCCTCATCCGAGAGCTCAACAGTCTCCGGTGGATCAAGGATATTCTTCAGCCGCTGACACCAGTCATCATGCTTCAGCGCATCAGTAACCAAGTCCATCACCGGAATGGATAGATGATCATAACCATGTTCCGCGCGGGCTAGCTCAGCCTCAGCTTCATCAGTCACTGAGCAGTGACTAGTATCGAACTCCTGTCCAAGCATAACTGACGCATGTTGCGCACATTCAACATAGCCTTTACGGTGACCAACTGCGAGGGAAGCATCTATAACGGCCGCAACAGCCTTATCCAATTCACCAGCATTTAGGATGGAGTTGGCCATCTACAGCAAACGCAATACTTTAGCCAACAGGTCTAAATAAATCAAATTAAAGTAAAAGAGGAATCATACCAGCACCATTCCACGACCGCGCAGCCACTCGGCTTCAGAGACCAAAGTATCCACGATACCTTGAGCTTCAGAGTAGTTGTTTTATGCTACATTAAGAGCAGTGGTGCTAATGTCTCGCGCCTCCTCAGCCTTTTGTTTGGCCTCTTCGGCAGTGGCAGCTTTAACCTTCTCAGCTTCGAGATCGATCTCCAAGGACTCGCTTTTCTCAATTTGCTCCCGCAAACGACGCTTCAGCTCAGCGATCTCGACGTCCTTAGCAGACAAATCCTTGTCTCTGCCAGACAATTGCGCCTTTACCTCAGCCAATTCGGCCTACAGGGGATAAAAGACTCGGTTAACATACTAAACGAAAGTACTTAACAGAATTTAAGAAGTTTCCCAAACCTCAGCCTGCTCTTTAGCAGCTTGCGCATCCTCCACTTTCGCCGTCAACATAGCAACCTTAGCTTCAAGGTCGACTATTTTGTTGCGAGCCGCAGCCGCGCGCTCATTGTCTTTCTCACAGATGCGTTTGAACTCAGCCTTCTCTTTTGACAACTGCTGTTCAGCAGCTTGAAGTTTGCTTCTCAAGCCCTCGCGCCCCCACTCTTCTGATTTCCGATCGGCCTCGAACTTTGCCCTCTCTTCGTCAAAGGCAGTTCTAGATTTTTCCAACTCAGTGGCACGCCTTAGAATCCGATCGCGGTATTTCTCCCAATCATCCATCTCCCTAACCAGGGTTCGCCATTCCCAAACAATCTCCTGGTTAGCAGCACGGGTGTTGGCTTCGCCAACAACATACGCATGATATAAACCGCTATGGGTGCGCGCTCTTTGGCGATCAACCTCACCTGGAGGAATGGAGTTCAGCAACCAATCGCGGCAAGGCGCGAATTCTTGGAAGGTATCCTTTTGCTTTAAGGACCATGGCGGTTGGTGCGGAGCGTCACCACGGCTCTCTTCCGTGTAAGACTTGTAATAAATATCCCCCACAGTATCACGGGGGCCTATCGGAGAGCGCGGCGGCGCACCTTGTTTTACACCGCCCGAACCAGAAGCGGGACCTTTTCCACCAGAAATCCCAACAGACTTGTCAGCAGCAGATTTCTCCTTCTCTTTCTCCTGCTCGGCCAGTCTCTTCTTCTCCTGCTCAACCAACCTTCTCTTCTCAGCCTCAGTCTTCTTCCGTCGATCTTCATCAGCTTCGGCTTTCCTACGCATCTCATCAGCCTTCCTTTTCTCTTCTTCAGACGCACTTTTCTCTGTCGCGCCAGCTTTCCCCTTCTCGACCTCGACAGCATGCTTTGCCTTATCAGACTCCACCATTTTGAGGGGCTTACCAGTAACCTTCGGCCTCTTATGCACCGGCTCTACCGGATCTAGGAATACCACACCCTTCTCTGGGGTCGTCTTCTTAACCTCTACAAAAAACGTGTCAAAAAGAGCGAAGGTAACAAAATAACGTAACTAAAGAACTAACCCGGAGAAACTTTGTAAAGCGAGCGCAAGTTGCTCCGCTTCCCAATCAAGGGAACCTCACCAGCTCCGGGCGCAGCTGAGACACCAGCTGTAGTTTCGCTTCTAACTCTCTTTCTGCTGATCAACTTTTCAGCAGCCTCCTCTTCTTCTTCCTCGTCTTCATGCGCAACAGAGGATGGAGTAGCGCCAGCATCCGGGTTACGAGAACCCGCGCTACCCCCACTTTTCGAGCTACCCGCTCCAGCTTTCTTCTCGCCTGCGCGCGACAAGCCTTCAAGTGAGTCACTAATTATCACATAATCTTTCAAGTCACTCTGACGAAGCCGAAGAGTACCTTTACCAGCAGCACCAGCAGCTGCGCGGCCGCTCCCACCTTTTTTACTTGTCACTTCAGGCCCAAGGTTGATCACCTTCTTCTTCTTGGGTGGTTTTTTCTTCTCTTCAGGGTCAATGCCCAAATCGCGCAGTACACCTGCAAAGACGGTAGACCAGGAACTTAACTCCCCGTTTGAAGACCCCACAGACTCTTCGCTGGAAAGATAGACAACCTCTTTCCCAGCAGAAGTAACAGAGCGCAAGGGACGAGGGTTAGGTATTAGCGCACTTTCAGTCGCAGTAGGCGGCGCGGCAAATGCGTCAGTAACCGGGTACATGAAATTACCCTTGATTTGTTCATACCAATACTCCTCCCCAGCCCGGAGCGGGCGCACGCTCATAGACCCACCAAAGGTAGCGAACGCAGCTTGATACAGGCGCGCCTCTACAAGACAAATTGTATAAATAAACAGTTGTGAAATGGATATCAACAAAACAAACGAATTAACTAACCTTCATCCTGGAACTTTAAGACAGGGACGTCTTGGCTCTCAGGCGGCCATTGATCACTCAACCGCGCCGCAACAAGTACATTTTCCCCAAACACCTGGTTGGGGGTAGCAGTAAGCTCCCGATACCAAGCCTCAGTCTTGGGGATCGCCAAGTCTTCTTTCACAATAGCTTCATTCCAGGCGCGAAACGTCATGGCAATAGGAATAACCTCCTCGCGTATATAAAAGAATTTTGGTTTCCAATCATGAAAACTCTTGGGAGGGTTCAACAATATCTTCTTGGCGGTGCCACGACTGGCAAAAGAGTAGAAACCTATATTTCGCTGAAGCTGATAAAAGACCCGTATTTATCGACAGTTGGCTCGATGCCATGAGCCCAGCACAGGAACTCGAAATGTCGAACCCGAACCATTTCGGGTGGGCTCATTTGAGATATATGGAACCCATAATACTGAAGAATATGAGCCATGAAGTTCGTCGCCGGCAACCGGAAGTTTCCCTGATGAAAGAAGTCTTCGAACAAAGTGATGTACCCCGGTGGTGCATCAGCGGCCGTCTGGTTCTGGCCGGGGTACCGGGCATCCCACTCCGGTGGGAACCGGAAACTACGTGAAAGCTGTTCAAAAAGCCCTAAATCCCACCGGAGAACAGGCACAGGACCTTCTTCTCCGGGATTATCTCCATGTTGTTCTTCAGCCATCGATAGATAAAACAAAAGTCCTGAATATTCTGGAAACAAGCTTGATAATCTGCTACGATGTTCTTCAAGATCTTGAAGATCTGCTGCAACCGTGTTCTTCAAACTTTGAAGATTCAAAGAAGTTCGAGAGGAAATAAAGGAATAGTAGAAGAGAAAAGTGATAAACCTCACGTCTCTTCGGATATATATACCCATCGCATTTAATGCGATGGGTAATCGTGCCGAGGTCGCCGCAAGCAAGGCCAATCAGAAAACGCCACGTAAGGCGTATTTCCCGGAGTGACGGTTACCACGCGCGCGTGGGCCTCACTCTCTGAGGAAAATACGATTCGTCAGAGACGAGTTGATGACAACCGTCAGAGGTCAACTCAAATGTCACCAACCGCGACTTTTTCACCAACCTGTCAGAAAATTCAAATTTCGAGGTTTTTCCCGCCCAAAGTCATTAGAAACTGCATGTAAAAGCTAACAACAAAGCCAGCAACAAGCCTGGTAGCCGCGTCGTAGTAACCAACAACTTACACGCGCGCCGTCTACCAAAGCCAGAAGCATCCATCTACTTTATTTTCTTAAGTCCAGAGCTCCAACCACTTGCCTTGCGCATGGTGCAGCACTGGACTGGGGGGACTTGAAGGGGTATAGTCCTAAAAAAGCTGCGCAACCTCCTGCAAGGTCGCGCGGGACCATACTCCTTACTCAGCAATTTCCTTGATTGCCAACCTAGCGCGGACTACAACACATCTGCGTAATACGGCGCGAGGTCTACATAAGAAGAAACTCCAATTAGCAACACTTAGCATTTTGAAAAGAATGTCTGAAAGCCCATGCCACGCGCGAGGTAGTAACGTGCTCAGCAAGAATCGTGCGTGACTACGGCGCAAGGCCTTTTCAGATAGTACACAAGGTACAAGTGGCAGAATAAAAGAGCCAATCAGGGTCCTTCTGATCCTGCGCAATCGTGCTCCACGATCGTCTGACATGCAGGAGACAAAAAGTACTCAAGGACGCCTATGTGGCACCAATCACAGGGCAGAGACAACTGCCCCACGATCTCCACTTACCTGCTGATGGCAGAAGGGCGGCAAGGCCGACAACAGTGACACGTGGCTCCAATCACATTGCGCCAACTCCATAAAGCTCCTAGAGGCCACTAACGGTCGACACCAGTGAGACAAGGAGCATATCCTCCAGGTTGTCGCCTTCTGGCCCAAGGCTCATCAGCCCACACCCTCTTACACCTCTCCGGCTATAAATAGAGACCTCACTTCACAGGTTAATTCATTCCATTCCCTCTACTCTCACTTAATACTTAATTCTCTCCCCAAATACAGTCGCTTATTCTCACGCCGGAGCCCGGTTAAGAGTGAAACCCCCACATTCCCCTCTTAACGAGTAACGGTGTTCTGTTTTGCAGATAAACCACGGTCATTAAGGAGCTCAGGAAACCATAAAGAAGATTAACCATCATGGTAGAAACATAAACCAAACTAATTAGTCCCTTAATTAGTTCCGTGTTTCTTCACGCTATTTTCCAGATCATACACCCTTAATGTCACGAAGAAACTAAAAAATAAGCTAAAGAAGATTTACAAATCTATCGGTTTCTTTTCTTCTTTGAATATGGGTAGTTTGGTCAATGAGAAAGAACTATGACAAGATAGTGGTAAAAGCTATCACCTTTTATAAGGGAAAATATGGAAGAGTGATCATACTTGTTAGTTTAGGTGTCACAATTTGGTACATTGTTGAAAGTTGAAGGGTCAAAATGAAATATTAATGGCCATTTAGATGCTACCTCTTAATGGTTTAAACCCTCTGAATGAATAAGAGGTAACCTCAAGTCTGAATGGTTAAGAGGTAACCTCTGAATGGTAAATCATCACATGTCACATTCTTCTACCTTCTCATTGGTAAAATTCTTAATTGTTCCATTAAGATGTAGCCTCTTAACGACCATTCAGAGGCAACAAAACAGCCCCCAAGTTTTATTTGTCTCTAAGTTCGTTTGATTGAATAGAAAGAGTTTTGTTTCCCCAATATCTTGTGTTCTTGTTTGTTAATACAATTGTTTGAACCGTTCGGACCAACAAGTGGTGAAAACCACAAAGTTTGTTAATACTCTGGGAGCAAACTGGCGTAGCTTTGTAGGGGCGGGAGGGGGCGGCCGAACCCCCGAACTTTTCGCTCGTTAGTGGAGAGTAGACATATTTTCGTCTTGTGTTCTTTCGCTCGCTCGGTGACGCAGCAAACAATGGTGTAAAGAAAAAGGCTTGATGAAAAAGAAAAAGGCTGTTCATGTGTTTTGTTTGATCAGAAGCCGACCTCTTTGGGTGTGGAACTAAAGCTGTGGGCTTCCGTTGGCTCATCAACAGAACTTTCGGTCAAATGGAGTCAATGGAGTTTTTGTTGACCATTAAAAAAATCATCAGAAGTTTTATTAATTTTTTTATTCAATTAGTACTTCATTAAAATGCCAAAGTAACAAATTACAAACGAAACGATGAATAAGGTGACATTATTCGGTCACAAATCGCTTAAATTCATACCCATCGGGTTAACAAAGTTCAGCCGAGGTGATCCCTATAAATAATTTGCATGACAGAAACATTGCTAAAGTAGTGTTAAATTCGACGGGGCATACATGACGTTTACAAAAATTAAAGTTTGAATAACAAGGTTTATGATGATGATTTATCAAAGAATGAGATTTGATCTTAGACATGTATCCAGAAACCAACAAACGCAAAACAAACAATTAGTTTTTGATGACATGACACCCCACCCCTCTCCTAGTCCAAACTACTAACTACAAAGTCAAGGCTGTGGTCAACAGATCTTTGGCCGGTGGGTAAAGCGCCACCGCGCCTCGCGACACATTCGAATACTTCCGGTAAATCACCCTTCTCTTTTCGTCCGTCACCGCCATCGAATGACACACCACCATCCTCTTCGCACACTCCATCACTTCCCGCTCCGTGAACCCCGTGTGCACTTCTAGAGTCTCATGCCACACCTCACTCTTGGTCAACGCCGCACAGTTCAACGTCGCACGTGCCGCATACACTGCAGCCGCCGCCACCATTGACGGACAAAACCGTATAACAACCTCGTAATTCATCATCCCCAATTCAGCATAGAAATAGACCATATTCTCCATCTGTAAAAATATATTCCAACAAAATCAGAAAAAAAAAATATTACAAATTTTATAAACCAAACATAACAAAAAACACTCACATTGATATCCAGTGGGGTGGCTGCAGCTTTGATGAACCTAACAAGGAACACATAGGGCGTAGGAACAGTTAAGTTCCACTCCAACCGACCCAGAATCCGCTTCTCCATCACCAAAACATGTCGATGCTCATAAGCCCGATCCGAGATTTGAACCAGATCATTGACTTCTGGAGCCCAAATTTCTTCATATTTTGAAGCAATTAGCATTGCACTCATTCCTACACATTGTAGTTCTCTTCTAGCCACAGTTTCAGCCGCCAAGAACCGGTCCACAATGTTTATTGTTAGGTACAATGTTTCGTTTGTGAGCTCGAATTTGTTGTGCACCTCGATCAGCCAATCGACTAGGATAGCCCTCATCTTGTCGTTGATTTCGGGTTGTGAGTGTATATAGTCATGGACTCTACTCTCATTCTGCAACAAAGCCGTTATAACTTTTTAGTCGGGATCATCATAAGATTCTTTTTTCTAATGTTTTTTTATTTAAACTCCGATTTTTTTTTAAAAATACAAGTAATCGCGAACAATCGATGTTTTACCTCTACGAGTTTGTAGAATTTGTAAATATCTTCAACATACTCAACTTCCGCAAGTTCATTACCGACATCTTCAGCGTCGATATCAATAATGTTTTTCGGTTTAGGCTTGTAGTTCAAACCACACGCCGCTTTGCTCCGGGCAGTAAGCGTGGAAGTGAGGGAAGATTGGGGTTTCTTGTTTCGTTTAGACTGCGATGATTCGGGCTTCTGTCTTTCTTCTGTGTCGGGGCTGATTTCGATCACGGTAACATTATCTGGCACCGGTTGTGCTTTCGGCTTGACCGCAGGTTTCTTCTTGGGCACTGCTCGGTTGTTATCGACATTCATCGTCAAGGGTTTCTGTAATCCGGAATCAAATAACATTAGATAAGATTTAATTCGAATTTATTTCTATAAAATTATTTTGAAAATTTTAATTGACCTTTTTCTTTTCGGCTGCATCTTTCTGTGCATTGGCAAGTAATTGTGCACAGAAACTTCTGGTAACGGGTCGGGTTATTGCCGGAAGTTGCTTGCCATCATGTGGCCGGAGAGTAACCATGTTGCCGATATCACCCAATGCACGACGGCTCTTGTTCTGTCCGGCGGCCGGAACCGCCGCCTTTTGTTTCATAACCCCAACTACTTGATCACCTTCATCAAACAAAAAAAAATTAGGGCTTCATAAATAATAAAAACCCATAAATCTATTGGTTTGAGGCGGCATAAAGAACCAGATTACATGAGATTTAAACGTAAGAAACATAGATTGATACCTCTGTTTTGTTCTTGAAGAAGATGACGAGAACCCATCTTGATTGATTATGTTTTACTCTCTCTCTAACTTTCTCTCTCTAACGGACACAGAATGGATCGGAAGCGATGAATGTGAAAAGATATGGTGACCCCTTTTTGAAGACGATTGGATTCATACGCTGCCCCCCAACGGTCATATAGCCGTTAGGCTGTTCAAAAATATTCTGTAATGAATTTTCTTATTATAACGAATGTTACAGATAAGCCCCTGTTGTTTTATGTTGACTATTATGTTTAAGATATATTTTCTTACTCTTTTCACATTTACCATGTTTAGTCCCCATACTTTACAACTATTTTAGTACTTTGTCATCTATGTTATAAAAGTTGCATTGGCCGATATATTCTTTTGTTGTGTCTTCATTATTTTAACATCTTCAAGCATGGTAAAACACAGTGGCGGACCCAGAAATTATTTGCTGGAGGTGCGGATGAGGTGTTCAACCATATTTTCAAGAGGTGCGGTAGGGTTTTTTTGCCTAAAATATACACTAATTTTTTTTCAAGAGGTGCGTCCGCCCACCCTGACCACTATGTAGTTCCGCCCCTGGTAAAACAAATTAAGAATTATCCCATAATCCATCTTCCATCTGGCATTGAAGGGTTATTTGATTTTGAAATATGTTTAACATAAACCTAACATTGCTTTTTAACTTTCAATAATCCTCTTAAAAAATTACCAACGTTATAGTAAATAAAATATTTTACAAAAACTCTATTTAAAAATATTATTGTTATAAAAAATTATATTTAGATTATCAACTCTTAATATAAACAAACTTGTTCTCCGAGTTTACCCCCTATAAATAGTCCGTGTATTCTATTGTAAATGATACACCATCAATAATAAACATCTCTTTCTCTCCCAATATTTATTCTCATCTTATTGCTATTAGGCTTATTCGTAACACGTTATTAGCACGTTTGCTTTGGATCACACCATCAATAATAAACATCTCTTTCTCTCTCAATGTACCATTTGTTAATGCTCCAGTAAAAATAAGTGTCTCACAAGGATAACCAAATGTTGGTAATGAGTCTAATGCACACCTAAAACATGGTAAACCAATCGGTTCTAAAGATAAAAATCCCCGTAAGGTATATCATATTGTCTAATTGGTTTATCATTATTCATTATTCTCTTATACATGATCCATATTGTAATTCATACAATTTTTATTCTCTTATACATGATCCATATTGTAATTCATACAATTTTGGTTGTGTTAGATACTTGTTTTATTCTTCTCTTTAATCTCCTTGAATAACCTATGTTTTAACTGATATACTTTTGGGTTAAATTGAGATGATATTTATTATTGTTTATCAAAGTATGCTTAATCACATTAAATTTTATTCTAATTCGTCATATTATATAATATATTTGTTGTAAATTTTATTCTAATTCGTCATATTATATAGAGTAGGAGTTGGGTAGAAAGTGTGTTTTTCCTAGAAAGTCTAGGAAGCAATAAGAACGCGACATGTGGCATTGTGTAATTTGAATATTATTTTAATAATGGATTATATTATTAGGATTACTAACTAACCAGAAAATTATGGAAACAAAATATCCCATTTAATTCAAACTGACAATTTCAATTTAAATCATACAATCCATACAACATATTCACAGGAATTCGTAAATCTGGTCTTTCACAACATCTTTACCAGCAACGATTTTTGATGGAGGTTTTCTTTGTTTTCTTGACATTGTGTTTTACCAGCAAACAGACGACTACCATTGAGTATTAACTTGATTTTTTGTTTGATTTGCTAGAGCAATTCTTGACATTGTGTTTTACCAGCAAACAGACTAATACCATTGTGTTTTAATAGTTTTAATTGAAATCACACAATCCATACAATGATTTTTGCTGAAGGATTTTTTGATTTCTTGACATTGTGTTTTACCAGCAAACAGAATAATACCATTGAGTATTAAACTTGATTTTTTGTTGATTTGCTAGAAGAATTCTTGACATCGTGTTTTACCAGCAAACAGACTAATACCTTTTGAGTATTAAACTTAATTTTTTGTTTGATTTTGCTGGAGGATTTCTTGACATTGTGTTTTACATCTACTATCTAACATATTTGTATCCATTTCAAACAAACAATTTAGATCATTTATATTAAAATACATACTCAGTTTGCCCAACAACCATAAAAAGGAATGCAAATAAAGAAATATAACATAAAACACACTACTTTGAACATAACGTCCAGAGAAAAATAAAAAAATAACAACCACACCAATCAATGTCTTCGTCTTCAACACAACCCAGTGTCTTCGTCTTCAACACACTGTTATCATCAACCTTAAAATGGTAAAACACATCAACCTTAAACACACTGTCATCATCAACATATTCAGGTATCATTTTAAAACACACTGTCATCATCAACCTTAAAATGGTAAAACACATCAACCTTAAAGTGGTAAAACACATTAACCTTAAAACATACAACGAAGATACGAAAGTGAATCGGGTAACCCGGAGTTAAATGAGACTGACCTGGATTTGAAAAGGGATCGCCGGAACCCTTGACTCATCGTCGGCGGCGGTGTCACCCCAGCCGCTCCTCTCTGCCGCAAGCCTCCTTTACCACTGCTGAACATCACGTCACGAACAACCCCCCAACACCTCTCCCCTACCCCCTTCTGGTCGCTGAGCACCACCACCACAGCGCCATCCTGCGCCGCCACCTAACCCCACAAAACCTCTCCTCCACTGTGTGTTGCGGCCATCACCGTTTTGAGGTTTTTGGAGGTGGGTTTAGAGAGAGAGAGAGAGATAGAGATTTGGGAAATCACATGAATTTAGGGATTGGTTACTGATATGGCAGTTTCTTGACTGATTTAAAACACGTCCAATTACCAAAATACCCTCGCTATATTAAAAGTCTCTAATTATATAACTCAGATATTACGAAAATGCCATCCATTTGATCTAAGCCATTAAACACAGTCATCTAATTGCCCAGATCACTTCCTACACTTTCTAGGAAAAACACACTTTCCGCAGGATCCCTACTCATATTATATAATATATTTGTTGTAAGTGTATATTTATGTTTAAATTCCTATTTATAAGAAAATAAATAAATACGTATCGATTAAGATATAATAAATGAACAAACAATTTTCTATTTGCGAACAGGATTATACTATTAGGGTGATGATCAAATAGGAAGTTTATTTTGGCTAGGAAGGATAGGAAGCAATAGGATTATGACATGTGACAAAATTTAAAATAAAGAAGAAGGGTATCTTAGTCAATCATATCCTTTCTTCTTCCTTCTTCTCCCCAGTAACTTCAAAACCCACCATCTTCAACCATTTCTTCACTTTCTATCTCAATAATCACTACATTATAGTGCGATTTTCGTCACCAATCAATGATTCAAACACCCAATCAACGTGTTCTTCAGCTTTTTTGAAGAAACCCAGTTTAAATTCATATAATATCTCCTTTTTTTCCTGTGATTTTGAAGTGAATCACTCGATTCGTTCGATTCGATCGCTGATAAGTGTTTCTAACATTCAAATTTCGTCAATCGTTGAAGAAATATGAAGAAATAGGCTTCGATCTGTGTAAGAAGTTTTTGAATTGAATTTTTATGAATCTGGGTTTTTGAATTGTGTCAATTGCGTTTTAGAAATAAGACAATTTTATGTGTTTTCTGGCCATTGCATTTTAGAAAACACACCTTTTTGGAGTGTTTTTTAGTCCATTGCGTTTTAGAAAATACACTTTCTTTTGTGTTTTAGGCCATTGCGTTTTAGAAAAAAGACATTTTTAAGTGTTTTCTAGCCATTGCGTTTTAGATAAACACATTTTTGAAGTGTTTTTAGTCCATTGAGTTTTAGGGAAAACACATTTTTATGCTTTTTCAGTCCATTGCGTTTTAGAAAGTACACTTTCTTTTGTGTTTTTAGGCCATTGCGTTTTAGAAAAAAGACATTTTTAAGTGTTTTCTGGCCATTGCGTTTTAGATAAACACATTTTTAAGTGTTTTTAGTCCATTGTGTTTTAGGTAAAACACATTTTTATGCTTTTTCAGTCCATTGCGTTTTAGAAAGTACACTTTCTTTTGTGTTTTTAGGCCATTGCGTTTTAGAAATAAGACATTTTTAAGTGTTTTCTGGCCATTGTGTTTTACAAATAAGACATTTCTTTGTGTTTTTGTTGCATTGCGTTTTAAAAAAGTCATTTTTTACGTTTTTGTCTATTGCGTTTTACGCAACTGGGTTTCTTTACATTGCGTTTTACGAAACTGGGTTTTCGATTTTTTTTCGAAAATATAGCAATAGTATACTCGTTTTAAAGATAAAAAAACGCTCGTTTTTTGGTGCATTTTTTATAAAAAAATAATGTCGTATGAAAAAGTTATTAACGTTTAAAAAATTGGGGGGAATTGGAGGAGAGAGAAACTATTGTCCTGGATTGACTAGAATGCCCTTACACAAACCCACACGCCTCTTTTCTTTTCTTTCCTTCAGTTTCCCTCATTTAATCTTAGCCCTTGATTAAATCAATTGATGGTCAAGATTACTTCCTAGCCAAATAAACTTTCTATTATATTCTAACTCTATATTATTAATGATAATATTTTTCTTTTATCAAATTGGTTGTTTTATATTTTTTTGGGTTTCTTGAGGGTTAACAGAATTGTTATTTACTTATTTTTAAGCTTAAAAGATGCTAGTATTTTATGCATATAAGATATTAATGAGTGCTTATAGTTACAACTAAAAAAGGTTATTCACGGGATCAAGTCGTAATATGGCATTTGCTCGACTACTTGCTCAGTTAATAAGGCTAAGAGCACATTTTACCGATTACCCCATCTAGAAAATCCGATTAGACAATGATGGTGAATTTACATCCCAAACATTTAATGATTATTGCATATCTATTGGGATAAATGTAGATCATCCTTTACCTCATGTACAACACAAAATGGGCTTGCTGAATCGCTTATCAAGCGACTTCAAATGGTTGCAAGACCAATGATAATGAAATCAAAACTACAAGCATCTCCTTGGGGACATGGAATATTACATGCAACAACACTAATTCGCATCAGGCCAACGAGTTATTATACTTCCCCCCCATTAAAGTTGGTTATTGGTTATGAACCAAATATTTCCCATATAAGGATTTTTGGCTGTGATGTATATGTTCCAATCGCTCCACCATAATGCACACCGATGGGGCCTCAAAGGAGGTTAGGAATATATGTTGGGTATAAATCACCATCGATCATTAAGTATTTAGAACCTACAACGGGTTATTTATTTACAGCTCGATTTAGTGATTGTCATTTTGTTGAATCAACATTCCCAACGTTAGGGGGAGACAAAAAGCAGCTGGATAATAGTATTATTTGGAATGAAGTATCATTATCTTATCTTGATCCTCGAACTAAAAAAATATGAAATAGAAGTTCAAAGGATAATTCATTTTCAAGGATTAGCAAATCAATTACCAGACACATTCACTACCCAAAAAGAGTGACTAAGTCACATATACCAGTTGTTAATGCTCCAGTAAAAATAAGTGTCCCACAAGGACAACCACATGTTGATAATGAGTTTAATGCACACATAAAACGTGACAAACCATCGGTTCTAAAGATAAAAATACTCGAAAGAAAAAGGGAGCAAATAATGTAGATGGTCAAGTCGAGGTAACAATAACGCTGGCAAATAATGGATGATGGTGTTGTAGTGGTGGTGGAGTGGTGGCAAGTGAGAGAGAAGTGGTTTGCCAAGGGATGAGTTGAAATGAAACCAAACCATCCTATTTATAGTTGAAAACAAAGTCTCAACACGGCCCCGTGCCCACCTGACACGACCCCGTGTTGGTCATTCTCTCTCTTCTTCATTAACTGCAGTGTCAGACTTGTACTAACACGGCCCCGTGTGTCAACGGCACAGCCTCGTGCCCATTGTACTTGCTTGTACTTGCTGAACTATCCAAGATTCTGCGAATCTGGGAGTTGACCACGGCCTCGTGTCCATTTGACACGGCCCTGTGTTGACAGTTTGTATCTGTGTGTCTTTTTCTTCATGGAATCTGGAGTTGGGCACAACCCCGTGCTGAGCTGGCACGGCCCGTGCTGAGCTGGCACGGCCCGTGCTGAGGGTGGCACAGCCTCGTGTTAAGCTGGCACAGCCCCATGTCAGCCTTCTGAATTGTTGGTCTTGGGGTGAAGCTTGGAGGGTCGGCATGAAGTGTCAACTTCTCTTGTTTTGTATTTATGTTGGTTTTTGCAGTTATTTTGCTTCTTTTGTGCGTTTAAGCTCTTTTGACCTTGTAAATTAAAAGGGAACAAAAACACAAGCTTTTTCCAACATTAGTACTAGAAAAGGGTTGATTTTATGCCTCATTTGATGTAATTTATATGTTGTATTTTGAACACATCAACAACGAAATCGTCGTCGATGATAGTTTTTCATATAATGTAGCGCTAGAAGTAATGGAAAACAATGAGGATCAAGACCAATATCAGTTGAGGAATGTAAACAAAGAAATGATTGGCCAAAATGGAAAGACGCGATAGAGGCAGAAGTGAATTCCCTCAATAAACGAGAAGTTTTTGGACTTGTGGCTCATACACCTGAAGGTGTAAAGTCTGTTGGATATAGATGGGTCTTTGTGCAAAAACGTAATGAGAAAATAGAAATTGTACGATGCAAGGCAAGATTAGTAGCACAAGGATTTTTGCAAAGACCTGGAATTGATTATGAGGAGACATATTCTCCAGTGGTGGATGCGACAACTTTTCGTTATCTTATTAGTCTGGTAATACAAGAAGGGATTGATTTGCGTCGATGTTGTGACAACCTATCTCCATGGCTCACTTGATATTGATATTTACATGAAACTTCCTAAAGGATTCAAATGGCCAAACTCATGTAAATTTAGTTCTCGAGAACATCTTTCAATAAAACTAAACAAATTATTATATGGGCTAAAACAATCTGGGCGTATGTGGTATAATCGCCTTAGTGAGTATTTGTCGAAAGAAGGCTATAAAAATGATTCTGTATACCTGTGTATTTTTATAAAAAGGCCAGAATCTGAATATGTTATAAATTGTCTTATACGTTGATGCGTGTGTAGCGTTATATATTTTTGTTGATATTTTAAGCCCTTTTTAACACATTAGTCAAGTTTTAAATTTATAAAACACGATATTATACTAACACTAAACACACATATGGGCAAGTGCACCCATCGTGAGCGTATTATAGCGTTGGTAAGATACCGAGGTCGTCCAAGGACACAAGAGCTTTTAATACCGGTTTATCCTCAACGTCTAATCAAATCAAAAGTTTTAGAAAAGGTTTTAAACATGAAAATAAAAACTAAAAATGCTGAAAAATAAAATAAAAATACAACAGATAGACAAGATGAATCACTTGGATCCGACTTGCCTTTAATGTAACCTTTGATGATTTCCGCACTTTTGCACTTTTTAAGAGATTATCTTAGTTATAGTAGTAGGACCCTCTTTTGAAGGTGGCGTTACCCTTAACCCAGTGGTTTGAGTCAGCAAGGATACAATCCCAAAGGGTCGGAATATTGAAAGATAATTAATTAAGTTATTAATGCGTAATGTGGTAGGCCCCTCTTTTGAAGGCGACGTTACCCTCGGGTAAGTGGTTTGAGTCAGCAGGGATACAATCCCAAGTAACCGGGTTAATGTATTAATAGTAGTTTACATATGAGGGGATCAAGCCATTCGTGTCACACCCCAACCGATGGCGGAAACATCGGGATGAGACGAACAAATTGCTCAAAACATCATAACACTATGTGACAATATAAATTAAATTGAATTTCATAAATTGCTAAAGTATAATACAAGGAGTCAACATAAACATCATCGTTTCGAATATACAACTGATGTGCGGTGAAGTGTTATATATATTAGGTGTATATTTTAAGCCCTTTTTAACACTTATTTTAGCCAAGTTTTAAATTTATAAAACACGATATTTCACTAACACTAAACACACATATGGGCAAGTGCACCCATCGTTGAGTGTAGTATAGCGTTGGTAAGATACCGAGGTCGTCCAAGGACACAAGAGCTTTTAGTACCGGTTTATCCTCAACGTCTAATCAAAATAAAAGTTTAGAAAAATGATTTAAGCTAAGAAAAATAAAAACTAACTAAAATGCTGAAAATAAAAATAAAATAAAAACAGATAGACAAGATGAATCACTTGGTTCCGACTCGTATCTAGTATAACCTTTGATTATTTCCGCACTTCTGCACATAATTAAGAGATTATCTTAGTTATTGTAGTAGGCCCCTCTTTTGAAGGTGACGTTACCCTCACCCCAGTAGTTTGAGTCAGCAAGGATACAATCCTAAAAGGGTGGATTATTGAAAGATAATGAATTAAGTTATTAATGCAGTATTGTGGTAGGCCCCGCTTTTGGCGGTGACGTTACCCTCGGCTAAGTAGTCTGAGTCAGCAGGGATACAGTCCTAAATAGCCGGGTTATAGTATTAATAGTAGTTAACTTATGAGGGGATCAAAGAGTTTGGACCCCCGCCATCCAATACCGTGAAGTATTGAAGGAGGTCCTACTAAATTTGACCCAGGTCCATTGCAGGACCTCTAAACGCTGAACAATGGCAAGACCTTTACCAAACCGTTCCCTTAACCCCCGACCAGGTAGCCAACATACCTCCATATAGACCGTGGAGATATGAATGGTGAAAATCCTTTATTTTATATAGACAGTAAAATAATGCCAAGACACCACGGACAAACGATAAGGAAAGATCACCTTCAACATAAGTAACTAGTTATTAAAGTCATTAATACAAAACCAAATAAAAAGTGCAAAAGATTAGAAATAAAAAGTATTATACTAGACACTTTGTCTTCACCAAGTGATGTAAGACACTTAGGCAAACATGGCATTGATTGTCAAGAACTCTTACGATCAATCTTGGATCCCGAGACGACTCACACACTCTCTGATGGACAATGGATGATGGTGGTGGATGATGGTGTTGTGATGGTGGTGGGTGGTGGATGAAGTGTGAGAGAGGTGGTGTGCCAAGGGATGAGATGAAATGAATCCAAGCACTCCTATTTATAGGCTGAACAGAGAGCTGGGCACGGCCCCGTGTCCGCTGGGCACGGCCCCGTGCCTGTCTGACACTCTCTCTCCTCATTAATTGTAATTCGCAATTACAATAAATGCGCCTGCTGTACTTTCGACACGCCCCCGTGTCCGCTGGGCACGCCCCGTGGTGGGCAATAGAAGCTTCTATAGGTTTGTCTTTTCTGCTGCTTCTTGGGCACGGCCCCGTGCTGGCTGAGCACGGGGCGTGTTCAGCCTTCTGTCTTCTCTATTTTGCTTGGGAAGATGCCGTTGAGGGGTCGGGCAGTCCACTAGTGTTCCTTTCCTTGTATTTATGTTGGAATTAGCTGTCTTTTTTGCTTCTTTTGTGTTTTTGAGCTCATTTAATCCTGAAAATACAAAAGGAAGACAAAAACACTATTTTTCCAATATTAGTACTTAAAAAGGGTTAGTTTTATGCCTTAATTGATGTAATTTATATGTTGCATTTTGCACACATCAAATACCCCCACACTTGAACTTTTGCTTGTCCTCAAGCAAAACTCTTTAATATGTGGCTTACACTCCCAAATGGAATAGGTAGAAAAGAAGGTTTTGGGCTTGTCGTAGAGTGTCGGGATATCCAAGATCTTTTTGGGTTTTATTTTTATTTATTTACACTCCTATTCGTAATGATTTATTTAGAACTTTTCATAGGAGAAATTACTTATTTGGGCATAACATGCCTTTTTAAAATTCCATTTATATACAGGTTCACATACCTCACGGGAGAAATCACTCACACTCGGCCGAAGGTGTATTTTTAGTGAATCACTCGAGAGCGGCATGGAACTTATTCCTACCATAAGCTTGCCAAGCAATCAATCCTCCTCCTTTTTAACTTTTATACCTTTGTAAATATCAAGAGGACTTTGTGGGTTAAGGGTTAGGCTTGGGTTAAAGGTAGGTGGTTGGGAAAGTGGTTAGTGGTTAATAGAAAAAGGGCGAAAAGCGTAACAAGTGTCGGTTTTCGTAAGACTTTCTATTTTTGCAACTTTTTATTTTGATGAAGCTTTTATTCAAACAAAGTTATTTTTGATGAACTTGTTTGTTTATTTGCTTCATCATCAACACACATATATATATATATATTTTTTTTTACGAAAAACCGAACTTGTTACTAAAACAAAGGGTTAAAAATGAAAACGGTTTTGGTGGGTAAAAGGGTTTTTGGTTTGGGTGATGAAATGAAAAGGTTTAGGCTCAAAGGGGCTAACTAGGGGGATTTTTGGGTAGGTGGTAAAAGAAAAAGAAAAATAATGGTGTAGAAATAAAAAAAGGGGTAGTCCTAATGCCTCCATCATTTACTTACTCGGGTTTAAGTTGATAAGGACCGGGAATGTATCGTCATGGCAAGTTCTAGAGTTGTAAGAACCAAGCGGCTATTCACACAAGAAACGAAAGATGAGCATTTAGTCTAATGATATGTAATTATATGCTCAATAAAGGCTCAAAACTCACTTTTGTGGGAATGGGTTTTTATGTGATCAAGTATATATAATCAAATTTTAACTAAGTTTGCCATGCCTTTTCATAATTTTCTTATGTTGGTTCTTTTTATCACTACGCTATCGGTTGTAAATTTGTAAAAATATAACCTTTTTGAGAACTTGAATTTCCCGAATTAACCTAGACAAGTAAAAAAAATGAAATTTTTTTTTTGAAAAAATTTTGGGGTGATTAGCGGTTCCAATAGAGTTTTGTGTAAGGCTTGTATTTAGGACTTGCAAAATTCAAGGTTTTAACATCCCCCCCACACTTAAATTACACATTGTCCTCAATGTGTCCCAAAAATAAATTTTTAGGTTGATTAGATGTGTAAAATAGTGTTTAAAAAGCAAAAATTTTGTGTTACTGGCAGCCTGGACACGGCCCCGTGTTGAGTGGGCATGACCCCGTGTTCAGGTGCCAGTAACGAGAACTTACAGAAGGTGGACACGGCCCCGTGTCCACTGGACACGGCCACGTGTCTGACAAAAATATGCAGGACAGAAGCCAAACAGCAGGTCTGGGAGGTGAGCACGGGGGCGTGTTGGCTGGACACGTCCCCGTGTGGACAGTCTGAAAACCTGAAAAACAGGTTTCTTCCTCCGGTTTTTCCATCCTGGCCCTATAAGTGCTGAGGCTTAGCATTCCAAGCCTCGGTTTGTACCTGTTTCATCACTTAATACCACACCAAGCAATACAAACATCCTACATTACCACAGTTAATTGTACCAAGCATAAAGTAAAAGAAAAATAAAAATAAAATGCAGGAAATAGTTAGGAAAAGTAAATTGTCTAACACTTGGCACGCAGGCCATCAATTGTTCAAGATTGCAAAGGGTTAACCTGGGGAGTCATCCATCAACCGCTTCCTCCTATGCTCCTCCCGCCTACTCCATAGCATCATCATCATCATCATCATCATCATCATCATCACCGTCGTCATCATCCCCTCCATGGCGTGCAATGTGGTCTCGTATGTATCCGACATCGTCTTGTATTTCGGATAGGTTTCTTTCAATAGCTCCGACCCGGTGGTAGGTGTTGCTCGCCATGTTATAGGTGTTCTGAGTACACATGAGGTTTTCCTGCAACAAATCATGCAAACTTTGAAAATTAGGAAAACCACCTCCCGAGGAGGATGATTGGCCCGGATCACCGTGGGGTTGGTAGTGGTACTGATGATGTTGCAGAGCTGGGAGGACAAGTGCTTCCTGCGGGTTCCATGCATGACCTTGCATCCTTTGAAAAGTTACCGTCCCGTCTTCTGCCTCATAAATTAGGTTCATTGAGCGGCATATGTGAATATCCACCGTTCCCGACCATGGGCTCCTCTCAAATGACCTTGGAATGTGGGCGAAGTGCTTGAAGAGACGGTACACCCATCCCCCAAAGAAAATAGGAGTTGGTGCACTAGCAAGGCGGTTGTGATGCATGTTTCGGAGCATGAGGAACGGAACATCGAGCGGCCTGCGGTTGTGAATGCAATAGAGGACAAGTAAATCTCTTAACCCAACGACGCCACCACTGTCATGCCTTTGGCTAAGAGAGTAGCCGAGGAGCCTATGAATGTATCTGTATAGCGGATCCCTCAGCTTGGTACTCTTAGTGCTGCTCGGATTGTAGAACCCTTCCCCAATCTGAGCCCACATGGCTTGGCGCTCGTTGTCTTCAATCTCTCTCAATCCCCCTGTATTTTCTTCGTTTCCCGCATCCTCTTCCGCATACAACCCGATAATCGACCCGAATTGTGCCATGGAGATCGAATACCTCGTCCCGCCACACCGGAATGACACCCCGTCGTTATCGAACGGGTCACACCTTGAAGTGAATGCAAAGGTGCTGTAAAATTCCAAAGTGCATTCATGGACGGAACGGAGTTGGGTTGTTAGTGCGACTCTGAGTGGTCCCGTGACAATGTTGTTAAAACGGTCAATTTGATTCACCATGGTTAGCAGTTCTGTGCAAACCTGTCTCGGGTGTTCCTCTGGCCTTGTTTGAAGAAGCTCGTATCGAGCTCTTGCATCTAGCTCATTGGCGTTGAATCTTGTAAACTTCCTAGCCATCTGCAAGAATACACCAAAAGTTAGCATGAAACAGAAATATTTTCGGACAAAACTGCAAACAGCGGGCTGGACACGACCCCGTGTCCAGCGGACACGGCCCCGTGTCCAGAGGTCTGTTACTCAAAAACTTCATTTTCGACCCGGTTTCGAAAACTTGAAAAATTTTGGTCCAATAGGTGCGGTTTCCCCCGAAAATGAAACCCTAAACACCGTTTTTCCCAAAATATCCCGTTTACCCCATCAATTTTATCTTTTTCGGTTCAAGAACAAGGGTTTGGGGTTTTTGTAAGAAATCGGGTGAATCTATGAACAATCTAAGTGTATTTACTTTCCTTAACACTAATCTAACTAAATGCAAACAGATTTAGGCAAAAATTTGAGGTTCGATCCGGATGAACTTCAAGAACCCAAGATTTTCCCCAAATTTGTGGTGTTTTAACTACATGCAAGTAACTAATCTAACTACTAAGAGTGATAGAATCATACCTTGACGTTGTTAGATCGATAGGTGACGTCGAAATTTGGCGAAAAATCGCCTGGAACCAGAGCTTTTGTGGGGAAACGGGGCGTGTGGAATGAAGAAACTGTTTTGAAAAAGGTGTTTTATCCCGTCTGCAGCGCGAACACGGCCCCGTGTCCAGCGGACACGGCCTCGTGTTGAGCTCTTTTTTTTTTTTTTAGTGCGCGTGTGAGTGCCCCTTTTTCCCATAAGCTATGGTTAGAAAACTTACCGCTTTATTTTGTCGTCTCAATCGTTCGTAACTTACCAGGCATGATGTTTTTATTCTTCCACCGTTTGAAGTGAGATTTCTTCCTCCTCATCCTCAATGAATCCTTGATAGAGTTTCAGCCGTTGGCCATTGACTTTAAATGGTGGACCATTCCGAGATTTAATTTCTACTGCACCGTGTGGAAAAATATGGGTGATGGAAAAAGGTCCTGACCACCTAGACTTTAATTTACCAGGAAACAATCGAAGTCGTGAATTAAACAAAAGAACTAGATCCCCTACCCGAAATTCATTAGGTTTAATATGTTTGTCATGCAAATTTTTCATTCTTTCCTTATAAATTTCAGAGTTTGAGTATGCATAATTCCTAAGCTCGTCTAATTCATTTAATTGACAAAATCGATTTTTACCAGCAAATTCTAAATCTAAGTTTACATTTTTGATTGCCCAGTAGGCTTTGTGTGCAATTTCTACTGGCAAATGACAACTTTTACCATAAACTAGCTTATATGGGGTTGTACCTATTGTTGTTTTATAAGCAGTTCGAAAAGCCCATAAAGCATCGTCTAATTTATCAGCCCATTCCTTTTTATTTAACCCTACGGTTTTTTCGAGTATTCGTTTTAAACCTCTATTAGTCACTTCAGCTTGCCCGTTTGTTTGAGGATGATACGCTGTTGAAACCCGGTGATAGACCCCATATCTTGTTAAAAAAATTTCAAGTTGATGGTTGCAAAAATGGGTACCTCTATCACTTATTAACGCTTTAGGTGTGCCAAAACGAGAGAATAATTTTTTCAGAAATCTTACCACAACTCTTCCATCATTTGTTGGAAGTGCCTCGGCCTCGGCCCATTTAGACAAGTAATCTACTGCCACAAGTATATATTTGTTTCCTTTCGATGGTGGGAAAGGTCCCATAAAGTCGAGTCCCCACACATCAAAAATTTCACAAACAAGAATGCCATTTTGTGGCATTTCGTTTTTGGAAGAAATATTACCTGTTCTTTGGCAAGCATCACATGTTTTTACAAGACTTTGGGCGTCTTTGTAAATGGTTGGCCAATAAAATCCCGAATCAAATACCTTTCGTGCGGTACTAGCAGCACCATGATGTCCTCCGTATGGACCTTCATGACAATGGCGGAGAATTCTTCGTGCTTCACTACCATGTACGCATCGTCTGACGAGTTGATCGGCACACATTTTGAAAAGATATGGATCTTCCCAAAAGTAGTGTTTCACATTGGCAAAGAATTTTTTTCTTTGATGATGTGGCCATCCTTTTGCGACTATACCGCTAGCTAGGTAGTTAGCATAGTCGGCGTACCATGGTTCTTCCTTGTATTCCACCATTTCCAGGGACTCCGTTGGAAATTTTTCGTTGATTTGCTCGTCCCTGGTTGCCTCTAAAGCTGGGTCTTCTAAGCGTGAAAGATGATCTGCTGCGGTATTTTCTGCTCCTCTTTTGTCCTTGATTTCAATGTCAAATTCTTGGAGGAGTAGAATCCACCTAATCAAACGTGGTTTTGCGTCTTGCTTCTTGAAGAGATATCGAATGGCTGCATGGTCTGTATAGACTATAGTTTTAGAAAGAACAAGATAAGAACGAAATTTATCAAAGGCAAATACCACAGCTAGTAATTCTTTTTCAGTTGTTGTGTAATTTTCTTGTGCATCATTAAGTGTTTTACTAGCATAATATATTGGGTGGAAATGCTTTTCTTTTCTTTGTCCCAAGACAGCTCCAACTGCAAAGTCACTAGCATCACACATGATTTCGAAAGGAAATTTCCAATCAGGCGCTATCATGATAGGTGCATTGACTAGCATTTCCTTTAGGGTTAGAAATGCTTGATTGCAATCCTTGTCAAAGATGAAAGGAGCATCTTTTTCAAGTAGTTTTGTTAGAGGCCTTGAGATTTTTGAAAAGTCCTTGATAAACCGCCTATAAAATCCGGCATGCCCTAAGAAACTTCTGATAGCCCGTACGGAGGATGGAGGTGGTAATCTAGAAATGGTATCTATTTTGGCTCGATCCACCTCCATTCCTTCGCTTGAGATTTTGTGACCGAGTACTATTCCCTCCGTTACCATGAAATGGCATTTTTCCCAGTTAAGGGCGAGGTTAGTTTCCTCACATCGGGATAGCATTCGTTCAAGGTTATCGAGGCATTGGTCATATGAATCCCCAAAGATAGAAAAGTCGTCCATAAAGACTTCCATTGTCTTTTCTATCATGTCATGGAAAATGGCTATCATGCAACGTTGGAATGTTGCTGGGGCATTGCATAGACCAAACGACATGCGTCGATAAGCAAAAGTTCCATAGGGACATGTGAAAGTTGTCTTTTCTTGGTCTTCGGGTGCTATCGGGATTTGAAAGTAACCTGAAAAACCATCCAAGAAACAGTAAAATTTATGACAGGATAATCTTTCTAACATTTGATCAATGAAGGGTAAAGGAAAGTGATCCTTTCTTGTTGCTTCATTTAATCGTCTATAATCAATACATACTCTCCATCCTGTGACGGTTCTCGTTGGTATTAGTTCATTCTTTTCGTTAGTTATTACCGTCATACCTCCTTTCTTTGGAACTACTTGGACGGGACTTACCCAAGGACTATCTGAGATAGGATAGATAAGCCCGGCGTCAAGTAGCTTGATGACTTCGTTTTTAACCACTTCTTGAACATTTGGATTTACTCGACGTTGTGGTTGTATGACCGATTTGTAGTCATCATTCATCAAAATTTTGTGTGTGCACATAGAAGGACTAATTCCTTTTATGTCCACAAGTTTCCAACCTATTGCATTTTTGTGTTTTTTCAAAAGATTAATTAATTTTTCTTTTTCTAAGTTATCTAATTTAGATGAAATAATTACAGGTAACTTACCATCTTTGTCTAGAAAAGCATATTCCAAACCTTTTGGAAGTTCTTTGAGCTCAAGTGGTGGGTCTTTAGGAGACTCCTTATTTGTTTGCTCATTTCGATCAAGAACTTTAAAAGTTTGTTCTATGGCGACCTCTTCTTCAACAAAGTGGTCAATCTCTTCACTTGTATCGGGTGGTTCATCTTCATCTTCAATTAGGGGGTCATTATTGCCGAATGGATATTTCATTGATCGTTCGAGATCGACACTTCTTTTAAATGCCCCTAATTGAAGAGGTAGATTATTGAACTTCCGGTTTTTCAAAGCTTCGTGAGTTTTTACAAATGGTCGTCCCAACACTAGAGGAGCGTCATCGATGATGACGAAGTCGGTTGGGATTACCATTTGATTTGTTTGAACCAAGACATCTTCAACTATACCGATTGATTTTATTACTTTCCGATTGGATAGAAAAATGGGTATTTGAAGTGGAGAAAAATCACTAATACTTAATTTTTCGAAAATGTAGTTAGGCATTATGTTAACACAAAGATCTTTATAGATTGTGACATTACTAATAAATGAATTTTGAAAGAAACATGGAACCGGTGTAATGTTAATTTCAAATGGGTCTTCTTTTATTAGTGTAGTTTGATCATTAGTTAACTTAACACTTACCGTTTCGTCAATTTTAGTGTTAGTGTTTAACTCTTTTAAAAACTTAGCATGAGTGGGTACCAAACAATGATTTTCGAAAGAAGGTGTCAAGAGATTAATTTCTTCAAAATTAGACTCTTCTTGAATTTTAACATTGTCGGACTCACCTTTTTCGTTGTTTAACTCATGTGTCGGTTTTTCACTTATTTGTTCTTCCATTTTTACATTTTCAGTTATCTCTTCCTTTTTTAATTCTTCTCTTGCGCGGGACTCCTCTTCCCTTGCGCGAGCTTCTTTTATACATCGATCGATAACTCTAATGTGTTCTAATATCCTATCGGTCACTTCGGTTATAGAAAAAGAATCATTATTTTCTAAGCTTGAATCCGGTTGTTCGACCCTTTGTTCCTCATAATACTCATATGAAGTAGATGGTTCACACCATTGTCCTTCATTGTAAGCATATGATAGATAAGGTTCATAATTTTGTTCTTCATAATACTCATATGAGGTGGGTTGTTCACGCCAAGGTTCCTCATAGTAAGCATACGAAGATGGTGGCTCATATCTTGGTTCCTCAAAGTATGAGTAAGAAGGCTCATACCTTGGTTCATCAAAATATGAGTATGAGGGAGGAGGTTCATACCTTTGGTCTTCATAGGATGTGTATGAAGTTGACGGCTCGTACCTGGGCTCCTCATAGTAGGTGTATGAATTGGATGGTTGATATGAGTGATTATTTTGAATCGAACGTGCATTACGACAATTAGTGCAATAATTACCCCTATAATCATCCTCCTCATAGGTGTAGTTGTAACCTCCTGAGTATTGATCCATAAGAATCACTCAGCAGACCACAACTAAGTCTCGAGATCAGAAAACAAAAATAAAAACGGAAACAGAAGCTGGACACGACCCCGTGTTCAGTGAGCACGACTCCGTGTTCAGAATCTGTACCTGGGCGTTTTAATTAAATTTGCTGATTTCGTTGAGCACGGGGCGTGTTCAGTGAGCACGGCCCGTGTTCAAGTTACTGTTACTGGGTGTTTTTATGCAGATGTGCAGCACGGCCCCGTGTTCAGCGAACACGGCCCCGTGTTCAGGCTACTGTAAATGCAAATCTAAACTAAAATGCAGAAAAATGTGCGCGCTTTTAAAAAGGCTTTTAAAAACTGATTAGGCCGTCGATTTTAAGCTTTCTTAAAATCCTTGTGTCCCCGGCAACGGCGCCAAAAACTTGATGTGCGGTGAAGTGTTATATATATTAGGTGTATATTTTAAGCCCTTTTTAACACTTATTTTAGCCAAGTTTTAAATTTATAAAACACGATATTTCACTAACACTAAACACACATATGGGCAAGTGCACCCATCGTTGAGTGTAGTATAGCGTTGGTAAGATACCGATGTCGTCCAAGGACACAAGAGCTTTTAGTACCGGTTTATCCTCAACGTCTAATCAAAATAAAAGTTTAGAAAAATGATTTAAGCTAAGAAAAATAAAAACTAACTAAAATGCTGAAAATAAAAATAAAATAAAAACAGATAGACAAGATGAATCACTTGGTTCCGACTCGTATCTAGTATAACCTTTGATTATTTCCGCACTTCTGCACATAATTAAGAGATTATCTTAGTTATTGTAGTAGGCCCCTCTTTTGAAGGTGACGTTACCCTCACCCCAGTAGTTTGAGTCAGCAAGGATACAATCCTAAAAGGGTGGATTATTGGAAGATAATGAATTAAGTTATTAATGCAGTATTGTGGTAGGCCCCGCTTTTGGCGGTGACGTTACCCTCGGCTAAGTAGTCTGAGTCAGCAGGGATACAGTCATAAATAGCCGGGTTATAGTATTAATAGTAGTTAACTTATGAGGGGATCAAAGAGTTTGGACCCCCGCCATCCAATACCGTGAAGTATTGAAGGAGGTCCTACTAAATTTGACCCAGGTCCATTGCAGGACCTCTAAACGCTGAACAATGGCAAGACCTTTACCAAACCGTTCCCTTAACCCCCGACCAGGTAGCCAACATACCTCCATATAGACCGTGGAGATATGAATGGTGAAAATCCTTTATTTTATATAGACAGTAAAATAATGCCAAGACACCACGGACAAACGATAAGGAAAGATCACCTTC
The DNA here is from genome assembly GCA_030545235.1 of Helianthus tuberosus. Taxonomy (NCBI): domain Eukaryota; kingdom Viridiplantae; phylum Streptophyta; class Magnoliopsida; order Asterales; family Asteraceae; genus Helianthus; species Helianthus tuberosus. The sequence continues at coordinate 130,327,898 of CM060353.1, read as the reverse complement.
AACATAAGTAACTAGTTATTAAAGTCATTAATACAAAACCAAATAAAAAGTGCAAAAGATTAGAAATAAAAAATATTATACTAGACACTTTGTCTTCACCAAGTGATGTAAGAGACTTAGGCAAACATGGCCTTGATTGTCAAGAACTCTTATGATCAATCTTGGATCCCGAGACGACTCACACACTCTATGATGGACAATGGATGATGGTGGTGGATGATGGTGTTGTGATGGTGGTGGATGAAGTGTGAGAGAGGTGGTGTGCCAAGGGATGAGATGAAATGAATCCAAGCACTCCTATTTATAGGCTGAACAGAGAGCTGGGCACGGCCCCGTGCCTGTCTGACACTCTCTCTCCTCATTAATTGTAATTCGCAATTACAATAAATGCGCCTGCTGTACTTTCGACACGCCCCCGTGTCCGTTGGGCACGCCCCGTGGTGGGCAATAGAAGCTTCTATAGGTTTGTCTTTTCTGCTGCTTCTTGGGCACGGCCCCGTGCTGGCTGAGCACGGGGCGTGTTCAGCCTTCTGTCTTCTCTATTTTGCTTGGGAAGATGCCGTTGAGGGGTCGGGCAGTCCACTAGTGTTCCTTTCCTTGTATTTATGTTGGAATTAGCTGTCTTTTTGCTTCTTTTGTGTTTTTGAGCTCATTTAATCCTGAAAATACAAAAGGAAGACAAAAACACTCTTTTTCCAATATTAGTACTTAAAAAGGGTTAGTTTTATGCCTTAATTGATGTAATTTATATGTTGCATTTTGCACACATCAACAACAACAAAATAATTTAATCTAGGTGTGTTTCTAAGTTCACTTAAATCTTGTTTCTTCACTTAGCATCATCTCGTCTATCATCGTGCAACATGTATTAAAACACAATCAACAAAAGTTGGCGAGTATACAAGTTTGATACTTAGTATAACATAGAATAAAATTGTTTAACGTGCTCGTATCCAACATGAACAACAATATGCAAGTTACTAGTACTCAGAGATTGTGTAACAATATGTTCAAACCCAAGAATCTAATGCGTTAAAATAGCCTATCCCAAAGTATCACGGGAGGAAACATGTTTGACTTAACAATACCCCAAGTCTCGTGGGCGGTGCATTACTCCTATAACTCTATAATTGTTAAGGTGGGCTAGCAAAGTTAATGAGCATATATCAACACAAATAGTTTACGTAGCATACGAGATTAACATGCATCAAATTGTTCAAATTTTCACTCTGAAGTAGGGTAAAATACACATATTTATCCCGTGTAGATTGTATAATTTTTGTATAGTTTTTATTTATTATTTTTAGTATTATTCTATATTATTTTGTGTTTTGCCAGGTCCTGGTGCAAATGAAACAAAAACGAGTAATATGAAAATGACCAGCCAGTTGGGCAGAGTGCAGGGCCAGAGACCGAAGTAAAATTGTCACTATTTTATGTGAGTGGGCCAGGACCACTATCTCTATTTCATAAGTTTGGGGGCCGCCAAGAACTACAAGCCCAATAGTAATTCATGAATGTGACGAAAAGATTGGGCCTTGAAACCAATGATATTTTGCAGTATATCAACCATTGTCATAAATATACTAAAATATATCAATTTGGATGCCACGTTTTGAAGGAACATGATATATAATAACTCACTTTAATCGATTGGAGAGGAAAGCATGTACATTTATCTGTTGTTGGACCAATTAGAACTTGATGGACCAAGCCCATGTTACGAGGAAGGGAATGCCATATAATAAAGGGTGTACGTGAAGGAATAAAAGCGGGGAGGCGGCGATTATTAGAATTTTTGAAGGCTGCCAATAAATATAATCAATCAGAGGAGACGCAACATCAGACGAACGAAGAACACATCAGGGATCGAAAAGAAAAAGAAGAAAAAGAATTAGTTCAAGCTGTGGATCAGGATTCAAGTCGGGTTCGCAAACGTGTTAGTTTGTTTTAAATTCTTTACATTATTTAAACCTATGAATATGTTTTGCTACTCGGTTCAGACTTATTTCTTGTTCTTGACTATGGTTCTTGGCTAATTTTCTTTAACTACCTAGGCTAATGACAATTGTTTAACAAAGTTTGGATTTTTATTCGTTAATAACGTTGGTTTATGAATTTTCTTGAAAAGTAAAGAACTTTGGAACCTTTAATTTGGTGTGTATGCGTGCTTGATATTGTTTGAATATTAATTATTACTTCGTATGATTCTTGGTGACGGTCTTTATCACATAATAGAGTCATGCTAGGGTTCTAGGTTTAGGTGAGTGTCTATATCACATAATAAATCTTTAACTCTTTAAGGTGAAATTACGTAACTAACCTTAGAAGTAATATTCGGTAATCTTATAAAATCAAGTGTTCTACTAATCTTGTCGCTGTAAGGCTCGAGGTTATTAATAGGTCTCGGTTTGGTATATAGCTAGGATTAGGTTTTGTAAGAAATCGATCTTAGTTCCCTAATCATACTCGTGTCTATTAAACCAAGTTAAAATCCAAAGTTGCCTTAGACTTTCGCGATGTAAGGTAGATTGTCATATTAGGACACTTTTCAAGAAGTTAGAGGACTGTAAGGAAATCTAACAACCGGTAGTCGTAACAGCCTTGTAGAGTCTCACAAGTTTCTTCCTGAGAAGGGTCGAGAGGTCTTAGTAGGGATTTCTTAGGGTTTAGCATTAAAAGATCCCGGTTCCATACCACGTTAATTCTGAATAGAAATCCATTCCTAGTTGAACATGAGTCTAGCCTAGGTAGCCTTCATCATCACTGAGTTAAGTCTTCGTCCAATTTCGTGTCTAGTTAATCTAGCTAATTTAGTTTAAAAATAATTGCAAATTTAGGATTTTTAGTAAACCCCCTCCCCTCAAATATAAAAACAGTTAGAGTCCGTGTCAGTCTAAGTCTAGATAGAAGTTAGTTAACGTAATTAGAGAGTCTCGTGGGTTCGATACTCGGACTTACTTAGGCTATACTGCATTGACCGGTACACTTGCCGGTTGTGTGGTCTAGGTTTTAGAGAGTCTTAGTTTATAAATTTAAAACTTAGAGAGTCTAGTTTAGGGTTTAATTTAGTTAATTTAATTAGACCACTTTTAGCACATCACACTCCCAATAGTCTAAAGGGAGATTAACATGTTTCAATATGGATAGAGTGTGATTCAAATAGTTTCAAGTGTTTTCGTGTTTTTACATAGAATACATGTTGCACCCAAAAGTGTTTAAAAGTAAAATGGGTTCGAGTATACTCACAAAATTGCATGCGTTTTCCAATTTATCCAACGTGGCGAGGTTGTTGAGACTAGGAAGTTGAATGTGTTCGATTTGGAGTTTAAGAGGATGTTTATGTTTAGGGTTTACGGATTTAAAGTTTAAAGACATGAAAATAGGCATACGAAAATAATCATCCATCACATATGATGTTTAGATGATATACTTACTAACTTGACAATGTCCACTTGTTCATCATCAAGAGTTTGGTTTGTTTGAATGTTATATAGGTATTACATAGAGTATCCTATATCATATATGTCAAGCATGAGGTAGAAGATTAAAGTCTTCATATAGGCACCTCTAAGTATCATGGAATTCATACATGAGGTAGGAAGAACAAAGCTTCCATTTAGGTACCTCTATTGTTCACCACTACACTTGTTGTTATAAACAACAAGGAGTGTCATGAACTTACAAGAAATAATGATATAACAACAACTAATCTATGGAAAAACATCAAGCAATGTGTGGATTTTTAAGTAGGATAGCCCAAGCTAATACTAAATCACACAATCATCAAGCTTTATACTTGAACATCACTTGTGGGTTAAACCCTTGAACAAAACAGAAAGTTTGTGAGGTTTTAACCTCTGATTTAACATGTCTCAACCTTGTTTTTAAGCTTAACTAACCATAGATGAGTTTATAATCATTAGGACATAGGTTTGAGATGAGTTAGACTCAAGTTCAACTAAGATTAACAATGTTTTAGATGAAAACAGAAAAGTCAGTCAACTTTGGAGCCTTTTTGGTGACGTTCCAGGGCCTGGTTTTCCATGGAAAACCAATGGAAACGTAGCTAAGGTCAAACCAAAGAAGTAGGAAAAAGAATCGAGAGAATCGGATAAGAAATGAGTGAGTTATGCATATTTTTGTGAAGGTTGGTGTTTCTACTCGAACTTGAGATTTGCAGTTGATTATAGACTAATTTGGGAGAGTTTAGAGTGATTAGAAAAGTGTAAATGGCTTGGAAGAGGCTTGGTATTTATAGGGAGTGATTAGGTTAGTTGGTGGTTGGTTAATTAATGCTAAACAAGGTTTAAATTCAAAGAAAAACACAAAAAAATGACGCTAAAAATCGAGCTAAAAGGGGTCTGATCACGGCTGTTTGGGCCTTCGCAGCAAGGCTTTAAGAGATTAAGGGTGCCCAATTATTTAAATGAGGAGTCCCAACCCAGCTGGTTAGGCGCGCGTGTGTGAAGGTTGTTGACCCGGGTTCGATCCCCGTTGTCAGTAGCTTTTTACTTTTTTTACTTAAAACCTTATATTTTCAAAAGTTACATAACCAGCCCCAGCAACTTTTACACTTTCGAAAATTGCACAAATCACCCCTGCACTTTTAGTTAATCAAGTTATATTGTAAAAAAAGAAAACTAACTTTACGGTTTAAGCTAACTAAGTTAATTTACTAACTTAATATTTAACGAAACTAACTAGATATTATTAAATAAACTTTTAAATAGTAAAATTAATTAATTTAATTAATTAAATTAAATAAAATAGGATAGATATATATTTGTGAACGAATTTAAATTAGGATAAAAGCCTTTAAACGATTATTCATTTCACGAAGCTTCCGAATCTCATTATTTTAAGAGTTTTGACTAGTTTAACGAGTATCGAGTTTCATTGTGTAATAACGAGCCAAGAGCCTTGGATAATATATCCATTGCAACGAAAGACGGCATGCGAGAGTACAAAGTTTCCAAAAATAGGATTTTAAGCAAGGGTTTCCAAATATAGAAAATATGAAAATGCAGGGCGTTACAATTCGCACCCCCGCCATCCAATACCAGTGGGTATTGAAGGAGGTCCTAGTAAGCTTGACCCAGGTCCCTGCAGGATCTATACGCTGAACAAGGCAAGAACCTTAACAAACCATTCCCTTAACCCCCGACCAGGTAGCCAACATATCTCTATACAGACAATAGAGATATGAATGGTGAAAATCTTTTATTTTATATAGACAGTAAAATAACGGCAAGACACCACGGACAAATGATAAGGAAGTTTCACCTTCAACATAAGAAACTAGTTATTAAAGTCATTAATACAAAACAAAATAAAAAGTGCGAAAAGATTAAAAATCAAAAGTATTACGTTAAATGTTTGTCTTCACCAAGTGATGTAAGAGACTTAGGCAAACATGGCATTTGATTGTCAAGAACTCTTACTATCAATCTTGGATCCCGAGACTACTACACACACTCCAAGGTGGATGATGGATGATGGTGGTGGATTTTTTGCAGATCCTTGGGCACGGGGGCGTATTGGGGTGAGCACGGCCCCGTGCTGAACTTGCTGTAATGAAGAAAAATTATCGGGAGGCTCTGCTTTTGTGCATGGGGTGTGGGTTCAAGTTTCCCTTAGTAACCTCCACCATTTCGAGTGTGTTTTATTCCTGAAAAGTAAAACTAAACTAGAAAACATAAAAGTTAATCTAAACTAAAACTAAGGATAGTTACGCGGAATGCCTTCGTTGTGCGCCACGTTTATAAGGGTTCTTGGCTAGACCCAAAGTCAGTCATATGTTACCCAAGTGGGATGTTTTGCATCCCATGTTGCACCGTCGGAGAGCATCATCCAAGCTTGAGTCTATGACATTCATGTAGTTGATTGGGTCGTCGTCTTCTACTCTTTTCCCAACCCTGAACTCCATCTCTTTGTCCCCAACCCTCAATGTTAATTTCCCACCATTCATGTCTACCATTGCATGAGCTGTGGCTAGGAATGATCTTCCTAGAATAAGTGGTACTTCGGTGTCTTCCTCCATATCAAGTATGACAAAGTTGGCCGGGAAGACAAAGTCTTCGACTTTTACCAATAGATTTTCGGCGACACCTTGTGGATATTTGATAGACCTATTGGCGAGTTGTATGCTCATTTTCGTGGGGCTTGTTTTACCAAGTCCGAGTCGGTCAAACATTGATGTGGGCATGAGATTGATGCTAGCCCCAAGATCGGCTAGTGCATTGCGTATGGGTGATCCCCCTAGGGAACAAGGGATGGTGAAGTTTCCGGGGTCGATTTTCTTTTGTGGGAGTTTGTTAAGTAGAACGACGGAGCATTCTTCACTTAAATTAACTAATTGCAATGTTTCAGTTTTCCTTTTGTGAGTGAGAAAGTCTCTCATAAATTTTGAATATTTAGGCATTTGAGTGAGGACTTCCACAAATGGAAGATTGATGTGCAATTTTTTTAGTAAGTTTACGAGTTTTGTGAATTGCTCATCGGTCTTTTGGCGAAGTAACCGACCGGGGTAAGGCACCGGGGGGGGGGGGGGGTTCTTGGTAGGTTCTTGGCTTGGCAGAGGAGTTGTCTCTTTTTGGGGTGTTGGTGAAGTTGTGTTTTGGTTAGACGGACTCTTCTCGGTTGGAGGTAGTGGAGCCTCCTCGGGACCTACGGTACGGTTTCTCAATGTGATGAGATGCACTTGCACCTTTGGGTTGGTTTCGGTATTGCTGGGTAACGCGCCTTGTGGTCTCTCGGAGAAATTTTGAGCTAGTTGATTTAGTTTTTTTGAATACTAGCTTGTTGATTTCTAAAGCTCGATTCCATTTGCTGGAATCGATCTGAGTTTTTCTTTTCGGTGTCGGAGATGAGGCGTGAGATAGTATCTTCAAGCCTCTCTCGTCCCCCTTGTTGTTGTTGAGAGAAATTTTGTGACTCATTTCTTGGTTGTTGAAAGTTTGTTCGTTGGTTTTGATTTTGTTGGTTTCTACTATTGCCGGGTTCTCTCCAACCAAGATTAGGGTGGTTACGCCATCCTTAGTTGTAGGTACCCGTCGGAGGACCTGACAGTCTAGGTCTATTATCAATGTAGTTTACCGTTGCTTTTGATTATCTATTTCTTTCATACAACTCCAATTTTCATGTGGCCCACCACACCCCTCACAAGCCATAACCGATGCCGTTTTTGCCATTTCTAACTTTTTGATTTTCGAAGAGAGGGCCTCGATTTGGGCTTCTAAAGAAGTGCTTTCGTCTACCTTATGGGCGCCCGGGGCAAAAGATTTTGTGCCTCAGGGAGTGTGCCACTGAAAATTGTTTTAAGCAATTTCCTCAATCTGATTATAAATTTCATTTGGGCGACGATTACCTAGAAGTCCCCCGGAGCTAGAGTCAAGTGTTTGTCTTGTGTGTGGTAACAACCCATTATAGAAAGTGGATACTTGTTGCCATACCGCAAAACCATGATAAAGGCACATTCTTAGTATCTCCTTGAACCTTTCCTAAGTTTCATATAAGGATTCCCCATCCTCTTGTGAGTATGTATTAATTTCAGTCATTAATTTAGTCGTTTTAGAAGGAGGGAAATACTTATATAAAAACTTTTGGGCTAGTTCATGCCAAGTGTTTACCGAGCCACTTGGGAGGGTGTTAAGCCAAGCCTTAGCTCGGTCTTTTAGTGAAAACGGGAACATTCGGAGGCGGATGACGTCGTTTGATGCCCCATTGATTCGAAAAGTATCACATATTTCCAAGAATTTGGTAACATGTGAGTGAGGATCTTCGTCCGCAAGCCCATGGAAAGTTGCGGAGTTTTGGAGCATTTGAATCAAATGCGGGCGAAGTTCGAAGTTGTTGGCATCGACATTCGGTGCATTGATAGCGGCGCCGAGATTACCTACCGTGGGCCGTAGGTAATCCATTAGGGTACGTTGATCCGCCATTGGGAGTGGGTCCCCCGTAACTTTCTCTTGGATTTTAGCTTTAAGTCTTTTTCTAAGAAAGAACTCGGGTTCGTCTAGAGGTTCTTTTATATCTTTATTGGAACTAAAGCTCATGCACTGCGTAGGAAGTTCAGGTGTAGCGCCTGGGTTCCAAGTCATGCGATAAAAACAAAAAGATTGTTGGTCAGAAGTCTCACCACGGCCCCGTGCTCAGCTGAACACGGCCACGTGGTCGTGGTTATAGTGATTGTTTTCCGGATCCCTGTTACTAGAGAGTTCAACACGGCCCCGTGCTGCACCAACACAGCCCCGTGCTTAGCTCTCTGTAACTCAGAAAATAAAAACTGCCAGTAAGGATGCTGGGCATGGCCCGTGTCCGACCAGGCACGGCCCCGTGCTGCAGTGTGTAGAAACTGAAAAATTTAGAGAAATCCTAAAAAAATAGAAAAATAAGAAAAACGATTAGGCCGTTGATTCCTAACTTTCTTAAAATCATTGTGTCCCCGGCAACGGCGCCAAAAACTTGATGCGTGTGTAGCGTTATATATTTTTATTGATATTTTAAGCCCTTTTTAACACATTAGTCAAGTTTTAAATTTATAAAACACGATATTCTACTAACACAAAACACACATATGGGCAAGTGCACCCATCATGAGTGTAGTATAGCGTTGGTAAGATACCGAGGTCGTCCAAGGACACAAGAGCTTTTAATACCGGTTTATCCTCAACGTCTAATCAAATCAAAAGTTTTAGAGAAGGTTTTAAACATGAAAATGAAAACTAAAAATGCTGAAAAATAAAATAAAACAGATAGACAAAATGAATCACTTGGATCCGACTTGCCTTTAATGTAACCTTTGATGATTTCCGCACTTTTGCACTTTTTAAGAGATTATCTTAGTTATAGTAGTAGGCCCCTCTTTTGAAGGTGACGTTACCCTCAACCCAGTGGTTTGAGTCAGCAAGGATACAATCTCAAAGGGTCGGAATATTAAAAGATAATTAATTAAGTTATTAATGCGTAATGTGGTAGGCCCTTCTTTTGAAGGCGACGTTACCCTCGGCTAAGTGGTTTGAGTCAGCAGGGATACAATCCCAAGTAACCGGGTTAATGTATTAATATTACATATGATGGGATCAAGCCATTCGCAACCCCGCCATCCAATACCAATGGGTATTGAAAGAGGTCCTAGTAAGCTTGACCCAAGTTCTTGCAGGATCTATACACTGAACAAGGAAAGAACCTTACCAAACCATTCCCTTAACCCCTGACCAGGTAGCCAACATATCTCTATATAGACCGTAGAGATATGAATGGTGAAAATATTTTATTTTATATAGACAGTAAAATAACGCCAAGACACCACGGACACATGATAAGGAAGTTTCACTTTCAACATAAGAAACTAGTTATTAAAGTCATTAATACAAAACCAAATAAAAAGTGCAAAAAGATTTAAAATCAAAAGTATTACATTAAATGTTTGTCTTCACCAAGTGATGTAAGAGACTTAGGCAAACATGGCCTTTGATTGTCAAGAACTCTTACTTATCAATATTGGATCCCGAGACTACTACACACACTCTAAGGTGAATGATGGTGGTGGATGTGGGTGTTGTAGTGGTGGTGAAGTGGGAGATAGGTGGTTTACCATGGGATGCCTTTGAAGTGAACCAAGCACCCCTATTTATAGCTTGCACAGACGCCCAGACACGGCCCCGTGGCCATCCTCTTTCTCTTTCTTCATTAATTTCAATTGTCTGTATTAGGCTCTACACGGCCCCGTGTTCGCTGGGCACAGCCCCGTGTGTAGAAGCATATCTTTACTATCAAGATTAGCTAGATTATGCGAATCTTAGCATTGACCACGACCCGTGTTGAGCTGGGCACCCCCCCGTGCTGGGAATAAAAGCTTCTATAACTTTGTCTTTTCTGCAGACACCTGACCACGCCCCCGTGTCCGCTGGGCACGGGGCCGTGTTCAGACTTCTGTTTCTTGTTTTTGCTTGGGAAGATGTTGTCGAGGGGTTGGGCATGCCACGTTTATTCTTTTTCTTAGTATTTAAGTTAGTTTTTGCTGCATATTTGTTCCTTTTGTTCATTTAAGCTCATTCGGTCCTGAAAATATGAAAGGAAGACAAAAGCACATTTTTTCCAACATTAGTACTAAAAAATGGTTAGTTTTATGCCTCATTTGATGTAATTTATATGTTGCATTTTACACACATCATATGTTGATAACCTAAATATAATTGGAACTCCAGGGGAGCTTCAAAAGGCAGTTGAATACTTTAAAAGAGAATTTGAAATGAAAGACCTTGGAAAGACAAAGTTTTGTCTTGAATTACAAATTGAACATGTCACACCCTCAATTTCCACATGTAGAGTATTACCGCGAGGCGTGTGACTGAGCAGGCTCATGCCACCAATCATATTGAACATTAAATATAATAAAGTAAATTCACCACTACCAATACGATTAGTGACTAAAGTTTAAAGTTCAAAAGCTACGTTAAAGTTAACAGCGGAAGCATAAAGTTTAATAATCCAAACAATAGTTTCAACATTCGGGATATTATCAAAACCCCAACAAGGTTCAACGCAACCACTACACTCCTCCGCAGCAAGCTCCCGAGCTGTACCTAAGGAACTGCAAAGCATGCAGTGGGGTGTCAACATAAAGTTGGCGAGTTCACGGTTTTCCAGTTTTATTTCCAAAAACATAAGTTGTTAAATTACTCATTTACAATCATGTTATGGGGAGCTACCCCATTTTAAGCTACTAAACTGCGTATTACTGAATACAGGTGACTGTGACGTTGTTTGTGCCCCAAGTCAATGTCTATCATCATTGACCATATGCTTAGGCATAATAGTTCACGCCTGTAACAACCCGAACAACCAAAGGTTCCTAGTTGTTCCTTGTTACCGTTATTTCATTTTGTAAAACACTTGTATTCCGAGATTCGATGACTATTAAGGGTTAACTATATTTTAAACGCATTTTATATAGTCTATTTATCACAGTTTAAACGCTTATTACTTGAATGCTCCTCGCAACGCAAACTCAATGAGAACTCGAAACACGGATTTATTTATGTCATTTATATTATTATGTGTTTAAATGTTAGATGTGTTATATGTGTGGAAACTCGCTTAAGACGCTCAAACGCTCACTCTCGTAATTCGATTTATCACGATAAAATGTGATGCAACACAACACTTAATAACACCCGTAAATGAATCAAAGTTGGAAATCCATAAAATACAAACTCTGTCGTCCGAATGGAGCCCATCCGTCCGGATTGAGCCTATCTGTCCGAATGGAGCCCATCCGTCCGGATGGAGTCCATATGGGTATAGCGCATCCGGGCACAAAGCAAGACCTCACCCTTAAACTATAAATAGAGGCCTTGTGTCCTCATTTCAACTCTTCTAGTCCATCCAAACGCTCTCAGAGATTCTGGTTGCGATCAGAATTGTTGTAAGCATTCTCTTTCAATCTCCATTCCACTCCTACTCCATCTTCTTGCATCATAATCACACACACACACACACACACTTTAACCTTCCTCAAATCATTGATTCTAAATATCTCGAAGATGGTTTCCACTCGTTTTGCCTAGGCAAACTGCTGTGGAGCATCACTCAACCGAGATTGAATCGAGTTATAAGAGATTATAACATTTTACAACTTATTTATGAATTCCTCTTTGATTTTTATGCAACGGTTGTCGCAACCCCCGATCCCTGATCCCCGGGAACGGGCGGCCGCGAGCCAACTTCGGTGGTATCGTGTGTCGTTTAATTTGGCAGCGGAAATTTTTCATCAGGACCGTAGTTAGGAAATGTTTATCAGAGTAAAACCACCATTTATAAATAAACATATTGGGATGAAACCCAAGTTTCTTATTACAATACATTTATAGAGACAAACCCTATTTTATTTGAATTAAAATGCTTTCTTTATTTAGGTAACTTTTATAGCCACTTTTCCAAGCCTTCAGTGCTGTCCAGCTAGCTTCTAATTGGCTTTCACATTATGTTACCTGAAACGCGTTTTATAAACATTTGTCAGTGGGAAATACTGGTGAGTGAATCCCAGTTTAATCAAGTTTAAATAAAATTCAAAGTGAACAGTATTGAGAGCGATTACAATGTTTATATCTACACAATTACTCCATTAGTACTGTCAATCCACTGACTATTGGGTCATATTACACATTGGCTAACTCATTGTCCAATGGTAACGTATTGTCATCCCGACTTACTACTCACAGTGTAGTACATTTTGTATACAAAACCCCAACATACTGGCAGTAATTGAAGAATTACAAAGACTCAATCATTGCTAAATTGCATTGTAAAATAGTTAAGGTTTTGTAAAAACTGTTAACAAAAAGGAGATTACTCACATTGCTGTTTTAGATTTTTCGTAAGGGTTTCCTGGTGATAATCTAAAATTTACACAAATGTACACGCGTTAGTATAATAACCCATTTTAACATTAGCAATACCCTCCCCGAGACGGCATTCAAATGACTACATCGGGCAGAACCACGACAGCCATTACGGAACCCTAGATCAATCGGGCAGCGTATCTAATACGTATCCAGGGGTTATAATACTTACAACGGAGCAGAACTTCGCTACTTAGGGGGATATAATACCCGAGTATTACTTCTACTACTTCAGAATTCGTTTAGAAAGAAAAGATGTGAGTGACGGAAATGAAATCCCGAGGCCTCCTTATATAGTTGCTGAATCTGGTCCTCTCGCGGCCCGCGTAACACATGGGCTGTGCTTACGCGGCCCGCGTCAACCCTGGTCAACAGGGTAGCTTGTCCGGATCATCTACTAGGCTCGACACGATGATGACACGTGTCATCACCGGCCTGCGCCACATTTTGGGACTCTCGCGGCCCGCGTTAACTAAACGGGGGTCTTACGCGGCCCGCTTGAACTTAAGAAAATCAACGAAATCAGGTTTCAACCTTGAAACCGCCCGCGTAAGAGTTGAGGTGGGTCTACGCGGCCCGCCTCAGCTTAATAATTAGATTTTTATTTATTTTAAATACTATTTAATGTAATTGAGGCCCGTTTTCGCTTATGGGGTGTATTTAAAGACATATTGGGTCAATTTAAAATATTCTGGGGTGTCAGAATTATTTATAAGGGTGTCGGTTTATTTGAGGATTGTTACATCCTCCCCACCTTGTTTTAGAGCTCGTCCTCAAGATCTACTGGAAAAAATGCGGATATTTCCTTTGCATTTCAGATTCAAGCTCCCATGTATACTCAGGTCCTCTTTTGGAGTCCCACTTTACTTTGACTAGAACTAATCTCTTGCGTTTGAGATTCTTGACTTTCATGTCTTCAATCTATAGAGGCCTTTCTACAAACTTGAGTTGTTTATTTACCTCTATATCCTTAAGAGGTACTATTTGCGACTCATCAGCTAAGCACTTCTTAAGATTAGATACATGAAATACATCATGTATTCCTGCCATTTCCTCTGGCAGTTGTAGCTGATAGGCTACAGGTCCTATTCTTCTAATAATTTCAAAAGGTCCAATATACTTGGGACTTAGCTTTCCTCTTTTGATGAATCTTACCACTCCTTTCCAAGGAGAGACTTTCAATAATACTTTATCTACTACTTGAAATTCCAATGGCTTGCATCGGTTATCGGCATAGCTCTTCTGTCGATCACGTGCCGCTTTCAGTCGTTCCTTGACTTGAATAATCTTGTCAGTTGTTTCTTGCACTATCTTAGGTCCAGATAGTTGCTTTTCCCCAATTTCTGCCCAACAGACTGGGGTTCGGCACTTTCGTCCATAAAGTGCTTCGAATGGTGCAACATTGATACTTGTGTGATAACTATTATTATAAGAAAATTCTATTAAAGGTAAGTGATCGTCCCAATTACCTCCAAAATCAATTACACAAGCTCTAAGCATGTCCTCCATTGTCTGAATTGTTCTTTCGCTTTGTCCATCCATTTGAGGATGATAAGCTGTGCTCAGATTTAATTTGGTTCCCATTGCCTTTTGGAAACTTGACCAAAAATGAGAGGTAAATCGGCTATCCCTATCAGAAACAATTGATAAAGGAATTCCATGTAAAGAAACAATTTCATTTACATACATCTTAGCTAGTTGTTCCATACTGAAAGTTTCCTTCATTGGTAGGAAATGAGTTGACTTAGTTAGCCTATCTACAATCACCCAGATTGTATCATTACCTTTCCTTGTTTTGGGTAATTTAGTAACAAAATCCATTGTTATTAATTCCCATTTCCATACTGGCATTTCTAATTGCTGTAACAAATCTGAGGGTTTCTGGTGTTTAGCTTTAACTTGTGAACAAGTTAAACATTTAGAAACATAAGGTGCTATGTCCTTTTTCATTCCTATCCACCAGAAATTTTTCCTTAAATCTTGATACATCTTATCATTTTCTGGATGCATCGTATACTTAGACTTATGGGCTTCTTCTAATATACGGTGACGTAGGTTTCCTAATTTAGGTATCCACATTCTCTTTTTATGGAATCTCCATATTCCATCTCTTCCTTGTTCTAATTCTTTTAGCATGCCTTTTAGCTTTTCAGTATCTTCCTTGATTACTGATTCTTGGGCTTCTCTTATTTGATCATTTAAATCTACTTGCAGATTTAATTAAAGAGAACGTACCCTTTTTGGCTTTTCATGATACTTTCGGCTTAAAGCATCTGCCACAACATTTGCTTTTCCTTCATGATACTGAATATCACAATCATAATCACTAAGCATCTCCATCCAGCGTCTTTGTCTCATATTCAACTCCTTTTGCTTGAAAATATACCTTAAACTCTTATGATCTGTGAATATGGTAAACTTACTACCATAAAGGTAATGTCTCCAAATCTTAAGAGCAAAAATTATAGCTCCTAATTCTAGATCATGGGTTAAATAATTCTCTTCATGATTCTTAAGTTGTCGAGAGGCGTAAGCTATAACCTTTTGGCGTTGCATTAATACACATCCATAACCTAACTTAGAAGCATCACAATAGACTACAAAGTCTTCAGTTCCTTATGGTATCGCTAATATGGGTGTATTAGTTAATCTTTGCTTAAGAATTCTAAAAGCTTCTTCTTGTTTTAATCCCCATTCAAACTTAACATATTTACAGGTTAGCTTAGTTGAAGGAATGGTTATTCTAGAAAAATCTCGAATAAATCTTCTATAATTGCTGGCCAATCCTAGGAAACTTCTAACCTCGGTTGGTGACTCAGGGGTTTTCCATTTAGTAATTGCCTCAATCTTAGTGGGATCCACATGAATTCCTTCATAATTAACTAAATGTCCAAGAAATTGTACCTGTTCTAACCAAAACTCGCACTTTGAAAATTTAGCATAAAGCTTTTCCTTTCTTAATAAACTTAAAAGTGCGTGCAAATGCTTTGCATGATCCTCTTTATTCTTAGAGTAAATGAGAATATCATCTATGAAGACTATTATTAATTTATCCAAATATGGCTTACATATTCGGTTCATCATGTCCATAAATGCAGCTGGGGTATTGGTTAAACCAAATGGCATGACAGTAAACTCATAATGACCATACCTCGTTCTAAATGCGGTTTTAGGAATATCCTCTTCATGTACCTTTAATTGATGATATCCTGACCTTAAATCGATTTTAGAGAAAAATCGAGCTCCTTGCAGTTGGTCGAACAGATCATCGATTCTCGGTAATGGGTACCGATTCTTAATCGTGACATTGTTTAATTCACGGTAGTCAATGCACATACGCATCGATCCGTCCTTCTTTTTAACGAATAATATCGGTGCTCCCCATGGTGACGAACTTGGTTGTATAAATCCTTTCTCCAGCAATTCATCCAATTGTTTCTTCAGTTCCTGCATTTCGGCGCGTGCCAAAAGGTAGGGTGCTTTGGCAATCGGTGACGTTCCTGGTAGCAGGTGAATTTTGAATTCAACTTCTCTATCCGGCGGTAGTCCTGGTAATTCCTCTGGAAAGACATCTGAAAACTGAGACACTACTGGAATGTCTTTTAGTTCTTTTCCTTTAGTCTTATTGATTATGGAAATCAAATACACTAGAGATCCTTTTCTTATATAACTTGCAGTTTTCATCACAGAGATGAATTTTGTGGACCTAGAGGGCTTATCTCCTTTTATTGTGATCATTTTACCTTTTGGTGAAATTACTTGGATTGACTTTTGATCACATATAATACTGGCTTTATTGGTTATTAACCAATCCATTCCTAAAATGATATCAAATCCTGCCAGATTCATGGGATAAATGTTTGCCATAAACTTTTGGTTTAAAATTTCTATTCTTGCTCCTTGTAAGATTTCAGAAATCCTAACTGTTTCTCCATTAGCTGTCTCTACTAGACATTCTTGTGGTAGTTTAGTTAATGACAGATTAAGGAGTTTGCAAAATGATGTATTAATAAAACTTTGGTTTGCACCAGAGTCAAATAATACTTTAGCAAAAACATCATTAACTAAAAACGTACCAGCTATGACTTCTGGAATCATCTTGGCTTCATCTGCAGTCAGAACAAATGCTCTAGAATTTTTAGTGTTCTTGTTGTCTGCAGCTGGGGCTAGTTTTGGACAGTTTGGCCTGATATGACCTTTTTCTCCACAGTTGTAACATAATCCATGACTGGATTTCTTCCTGCAGTGGTCTTCCTTGTGTCCTGGCATCTTGCAATAATTGCAAAGAGTAGAGCATTTTCCCGAATGCTTTTTCTTCCAGACCTTGCAGAAAGGTGCAGAGGTAGAACCCATATTCCTACGGTTGTATTTCCTAGAATGGAATTCTTGAGTAAGTCTTTGGGCTAGGTTTTTCCTCTGGTCTTCTTCTCTGGTACGGACTAGTTCATCTGTCAAGGTGTTTGTTAATTCTACAGCTTCTTCTATGGTTTGGGGTCTAGCTGCCTTGACTACATGTCTAATCTCTCCAATTAATCCCCAAATGTAACGGGAGATTAATACCGGCTCTGGTGATGCAAGAGTTAGCACTATTCTAGCATATTCGAAGAATATTTTAGTGTATCCCTTACTATCCACTCCATTCATCCTAAGGTTTAGGAATTTGTTTGCTATTTGTTCTTTTTCATTAGGAGGGCAGAACTTTCTTTCTACCATGTTCCTAAATTCTTCCCATTCCATATTGTATACCTTATCACTTCCTTTTGACTGGAGGATAGTGTTCCACCATTCTAAGGTTGAGTTCTTAAATAGATTGGAAGCAAACATTATTTTGTCTTCTTTCGCACACTTGCTTATTTTCAGAACAACCTCTGTTTTCTCTATCCAGCGTAGAGCTGCAATGGGTTCTTCATTGCCCGAGAATTCTATAGGTTTACAGGACCAGAATTCTTTGTAAGAACAACCATAAGACATGGTTCTTCTTCTTTTGGGAATAGGCATTTGAAGTACGGGTCCATTGTTCACGCTGTGTTCTGGTTCAATTGGTCGCTTACTGCTATGCTTACTTTTATTATTCACTTCTTGAATAGTTTGAATAATAAATGGCATTGCATCTATGATTCCTTGTGCCACTATATGTTGAACAGCACTATTATCCATTTGGTTTCCATTGTTATTGATGCTTGGATTTTCATTAACCACGTTAATGTTACTCTGGTTATCATTATTCAGATTTCCTTGATTTCCTTCATCGGCCATCTGAATTTTAAACATTTATCCCATATTAATATCACAAAATAATATTTAATATAGTCAATCACATGACATGCATTTTTGCCAAAAGCGTCGATCATTGCGACTTTACTCTATTCATCTATTATCTATTACATACCAGTACTAGAAATAAAAATTACAATACCAACAGAAATAAATAATATTAGGCATCCGTACACACATATTTTATTTTATTATTATTATTACTATTACCATCTCACCGTCACATTCACGGATATGGATTCATCCAGAAATCCATATTGCGCTCATCGTATTTCCATACGAGACGCTCTCCCACCTGTCTCATTCTCTCACTGCTTTCTAAAATTTCCTCACCAAATGTCCTAAGTTCTTGTACGTTTTCTGCACTCATTGGGGGTGCAGGTTCTAGGACTGGGTTTGAAATCTGGGGTGCGGGTTCTTGATATGGGGGTGAAAGTGCCTGAAATCGGTAAGGATCTTCTAAGATCTCCCTAACGTATTTGTCATGGTAATAGGGATCTAAAGGGTCCATACCTGGGTAGGCTCCTATGTTCTGCATGGGGGTGTCTTCATGTATCGGGTAACGTTGCACATAGTCCCTAACGTCATCCCACTAGGGATCGTAATTTGGGTCTAGGGGGTTTGGTGCAGGTACCCTAGGGAACGGGCTTAGCTCTGATACCACCTTCTGTCGCAACCCCCGATCCCTGATCCCCGGGAACGGGTGGCCGTGAGCCAGCTTCGATGGTATCGTGTGTCGTTTAATTTGGCAGCGGAAATTTTTCATCAGGACCGTAGTTAGAAAATGTTTATCAGAGTAAAACCACCATTTATAAATAAACATATTGGGATGAAACCCAAGTTTCTTATTACAATACATTTATAGAGATAAACCCTATTTTATTTGAATTAAAACGCTTTCTTTATTTAGGTAACTTTTATAGCCACTTTTCCAAGCCTTCAGTGCTGTCCAGCTGGCTTCTAATTGGCTTTCACATTATGTTACCTGAAACGCGTTTTAAAAACATTTGTCAATGGGATATACTGGTGAGTGAATCCCAGTTTAATCAAGTTTAAATAAAAGTCACAGTGAACGTATTGAGAGCGATTACAATGTTTATATCTACACAATTTCTCCATTAGTATTGTCAATCCACTGACTATTGGGTCATATTACACATTGGCTAACTCATTGTCCAATGGTAACGTATTGTCATCCCAACTTACTACTCACAGTGTAGTACATTTTGTATACAAAACCCCAACATACTGGCAGTAATTGAAGAATTACAAAGACTCAATCACTGCTAAATTGCATTGTAAAATAGTTAAGGTTTTGTAAAAACTGTTAACAAAAAGGAGATTACTCACATTGCTGTTTTAGATTTTTCGTAAGGGTTTCCTGGTGATAATCTAAAATTTACACAAATGTACACACGTTAGTATAATAAACCATTTTAACATTAGCAATACCCTCCCCGAGACGGCATTCCAATGACTACGTCGGGCAGAACCACGACAGCCATTACGGAACCCTATATCAATCGGGCAGCGTATCTAATACGTATCCAGGGGTTATAATACTTACAACGGAGCAGAACTTCACTACTTAGGGGGATATAATACCCGAGTATTACTTCTACTACTTCAGAATTCGTTTAGAAAGAAAAGATGTGAGCGACGGAAGTGAAATCCCGAGGCCTCCTTATATAGTTGTTGAATCTGGTCCTCTCGCGGCCCGCGTAACACATGGGCTGGGCTTACGCGGCCCGCGTCAACCCTGGTCAACAGGGTAGCTTGTCCGGGTCATCTACTAGGCTCGACATGATGATGACACGTGTCATCACCGGGCTGCGCCATATTTTGGGACTCTCGCGGCCCGCGTTAACTAAACGGGGGTCTTACGCGGCCCGCTTGAACTTAAGAAAATCAACGAAATCAGGTTTCAACCTTGAAACCGCCCGCGTAAGAGTTGAGGTGGGTCTACGCGGCCCGCCTCAGCTTAATAATTAGATTTTTATTTATTTTAAATACTATTTAATGTAATTGTGGCCCGTTTTCGCGTATGGGGTGTATTTAAAGACATATTGGGTCAATTTAAAATATTCTAGGGTGTCAGAATTATTTATAAGGGTGTCGGTTTATTTGAGGATTGTTACAACGTTGGTGGAATCGGGAATCCGTCAAACTCTCGACTCCCCTCATTATCGCGAGCCGACTTTAGGTTTAATTTCCACCAAGGAGATGATTTGTTTAACAGGTCAAACATGAATTCTCGTAAAGAATAGCGCATTCGTCTGAATGGGCTATGCCCATCCGTTTGAATGGACTATACCCATCCGATCGAATGGCCTATGCCCATCCGTCCGGATGGACTTGACCTGATATTTTTTTTTTGTTGATTTTGATTCTACATCTGTCTTCATTAATTAAAACATTTTATCTACTTAACTAAAAAAATTAAAAAAAAAATTCAACAATTTTTGGATAAGACCAACTAAAATCAAAACGGTTCACAACAATCACAGTCCACCCGTCCGAATAGACTAAGCCCATCCGCCCGAATAGACTATGTCCATCCGTCTGAATGGACAAAGCCCATCCGATCGAGTGGACTATGTCCATTCGTCCGAATGGACTGTTGGACATTTAACTCGCTCTCTTTCGTGTACTCTCAATAATCGGATCCGACGCACTTTCACATCAGTAGTCTTATACCCTCGCCTAACCATTTCAGCATAATCTTGAGACTTCGTCAACTCAACTTGTGGTTTACGTGTATTCCCTACGCAAAGTTGTGAGTATACTCGGACCCTTTTCGCTTAACGCACTTTTGGGTGTTACATACGTTCTCTATCAAAACACAACGCACACAACGCTTAAACTCTTTTAAAACGCTAACCGCTCTCACATGTTATATGTGAGTAGTTGAATGCTTGTTTGCTATGTTTACACAGTGATGACTTGCCCTACCACCCTTAGCAACGATAGTACTATAGTTTGGACTCAGCACCTGTTTAGTCAAGGGTTGTTAGGGATCATTTACTTTACATTGCGTGGTCACTTCGGTGAACACGTATCGTGCATACTCCACCTCGCAGTCACGTGGTTAGCTTGTATCATTGTCGATAGCTACTTGATTCGCCCTTTACGTGTTACATGTTGGTTTTGCATAAACGCTTTATTGTTATACTTATGCTAAACTTGTGTACTCACCTTTAAATTATTGTATTGACTTTTATTTTAATGTATGTAATAGGCTGATGGAATGTTTTACTGCAAATGGATAGGATTGCTAGAAACTCACCTAAAAATCTAAGTTGCCGGATTGGTTTTGTTTGAGAGATTTGGAAATCTGTTATGACTTTTGTTGAAATATTGGTTATATACTATGGGATATTGAACTTGTTAAATAATGTCACCAAATTAGTCGTTATGAATTCTCTTGAGCAATCTGATTCACTTAGTGCCGCGCCCCGATGATTCCGCCATCGGTTATGATGTGACAGATTGGTATCAGAGCCATAACTATAGGGAATTAGGTAGAATTGCATGATTTGACCTAGTCTATAGTCTAAGTACCAAAACAAACCATCTTGTACGAACCTGCTCGATTCGTACGAACCCACATACCGTGGCTTCGTACGAACCCATATGTTGCACCTTCGTACGAACTCACTGGCTTTGTACGAAGGGAGCCTTTCCTAAGGCAAGTAAATATTAAATGTCAGTCCTAAGGCAAGCGCAATATACACGTTTGAAGACACTCGTATAACACCAACGATTGATTATGTCGAGATTAGGTGTGAAAACCAAGAACCCTCGATAAAGCCACTCACTCTACGCATTACTCCTAGCACGAGATTCTTTCGTTGAGTTAGGAGTGATATCCGTATCTCAACGGAGATCTCCATTTCTATCTAATGGTTATTCTAACCACAGTTAGGAGCGAAGTTGTTAAGTTAGGGGTGAAACCCGCATCTTAATAACCCGTTCCACTCCCTAAATTGATTTTAAAAGATCTCACCAAAGTCTCGACTGTTCCAATGACTCGGGGCACATAGTAACTGGAAGGATTAAGTCGTTAGCCGCATTACGGTAGGAGCATAGTCTATTAGGCCAAAGCGTGTACCGAACTCGTTGGGAATAGTTGAATCACTTTGGGTAGTCGATGTCTCAACACCCAGGACACTCTATTTTAAGCCCGCAATCGCCGATTTTACGCGTCATCAAATATATAGTGTTTATGTGTTTTAAATTTACGAGTTATGGTTTTGTTTTATCGCTCCCCGCTTTACAAACTATGCACAACTCGCACAACTTTCGCAATCTAAAACACTAACTAACCGCAAACAAACTAAGAAGTCTCATACGCTATATGCTTCTCGCTTATACTACGCTATCTCTCGCAACTCTCGCACGCGCTACACACCATTTAGAGAAGGTGAAAACATGCAAAATATGTGTTATGTGCTAATACGTGCTTATGTAAATACGTGCCTATTAGGGGTGTGCATGGGTCGGTTTGGTTCGGTTTTTACTATTAACAATAACCATAACCGCTAGTTCGGTTATGGAGTTTTGGTAACCATAACCATAACCAAACTTCGGTTACGGTTAATCGGTTATGAAGTCGGTTATGGTTCGGTTTTGGTTAATTTCGGTTAAGTAACCAAGCAAGGTTTGAAATAAATAGGGTTGTGCACGATTTGAACTTAGCTTGAGCCTATTTTATAAGATAACGGAGACTAATTTTTTTGGTTAAACTACTAATTTGGTTTTTAATAAGGTAATTCTCAAACAAACAAAAAAATTATGGAGATAACACCTTAGTTCTTTATCAAAATAAATGGCAACTACATCAAGATCATTTTGTTACTAACATACTTTTATCTTAGTAAAAACCTTCTATATGGTTTTGTAAAACACAAATCCATTATATAAAGTGAACATTACAAGTTCGGTTCGGTTTCGGTTATATCGGTTAACCAAAGCTTCATAACCATAACCATAACCGATTGAGCGGTTATACAAAATTTCATAACCATAACCATTGGTTATATTGGTTATCGGTTATTAGTGGTTCGGTTATGTCGGTTATGGTTCGGTTATCGGTTATGGTGGTTAATTTGCTCACCCCTAGTGCCTATGTAGTAATGTGCTTACGTGATTATGTGATTCTGTGTTTTATGTGAATAATAATAATAAATATGTTGTATAAAATGCTAAACTCTTACCTAAAACCCGATAAAATCGAATCTCAACCAATCTCTTCGAATATGTCTTCTCTTGGATCACACACTCGCTGCAACATTCAGCACAACAATCCTGACAAGCGCATCGCCTCTCTCATGGCCAAGGAAATGGCCAAGGTGATCCCCCAAATTGTCAGTGAAATTCACGCTGTCAGCAGCAATTCTTCTGTTGATTCCAAGAATGACTCTCCAAAAGCGTCGTTCAGCTTCAAGCAATTCAAAGCATGTGGTCCTAGGAACTATATTGGTGAAGATGGACCCAGTCAGATGTTTCATTGGTTTGACTCGATTGAAGTTACCTTCCGACAAAGCGGATGTCCCGAGAATCTCCGCACTGTTAACACCACTGGAGTCTTTCAGTCAAGGGCACTTGATTGGTGGACCACCAAGCGCAACAGGCGCGGGAATGATGCAGCCTATGGCCTTGCATGGGAGGAGCTGAAAGAGCTCATGATGAAGGAATTCTGCCCTCCCCACGAAGTCCAGAAGCTGGAAAACGAATTCTGGAACATCAAGCAAGTTGAAGGTGATAACGCTGGTCTCACCGCCTGATTCAAGCAGTTGAGCATCATCTGTCCGAGTCAGGTGGACACTCATGAGAAAGCTATCATGAAGTACATCCGTGCTCTCCCCGACTGTGTCGCTGACTTTGTTCAAGTAGCAAAACCAGCCACCATTGAGGAAACTTACCAGCTCACAGCAGATATCAATGACAAGCGAGTCTTGGCCGGAGTTTTCAAAACCTCTACCAAGAGTCTCAACCAAGCTACTGCAATGCCAAGCACCGAAACCACACCATCTCAAGCACCCAAGTCTAATCGTCAAAGTCGCAAGCGAAGGAACTCCAGCAAGAACTGCGCGGTAGTCACACCTCCCGACAATCAGCCTCCTCAGATTGCTACTCCCAACGCACCGCCTGCTAAGCGTGTGTATACGGGAAATCATCCGCTATTCCCTACTTGCACTTATCATCATCCAGCAGAGGCAAACTGCCATTTCTGTGTCAACTACAACATCTATGGACACTACACAGCTCACTGCCGCTCAGGCCCTCGTCAGCAAGCTCCTCAAGCTCTCGCAGCACTGCCTGCTTAACCAGTCAACCCAGCAATTCCGTCACCAGCTGTTTGCGCATGTGCTTGCTACATGTGCGGTGACCCAAACCACTTCGCCAATGTCTGCCCGCAACGTGTTGTGAAACAAGAGCCGCATCAACAACCATCGCAACAACAGCAACAACAACAACCCCAAGCTGCACGTGGAAGAACTTTCAACATCAACCTCTACCAGGCTTAGACTGAAAACAATGTTGTCAATGGTACGTTCCTTGTCAACGGTATTTATGCTTCGTGCTTATTTGATACTGGAGCCGATAACTGTTTTGTGTCGCTTGAATTTGAAAAGCTTTTAAAATGTAAACGCGCTAACCTTCCAAAGACCTTCGACGTAGAAGTTGCCACCGGAAGAACCGTTACCGTTAATTCCGTTCTGCGTGATTTTACCCTTGAACTCAACAATCACGTCTTCCTGATCAATCTCATACCTATGCAACTAGGTAGTTTTGACATCATAGTAGGAATGTATTTTCTTCGTGAGAATCGTGCTAAAGTTGTTTGTTTCGATAAGATGATTCGTTTCTCCATTCCAAACGGTCATCAATTACATATCTATGTTGAAGTACTCTCAAAGGAGTTGAAGTTCATGTTGTGTATCCAAGTGAGGAAGTACTTACGCAAAGAGTTCGTCGCTTTCCTAGCCCATATTGTGGAACCGACGAACGAGAAGAAAACTGTGAAAGTTGTTCCTGTTGTTTGTGATTTTCCTAATGTTTTTCCTGACGATTTACCTGGTTTACCCCTACCCGCGATATTGACTTTCGTATTGATCTTATCCCGGGTGCTACACCTGTTGCAAAAGCTCCCTATCGTCTCGCACCATCTGAAATGCGCGAGCTATCTAGCCAACTTCAGGAATTGCTTGATAAAGGCTTTGTACGCTTGAGCACATCACCATGGGGCGCACCCGTTCTTTTTGTGAAAAAGAAGGATGGATCGTTCCGAATGTGCATCGATTACAGGGAACTTAACAAGCTTACTATCAAGAATCACTACCCGCTACCCTGAATCGACGACTTATTTGATCAACTTCAAGGTGCTACGTGTTTCTCCAATATCGATCTACGCTCTGGCTATCATCAGTTACGTATACAAGAGCAAGACATTCCGAAAACTGTGTTTCGTACTCGTTATGGCCATTATGAATTCGTGGTCATGCCTTTTGGTCTCACAAATGCACCAGCGGTCTTCATAGACTTGATGAACCGTGTGTGCAAACCCTTTTTGGATCGTTTCGTCACTGTGTTTATCGATGATATTCTCATCTACTCGAAGTCGACCGCCTTTCAAACGCGTAACATCTTCGTTTAGTTCTCGAACTTCTTCAAGGAAATCGCCTCTACGCCAAGTTCTCCAAGAGTGAATTTTGGCTCGAGGAGGTTTAATTCCTCGGTCACATCGTTAACAGTCAAGGAATTCACGTCGATCCCGCAAATATTGAAGCTGTAAAGAGTTGGATTACGCCGAAGACTCCCTCCAAAATCCGTTCTTTTCTCGGATTGGCGAGTTATTACCGTCGATTCATGGCCGAATTTTCTGAAATCGCCGTGCCTCTTACTGCCCTAACTCATAAGGACAAACCTTTTGTTTGGGGTACTGAACAAGATAACGCCTTTCAAACTCTCAAGCGTATGCTTTGCAACGCTCCTATCCTCGCACTTCCCGACATAAACGACGATTTCGTTGTTTATTGCGATGCCTCCAACCTAGTTCTCGGTTGTGTTCTGATGCAACGAGACAAGGTTATCACGTATGCGTCTCGACAACTCAAGGTTCACAAGAAGAACTACATTACCCACGACCTCGAGCTCGGTGCAGTTGTTTTTGCGTTAAAGATATGGCGACACTACCTCTATGGTACAAAGTGTACGGTCTTCACCGACCATAAGAGCCTACAACATATCTTGAACCATAAAGAACTGAACATGCACCAACGCAGATGGGTTGAACTTCTCAACGACTATGATTGTGAAATACACTACCATCCAGGTAAGACAAACGTCGTAGCTGATGCTCTCAGTCGACGAAGCTATGTGCATAGTATTCGTAATGTTATAGCCCAGAATGACCTCGAAACCCTAATTCGCAATGCGCAACATGCATGCTTCATTGAGAATACCTTGAAAGAGGAAATTAAGTGTGGTGCCGAAACTCAGTTAGTGACTAAATCGAACGGTATCTATCACTATCTAGACCGTATTTGGATTCCTAGCTGCAATAACCTCCGAGAAATATTAAAGACTGAAGCTCACAAATCTTGATACTCCATTCACCCCGGTGCCGACAAGATGTATCAGGACCTCCGTTATAGGTATTGGTGGCCGGGCATGAAAAAGGATATCGCTCTGTATATCTCAAAATGCCTAACTTGCTCGAAGGTTAAGGCTGAACATCAACGACCCTCTGGTTTACTTGAACAACCCGAAATCCCGATGTGGAAATAGGAAAGTATAGCCATGGATTTTATTACAAAGCTCCCCGAACGCCTTCTGGTCACGATAGCATTTGGGTTATCGTTGATCGTCTTACGAAATCTGCTCATTTTATTCCGATACGAGAAGACATAAGGTTGAACGATTAGCATGAATCTATACCGACGAAGTCATTTGTCGACACGGGACGCCTCGTGACATCATCTCTGACCTCGATGGTCGTTTTATCTCACATCTCTGAGAGACATTCCAATCCGCTCTTGGTACGACTCTCAATCTCAGTACCGCATTCCATCCCCAGACCGACAGTCAGACTGAGCGCACGATTCGCACTCTCAAAGACATGCTTCGCTCGTGCGTTATAGATTTTGGTGGTAATTGGGATTCACATTTACCCTTAGTAGAATTTTCGTACAATAACAGTTATCACGCTAGTATACAAATGACATGTAAGTGCAGTATACGGTAGAAAATGTCGATCGCATATTGTTTGGCACCCTTTGAGGCACTATACGGTAGAAAATAACATTTGAGGCACTATACGGTAGAAAATTTTCGTACAATAACATTTACCCTTAGTAGAATTTACATGACACCCTTTGAGGCACTATACGGTAGAAAATGTCGATCGCATATTGTTTGGCACGAGATCGGAGACGCACAGATCACCGGTCCTGAGTTAATACAAGAAACGACATACAAGATTCTCCAAATAAGATACAATCTCCTGAAAGCTCAGAGTCGTCAAAAGAGTTATGCCGATAAACGCCACAAGCCCCTGGAGTTCGAAGTTGGAGATCACGTCCTCTTAAAGGTTTCACCTTGGAAAAGGGTGATCCGATTCGAAAAGAAAGGGAAACTGGCGCCACGTTACGTGGGTCTCTTTAAGATTCTGGAAAGAATTGGTAAAATGGCCTACCGACTCGAATTACCGGTCGAACTCAACAACGTACACTCGATCTTCCATGTCTCAAACCTTAAGAAGTGTCTAGCCGAAGAAAATCTTCATGTACCTCTCGAAGACCTGCAAATAAACGAGACACTGCACTTTGTGGAAAAGCCAGTAGAAATCATGGATCAGGAGACCAAGAAACTTCGACGTAGTCGCATTTGCATAGTCAAGGTTAGATGGGAAGGAAAACGCAGCGCCAAGTTCACTTGGGAACTCGAAAGTGAGATAAAAGCTAAATATCCGCAACTTTTTGTTACCCCTACTACTTAATTTCGAGACGAAATTCCCTAAAGTAGGGGAGACTGTAACAACCCGAACAACCAAAGGTTCCTAGTTGTTCCATGTTACCGTTATTTCATTTCGTAAAACGCTTCTACTCCGAGATTCGATGACTATTAAGGGTTAACTATATTTTAAACGCATTTTATATAGTCTATTTATCACAGTTTAAACGCTTATTACTTGAACGCTCCTCGCAACGCAAACTCAATGAGAACTTGAAACACGGATTTGTTTATGTCATTTATATTATTGTGTGTTTAAATGTCAGATGTGTTATATGTGTGGAAACTCTCTTAAGACGCTCAAACGCTCACTCTCGCAACTTGATTTATCACGATAAAATGCGACGCAACACAACACTTAATACCACCCGTAAATGAATCAAAGTTGGAAATCAATAAAATACAAACTCAGTCGTCCGAATGGAGCCCATCCGGGTATAGCGTATCCGGGCGCAAAGCAAGACCTCACCCTTAAACTATAAGTAGAGGCCTTGTGTCCTCATTTCAACTCTTCTAGTCCATCCAAACGCTCTCAGAGATTCCGGTTGCGATCAGAATTGTTGTAAGCATTCTCTTTCAATCTCCATTCCACTCCTACTCCATCTTCTTGCATCATAATCACACACACACTTTAACCTTCCTAAAATCATTTATTCTCATATTCTTGCTATTAGGCTTGTTCGTAACAGTTATTTTATTATGTATACATAGTTTAAGTAAATTACATTATCAAAGTTCAATTAAAATTTAGGGTTTTTTTTTTCATATTACGAAAACAAAACCAAAACGGTAGTTTAGGGATACGTTTTTTTGAGGAATAAAACAAAATATAGTTCACTCAATCATGGAGGAATCTATTCCAATATACTTCACTCAATCACGTGGGTGTCCGTCAGTTGTTTTCAGTATAATAAGGGGTGCCTTATTCCCACATACCCTATATCTTATTTTCACAACCCCTATTGTATACGGGCCGTATACAATTATACGGCTCGTATAGAATGTTTTTGAATAGGAAAATCCGCAGGGAATGTTTTTTTTGTTTTATTATATACGGCCCGTATACAGTTATACGGGTCGTATACATGTGTATACGATTTGTAAAACGTATACAGCTTAATTGATTTATTTTTGTGGGTTTTGATGTTACCAATGGTATACGGGCCGTATAACTATATATGGGCCGTATATATTGGCGTTTTTTCAACTATCATGTTTTATTCCCGTAAAAACACAATCATTCTAGGGTTTCTAAACTCTTCATCACCTTTAACAATGTCGATAAACGTTGATCGGAACATGCCGCTTAAATCGGAGCACAGGTAGAGTAACGTTACCGATCAGTCCGTTGATGAAAACCTTAGCGATCGCAGAGATCTTCGTGTTGGTTATTTATCAATTCCGAGTAACTAGCAGAAGAACCTGACGCAAACAAGTTCTCCACAGTTTGTTATTCAGATCTCTGTTCGGTCATCTTTCCAAACTACAACACACGATACTTTTAATAAGCTGTCATAGTTGTCAAATTCGATTTCAACAAATCTTTTCATTTTCCTTCAATTTCTAAAACATTCTCTGTTACATGAAGACGTGTCGGGTTCTTCTACTAGTGGTATTTTACTGAAGTATTGAAGATTGAATGTGCAAACCCAACCGTTTTTTACTACGGAAACGATGGCTATGCGAAATACAAACCGCAACCGTTTTTTACTACGGAAACGGTGGCTATGCGAAATACAAACCGCAATCTTTTGTGACTATGGGAAACACAAGTTTTCTTTTTGAGCTTGATGGATGTTCGTTATCTCAGTTGAGGCGGGCATTGTTTAAATCTGAATATAAGTAGATGTTACGTGTATTAGCGTTGTTTATCACCCTGTGTGAGCATTGGAAACCCGACAAACAGTCTTGACAACTGTGACATTTTATCTATCTATGTGTGTCACATCCATCCTGTTATAGCAATCGATATGATTAATTTTTACAGATTTTTTTTCTAATTAGCTATGTTAACTACCAAAAGAATGCATACACAAATAATTCTAGTGGACGAAGCAAAGAGACCGTTGTGTATCTGAATCAGGTTCTCAAACAAACACTACCAAAGATGGGTTGGTGATAAATACCAGAGCTGTTATCTCGGTTGTTCAGTACTCTCCTATATCAACTTGAACGGTTGATGGTTACAAGGATCGTTCTAATAGATTAAAGAGAATAAACCATTTTTTACCAATTTTCACTCCAGTAGTTGAAACTTGAGCGCAGGAATCAATTCAAAACCCTCACCCTCAAAATCAACCAGAAACCAAAGGAAAAAAAGGGCTGATAATGGCTGATGGTTCTTCGTTGAGGAAACCAAACGTAGACGGAGATGATAGGCTTGGTAACCGGAAGAGAAATCAATTGTATTTTTTTAGTTGCTTCTCTTGTTAAGTTTCTGAACCAACCGAAATCCACAAATTCCAACAGTTTCTTCATAGATTCCGTCCGGTTTCCAAACTCTTTCACACAAAGTTAATATTCACTGTGGTGGATGCAAGCATAAAGTTAGAAAAATACTCAACAAGATTGAAGGGTACACAACTGAACGGACGATATGTATCAACAACTTGTGAGTGGGAATATGGCTATGAAGAATAGTATGGATAAACAATCACCGGTACGGGTTTTTCTGCTAGTTATTCAGAATGTTTCAAATCATCACAGAAGACGTGTTGGGTTCTTCTGCTAGTAGTATGAGTCTGAGTCCATTGTGGTTCGTGAATGTTTCGAATCATCACAGAAGACGTGTCGGGTTCTTCTGCTAGTAGTATGAGTCTGAGTCCATTGTGGTTCATGAATGTTTCGAATCATCACAGAAGACGTGTCGGGTTCTTCTGCTAGTAGTATGATCCAAAAATTCCGTTGTTTAAATCAGAATCAGGTTCTCAAGACAATGATCGTTCTAATAGATTAAAGAGAATAATCCCTTTTTTACCATTTTTTACCCATAGTATACGAGCCGTATAATAATATACGGCCCGTATACAACCATCGTATACATTGTATACGATCAGTAAAAATATTTTTTACCAATGATATACGGCCGTATAAACCGTATACGACTCATATACATATGGTAAAAAATGGTAAAAACCTCTTTAATCTATTAGAACGATCCAATAAACGAAGAACAAAGCCTATTTTCAAAACGCAGGTTCATACAGTGCTGTAATAGGTTGTGGTTCAGCCAAAATGACATCTAGCATTACTAACGGTTCAAGTAAGTGTCTAAAATTTTGAAAATTAAGGTTTACCTTGTTAGTTTCTCAAACACTACTAAACATCTTCTTTCTGAATCTGAATCAGAATGTTAACTTTTTAGTTGCTTATCTTGTTAAGTTTCTGACCCAACCGAAATCCACAAATTCTGTCACTTTGTGTATTGACGAAGCTGACAAACACATTGGTATTTTCTCAAAATGTGCAAACTTGAAGAATCTCACATTAAAGGAGTTTGTAACAACGGGATCAGATGGTTTGAGTATCTTTCATCCTCGTTTGGCTAATCTCACACTTGAAAATGACAACTTTGTGAGGGCCGTATATTGTTATTTCTGTTGTTCAGTACTTCCGAGATCTGACCCAACCGAAATCCACAATTCTTTTACTCATAAACCCTTGAATCCCAACGCTTCATTTGTAACCGTAAGGATGATGCAAATTTGTACGTAAAGATCTCTACACAAACTCTTCTACATCTTTTAACCAGTTGTCCATCACTTAAGACCTTGAAAGATTTGTTGAAATCGAAGCATTCACGAACCACAATGGACTCAGACTCATGTTCAAGTAAGTGTCTAAAAATCTGAAAATTCAGGTTTACCTTGTTAATTTCTCAAAACAAAGTCTCGTTTCTTCATCTTCATCTTCAAGAACAATGATGAAACAGATGATGTCAGATAATACTTCATTTGTCGAGAAACCATTATCTTGTGATACATGAACGTTGTATTCTTGTCTTTCAGAAGAGTTTGTATTGAACCAAGAATACTTCAAACATTTTATACCTAGCAACGTATACAGGTGCAAGAGAATGGCGAGTTATTTTCAGTTATTTCTGTTGATCCACAAATTCCATTGTTTAAACCAGAATCAGGTTCTCAAGACCAGGATCGTTCTAATAGATTAAAGAGAATAAACCATTTTTTACCCATAGTATACGAGCCGTATCAGAAGATACGGCCCGTATACAACCATCGTATACATTGTATACGATCGGTAAATTTGTTTTTTACCGAGAGTATACGGCCGTATAAATGGTATACGGCCCGTATACATATGGTAAAAAATGGTAAAAAATTTATTTCTTTCCTTTTTTTAGTTGCTTCTCTTGTTAAGTTTCTGAACCAACCGAAATCCACAAGGGTTGTATCGGAATCAGGCGTTGGAAGGATTGTAGTAGCAGGACATTGGTACCACTGTGAAAATTGCATCAGGAGGGGAGAGAGTCTGATACAATAAGGATGTTGGGAATTAAACGCATGTACGTGACAAAATAAGGATGTTCGCATAAACATATATTCGTTTCACAACCTCCTCCTATAAATCAACCACAACTGACAAAGAGCCTGTATTAGAAGCCATCCTATGTCTTTTACCAACCGAAGAGGCAGCAGAAGACGTGTCGGGTTCTTCCAACATTCACGAACCACAATGGACTCAGACTCATACTACTCACCCTCCCCTGAGGAAAAGTTTTCCCGACGACTCAAGAAAATCCACAATCAATGTATACAGGTGCAAGAGAATGGCGGGTGATATAGTAATTTTCAATAATGTAGGAAGGATTGAAGTAGTAGGACATTGGAATCTGGTTCTCAAACAAACCAACAAAATCCTGATAGTGAAAAACATCAACAACCATTTTTTCTTTTCCTTCAATTTCGAGAACATTCTCCCTGTGTATGTGCTTGTGCTGTAGAAACCGGTGATGAATTTGTATACACAACTGAACGTTAATTGATATTGTTTTAGACAACAATAGATAATGAACGGATTGTTGGTGGATAACGCAAACAAGTTCTCCACAGTTTGTTATTCAGATCTCTATTCGGTCATCTTTCCAAACTACAACACACGATAAGTTTAAACTTTATAGTGTGTGATTTGACCAGGAAATGATTGGAGGTGAAGGTTCAGTGCACGAAAAGTTTCTTACGAAATGTACTTGACAAAACAAATATGTTTTATTTTTTTCTACTTTTAGAAAGTTTTGAGCACCTCACAACTCTAAAATTCTTGAAAAATCAAATTTTCGTTACATACGGGCCGTATAACAGTATACGGCCCGTATACATTGTATACGACCAGGCAAACTTATTTACACATGGTGTATACGGGCCGTATACTGTTATACGGCCCGTATGGAATAAAAAAACTGACAAAGTCTGCTGGCACATACTTTGTCAGTTGTTTTTATTCTATACGGGCCGTATAACAGTATACGGCCCGTCTACACCATGTGTAAATAAGTTTTCCCATGTGTTAATATTAGGACCCTATAATAAACGACCCATCATGATGTGCCTAAAAGAATTTTTTAAAAGAATTTAGAGTAAATTGTCATTTTAGTCCCTGGGTTTTAGCCTAAATTGCCACTTTAGTCCAAATAGTTTTTTTCTTATGGGTCCCTGACTTTTCTCTTTTTTTACCATTTTGATCCATTTCACTAACTCCATCCAAACAAATCAGTTAAGTCAAGGGTTTTGCCATTTTCACCCAACGTTTTTTTTAATTTATCCTTTTTCCTTTATCTATACTATTATAAAAAGGAGAAGTGACGTACACACATGTAATTTTACATGGCGTCCATCATTTTATGCAATATGTACAACTAATGAATGCTTGTTTTGTGAGGGTAAAATTGTCAAGAGAATAAACTTTTAAGACACTAGAAGGGTATAATGGTAAATCAAACCTACACCCTACACTCACACACTCAAAATATTTTCCTTCCCAGCCCTCAAGAAAACCTAACAGACATCTAACATTTCCAACCTATAAATTACCAACATGTTTTTGCTTTATGTAGTGGTAACATGTGCATCGGGGGATTTTCAAAAAAAAAAATTGCATTTTGCATTTTTAACCTACAAGTTTCTATCTTTTGCATTTTAATCCCTTAACTTTTTTACTAATAACCCAAAACTTTTCATCTTTTACAATTTAACCACAACACGTTTTTGTTTTCAACTTTATACCCCCATACTTTTTATCTTTCGCAAGTTTCCCGTTTTACGTTTCGATTTGAGTGGAGTCAAATTGTGGTTTATTTTTTTCCCTTTTTAAAAGCTCTAATTAACCTCTTTTGATTATACGTGTCAGCTTTTCCGTTATACCCACTACGTTTTCTATGTATGACTCGAGGTCACATATAATATGTTATGATTGTACGGTATAAATTTGATTTACTTTATGTTTGATCCAATCGCTATGCTTATATAGGTTACATTGAGTTCAATCAGATACAACGAAGCGTGTGTTTTCATATAGTTAATACTAATAACCCAAAACTTTACATCTTTTACAATTTAACCACAACACTTTTTTGTTTTCAACTTTGTACCCCCATACTTTTCATCTTTCGCAAGTTTCCCGTTTTACGTTTTGATTTGAGTGGAGTCAAATTGTAGTTTATTTTTTTCCCTTTTTTAAAAGCTCTAATTAACCTCTTTTGATTATACATGTCAGCTTTTCCATTATACCCGTTACGTTTTCTATGTATGACTCAAGGTCACATATAATATGTTATGATTGTACGGTATAAATTTGATTTACTTTATGTTTGATCCAATCGCTATGCCTATATAGGTTACATTGAGTTCAATCAGATACAACGAAACGTGTGTTTTCATATAGTTAATGCATCACATAACGTTTAGACTAATCAATTCGATGTTTGCGATGTACCCGCGCCGCAACGCGTGCGGAATCTTATTTTCTAGTTGGTTTGCATTTATCAAATCCCTATCGTTACATTCGCTTCATTTTCATCTTCCTTCTCTCCCTATTCAATGTCCATTTTCTCTCCTTTTCTCTTTCAAACCTCCTGGCTCCCATCCCACAGTGTATCACCTGAATCAGTGGTTCAACAGGCTAGGGTTCCGGCGATTGTTAGGGGTTTTGTGCGGATGAATCCCGCGACAAGGTACACCACTGCCATAAAATCTCCAATTGAATGTCAGATCAGTTTCAGTTTCCCTCACCCTTTCTGCCCCCAAATCAATTGTACTGATTTCAACTCCGATGCCGATGCCGGAGCATGAATTGGATGGTTTCGAGGTTAAGGCATCGGTTTTTTATAGTGGCGACGCCGGTGATGTGGCGGCGTTGAAGAAGTAAAGGCGAAGTAAAGGATGTGGATACGGTGGTGCTTGGATTGCTGTTTGGGCTCTGGTATCCGTTTAACATCAATTTCAGCCATATTATGATACAATTCTAGGTTTCTTTTGATTAATTTCAGTTTTGTTTGTTTGTTTAACCTCTAATTTATAACATGGGGATGTTGGGCGACTCAGAAACTGATGACAATCCACACAATTTCATGAATTTTGCAAAGAAACTGACGGTGCCAATTGCTCTACTTTTAATCGTGTGGATGAACTGGAATCATCCTGTTGTTCTTGGAGTTAAAGTGATACTTTTCTCAGTACAAAACCCGGATTTATATTAATATATAGTAGTTAATTATGTTGACTAAGAAGCATTGAATCCATTTATGTATTCTTAGGTCTAAATCAACAGTTTACTTGTGTCATTATTTAGCAATGTTGCTTTAACTTTTTAACTTTTTTTCAATATTTCAGTTGCAGCAACAATACAGAGGCCGGCACCCCATCTCACACAAATTCAAGGTCAGTGTTTCAGCACTTGGTTTCTACTGATTTTTATACTGTAACTGAAAACTTTATGTTGTGGTGTTTGAAAGTTAAATCTATCAATCGTGTCAGGTTGGCAGGTTAAATTCAACATGAACCGAACCCATATTTTTATTCGTGTCAAAAACATCAACCCTAACCCACACATACTTAAAATCGTGTAATCTGAACACGGCCCGTTTAAACCGTTTATTTAAACGTGTCAAATGGGTTGGCGGCTAATAATCAAGTTATAAACGTGTTAATCGGTTTGGTGGGTTGTAATAATGGGTTAAAAAGGCTAGCGGGCCTACCTGTTTAATTAATCGAGTTAAATAGGTTAACCCGAACAAGATCCGTCTAATGTGGCAATCACTATATGGCAACCTATCGTTTCTCCATCAGTAACAAAATAAGCAATACCACCTATATATCGAAAGAAAAGGTGCAAACCTTGCTTTGAACCATAGTCGGGAAAACTGCACTTGATTAAATTAGTATTGCCGATTTCAACTTCCTCTTGATTATCACGCCAAAACCTCCACATCAATGATATATTAAACTGATTACGAATCTATTGTTTTTGCAGGGACATAGGGTTCTTCGGCTTACCATGTCCAAGAAAGGGTTTGTTTTCTTCTTTTGTTTACATCCACTTATTATTAGTCCTTTAATTTTGGTTTTCCATTTCGATTTATAAGAAATCAAGGTTTAATTTTGGATTCGTAGACCTCAATCAGCTAAGATCTTCATGTCTCTGAGTTCTTGTGAAGCCGGGTAAGAAGTTTAATAGATGCTTAAAATTCGTGTATGATGTTGTGAATGTATTATTATATTGAACATATGTTATCTATAATCATGTTGCATTCAGTCGATTTGGGTCATATGTTTCCTAAACGGGTCAAATTATAAAGAGGGACGAGTTAAACAAACAGGTCATCTGGTAAACAAGTTGGAAGTAAAAGTTCTTTGTATATAACCTTCTAAAATAATTTTTTACATATTCAAGTAATTTAATTGTTATTCTTGCAATATTTTTTTGTAATGATAATTAGATCCGCTTAACGAGCGAGCCGAGCTAGCTTCAGCTCGGGCTTCAAGTTAAATGAGTCAGCTCGGCTCGGCTTGTTTATCATATATGAGCTGAAATTATATGCTTGAGCCAACTCATTTATCTTTTTTCAATTTTAAATTAGGCAAGAAAGTGTTTTGAGTCGATTGGCTCATCTTGACCCGATCTGACTGGTTTAAACCCGAACATGTCTTCACTTCGAACCCCATCTTACCTAGAAGAGGTGTATGAACCGGGTTTTCTTTCCAAACCGGCTCCAGTTTGCGTCACCGGAAGTCAAAATTGGTTTTTGCTCAAACTGGTTTCCAAGTGGAGAAGGAACGGTTCTAAACCAGTTCCATTTTATACTTGTTCGGTTTTAATCGCTTCCAAATTGGTTTCAACGGGGTTCCCAAATCGGTTACAAACCGGTTGTTCGGTTCAGTTCCCAACCGGTTCTTGGTTCTTGTCAAGCCGGTTCAGGTTCTTTTATACCTCTAATCATACCACCTATGAACCTTGAAGCCTCTAGGAATGCGTAATTTCATCTGTTGAGGCTAAAAACAGGTTGGGTAAAAACAATTTTATTAAATACAGTAAAACTGAATTTTTTAAGCTCTACTAATCAGGACCCAAAACTTATACGGGTTTTATTATTATTATTATTATTTTGGCAGAGAAAGAGGTTAAAAGATGGCATCGGACGGTAATCTACAAGTTCTTAATGCACTCGACGATGCAAAAAACCAATG
Source organism: Helianthus tuberosus (assembly GCA_030545235.1). Taxonomy (NCBI): domain Eukaryota; kingdom Viridiplantae; phylum Streptophyta; class Magnoliopsida; order Asterales; family Asteraceae; genus Helianthus; species Helianthus tuberosus. Next base: position 130,290,499 of record CM060353.1, on the reverse strand, counting down.
GTGTCACTTCACTGCAATCGTGATTGCTGGAATGGGTTTTTTCACTGATGCAGGAAGTCGATGTTAGTAGTATCAGTGCAAATGGAGATCATAGTGCAGCATTATCTTGTGAGTAACGAGTTCTTTGTTAAACACACACACAAAACTAAAATTTGACGTTTTTATTTGTTTTTTATTAGCTGACGCGCATTTTGGGGAAGAGGTTTTGGTGGTACTCCAGATATGTGTTGTCCCAATCGTGTGATTTCACGCTACTCATTTAAGCAGGCTGCCTTAGGGTGGAATCATGCGTTACTTTTACCAGGTACAATTGTGATTTTAAAAGTTTGTTTGACTTGTTAAAGTCAAAATAGCTCAAAAGGGAGGATTTTCTCAACTCAAGTCTTCATATTGGAGGTAGTCGCATGACGGCTTAACAAAAAACTAATTTTTTTTGTGTACAGACGAAGGATACATTCTTATGCTTGTGGGGAGCCATCATGGGGTTCTTAGCAATCCTCAGAAGGAACTCTCGGTCAACCGTATGTATCATATTGACTCCACTAATGATGTAGTGATTTCTTGAACTAAGTTGATTATATTTTGATTTGCAGAGGATTTAGATGAAGGCCAAGTAAAGGAAATCCCTGGACTGGATAGGATAAAAGTTGCGGGAGTTGCATCAGGATCAGAGCACTCGGTCATCACTACAGGCAAGCATTTTGGTTGGCACAATGGGCGGGTCTTGCGGGTTGGATAACAGAACAGACGGGTTAAGTAAAAAACCAAGTACCTTTTGGTGTCGGTTGAAATGGGTCGGCCTGAAAACATGTCTTTCTTCATTTAACAGATCATAAACAATTATCACAGTAAACATATTATGAAAACTACATTACTCCAATACTCATCGAACTTCCATGAATGAAACAGGTTATGAATTTATTTGCTTAAAAAATACACGTCAGGCGACTTTCAAGTTATTGACCCATTCAGCTCATTATAAGCTACCCGAAATCCAACGCAAATCCGGAGTCGAGTCACAAAAAGATGATATAGTAGAGCATTCCTAAGTGTACATAGTTATTTTTTTTCATTATTATTATTATTGCAGAAAATGGAGTAATAATGACATGGGGATGGGGCGAACACGGTCAGCTTGGTTTAGGAGATACATATGATCACACTTGTCCTCAGGTTTCAGTTCATGCATTAAAGAATGAACACAGTTCTTAAACGTAGATCATCTTAAACCGATGATTTCTCTTTCTTTTGATCGAGTTTCTAGGGGAAATCTCTTATATATCTGTTACCGATTGGATGAGTTGTGGGTTTGACTTGAATAAAACTCTATATATGTTATTGTTTATGATGGACTTTTATTTATGCCTATGAAGTGTTCGATGAAATGCGCCAATGGTTTAAAAAATAAACTATGTGAACTCGTTGGGCAACGTGCGGCAAAAAATCATAAATACCCGCGGCAACGCGCGGGCCTTCCCACTAGTATATATATACACACAAACCAAAAGCGATTTTCATATATACATAGACCAAAAGTGATTTTCATATATACACAGACCAAAAGCGATTTTCATATATACACAGACCAAAAGTGATTTTGATTTCCATTTTGGATCTGTGAATGGATATAATGCATTAAAAATCAATATTCAACCATTACAACATATCCTTATCTAGTTGCAAGGCACTAAGAATCAAAGCCAAAGCCCAGCTACAATACATCGCCCAACCGATCGTTCGTGACCATCATGACTGTAACTGGTGGTGGTGTTATCAAGAGGGTAACTGTGACCGGTCGTTTCAAAAATCCACCCACCACCATCATTACCACAACCAGATCTACAAAAGTCCCTAAATTCAATCAATAAATGATTATCACAAAGTTCTTATCTATCGGACAGAAAGAGAAACGTCGAATTCTCTCTTTCGAGCAGAAAACAAAACAAAACGCTTTGAACTCACCGGAGAACAACCAGCATATTTCAGTTTTGTGCAATCATCCGGGGCCAATCGATACTCAGTGCTCGATTCGAATCTCAAAACCAAAATAAAATCAGGTTTTGATGAAACACAGGCTAACTCTATGGTTAATCTGTGGGGTTATTTCTCCTGTGGGTTATTTCTCCTGTGGGTTCAATCTCTCTTTCTACTCGTGAGATGGCTCGGTTCCTGCAAAACAGCAACACCGTTAGTCTCGTTAAGAGGGGAATACGGGGATTTCCCTCTTAACCAGGCTCCGGCGTGAGAATAAATACTGTTCCGAGGAGGAATAAACTGTGTGTGTTAAGTGTGAGAATAGAGAGAGCAAGATCCTTTAACCTGAATGATGAAGGGTTCTATTTATAGCCGGAGGGTGAGAGAGGGAAGAGCAGCGATGCCAGCTGTGGTTGCGTGCCAGCTGTCCGACCAAGGGGAATATCCCCTTGGTCTCCTCTGCTGTGGTCAGTGTAGTGGTACACGTGGCGCGCTCGCATTTGCCCATCTTGGAGACGTCGTACTGGCATTGTCGGGCTGCCCTTAGATTTATTACAGGCCTACGTGGCGCCTGGTGACTGGTGACACGTTGTGTCCTTTATGTCGGGTGGAGCATCTTTGGAGCCACCTAGATATTTTCCAGAAGCTTCTAGAAGCTTCTGGATGACTTCGTCGATGTTAGCGCCACGTCTGATGGAAAAAGTGGTGTGGTCCTTGCCATGTTGGCAAGGAAATGGGACCATACCTCTTCAAGTCCCCCCAGTCCAGTGTGCCTTCTAGTTGAGTTGATCGTCTAGGAGGGATTCTGGACTTATAAGTGTGGTATTTCGTTATGGCGTGAGGTTTTCGTGGGGTCCCTAAGAAATCTGCACCTAATGGGCCCACGGCGCGTGGAGTTTGGCAACTTGTGTAGTTGAGCCGGGTGGACGCGTGGCGTACCGCGCATGGGTTTTGATACTTTAAATAGTTGAGCCAAATGGACGCATGGCGCACCGCGCATGGGTTTTGGTACTTTAAATAGTTGAGCCAAATGGACGCATGGCGTGCCGCGCATGGGTTTTGGCACTTTAAAAAGGTTGAGCCGAATGGACGCATGGCGTGCCGCGCATGGGTTTTGGCACTTTAAAAAAGTTGAGCCAAATGGAGGCATGGCGTGCCGCGCATGGGTATTGGCACCTTAAATAGTTGAGCCAAATGGACGCATGGCGTGCCGCGCATGGGTTTTGGCACTTTAAAAAGGTTGAGCCAAATGGACGCATGGCGTGCCGCGCATGGGTTTTGGCACTTTAAAAAAGTTGTCGTCAAGAGGAAACTTTGTCTGTCTTGGGAAGGGATGACTGATGGGACTGGCTGGTGTCAGGTGAACAGTTGCCTTTTCAGTAACCGTCAGTTGCTTTTCGGCGAAGTGTCAGGTGTCTGTTCACCTGCTTCCGGAAAAAGAGGTGCCGCCTTCTCTCTCCTCTGACGTGTCTCCTCCCTGTTGGTTGCCTTTTCGGATTCTGACGCCCCCACTACCCATCGCATTAAATGCGATAGGTATAAATATATGGTGGTTTTCTCTTTCTTCTCCACTTATTCAAAATTTGAATTCCGGAAATCTCTCTTCTTCCTTTATTTTCTCTCTTCTTCTCTTTGAGTTCATCTGCGTTACAGTTTGTTTTCCTACCATGTCTTCTGCAAATCCTTCTTCAAGGAAGAGAAGGAACAAGGGAAAAACTCCTCCCGGCCCGGATCAGGCGGTGGTAGGGTGGAAAGAGGAGAAATTCCATAATTTAGTAAGGGAGATGGGTTTTCTCCCTGATTGGGGTGCTCAGTATCCTACTCCTGGTTCTACAGCCATGGATGCTCCTCCCGGTCATATGACTCTGTATGCTGCCTTCTTCCGGGAGGGTAACTTCAGGCTACCAATGACCCGATTTACTGCCGATGTGTTGAGGGGTTATGGTCTCCACATCTCTCAGATCAATGCCATCGGGCTCCCTCGGATTACTCACTTTGAGTTTGTTTGTATGGCAAACCGTTTAGATCCGACGTTTGAAATGTTCAACACCTTCTACACCGTTTCGTATACAAGTGGATTTTACTCTTTCGGTGCTCGTACCGGCGTTTCTCCGGTTTGCTCTGTGCCACTGAAGAGTCTCCATGACTGGAAGCAGAAGTTTTTCTATATTCGCCGGGGTGTTGTTCCTGTGGACATGCACTACAGATCTGTGGATGAGGGTATCCCCAAAGTTGATGTAGTTGCAGATTTTGCTGATCAAGATTGGTATAAGAGGTTGACTCGTAAAGCCACTCCGATAATCCAGCTTGAGGAGATGGCGTTGGTTGGTGTCGGGATGAGCCTAAGGTGGGTCCCGAAACATCCGTTGGGGGTTCCGGTTTACGGTCATGAGGGCAAGTGTACGTTTTGCTCCGCATCCCTCTTTCTTCTTCTTTTTTTTTTGTATGTTGTACGTTGTATTGTTTGTGCATTGTTCTTTATCTCCGTCTTTTCGTGCAGTAGGTTTCACGTTGTTGAATGTTCTGGATCTTAAGGCACCGGGTGCAATGGTTGAGGCGATACAAAAACCCGATAAGCAGCCTTGGTTGGATCAGATCCGTGGCCGGTTTCTGCATCCGAGCAATGAGAGTTTCACCGCTTATGTGAACACTGTCTTAGGTGAAGATAGTGAAAATGATGATGATGCATTTGATTCCATTCGAGAGGAAGTTATCGTTCTCTCGAGTGATGGGTCTGGCAGATCTTTGGAAGACCTAACCTCTCGTTCCGCGCGTGCAGGTCCGGCGCAGGGGGTTGTGCATGAGCCGGTGAACGAGGCTGTTGGTGATGATTTGGAGGTTCCGGTCGAAACTGTTGACCCGTTGGAGACGAGGAGAAAAGCGAAAGCTGACAAGGCGGAAGGGAAAGGGAAAAGGGCTGAAGGAACTTCCACTAAGTCTCCTCGTAAGCGACTTCATATTCCTCGTATCCTTGATTATGTTGTCGTTTCTGATACGTTGTCCGGTTTAGGAGTTGTAGAGAAGCGTCCTGCGTCGGACCCTGAGGACCGCGCGACTTTAACAGAGATGATGCAGAAGAAGGCCTTCGATGATAGAAAGCGAAAGCTTGACGAGCAGGCTGCTGCTTTGCTTGCCTCGAAGAAGATTAAACTTCAAAAAGAGAATCCTCCTGCCCCTTCTGAATCGGATATTGACCTGGGTATTTTCGCTGAAAAACCTAGTGATTTGTTGCAGAAAATCTATGAAGCTTCTGATATTCGTTTTATTTTCTCCCAGCTTGTCCTACATTTTTTTTGTTTGTCCTTTTCTTTGAATGTGCTGCTCGTTTTGGAGCAGGTGCCAAAACAGCCAAGACGGGACACAAGGTTGATATTTCAAAAATTACTCCTCCGCAATCTCCGCCGTCGAGGACATTTGGGTTGTCTCCTCCCCATGAAACTTATGACGGGAAGAAAAAGGACGATGTGAATGTGGAGCAAGTTGGAGAAGGTGGTGGTAAGACAGGTGGTGATGCTGGCGGTGTTGTTGGTGGTGATGATGCTGCGGGAGGTGCTGGGGGTGTTGATGCGGGTGTTGCTGGTGGTGTTGATCGTGGTAAGGGTATTGAAACCGAGATGCAGACCAGTGAGACCACTCCGCATCAGACGATATATACCAAGCGCCCGCCCGGTGCTGGTGGTGGTGCGACCTCCGGGGCGATTCGCGACCCTCTGTTTGGGAAGGTGCATGCTGACTCTTTTGATACAACGAATCCTGCTTGTGATGACCTTCCGCATGTCCCCCGTTGGAATCTGACACAGGGTTCCAGGATGAATAATCTGGATAATTGTCATGAATTTTTCTCTATGTCTCTCCCCCCGGCTGAAAGGATGTTCCAGAAGAGGCGCCGCCGGTTAGAGCTTTTGGATGAGCATGTTCAAGCCGGGGTTAATTTCTGGTCCACTTCACAGGAGATTGTCCGTGAGTGGAGAGAAATGAGGGAAGACACTCTGGAGTTTGAGAATGAGAAAAAACTATTTGCGGAAGAGAAGGAACGGTTTAATGTTGAGAAGAAAGGGTTGATCTGGAGGTTAGCTGATGCGGAAGGGAAACTTTCCCAAGAAAAGCAAGCCAATGCTGATAAGCAAAAGAACTGGGAAGCTGCGTGCGAGCGTACCAATGTGGAGCTTAAATCTCAACGTGACACGATTACTCGTTTGTCCGGAGAGAAGGCTGAGCTTGCTGATGAAGCCCAAAAGGCGCGTGGTGCCTTTGAAGCGAAGGAAAAGGAGTATATTGCGCGTATTGCTAAGCTGGAAAACCTTGCCAGGCAATATGAGACTGCTGATCGTCTTCTGCAAGAGAAGACTGCTGAATGCCAGGCCTCTGAACTCCTTGCTGAGGAAACGTCCGCTGATTGCAAATGGTTGCTCTCGCGCGCGGTGCCTCTGGTAATTTCTTTTACTGTATTTTGTGACTTTCGTGAATTGTCCCTTATTTGTGTGTTTGTTGTAGATTGCTGATCGCATCGTCAACTCGCACGAGCTTGCCCATTATATGTATGAGTTGGGGCAAGCTGGTTACAGCAGCGGTCGTAAGGATGGGTACAACGAGGGTAGGGCTGCGGCCCTTAATAAGGAGAAAGAACACCATTTCGAGCTGTGGAAAGAGGATTGCACTGCTGCTTACACCACGAAAAGACAAGAGTTTTCGTCTTTGGAGTTTGCTGTGGTTAAAGCTGCGAAAAAACTGGCTCGAAGGCCTGATGGTGTTGCGTTGTTAAAGAAAGCGCTTGGCGATGAAGGTGGTGCGACTGGAGGTGTTGGGCCTAGTCATCCCGAATGAGGGACTCCGGCCTGCGCGCCGCGTATGACCTTGGTTGGTCTTGTACTTGACAATTGGATGAACAACTTTAACTTCCTTGTTACGCTTGTGGATATTTCGCTATGACTTGACATTTGTTATGCTAATAGTTGTTTGTTTTTATGCGAATTTTGTTATCGTCATAATATGTGCATGTGTAATTACTTTGATGCAGGTATCACGAATGAATGATGGCGCTGACAGGTTGTGTTGTGTTTATTACAACGTTTTATTCTGTCGTATTTGTGCGCAGGTTGGGTCGTGAATACGAAGTGATCGAGTAACAGGTTATTGTGTAGACCCGGCTGTGCTCAGCCTTGGGGGTGCTTACCATGTTTGTTTGTCCTGTGTTCGATGTGTTCGTGTTTTATGTGGGCACGAAGTATTTGTTTGGCGTTTGTTAGGCTTTAGTTGTGTGTCTGACCCGGCTGTGCACTTGTTTGTGACAGGCCTTGGAGGTCTACAACGTTTCCTAATGGTCGAGCCATTGATGTTTTCGTGTATGCCCAAAGTAATATATGCAGTTGTGACAGAGAAATTTGCATGATAGAAAGAAAGCCAAACACTTCTTGTATAACTATAAATGTGTTGGCGAATTGGCCATTGCGATTACAAGAATTTTCTTCATAGGTAACATTTTCTCAGCTGTTGGGCGTTCCATGTGCGAGGAACCTCCCTGTTGTCGATGGTACACAGCTTATAGGCTCCTTTTCCGAGCACGGTATCGATGACATATGGACCCTCCCACTTGGGAGCCAACTTCCCGGGTTTTTCTGCATTTGAGGCCTCGTTGTCTCTGAGGACGTATTCTCCCGGGTTGAAGGTGCAGACTCGGACTTTAGAGTTGTAATATTTTTCCAGCTTCGTTTTGTACTTCGCTTCATTGATTGCCGCCATTTCTCTCCGTTCTTCTAGGAGGTCCAGGTCGATCCTCCTCTCTTCTTCATTGCTGATCATGTTTATTGAGAGCATTCGGGGTGACGGCAATCCTATCTCTGCTGGTATTACTGCCTCTGACCCATAAACCAAGCTAAACGGTGTTTCTCCGTTGCTTGTTTTGGGCATCGTCCTGTGGGCCCACAAGATGTTGGGCAGTTCATCTACCCAACCTCTTCTTTTTTCTCCCAGCCTTGCCTTGATTCCGTCGACAATACTCTTGTTGACGGCTTCAACTTGACCATTCCCCTGCGGGTGCGCGACCGAGGAGAAGGTGTGCTCGATGTGTAATTCCTTGAACCACTGTTGAAGGTTATCTTCGGCAAAGTTGGTTCCATTGTCGGTGATTATCTTGAGGGGTAATCCAAAACGACATATGATTTGTTCCCAGATGAATTTTTTGACAACGGCGGCTGTGGTTGACGCGAGGGCCTTTGCCTCTACCCATTTGGTGAAATAGTCGACTGCGACTATTATGAATTTGACGGCCCCTGGGGCTTCGGGAAAATGTCCGACCATGTCTATTCCCCATTGTTGAAAGGGCCACGCCGTGGTGACTGGCACCAATTCATTCTTGGGGCGCATCGTTTTGGGGGCATGTCTTTGGCACCCGCTGCATTTTCTCAATTCTTTAACCGCATCCAGGTGCATTCCGGGCCAGTAATACCCCGCATTCATGACTTTTGCTACCACCATTCTTGGTCCGGCATGTATACCACAGATTCCCTCGTGCACTTCTCTGATCAAATAGCTGGCGTCCTCAGGATCAACACATCTTAACAAAGGCCCGAGGTATGATTTTCTGTACAAAATCCCATCAGCCATCTGATAATGTTCGGATTTGTACTGGATTTTCCTCGCTTCTGCCTTGTTCTCCGGGAGAATTCCTGATTGGAGGTATGCGATTATCAGAGTCATCCAAGACGTTGTTCCTAGTTGAACGGCGCTTACTTCTCGCAGTGGCACTGACGGGTTACTTAAAACCTTTATGCGTACATCCTTTGCTAGGTGCTGGAAGCTTGTAGAGGCGAGTTTACTTGGCGCGTCTGCTGGTTTATTCTCGCTCCTATTGATATGATGCACTTTGTAGGAATAGAAGGTTTGTAGCAGTGTCTTTGCTTGACTCGGGTAAAGTGCCATTGTATCTCCCTTGGCTTCGTATTGCCCGTTGATTTGCCCTGCCACCAACATGGAGTCCACATGCGCTTCAATGTGTCGTACTCCCATTTTGATTGCCAACCTTAATCCAGCAAGGAAAGCTTGGTATTCAGCTTCATTGTTTGTGCTTTTAAAATCCAGGCGTATGGCGTAGGTGAACTCGTGTTTGTCAGGGCTCACCAGCCGGAGACCAGCACCTGCGCCATCTTCGTTAGACGCACCATCTGTGTATAGTAACTATGGTTCTTCCGCTTGCTGTTTCTTGGCTTTTTCCATCGCCTTGCATTCTCGATCTTTGTCATCTGGAACCTCTGTCATGAAATCTGCAAGTACTTGGCCTTTGATCGCCGGTCTTGGTCTGAACACTACGTTATGACCCCCGAGCTCTATCGCCCATTTTGCTAGTCTCCCTGAAATTTCTGGCCTTGCGAGTATGTTGCCAATATTGTAGTTTGTGAGCACGTGAATGACGTGGTTGGCAAAGTACCTGCGCAGCCTTCTTGATGCATGAATCAGTGCGAGTACTAGTTTCTCCATGATTGCGTACCGGGTTTCTGGGTCGGTTAGAGTTCGTGACACATAATAGACTGGCGTCTGGACACCCTGTCGATCTACAAGCAACACTGCTCCTACTGCTTTGTCGGAGGCTGATAAGTACAGTACCAGAGGTTCGCCTTTGACTGGTGCAGTTAATGTTGGCAGCTTGATGAGGCAGTCTTTCATCTCGCGGAATGCGCTTTCGGCTTCCGGAGTCCACTGAAATTGACTCTTCTTCATACAGTTACGGAGAGTTTTTATAAACGGAAATGATTTTGCTGCGTGATTGGCTAGGAAGCGGTTGAGTGCTGCCAACCGTCCTGCCAATTTCTGCATCTCCTTGATCGTTGAAGGTGACGGCATGCGTTCTATTGCTTATATCTTGTCCGGGTTCACTTTGAAGCCATCTTTCGTGACAATGAAACCCAGGAATTTCCCCTCCTCCATGCCGAAAGAACATTTCGCTGGGTTTAATTTGATGCTGACTCCGCGCAAGGTGTCTAACGTCTTTTGGATGTTCAGCAACATTGTACTCTCATATTTTCTCATAATAACCAGATCATCCATATACACTTCTATGTACTTGCCGATGGCGTCGTGGAAAGTTTCATTCATGAGCCTCTGGTAAGTCGCACCCGCATTTTTTAAACCAAAAGGCATTTTGGTATAGCAGTATAGCCCTGTTGGTGTGCGGAACGCGGTCTTGTCTTCATCCTGCACGACCATCTGTACCTGGTGGTACCCTTTGTAACAATCGAGGAAACATTTCCATCGGAAGGTGGCAAGTGAATCGATCTTTTCATCGATGTCTGGTAAGGCGTAACAGTCGCGTGGACATGCCTTATTCAGATCCTTGTAGTCTACGCACATTCGCCAGCTACCGTTGTTCTTTTGGACCATCACTGGGCTTGCTACCCACGTTTGGTATCTGACTTCTCTGATAATTCCCGCATTCAGCAATTCCATCACCTGCTCTTTCATGGCGTCGTGTTTGATGTCTCCCAAGTGGCGTTTGGCGTGTACTACCGGTTTTGCTTCTTCAGAGACATTCAGTCGATGTTCAGCTATGTGCCTTGGAACGCCTACCATATCTGCTGGCGTCCAGGCAAACACATCCATGTTCTGGAATAACAGTTTCTTTAGCGCTGCGCGCGTTAGATCGGACATTGCAGGTCCCAAGGTAACTGGCTGTTCCGGGTATGCGCTGTTTAATACCCACTTTTCTGCATCCGCGCGTGGCGCTGGTTTACTTGCTTTTGCAGGTCTGAGCTCATCTGTTGCTAATACTTCCTTGCTTGCATATATGATGGCTACTCCCGTCTCTGTTGGGAATCCCACAGCTGAGTGTGGACCGGAGCAGATCATGCTGAAGTCGCCTTGGGATTCTCTACCCAGCAGAATATCGTGCCTTGAATGTGCTGGCAGCACCATGAATGTGACCTCTTCTGTTCGTGAGTTTCTTCCATCCGAGAGCAACACTGGGAATGATATTTGACCTAGAGGAAAAACGGCTTCATTGCAGAAACCAGTGAGCGGGTAATCGACTGGCTCTAAGCGCGCCTTATCCTCCGGATCGAATTGATTAAAACACTGTTCATATATGATGTCTGCAGTGCTTCCTGGATCGATGAAAATGTAATCCGTTTGGTAGTGCCCTATGACGCCCGAAATGACTATGGGTCTTCTTTCTTGTGGGCCTCCTCTTACAACCGGGAAGACAACTTGCTTCTCGCGCCATGAGTCGTCTTGCGCGCGCTTGTTGTAGTTTTTTCTTGGCCTTCGTGGACCCCCCTGCACCATGTGGGTTTCTAACTTCCGGAGTTTCTTGTTATCTGGTCCTTCGTCTCTTCTCTGTATTTGACGGTAATCGCGCTTTCCGCCTTTTATCAGATGAGTGAGTTTTCCGTCTCTCAAGGACCTTTCGATTTCTTGTTTTAAACTGAAGCAGTCGTCAGTTAGGTGCCCGGTGTCTTTGTGAAACTCGCAGAAAAGATTCGGGTCTTGGCCCCTTTTGTTGCGCATTTGTAACGGTGGTTTGAACTGGTGGTTCTCGGTTGCCAAGACTTCTGAAGGAGTTTTTGTGAGTGGTGTCCACTGTTTCTCCCTGTTTTCTCGTTTCACCTCTTTCCAGTGAGCTATTTGGTTGATTGTGTGGCGTGCATCCTCTCTTACCGGGCTTCTTTCTCTTTGGCCGGATGTTTTCCATGGTTGGCTTCTGCCTTTCTTGCCATGCCGGTCGTTATGGTTGTAACTGCGTTGACGGTGATCGTCACCGGTCAACTGCCTGTCTGACTGCGCAATGGTTTTGGCCGCTTCAATGAAGGTTTCCCAATCTTTGGGTCCTCCGTCTCTTCCTTTCACACGTTTGATTAGATCATCGCACTTGACTGCCCTCATGAAGTGCGCGCGCATCATCTTCTCGCCTACGTCACCGATCTCCAAACATTCTTTGTTATATCTTGTAATGAAGTCTTCCACGCTCTCGTGGTGTCTGCGCCATATGTTTAAACAATCAGCTGGGTCTCTGGTGTGTCGTCTTTGCTGAGAGAAGTGTGCAAGGAACTTCTCTCGGAAGTCGACCCATGATTTGATTCTTCCTGCTGGCAAGCTGTCAAACCAGACGCGCGCTGCGCCTATGAAGGTTTGAGCGAAAAGGTGACACCAAGTTGGGAGATTCCATCCGCCTGTTGCTCCAGCACCATTGAAAACTTGAAGGTGATCATCTGGGTCTGTCAACCCGTTGTATTTACCTACATTGTGTGGCAATTTCGTTTTGTCGATTGCAGCCGTGGCGATTTCTCTAATGAATTTGGAATTCTCAGCCATGTCGTCAGGACGATAGCTCAAGGTGTAATCATGCTCTGCTTTTGGGTCATATCCTGCGCGCTTGCGAGGTTTGTACGCTTCATGCTCTGGTGGCAGCCTGCTGAACACTGTGTTCGTCTCGTCGTCATTTTCAAATTCGTCGTTTATGTTGCGCGGACCTAAACGACTTTGTATTGGCTTCTTTGGTTGGTGAGAATACTGTACGTAATTGCTTTCTGTTTCACCGTAAGTATCGCGCGTGTCGTGCACGCTTGTTCTTCTGATATGTGGTGGAGGTACTGACTCAGGACGTAGATTAAAAGCGTTGGTCTGTTGAGGCATGGGAGTGCTCAAAGGCCTTGGCAGTGGAGTGACAAATGCGGACTGGTTTGCTTGTGCCTGTAGCAGAGCTTGCTGCGCGCTGAGTTGTGTGTAAACAAGGTTTATAGACGCCACTTGTTCGGCATACCAGGAAGCCAGAGTTTTTCCTTCGGGTAGCCCTAATAATGCAGAGAAGTTCAGTTGTGCTTGGTCCGATGGAGCTGAGGGGCCAGCTCCATGGCTCTGAGTTTGCACTGGTGGTGGTGTCTGTTGGACTACCTCTGACGGAGGCTGGAACGTAGCTCCGTTTGTGGTCTGAGTGATGATTCTGGGTGGAGTTTGGAAAGTAGCACCAGGTGCGTTTTGAGTAGCAATCCTGGATGTACTCCCAAAGATGATGGGAAACTCATTGTTCATCGGCCCTTCCTGGATAATTTCGTTCCTTGGACCCCGCTGGACGTGTACGTTGTCCGAAACGAGTTCGAAGGAAGAAACGTCTCCATCTACTTGGTGAGAAGGGTTTTGTTCAGCCATGTTTGACGAGTGTTTTTTGAAAAGAAAAAGAGATGAGAGTGGTTTTGCTAAAAGCGGATGGCGCCAATGATGAAACACAGGCTAACTCTATGGTTAATCTGTGGGGTTATTTCTCCTGTGGGTTCAATCTCTCTTTCTACTCGTGAGATGGCTCGGTTCCTGCAAAACAGCAACACCGTTAGTCTCGTTAAGAGGGGAATACGGGGATTTCCCTCTTAACCAGGCTCCGGCGTGAGAATAAGTACTGTTCCGAGGAGGAATAAACAGTGTGTGTTAAGTGTGAGAATAGAGAGAGCAAGATCCTTTAACCTGAATGATGAAGGGTTCTATTTATAGCCGGAGGGTGAGAGAGGGAAGAGCAGCGATGCCAGCTGTGGTTGCGTGCCAGCTGTCCGACCAAGGGGAATATCCCCTTGGTCTCCTCTGCTGTGGTCAGTGTAGTGGTACACGTGGCGCGCTCGCATTTGCCCATCTTGGAGACGTCGTACTGGCATTGTCGGGCTGCCCTTAGATTTATTACAGGCCTACGTGGCGCCTGGTGACTGGTGACACGTTGTGTCCTTTATGTCGGGTGGAGCATCTTTGGAGCCACCTAGATATTTTCCAGAAGCTTCTACAAGCTTCTGGATGACTTCGTCGATGTCAGCGCCACGTCTGATGGAAAAAGTGGTGTGGTCCTTACCATGTTGGCAAGGAATTGGGACCATACCTCTTCAGGTTTGTAACCTGTATTTATATATTGTTATATATACAATATTAATTATTAATATATAAGTAAAAGAAAAAAATATATTTAAAAGGGATTGGATGAAAATAGCCAAAAAAAATTTGTAGACGATCCAAAATACCCCTGAGTTAACTGGGATTTTTTGACTGAGTTAATGAGTTGGACCAAAATGGCAAAGAATGGGAAAAGTCAAGGACCCAGAGGAGAAAAAAAACTATTTGGACTAAAGTGGCAATTTGGGCCAAAACTCAGGGACTAAAATGACAATTTACTCAAGAATTTAAGAAAAGCAGAAAATCTTGCATATTCAATTGGTAATATAAATAAATATCACCCTTTTCATTATGAATGTTTGAAGAGGTATGTGCCCAAATCACAACTGAACATATGTCAAATGGACCACACCACATTCTAAACTGGCGTCCACATCACACGAGCGTATCCAGAAGGTTCTAGAACCTTCTGGAAGAAACCACCTGGTGACAAGAAAGATGCTTCTAAAAGGACAACAGGTGGCACCAATAGCTAGACGCCAGCAACGATCGCAGGATTCTTGGAGGACAGACCGACAACCAGTACAAGCGAGTGCTCAGCTGGAACGAATAATCGCGTGCCACGTCACCTCAAGGACTGACAGCGTCAGAGGGGACAGAAAGGATATTCCTCCTGGTCGGACAGCTGGCGGGCACTGGCTAGCTGGTAGGTCTCCTCCACTATTCTCCGGCTATAAATAGAAGACTCCATCTCCAGGTTTAAGGATTCGATTTCTCACTCTCTTACTCTTAACACACACTTATCCTCAAAACAAATACTTATTCTCACGCCGGATGGTGGTCACAAGAAGAACCCCCATCTTCTCCTCCTTGTGGCGAGTCACAAGTGTTGTTTTGCAGGACACTTTTGGGAGATCAGCTTTACCGCGAGTGAAAGATAGAGATTGAACCACCCTTCACGAGACGATCAGCTGGGATAATCTAGTATTAACCAGTGTTTCATCAACGTTCAAAATAAAATTCTTACTTATCCACGAGTAAGAAAAGTTTAGGAACCAATTACTAAACCATAGTTACAAAGTAGTGTCTACACACTAGACATTCAAGAACAACAACAAAGACATAAACCTCACAAATGCAATGAGAACTTGCTAAAAGCCCCGACGGTCCTGATCGATTAGGTTAACAGAATTCCAAAACAACTCCATACCTAAATCACAAAATATGCAACATCAATTCAATTACTCGACCATTACACCCTTACAATTATCACACCTAGACTTTAAAATATGAAGGTGCCTAGGATGCATTGAAGGTTGTCTGAATCACATGTTGAAGTAAAGTTTAAAACAAAACATTGAGATGTAATCTTGTACCCTTTGAATTATGTTCTGTAAATTGTTTGTACTCCCCTTCATATCAATAGACAACCCAAACACCGACAACCCTAATCCCTCCCGGGGGACACTGCTTGCCGCTGAGTAAAACGACAAATCGGTTTTTCATTTGACGTTCAAGAGTATGTTAAAAAGATCATTCATTAAAATAACAAAAAGAGTAGTAGTAACCTTATATAGAAGTTAACAAAGCAACCACAATGTCAATGCACAACACAAAACAATAAAAACAGAACATGCTCATAATAGTCTCAAACAAACCTTAAAATAAAAACATCATCTCAACACTAACACTAGGTTGTGAGTTCCATGATAGCCGATACTATGTCGCCATCTGCAGCCTTGAGAGCTTTGACTGCCTTTGGCCTCGACACCCCAGCTTGAGTCATAACCAGCTCAATGTCCTTGGGTTCCACCCCCGTCTCGTCAACGTCTTCATCATCCTGAGCCGTGGCTGAGGTCTCAGGAGCAGACTCGGTTACAGTGTTGCTAACATTAGGTGCTTTAAATTGCTCTGCTGCCTGACTCTGTAACTGCGAGCTTAAATCTTCTATTTTGGCCTCACCAAATATAATATAAGTATCTGAAGCGGGACTTTTAAACACATCAGGCTTTGAAATCACGAACAGAATCTGCAAGAGTAATCGTATTTATTAATATGTGATCAAAAGATTACTCGGGTCATCTTTTATTTTACGTAGTCAAAAAAGAAAAAAAAGCATAGAAAATAGTTTAAATACACACGTTGAAAGTTGTTCAAAGTGTAACGTCATAAAACCTTTTCTAATCATTTTATTTAAGAGACTATATAACTAACAAAATAAAGCAACTTTTGTATTAAACAAACTAATTATTTACAAACAATTAGAACATAGTAAGCAAATCCATTTGGACCAATCAAAGCAAAAATGACCCGTTTTGACTTTTGACCCAAGCCTGACTTTAAACTAATATGATTTATATAGGTCAATCAAATAGGTTAGCTTACAGGAAAACGGTTTGAATAGGTCAAAAGTTGCCCAAAGAGTATCTATATTGATAAAACCTCCAAAATCATTTAAAAAAAACACTTATATTATTAAAATAATACAAAATTGTTCATATCTAACACATTAGAGGGGGGGGGGGGGGGGGGGGGGGGGTATGGGTATGTATGGCTTGAAAATACCACCTCTTTACCAATTTATGCAACCAGGTAGATTTTTTACAAATTTATGCATTCAAGTTGTTACCAATTTATGCAAAAAAAATGAGTGGGACACAGTTCGTAACAATTTAAACTTGGACCCCAGTTAAAAATAAAACATAAAAAGATCCCTTTTAACAAACCAAAAGAATTCCAGGTTAAATTTTGACCTGTTACACAGCCCTCTCATTTTTGCTAATGTTCTTTTGCCCATAAAAAAACTTACATTTTTGCTCTTTTTAACGGTGACACGGCTAACACCAGGAATAGGCTTCATCCCAAGCTTTAGCATAGCCTTTCGACTCTTCTTTTCACTTCTACTTTGCTTAGACCTTCCACTTGCATCTCCATGTCCTGCTTTTACACAAAATTAATGACCTAGATATTAGGGTAGATCGGAAATTCCTTGCATGAGACAAGTGGGTTGGGGCTAAACATGCCTCGTACGTATGACCTGTACAACCCATTCAACCTTTCCATTTTCAAAGAATTGTTTTATTTGACCTATTTGGTATACAAATAACCAAATCATCCCATCTGTAAACAATAAATGGCCTAAAACAGGAAGATTGTGGACAGCAAATTAAAAAAAAAAACATACACACAATTGAAATTCATTCTCACCTTCGACGTCATCATCATCCTTGTCATCGTCTTCGTCATCCTCATCGTCATCATCATCTTCAACCAGTGGTTCCTCATGCTGCAAAAAAGGTTACCATTCAAACATCAGACAAAACTCAACTCATTTCATGTTCTTTTGGTAAACTAAAAGAACGGTATGACTTTAATCAATCTAAGATGATCTAATTATCTAAGCAGTTAATGCAGTAAAATTTCAGATATCGATATTTGAGATATCGGTTATCGCGGTGGGATATCGGTAATTTTAATATCATGCGGAATTTATATATATATAGCAATTTAACACTAACAATTCAGTATACTCTCCTACCAATACCATTAACAAATTAACCTTTTGCAACTTGCAAAACACTAACAATTGTAGCAAGTAGAAACTGATTAAGACTTAAAACACTAACTAACAATTAAGACTTAAAACACTAATAGTAGCAATAAGAAGAAAAAACAATGGTAGCATTATGAAGAAAGGTACTGTTATCCGGAAAATCGGTGATATATCGGTCCAATATAGGTCAATATCGCCGATATTTTGCATTGATATCTCACTAGGGGGGACCGATAACCGATATATCACTTGTATATCAATGATATATCGGGATATTGAATGCATAGCTAATAATCACATATAGTAAAAGTTAAAAAAAATAAAAAAAATTAGAATCTCAAATATCAAACATACAAAGTGATAAACTCAAGAGACTGTATGTTCCAAGACTCTAGTTAATAGAAACTTAAACTCAAAGATTTAGTTCAAGTCACAGTCTTTATCATAAATCTATACTACTTGACAGATCAATTGAGAAATATCCTTAAGAAACACTTCACTGATACCCAAAAGACAATAACTTTATAAAAATTTATAATCAGAAAAACACAAATTCAACAAAATAAATAACCAGAAAGATTATAGGGCACTAGATCAGACTTTGTTAGCAATATTTATCATACACAAGGCACTTAAATCAGCCAGATTTCACAAACTACATGATCACCTAACTTAACTATAACCGACACAATAATCAGTCAAGCAGAAAACTTGAATAACACAAACGATACCATTTGAAACCAAAAAGTAAAGAAAAAAAGAATAAGATCACTCCGACAGATCCGAAGTGAAAGAAGAAGATAGGGTTCTTACATCGATCTTCTGTTGCTCAAGATGAGCGGCAAGGAGTTCTTCTTGAGTTTGAGCAGTCATGATTTAGAGAGAGAAAGCCGAAATAAAAGCAGAAGAATGATGTACAGAAACCCTAAAAATCTCGAGATATACTACACAGCGACGGTGGGAACTCTGAATTCTTTGCCCGATTTTAGGCCCAATCTAACTTTATCAGATAACTACAAACTTAGTCCTTTAACATTCTCTGTTTTTCACTTTTAGATTGAAATAAGGGAGAATTTATTTTCTGTGAAAGTGGGTGGGAATCAGGATTCAGGAGGCTTAATCGAAGGTGATTGCATTTTTGTCTAAAAATTACACCAAGTATTTTTTAGGGCCTCCTTTAATCTATAGTGTAGGCCCACCACCGGGGGAGTTCATGTTGTAATGTAAGGATGAGATCGGTACCTATTGGTACCGAAAATCCCAAAAAATGGGTACCAGTACTGAAAATGTTTGGTACGGCATGGTTCAGTATCGTACCAGACCGGTACCGAAAACTTTAAATGTCGGTACCGAATTGGTACCAAAAATCATGTCAGTTCGGGAAATCTGTATCGGTTCTTAACCAGTACCTGATATCATAGCACAAATAACAGTATGGGTTGTGTTTGGATTGTACCTTTCAACTCGTCAACCTATCAATCCGACACAATTAACACCCCTAGTTTTAACTGATTGAGATTGATATACATGAGTTCATAATGTAACAAAGGCAGTTCATGTTTTTTATTGATACCATGTGAGTCAAGTAGTTGTATAAATAATTATATTTTTTTTTTGAACGGTGAGAATCTTTAACTTGTTGTGAGAGATATCTCACACAGTCACACCCTCTTAAACAGAGGGCCCTAACCCCACTATGGCCAGACTATGTTGTCTTAACCGGGTCCACGCTGGCGTCAGAGTTTAACTAACGGCGTTCCCCGGGAAAACATACCACCCACTGCCTGAGGCAGGGGCTTGCCGCCACAAGAGAGAATCTCTACGGCGTAACACACGGTGGACTAAAACCCGGGGTGGCTCGGTCTCGAACTCTTGACCTAGGGTCTGGGAGAACTAGCCTTCATTGCCTAGTTATATAAATAATTAAATACTAAAAGTAAAAGTAGTCCAAATACGTTAAACTTGTTACAAATAAGTAACAAAATATAATGTAAGTTCTTAATCTAAGTTAAATGAAATGAGAGCATAAAAAATATGATAGAATTTAGATTGTCGTTTAAAGCTACACCAGATCTTCCGGCAGGGAAAATCCTATGACTGCCTTGAACATGATTTTGGATGGTCCACTTTTCAAGAGACCTATTAAGACAAAATAACGGACATTAGTCTTGTCACAAAAGACGAGGGTTTTCACATTAACCATCTTCAGGTGTAAGAATGAGCTTTTATATTCTCTTTATGTGCTATATTTAACACGAGTCATTGTTACTAATGGCCATCTACATTAAAATAGCAGACAATAGTCTTGTCACAAAAGAGGGGGTTTTCACACTAACCATTCTTCGAGCGCGTGAAAATGAGTTTTTATATTCTCTTTATATCCTATGGCTTCAGTGGCGGACCCAACAATTTTTCCATAGGGGTGTGAAAAATTTTTAAAAATTTTAGGCGTCTAGATATATACATAAAAAAATCGGTTCGGGTCGGGTCATGTTAAAAAAGAACATCAAACTAAAATTTATATAATCATCAAAAACACGTCAAACGTTCTTACAAACATATTTAAAATGTCGCCTTACGGGTTTTTATTTTTTGAAATCTATCTAAAACATCATCTAGAGGTACTTTTTTAAGCAATTCTTTCTTAAACAGGTCTTTCTCTATCCAATTTCAACCGTGTTCCTCATGTTGAGAAACCGTGTCATAACATCCTTACTCATTGTGCCGATTAATAATGAACAAATTAAATCAACAAAAAAATAGTGATTTCATTATGCCTATTAATAATGATCCAATTAAGTAAATCAACAAAAAAAAAAAAGTGATTTCATTATAATAATGAACGGCAGTAACATTAAGGCGGTTTGGCTGGCTTTATTATTTAATCATATTTAGATTTCATTATTGAATGTTAAACAATTAAAGTTGTGTTCAACAACAGCCTTATTAATCTTCATAGTTCATATTCAATCTTTATATTCAAAGTTCAAACAGTAGAATCAAGATGATCTGAGGAACAACTCTACAACAGCCTTATTTAGATTTTTGAAGAATGAAATCAAGGTACCTCTACAAAATCAAGAGTGCGGTGTGCGGTACTATGCGGCGAGATTTGTGGGTTGTGGTTGATCGATCGAATAGAGTTTACACTGATGTTTCTGTTTCTTGAATTCTTGGTTGCTGGCAGCAGAGAGGGGAGGGCGGGAGGGAGGAGATGAATGGTCGATTGATTATTTGGGTTATGTTTTGTTTAATTGATTTAGTTATTTGGGTTGGGCTTTAACATAAACTTATATAATTGGGCTTGACATTGGGTTATAGGAATACATGATTTATTTAAAGAGATTAGTAGGCTAACTTTTTTACATAACTGGGTCGGGTTTAAATCCGTGTTCACAATTTTTTTTATATAAATTCCTAACATTTTTTTTTCTAAGGGGTGTGGTCAGAATTTTCCAAGGGGTGCAGTCGAAATTTTCCAAGGGGTGCGGCCGGGATTTTTCGCGAAAAATAACACTAATTTTTTTTTTCAAGGGGTGCGGCCGCCCACCCACGGGCTAACTTGGGTCCGCCCCTGTATGGCTTTGGTCCATTTAACATGAGTAATTGTTACTAATGTCCATGTTCAAAAGCATTTTTCTCCTCATTATAGTACACGCCATCTAGGATAGGCCAACGTTGCACCAAGAGAAATGGGAAGCTCATGATGAAGAATGTCATCAGTGAATATGTTGAAGAAGAGGACAATATTTGAGCGAGATATAAAGTGGAGTGATGCCATATATGGTATACTTAAAACGTTGGGGTTGGTGAGGGACTTCAGATTACACACGGGCATACGACCTTCATATACAAATGGCCGTCTATAGACTGAAAATTACACAGGGATTGAGGATGATTCAAGAGCCAACGACGACTTAGGGACTAAATACGGCTCAAGTATTATATGAGATGATATAGAAAAACATATGGGGTAAGCGATGGACTCATTAATCATCCGCTTCACCGGGGCTAGGAGAGTTGAACATACAAAAAAATATATGTTTCCGTGAAAATGACACTTTAAACACAACTAATGCAAGGGACTAGGAAAAAAACACAAATACCCTTTTTAAGACGGGAACCACCAAAGAACACATTTAACAACCTTGAAACTCACTTAGTGACATAGGACGTGTATATCATACAAATCAAGCACTACCAAACAACTTACGCGGGATACAATATAATGGTTTCATAGGAAATATAATCGTCACCATGATTAACAACAAACAAAGTGTGGTTAATGAGAACACAAGGAATTGAAGACTACATAAGCTGATAAGCACAAAATGGTTTAAGAATAGGCATTAGAAATAAACGAACTTGGCCAACTTTAAGAAGATGTCTACTTTTTCATCAGATGCTCCATTACATAGAGTTTTAATAGATACATTAAACAAAGCCAAATATACAAGAGTTTTAATAGATACATTAAACCATCTTTAATCGTAACAACAATGAGAGAACATTTCATAGTATTTCTCATGAAACAAAGCCAAATATACAAGAGTTATCATTAACAAAAAGTAACAAAGTACTTTAGACCCCTTTTAGAAGTAAGAAGACAATCACCCCAAGCATCATAATAGACAAACTCAAAAGAGGACGTAGCTCGTTTATTAACTCTAAAATTTAAGTGAACACATAGATGTGTTAAAAGAAAATGTACCTCAAAAGGAAATGATGTACTAGAGCATGATAGAAGACATGTTTGTAGTTCAAGTATATAAAACTTCAATAACACACGATGACGGGGTGGGTTAAAACGCACTTCCCTCCCGTAATAATAGAAGGAGATAAAGAAATAGTTCATCCGAACACAGACAAGGGGGAGGCATCCCCTTGTCACCAGATAAATAAGCATAAGGCCAATAAACGATACGCCTCTAGAAATAGGTAAGTAGAAGTAATCTCCTTGTCAGCAAAAGGACAACTCAAACACACGACGATCGAGGCAAGTCAGAATCTCGCAAGTAAAAAATGAAAAGTCAAGACAAGATTTATAAATGTAGCACAAAGGACAAGAGAAGACCAATCGTTTTTAGCAAGAGAGAATTCAAGATCTTACCCGATATAACATACAACTAAATAACAAAGAACTGGATGGGAAGGAAAATGCGCCATAACTTTATGATATAAATATTTAAAGGACATTTAGGGGCTGTTTGGTAGCCTCTTAATGACCATTCAGATGCTACCTCTTAATGGTATAAAACCTCTGAATGAATAAGAGGTAACCTCAAGTCTGAATGGTTAAGAGGTAACCTCTGAATGGTAAATCATCACATGTCACATTCTTCTACCTTCTCATGGTAAAATTCTTAATGGTTCCATTAAGAGGTAGCCTCTTAATGACTATTCAGAGGCTACCAAACAGCCCCTTAGTAGACTTTTATATACTCAAATGTTTAACAAATATAAATAGTAGCTTACTAAAGGTTCTCACATTTCTTTTGATCAACAATTCCTAAATTTTATAGGATAAACACACCATAACTTTCACTATGTAAGATTTGAACTTATAACCTATTGGTTGTGAAGCACACCACATAACCATCAGGACATACTCTTAGAGACGATAAAAGATCCTGACTTATTTACCTAGTATTTTATCTACATCAACCGGAACAATTTCATATAAACAAGATAAAAAAGGTTCCTTTTCAAAACCTACACACATTTTTATTTTAACCTAAAGATTAAAATAATTCCTTTTTTTACTTTTGTAGCAATTTACCTAACCATTTTCTAATGTTTGTTCAAGTAAGATGACATATTCGGTTGGTGAGGCGGGTTAAAAGGCTCTCTTACCGTGGTCATAAGCAACCAACCCTCTTTGAAGCAACAAGCGAATCAGTTCTCACAACTATTATTATTATTATTATTATTATTATTATTATTATTATTATTATTATTATTATTATTATTATTATTATTATTATTATTATTATTATTATTATTATTATTATTCTGAAATAAATTCAAAGAATACATACAATCAATCAGAAAAGAAAAGAAAACATGAATCGAAGAACATCTTCGTATGTTGCATCGTCTCTCATCATCACCGCTCTTCTACTTTTCGCTTTTTGCGAATTGGGATTTTGCAGAGTTGAAAAGAGTTTATTTATGGGCGGAATCCGTGATCTTCCGGATCCTACCCAAAACGGCGTCGAATTAGAATCTCTCGCACGTTTCGCTGTTGAAGAACACAACAAAAAAGAGGTAATGTTTCTTGATTTGTATCCAATTTGAGTTTAATTTAGGGGCAAATCGTATGATATGGGATTATCACAACTAGTGTTAAGTGGGCGTAACCGTGCCCCGGGTTTATCGGTGCGGGCAATCGGAAACCATGAAAGCAAATAACGATACCAGTTCCAGTAACATCAATATTTAAACTTTAAACCGTAAAAAAAAAAATAAACTCATTTAACTCACTTGTGCTTGAATTATAAAAAACCAAAAGTTTGTTACAAAATTCAAAAACCTAAAGTTTATATGGTTATGAAAAAATGAATAAAAATAAAAAATGAAAACAAAGAAGACAATTTAGGCACTATTCATCCAAATTTTAAAAATTAATATATATATATAAAGAATTTTAAAAATTAATATATATAAAGAATTATTACCAAAGTGGTTGGAGCCTAAGGGTTTAAAGAGTGAGCGGAACTAGGATCTCCGGTAACCAACTTGAAACTTAGCTCTCTAGTCGTAGTCGAGAAATAAGTTAGGTGATCCTTCAATATACGTCCAAGTTGGAGGTTTTCAAATATTTAAGGGTTTGGTTTTATATAATTATATTGTAAATTGAAGTTAAAAAGTTTTATTAAGTGGGTGAGTTTGTTGAACTAAAATAATAATAATAACAAATTAAATATTTACCAAAGGAATTTTGTGGAGTTAAAAGACGTCCCTCTTCTTCTTCTTCTTCTTCTTCATGTGGTTATGGGTTAAGTCGGATGGTGGAATAAAACGTAGATATAGGAGTAGGTTTAGAAGGTGTCTGTAAAAAAAAAAAAAAAAATTGAATTATTCACAAATGCATGCAGAACTCTCTTCTGAAGTTTGGTAGATTGGTAAAGACGAGAGAGCAGGTGGTTGCTGGTAAAATGTACTATTTTACTCTGGAGGCAAATGACGCAGGCAAGACTAAAGTATACGAGGCTAAAGTTTGGGTGAAACCTTGGATGAACTTCAAGCAGTTGGAAGAGTTTAAGGTTTCTGATGAACAAAATGCGTAGAAGTTTGTGATCAGGAAGGTATGCATGTACTTTAATTGTTTGATAAACAATAAACGGCTAGTTAATGCAAATAAGGTTCGGATTTGGGTTTATGTAATGCAATATGATGTAACCTGGTTCACTTGATCTTGATCTATTCTTACTTCTGCATGTCTCCTAGAGTTGTAATCATCCGCTCTTACATTACACACAAGCTTTAAAAGAACGGAAACGAGTTTCGAGGCGTTTTCCCTTCACCTCACGAGGCGTAAGGCCGAGGCGATATTAATAAATAAATATAAAAATAATAATACTAACTAATTTCATCATCAGATTCATTATAAACACACATAAAAAAGACATGAAATGCTTGAAATTGACATAAAAAGTCAAAAACAACTATCAAAATCCCCTTAGGCGCATATACAATAAAAACCCCATGAGGCGTGCCTCAAACTCGTTTTTTGGCCATTTCGCCTTGAGGGGCGCCTTGAGGCGCACGCCTCAAGCGTTTTTTAAAACCATGATTACACATAATTATCAGTATAGTTCAGAACGGGTTGGGTCAAACTGGAATACGTATACATAACCAAAGAATTAATTGCAATGATAATCTTATGTTTGATATAAAGTGTTTTACTATGTTTTGTGCATTTTGAATATACTTTGGGTGAGCTTTGACGCTTTCACTCTGTAAAAGCTAACCAGTTCCTGTTTGTGGACAAAGAGTGAAAGTTTTTTATGATTTGATCAAGTAGAAGTTAGTTATCTTAATTGCTAGCAAATCAAAATCATGAAAAAAGACCATTGGGTCAAGTTTGTGCTGACCTAAATTGGCCATACATCATGGGTCTGCAAGATCAAAAGAAAGACAGAAAAGAACACATTTCTACTTAAAATCATTTAGAGAATGTGGAACAAAAGAATACTTCACTGGACAGCAATCCCTTTAGAATCATCATCATTATGCAAAGTCTGAAGTAAAAAAAAAGTGAAGTTCATGGAAAACATAAGTTGGATTCCACCATAATACATCAGTTTAAAGTGTAGTGGAGGTTTTGACAGAAAACAGGTATGATCAAAATAAATAAAAAGATAGATTTACATTAACCTAAAACCCGGAATTAGCAGCCCTAATTTTGGTTGCTTACCCGCAATTGCAAGACACCAATTCAAATTCGTTAGAAAACAAAAGTCTAGATGTTATAAAACAACTTTCTTAATTTTCAAGATTGTGAGTGCATCAAGGGCCATGTTGAGTTATCAAATTAGTTTGTGGCTCGCTCTCTTTTATTTCATATGAAAATTCTTGCTAAGATGGTCGGTGATGAGCCGCAACCAACCGTTTGCATAAACTGATGTCCTCCCAACAAGAGGTAGTATGTAACCACAAATTATTACATATATAAATGTCGCACCCATTGTTTTCATAACCACACAAGAGGCCGTTTCTTACAATCAACGATCAAGACTCAGGAGGCAGCGTGTCTAAACATGCAATCTAAAATGGCAATGGAATTTAACATTACAAATATAGTAAACTGATGCTTTGGAAGCATCCAATGTATGCATTCTTCGGGTTAGAGAGGTATATATAAAATTCTTTGCATAAATTAATTCTAAAACCGTTTACTGTTGGTGGAAACGAACTGGAACCATTGACTCTGGGGATTTTGTAGGCATTTAGACCGGTTATCTCCAGCACAAATGCATCTTTTACTCAAGATATTGGAAGAACTATTAGGATCATAATCCAGGCAAAGATCCACACCATTACAATCCTTGCTCGCGATTTGAAACATAGAATTTGGTACTGATTTCCATGTGCTTTGTTTGGCGTTGCAGTCTGTTGTTAGTCTCACGGGAAGCCCATCCCCGACCACCTCGATACACAACGGGCTGCTTGATAGCTGGATTGGAGACCGATCTCCATCATGATTCCATCCAGTTAACCGGTGGCAGTCATCGGCAAGTATTTGGCTCTTATAGTCAGACTGTATGCAGAGACCGGTCAATGGGTGGTACATGAATGTATAGTTGCTTGATGTCACTTTTGGAACTGCATGAAAAAAAGTTGTTGAATGATGAGTAAATAGTATAATTGTAAAATAATTAAATTTGAACTGTTAAATGATAAATGTTCATTAGAGATATAGCTCGAAACTCGCTTAAGAAATAGCTCAAAAATGTTTGCTCGTAAATAAACAAGCAGAGCCACATTGGCTCGTTTGAGATTTAGCCGAGGTGAGCTCCCTTGTTGGCTCTCTCGTTTCGCTCACTCACATGGAGTAAGTCATTTTAAGAAGCCCAACTTCTATAGACATTTTTGGCTGTTATAATATTTTGTATCTACCCATATGTGCAAGTAATATTACTTTTTGTAACATCTAACCAGATTCTGTATGTGCAACAAATACAAAATTTTAAAAAATAAACAAGTTGACGTGTCAAGCTGAAAATTCAGTTCGTTAACAGTTTGACTCGTTTAATTTGAAGCCCGACTTGCTCGTTAATCAGCAGCGATTACAACTCACCTTGTAGTGTTTGGTGAAGAAGGAGCAATTTCGCGTTAAAACCGGGGTTTCTGAGCCCGGTCCAGTCAGTATCAAGCAATCCATATTGTTCATCAGTATTTTGAGCCCCTTGTCTAAGGTAATAGCTTCCTTGCAATGCCCATAAAGCCCAGTCCAAGTCCATTTTAGCCAAATAAGCCATATAACAAGGAAGAAAATTGTTGTCAGCTTGGTTGGTGCCCATTAAGTTCACACCGAACTCCGTTATAAACAACGGGGCCTGATGTGGCCCTGTTGTTAAAAACCCGACATTTTTATTTATATCACTAGTAAGGTCGTGACAAATTTGGTTAAGTGGTTGGCGCAGCCATTTGTCACTTCCACCCGAGAATGAGTATCGATGTGCTTCATAGACTAGTTTGTTTTGTAATGCATCTTCAAGTCCTAAAGGCTTGGTTTTTAGTGCGCTGAAGTCTAGAGCATAGCTTAGACCCGAGATGAGGACTAACACGTCTGGGTTAACTCTGTGGATTTCCGTTGCACCGTTACGAACCCAACGGTACCATTCATTCGCGTTTTGGCGGGGCCCACGTAGCTCGTTTCGTAAACTCATAGCCACTACCTACAAATATAAATTTCACATTGTTGGTAAGTTTATTTAAGGTGTATGTTCTAGAAGTGATGATGAGTTAAAAATCACTAGAATAGATAAGTAGATGTAATCTGTGTTTTTATAATAGGAGTGGTTCAAATACGAAGTCTGAAGTAAACAAAATGCAATAAATAGTTTTTTTTTTTTTTTTTTTTTTTTTTTTTTTTTTTGTAATTTGTAATGTTTACAAAATATGAAGTCTGAAATAAACAAAACTAGTTGATTTTCCGCCCTCGTGTTGCGGCGGGGACCCAATGTCTGCAAAACGCTTGTTAGCAACAGATACCGAATATCAAAACATAAATAAAAATGACGTGGTAAGATGGTCAATCCGTCCTAAAGAAGCAATTTTAAATAACCTAATATATAATAATAGGACCCACACGTACTACACGTTGAAAATTCGGTTGTTTTCAATTTAGTTATTACGGTGCTAACATGTTAAAATATGGATGAGCTCGGTACCGGTAACGGCACCGAACACTACTAGAAAACTAGGTTTTTCCGACCGCAATTTTGGTCGCAAACCAATCGCAGTTGCCCTGTTGCGACCGTTTTCCGACCGGAACTACAATCGGAAAAACACCCGTCGCAATTGCTCTATTCCGACTAAGTTGCGACTGCTGCTATCTTTTGCGACCCGGGTTTTGCGACTTTAATAATGGTCACAAATATTGCGACTGTTCCTGGTTTTGTGGGACTTCGGTTGCGACGGTCTTGATGCGACCGAATTCCGACCGCATGCCTTTTACAAACTGCGATCGTTTTCCGACCGCCTGACTTTTACAAACTGCGACCTCCGACCGTTTTTGCGGTCGCAATTTTTTATTTATTTTTTTAAAATTTATTTTTATCCATTTTCTATTTTGACTTGCATATAATGTCAATTTTAAATTTTACATATTATCAAATTTTCACAATTATATAAAAAATCCCA
Organism: Helianthus tuberosus; assembly: GCA_030545235.1. NCBI lineage: Eukaryota > Viridiplantae > Streptophyta > Magnoliopsida > Asterales > Asteraceae > Helianthus > Helianthus tuberosus. The sequence continues at coordinate 130,261,749 of CM060353.1, read as the reverse complement.
CTTAAAACATCAAATACTAAAGTTATCATAACAATAAAAAATATACTGAAAAAAACATAAGACATCAATATCAGTATACCATAAAGATACTAATTATCCTATCACATTTAGTCAATAATGCACTCATAAACACAGCCTAAACCTCCACATATGTAGAATAAACTGCCCTTTAATCCTCTTCTCTTTCTGGTGGAAGTCCACACGGCAACAACATTTTCTGTAAAACGAAAAAATAAAACAAAATTAAACCACCTGCAAATAATCTCAAGAAATTGAAACATACATTATTTTAAAAGTCGAACAAAATAAATACAAAAATCATATATGTTTTTGTAGAATCAAAAGAACTGAATAATCCTGTTTTGAAAGATAATCCTACCTAGCATAACAGTAATAATGACGATCAATAATTCTGGCCAGATCAATGGCATCAGTAATCAGTAATAATGACGATAAATAAGCGCTTTACCTATACCTTTTGTTTGAGGGCAACATCCGGCAATTGAAGAGCTTGTGCAGTCCCTCAACTACACTTAAATAGCAAAACATGATTAATAGTTAGAATTATATATAAAAAAAAACTAATCATTGTATATAACAAACAAACCTTCCACTTCTTCCAACCTTCCATCCTCATGTACAAGAGAAATAGGGAGAAGATCCATTACCGTGCATTCTATTCTTTCATTCTCTTGAAAGAAAGGCTCCATATCCACATCATCATCCTCTATTTCACTAACATCTTGGTCAAGTTCGTAAATTCCCCTTGGCATGTAGACGACAGTTATATTTAATAGTATGTTTCACGACCCCTGTATTTAAGTTGGATGCACATGCTTAGATCCAATAGAGACCATGACACATAAATACATGTCCATGTATTAGAAAGCACGGTCCTATCAAGTTCAAAACATAACACTCACATTAGATAAATGTGTAATTTAGGAGTGAGATTAAAGGGGGCGTGTGAGTCAGCCAATTAAAATAATATATAAAGCTAATAAAAACGTCATTTTTTATCTTTTGCTATCAGAAAAATAACTTTTTTTTGAACGGCAATTAGAAAAAGAACTTAAACAAGGACAACAAGGACTTTAATTATTAACTGAACCGCAAAAGTGATTGGAGTAGGGTTTTAAGGCTATTGGGCCCGTTTAGAATGGACCCAGATACTTTAAAGATGGGTTCTAATATAAGCTTATAAGTTATTAAGTAATTTTCAGCCGAGAAAATGAAAGTAATTACAATGCATCCTTTGTTGGTGCCTTCACCTATACTTAACAAGAAAATCAAATTATCAGTAGGAGACAATGCTACTTATATCAACACTTTGCAAAAACAATTCATTTTAGACTGTTTTTTTTTTTTTTTTTTTTTTTTACAAAAACGACCCGCCACTAACGATCCACGAAGGTATCCCTTTCCCCTCACTTCCAGTTTCCGGTCCCGTATAGACCCGGTCAAGTTTGGTCCGTGTTCACCTCCACTCAGATACTTAAAACGGATAATAGAAACCCACAAAGATTAACTTAAACAAGACTAAAACTGAAAACTTTAACACAAACTCGACATAACATTAACATAAAACTTTTAACTATTAAAGATACTAACTTATAATACTCACACAAATAATATTATCTTATTTATTAACCTCTTTTCTTAACCACCAACTTACAGCTTGTCCTCAAATTCAGAGAGGGGAGTGAGCTGTTCCTTTAACCCTTTTCTCTTGCGAATACTAGCCACAAGTGTGGTAGCTAGCGACCCCGGTTCCAACGGGTGAGAAGACATCATTTCCCAATGGTCAAACACCGATTGCGGGAAAAGGCTTGACCCGAAGTCGTCGCCCTCGATGCACCTGAAAACCCAAATGACTCGACAACGGGCAAGTAAGCCTTAATGTTGTACAAAGGTGTATCGGGCCTTTGCATTTCTTCAAACACGTGCCCATTAACACAGTATCAAATGAAATTATTCAAAGCTTTATCATCTTAACCAAACACCATGTTTGAACCCCAAAGAAAGTACAAAGATCCAAACTCACCTTTGATAACTGATGTTAAGTGTTTGAAAGAAATCCTCTTTCATTTGACTACTATTTCTTATGCAACCAGTCTGAAATTAATCATATAAAACTACAGTAAGATAAGCATGACCATTAACATGTTACCTAATTAACACTAGATTATAATCAAATAATTATCTTCATAACACATATTTACATAATCTTCAATCAGAATTGCATGCATGTTTAACCCCTAAATAAACTTAAGTTTCAATTGGCCTGCACCCTACATTTCATGACATATTTTCAGCTGCACAAAATCCACCTCCATCAGATATTTGTGCAAAAACAGAACTACCATAGTTACATCAAAATCTTAAAAAAAAAACTCACTATCAACCTATTATCCCTGACAATTTCATACAATACCAACTAGACTAACCCAATCAATTATTCTAGCAAACACAAAATCAACACACACTGAAACAGCTAACTGATTCACTTAAATCATGATAAAAAATATAACCAAAAATACGATCAATCAAATCAAATCATGAAAACAAGTAACTGAATCATTCCTATAATCCTATCAAACAACTTAACAAGACAAACACACAATTATTTTGACAGTCAACATGAATAATAATCTATAAATCACCAAGAAGCCCAATTGTGATACTACAAAGTCAAACTCGTAGTGGCGAATCGAGAATTACGATCGAAATGGATAAAACAATACCAAACAGATAAACAGACTCACACATATGAAGACATTCAGGCAAACGACGGGCCTACTTTCACTTTACTAACCACAATTGAATACGAACACACAAAAAGAAAAACAGAGCCAACAGTTTTAATTTTTGTAAAGCCTAATTTAAACACAAATTGGTACGAATACACAAGAAAAACAGAGTCAGGAGCTCTTACTTCTGTAAAACCTAAGATTAAAATTCAAACAACGAATTATATTCGCTTACTTATCCTAATTCCACTTTCCTAAAAACCTGAATACGAACATGCAAGAAGAAACACATGATCAGGAGCTCTAATTTCTGTAAAACCTAAAATTATAATCAGATCAATAGTCCTAATTTCACTTTCCAAAACATAATTAAACACGAAGAAAAACAGAGTCGGGACCTCTAATTCCACTAAAACCTAAAACTGAAATTCAATTGTCGAGTAATCCTAATTTCACTTTCAGAAACACAACACAAAAAACAGATTCAATTGTTGAATAATCCTAATTTCTATAGAACCTATGATTAAAATTTGATCAAAGAAACATACAGAGTCAGGAGCTCTAATTTCTCTAAAACCTAAAACTAGAACTCAATCAGTTAATCAAACACAAACACAAACAAAACAAAATCACAACCTCTAGCTTCCGTAACCCTAGCAATTCGATACAGTATAATGAATCTAAACCGTTAACAATGATATAACCTTATAGACGAAACCTAACCTTAAAGGAAATGAAGATCGGTGTCGCCAGAATCAGATCGGTGAAAGGATTTCTTCGAGCGGCAGATCACCTCAAAATCAGATTGGTGAGAGGATTTCTTCAATCACGTATTCGGAATCAGTCAAAAGATTGCTAACATTGAGTCGGATTATTAAAGGAAATGAAGAGTCACACATACCAGATCTACGGTATCAGATCGATGAGTGACGAGGATGATCGCCGGAGTGGCAGATGTACCGTGAGTCGCAGATGAGGATGATGAAAGATTAACAGATCTGCATATCTGTTTTGATTCCGTCGTCTGATTGAAGCTTCTCAACTAGAGGCTACTGTCAGTTTTAACCCACAACTTATGATAATTTGCAGTTTTTACCCTAAACACTAACTAATATTTTTTTGCTTTTCTATTTTTTCTTGTATCTGCGACCGCTTTAAACGGTCGCAACTTTTGTTTTTAATATATTTCTCGTATTTGTGACCGTTTTATACGGTCGCAACTTTTGTTTTTTTTTATTTGCGATTGCTTTAAACGGTCGTAACTTTTGCTATTTTTTATTTTTCTTGTATTTGCGACTGTTTTCCGACCACAAAAATACGGTCACAAAATTTGCGACGGTTTTGCGATCGAATCTAGATTGGTCTTTAATTTTGCGATTGTTTTGGTTTTAGTCACAAATCGGTCACTAATTTTGCGACCGTCTTATGTTAGTCGAAAAATTTGGTCGCAATTGCCTAGTTTTCTAGTAGTGGAAAGTACCGATCCGGAAAATTATCGAAATTAGGTACCGGCACCGAAAATGCTCGGTACAATACGGTATGGTATTTGAAGGTAAAAATCAATAAATACAGATATGGTGCTAGACCGGTGTCGAACTGAAAGTAACTATTATGAAAACGCCAAAAGGTGGGTACCAAAATGGTAACGAAAATGATTTGGTAATAGTAAATTTGGTACCGATACGATACCGGTTTGATTACAGGATTTGATACGAGTTGCTCATCAATAATCTAAATATCCAAGTTAATTTTACATGCTACAATTCATTAATTACAGAAAAAAGACAAAAAAGAAAGCAAAATAAGTTGTTGTGTATATAAAACCTCATTCAAACGAAACACAATTTACTTACTGTGTGTATGAAAAGTAATCTAAACGATGCAATTACTTGCATTGCTACGTTGCTACAGGATTTGATGAGCTCGGTACCAACCGGTACCGAAAATACCGTTACCGAAATCTCAAAAAGTGTGTACCGGTACCGAATATACCTGGTACGGTACGGTACCGGTCGGTACTGGTACTGCACCGGTATTTGAGGGTAAAAATCGGTGAATACCGGTGTCGAACCGGTACCGAAAATACACCCGATTTAGTAAAAGCGGGTACCGGTACCGGTTGAAGATCCCCAAAAGTGGGTACCGGTACCGAATATACCTGGTACGGTACGGTTCGGTGCCGGTCGGTACCGGTACGGTGCCAGTATTTGAGGGTAAAAACCGCTGAATACTGGTGCCGAACCGATACCGGAAATGTCAAAAGTCGATACCGATTAGGTACCGAAAATATACCCAGTTTTGATAAATTTGATACCTTATTGCCCTGATTTACTGTTTGATTTTCATTTTTAATTCTAAATAAAGTTTACTGTTCAATACGTTTCATTTTTAATATAAAGGGTAATATGAAGCCTGGAATAAAAGGAAAAAAAACAATAAATATTCTTAAAAAATCCATTCTAAACATTGATAGTGTTTGCTAGTTCAACATGAAATAAAGACGGTTTAAAAGTATTCAACTTGTAAGGTATGAGAAGTGAGAACATAGGTTGTAATGACGCGATTAAAGAAAATAAATTTTCTAAGTTTTTATTGTTTAAAGTTGTAACAATGAGACTTCTAAAACTTTGTAAGAGATTTTAATATTTATAAAATAAACAGGTAGAACAATTCAAAAGTTTTAGATAATAAGTGTTGTTGCAAGATACATAATGTGTAAAAGTTTAGTTGTTGCATCACAATAATCTATCAAAAAATTATGAACAAACACATAATCAAACTTTACCATTTGAGTATTCCTGTAACGTTTTCCCACGATAGACAACCCGTTTAACCATTCCCTCGGGTCAAAATATTTATCCCCGAAAAACCCATTTCCATCATCATTGGAGCAACACCACATTGGTTCGCTCACATGGTTATCAAGCACCACCATCATCCCAAACGAAGTGATTGCGCCTATCACCGCCGAAAATGCATCAACCGCCGTTAGATGCAAAACTTGAGGATTATTCTTCGTGATACCCGTGATCGCATTCACAAGATTTAAATCACGAAAAGTTTGCACTACGGTTTTGTTGCTATATCGAGTGAACATACGCGTAGCCCAAGTGAGGCGAACACAATTGAAACCCATTAAACTAATGTGTCGCGCGATATGACTCATTGGCTTCTTGTCTAGCCCCTCGGCTAACATGGGTCTTAGGTGAGCGGGCCAGTTTACACACTTAAACTTGACTCGCTCACCGGTCAACTGGTCAACCACCCATCTTGAGTTTGTTGATAAAGGGAGAGAATGAGAATATTTTGCAAAGATGAAAATAAGTAAAGTCAAGGTAATAACAACTTTCATGCTTCTTTCCATTGTTGAGGGTGAAGTAATTACACGAAAACTTTAGGTTATATATATGATAAATGTAAAAACTAACAATGTACACTCATGTATATTATGATATTGAGCTTGTCCTTATATTTCTAGAGCCTTTTCTTTAAATCTTATTTATTAAAATAGAAATGCATCTATAACGTATTTAACTAACTAATGTTAAACAAAATAAACTTTATATTGTAACACACATAACACACATTGTAATATTTCTTTTTCTATGCCCAAACCGTATATCAGAAAAATAACATTATTAATTTGTTGAGTACGTTTAAATTATGTTTTTCAACCGCTTAAGTTACACGATGATAACCGTATACTTCCCCTCTAACAGACTAGTTTTCTGTCTTAATCTTTTGAAGGTCAACTAACTAGTGTAAGTTACATTTTACCTGATCCCATAGGTTAACACGACATTGATGGAACCCTGTGAGTTTTAAGAGGCTTTTTTTTTTTTTTTTTACATTTTTATTCGGAAAGAATACATTCTTGTTGAGACTCATTGAAGATGCATGCCACCAAATCCGTAGGAGAGAATTTATTCATTAAAAACGGGAGGCAATACATGTGAGTAATCAGTTTTCTTTAATCTAAATATTAGGCATCACGATTCTCATGTTTTGATCATTTTCTTCAATATGTGGCAACGGTTTTCCTGCCAAAAAAGCTTTGAAAAGAACAAGTGATCGTTCAGGTTGCGTATATGGGGCTTCGTGTGCTGCCCCTCTAACGGTTGCAAAATGTAAAACATCCCCATACACTTGTGTCCATCCACCAACCTGCCCAAAAGTAAACTTATTTCAAGCGGGTCAAACATATTAAAATATAAAGTTAGCTGAAAACGGAAAAGGTTATACCGGTCTAATGGGTTACATATGTTAAAAGTTGGCTAAAGCGTGTATACATGTTACCTAGTTACAAAATGTACAAAAAGAAAAAAAAGAACAAAAGGTGTTGGTGTTGATAAGTACATTAAATTATCTGTTTAGACCCGACTCACCACCCGCCCGATTTGTCATATCTAACATAACAACAAATAACTTGTAGAATTAGTAAAAAAACATGAATTAAACAATATAACTTAACTAACCTGGTTGTTGCCATTCAAAAAAAAAAAACTAACCTGGTTGTTGTCACTGAACCAGGCCCTGTATGGTAGAGTTGTGGACAATCCTAATTTCTTAGCCAAGCCATTGACCACCAGCCGTGTACCGGTTAAAGGGAGGACTGAATCTTGATCGCCGCTGAAAGTGTTAACTAAAAAGATTAATAATATTTGAGCACATTTGCTTCTAAATGTCACACAGAATGGTGTCTTTTGATGTTTTTATTATAAAAGTATTTAAATAAATTAGACCTTGTCAAACACTTGAACATTTGATTATCTATAACTATTATTGCTATTGATTATCAGATTTTGATTATTTAAAATCAGGTAATCATTATAAAACGCACATATATAAAAAATGCAATTCACCTGTAAACAAAAACGCGAATGCCAGACTTGAGAAGAAAGGCCAATACAGGAGTCATCGGTTCTTCCATATTCGCCATGTCATATGTTAAAACACTGTTATGGCATAAAAAACTCAAGTTTATCAAACTTAGAATAACAGACCTGAATATGAACATGGTTTCATGTGATACCTACTACACTCGGACCATTCATTGACACCCACAAGGCGAGCATTTAAAGCGGTTTGAACGTCCTTTCGGTTAAAGTATTTAGTTGTTTCATCCTCCACACAGACATCTACTTTTGCCTCTGGATCTGGCTGCCAAGTGAAAACAATCATCAGGGACAAAATAATTCTGACCCATATCGTTTGAGATTTCTAGTAAATCGTTGTTCTTATTAGATAAAAGAGTTAACTGCCATTTTCGTCCATGTGGTTTGTTCACTTTTGCCATTTCAGGTCAATTTTTAAAATTGCACCATTTTCCTCCCTGACTAACTGAAAACGTGCCATTTCAGTCCAAAAAACTAACCCTGGTTAAAATAACCCAGTTAGCTCAGGGGTAAAATGATCATTTTACATAGTTTTTTATTTTCATTTTTTTCATTTTACCTATGAAGTTTATTTTAAAACCTGAAGTCTAAAAAAATGAAAATAAAACTCTATAAAATGACCATTTTACCCCTGAGCTAACTGAATTATTCTAACTGGGGTTAGTTTTTTGACTGAAATGGCACGTTTCTAGTATGCCAGAGAGGAAAATGGTGCAATTTTAAAAATTTGTCTGAAATGGCAAAAGTGAATAAACCACAGAGACGAAAATGACAGTTAACTCTAAGTAAAATAATTGTGACCCGTATCGTTTGAGATTTCTAGTCTATTTTAGTCTACACATTTGATCTGACATACATAAAACATAACCCATATGGACACATTCATAAACAACAATTAGGATGTTGTGTACTCACATTTCGATCAAGAACCTGTGATTGTGAGAAAACATTTGACAAACATATGTCGAGAGTGACGTCATACGTGTCAATATAATCACTAATCTCTTTTGAAGCTTGATTTGCAACAGCAGCACACCTAGGGGTAACAGCTCTTAAATTGTCCTGTCTTCTAATCGTCGAGTAGTTGCATACGTTGTTAAACATGTCATAAGTATCATCGGATATTAAACCATGAGACCATAGATACTCCCCCCTTGAATTAAAATCAGTATTAAACTCCAACAGTGGATTGCCTAGCTACACACACACAAAACAAATGCTTCGTTCGATAATAGGCATTTCAAAATAAAAAAGGACGACGACTTAAGTTACTCACAGCGATTCCCTTTAGATTGATTTTGGCTTTTGAGTGAACTATGAGAGTTGCTAGTTGAGGAACATAGTGTCCTGTAGAAGAAATTATAACCTTAGCAAGTAATCCAAACATCAAAAAGTCCTTATATGTAATCAATACCTCCATAACTTTCACCCATGATATAAAAGTCTCTATCCTTGTACTCGCGATATTTCTCAAACCATTTCTCAAGAAACACAAGATTGTCTCCAGCTGAAATGAGAAACTATAATCATACACATATTTTCAACCGTAACCAATGAATCATACAAAGAAAGAAAGAAATTTACCTGTATGGACATCATTCGCCGATGTGTAGTAAGATTTATCAAGAGAATAAGAGAATCCCACTCCGGCTGGTGTTTCCAAGTACAACATATTTGCCTCTATCAAAGTCAAGATTATATACAATCAGTAATTTTGTCAAATTAATGCTAAACATATATGTAAATTAATCTATATGTCTAATATACCTTTATTCCAACTACAATTATTTTTCACCAAAACATCACCCTTTGGTTTAAAAGGCCCATGCTCAACAAAAGCCCCTGCTCCAACAGATGAACAACCAGGCCCTACAAATATTCAAATCAAACCATGCACATGCAATATTCACGTACAAATCAAATGGTAATTATTCGAGTGAATAATAATAATATTATTATTATTACCTCCATTGAACCAAAGCACAAGGGGTTTAGATGATGGGTCGGATTCGGCTTCCACAAAATAATAAAACATAAATCTTTGTTGGGCGTCGTCATCGATGGGGATATAACCCGCGAATTGCTTGATATTCACCGGCGGTTGGTCGGGTAAATTAACTATCTCATCGGAATTTTTGCAATTGAAACAACATGTATGCATTAATATTGTTACGAATGTAAATAGGATCCATGACTCAAATGACATGATCAAGAAACAGAGTGTTGTGTTTGAGGATGAGGGATCACAAAAGTAGTGCATGCATCAATATGATTGAAATTTGATGTATACGTGTCTCAATTGTAATTTTGAGTATAACCATATTTAACAATATATTTTGATTTATTAACACCAACATATATTATTTCACGTAGACATACAAGAAAAAAAAATGAGAATATATATATATATGAAACGTATACATAATCGATGATTAATTCAAGTTTAGTTCATTACTTTATTATATATTTTGATTTGATGCATGGTAGGTTGCGGAGAGAAAGAGTGGTGGTGCATGGTGTTTGATCGATCAATTTAAAAACTCAACAAGTTTTATAACAGTGAAATCACATATTGCGGTCACATGTTATGCAAAAACTGAACAATTAAAGGTTGAGGCCAACTTGTCCCCACCGAGATAATTAAACCTAGCTGTCAGCAGCATCCTTCAAAAGTGGTTGCGCTTTTGAAATATCAAGAAGATTCAAGAACCGAAAAGCCATCTATAAAATCCGTTGTATTATCCCAATTTCACACGCTTACTTGAAGAGCTGTTAGAAAAGGCGGCTGCGTTTGGACGGTATAAGGTGACCCGGGGTGGGTACGTGATACCAAAGTATCACGCGTGGAACAATACCACACACCGCCGCCACTCACATCCACCACGCGTGGAAGAGTTAACGCGTTGTGGTGGTCACGCGTTGAAAGTTTGGAACTTTGTGTATGGTGGGTTGTACTCTAGTGCTGAGGAGTTGTACATTGATGGAATAAATAAAAATGTTGTGAGTGATGACCATTTCCACTAAAAAAGGTTGTGAGTGATGGAAATAATGGTTGATGACATGACAGAATCTGATTGGATGTTGTGAGTGATGGAATTGTTTGTGAGTTATCCCACCCCTACCCCCTAATGAGTGCAACATGGCGTGCAAATGTCTTCTCACAATCTTCTAACCTCAAGTTCTTGAATCCCATGTTTTCTAACGGGTGAAGTTAATCGGTTTAGCATGGATTTTAACTATGAACCCATTCTAACCTTAGGGGAGTGGTTTTCGGTTTTAGAGTCTCCAAGAAGTTTCCTAGGAGCAGCCACTTCAATCTCATTCCTAGAAGTTAATCGGTTTAGCATGGATTTTAACTATGAACCCATTCTAACCTTAGGGGAGTGGGGGTGGTCACTAGTGATAGAATTATATCACTCACAAGCATCCAATCAAGTTCCGACATGTCATCAACCACTATTCTATCACTCACAAGCCTTTTTGGTGGCGGTGGTCATCACTAGTGATGGAATTCCATCACTCACAACTTTTTATTATTAATATTAAAAAAAAAACCAACTTCAACTAATTTATTATTAAAAATATTAAAAATGCAGTCAAACATTGAAGTTTACATTCAACTTTCACACATGCCAAACATGCAGTCAACCAACCAAATCAAACATATGTTCTTGTTTTGTATCTTTCATGCGTTAATAATACACACGTGATAGAATGATGGTGGCGGTGGCAATTGTTTGTTTTCACGCGTTAATTTTTTGCCATCACGGAAAAACAACGCTCTGCCCCACTCCCCTTAGAGGAGTGGGGGCGGATGCGTTATCCCCAGTGATAGCCAAAATTAACGCGTGGAACAATTGTGAAGACCACCGCCACCTCAATTTATAACAAGTGATAGTTTGTGTGCGTGATAAAATCAACGCGTTATGGGGTGTGAGTGATAAATGGATGTGAGGGGGTGTGAGGGTTTAATTTTGGGTGTTGTGAGTGATGACCATTGCCACTAAAAAGGTTGTGAGTGATAGAAAAATGGTTGATGACATGGCGGAACTTGATTGGATGCTTGTGAGTGATAGAATTCTATCACCAATGACCAGCCCCACTCCCCATATATTATATATTATGATGTGCCTCAATTTTTGAACCCAGACCCAATGCTTATTTGCTATCATATATATGTTGATATGGCCGGGACTATAATCGGGAAAGTATATATACCAGATGAGATTAAAAGGGGAGATGAAATTAAAGCTGCTTTAATGGTCAAACTTTTAAATTTATAAATTATATATTTTATATCATGTAGGTTTTTAAGTTGTGATACTATATATTTTTTTGAGAACGGCGATATATATTAAAACTCAAGCAAGCAGCTCAAGAAAAGGGTACAGATACAAGACATAGAAAACATGAAACAAAAGCATACTTCACATTACTTGTTATGACATAAAGGAATTACCAAGCAACCTTGAACTCCCTCCACTCCTTCCAATCCAGCTTGATACTATGTATGCCATCAAAAATACTCACCCCGCGGATTTGTAGTGATTGAAACTTTATCGTATAAACTAAAAAAACACACTAACTTTATTTGTAGAATTATAAAGAAAATTAAACAATAATAAAAAGTCATTACATGTACGCGTAAAACAGTAAAAAAAAAATAGTAATACTAATTGAATTGAATCTTTCTATACTAATAAACAAAAATCCTTTTTGGACACGTGTCATTCTCTGGTAATTTCTCACCCTTAGTTTTTTATTTATCTCTTTTATTAAATAATAATAATATTAAACATCAATTTAAGTAAATCTATTTATCTCATTTGTTTAATTGATTTCCTTTTTAACTCTAAAGTTTCAATCTTTGACAATTTAAGTATAAAGTTTCGATCTTTATTATTTTAACCCCTTTGATTAATTTGATTTTTCACTTTTAATTCAAAAGTTTTCATCGTTTGCAATTTAACCACTATAATTTTTTTTACTTTCAATCCAAAGCTTTTCATCTTTTGCAATTTAATCTCAACATTTTTTTTTTAATTTCAACTTTAGTCTTTTATATACTTTTCATCTTTCATAAGTTCTCTGTTTAACGTGTCGTTCTAAATTTCCGAATTAACACGCCGCAACGTGCGTGTAGGGTTCAACGTTTTTCATCTATTTTATACAGAATACCGAAAGTAAACAGATGATCATCAACTGATGATCAACAATACAGAAATACAATCACAACTACAGAATAATCTCTCAGATACAGGTGAGAGATTATTCGTATAATCTCTGACTTCAAACCCTAACGAAGAACAACAAAAGAGAGAAAGTAGACTGATCAAAAGTGATCGAAGAGAGAGAAGTTGCACTCTTTTATAACATGAAACTTTGTAAGTTTCATTTTAGCCCAGCACATTCAATCCAAGACAACTTCAGTCCTCATATTTACACAAATCCCCTTAGATATTTTCTCACCTGTTACAACAGCTTAACAACCGTATCAGTCCAATAACAACCAAACTCAATAAGCCCAACCAAGTGAATGACAATAGGAGTAGGAGCCCAATAATTTTAACATCCCCCCTTCATTCAATTGGTTTAAACAGATCAATTAAGCCTAACTGTTTACAAAATTCTTCATGCTGTAAGGCATTTAGACCTTTTGTAAATATGTCAGCAAGTTGACTTTCAGAGTCAACTTTAGTAGGGCTTATAATGCCAACAGCCACTTTTTCTCTTAAAAAATGAAGATCCAATTCAAAATGTTTAGTTCTTTCATGAAACACTGGATTAGCTGCTATTGACATAGCAACTTGACTATCACAATTTAAAACCATTGGTAATTTACAGTTAACACTCAACTCAGTCAACAAATTTCTTAACCACATAAGTTCACAAGTAGCTGAGCACATAGCTCTGTACTCAGCTTCTGCAGTGGATCTTGAAACAGTGGCTTGTTTCTTGCTTTTCCAAGAAACAAGACACTCTCCTAGAAAAACACAATACCCAGTCACTGATTTTCGAGTAGACAAACATTTTGCCCAATCTGAATCAGCAAACCCATATAGATCCAACTTAACACTTTTTTTAAAACTTAATCCTTTACCAGGACATTGTTTTAAATACCTCAACAACCTTAAGGCTAAATCTAAATGTATTTCTTTTGGGGTATGCATAAACTGGCTTAAAAATTGCACAGTATAACTAATATCAGGTCTTGTAAGAGACAAGTATATCAATTTTCCAATTAGTTTTTGAAAGCCAATAACATTTTTAAGTAATTGTTGACTTTTATCAATTTTAGAAGTAACCAAAGAACTTTGCTTTATTGGTGTATTAACAGGTATACACCCTAAATAACCAAACTCATTTAAGAGTTCTAAACAATATTTTCTCTGATTAAGACATACAATGTTTTTATCATATAACACTTCAATACCTAGAAAATATTTTAAAACTCCTAAATCTTTTATTTTAAAAGTTTCATTTAAAACATGTTTAACATTTTTAATCTCAGTATCAGAATTTCCAGTTATCACAATGTCATCAACATATACCAACAGAAACACAGTCACATTTTCTTTAGACAAAATAAACAAGGAATGATCACATTTGCTTTGTACAAAGCCAATACTTAACAAGACATCAGTCAACCTTTCATTCCATTTCCTAGGTGCCTGTTTAAGGCCATACAAGGACTTAACAAGTTTGCACACTTTTGACTCATTTTTTGAATAATATCCTTGTGGCAATTTCATATATACATCTTCAGTTATAGAACCATGCAAAAAAGCATTATCTACATCAAGTTGATACAAAGGCCATTCAAAATGTACAGCTAAAGTTATAACAACTCTAACAGAAACCATTTTAACTACAGGTGAGAAGGTATCTCCAAAGTCAAGACCTTCTCTTTGGTTAAAGCCTTTTGCAACAAGTCTGGCTTTAAAACGTTCAATTTCACCATTAGACTTATATTTAACTCTATACACCCGTTTACAACCAATAGCCTTCCTGCCTTGAGGAAGATCAGCAAGAACCCAGGTGTTATTTCTAAACAAGGCCTCCACTTCTTTGTTCATTGCCTGATACGTGGTTGAAAACCGATGCTCGTAATCGTATAACTTTATGTTTTTATATGAGTTTTAATCTTGAACGGCCTACTTTTAATTAGATTTATGTTTATGCAGGTTTGATGGAGTTTAAGGGCTTTTCGGGAGCGTTACAAGTCACCGGGTCGAAAACCGGAGCACCGGAACGCATTACGGATCAAACGGGAGCGAAACAAGCAAAAATCAGAAATCGAAGTTTTGAGATCCCGTCGCCGACGGGTCCCAAGCCGTCGGCGACGGGTCCCAAGCCGTCGGCGACGCCCTTCGGTTAAGCCCGTCGGCCACATTTTCCCGTATCCAGACATTTAACCCGTCGGCTGAAGAAGTGAGAACCAGAACCCGTCGCCGACGGGTTGAGGGCCGTCGGCGACGGCTTGTCAAATCCTGAAACGCGAACTTTGGTCATCAAGGTGCTGAAAACGACTTTTATTGGCTGGCTGGCATTGAACTCGGGAGTTACATACTCTTGGGAGTTTGAATCCTCATCTTGGAGCCTAATTGAGAGACCATTCACCTACCATTCCATCTTCTTGATCACTACATCACCCGAATCAAGATCATCACCATCAAGAATCCATCATTCACACTCACCATCCAAAACCCTAATTCTCCATCCATCATTAACATTCATCATCATCATCCAAGAACCCTAATCATCCATCATTCCTTCATCCATCAAGCTTCAAGATGATTTCATTCGCGTTCCACTCATCCGGTGATCAAGCTTCTTCAACCATGAGCGGCTAATCATCTCGGTTTCACCCCGGTGTTGGTAGTTGTTAATTCTAGGGTTTCGAATTGTTCTTGTTTCAACTTAGTGACAATTTGTGTTTGATTTTTGAAACTTTTGACAATAGTATTACATTTGTTTCGAATTCGTAAACTGTCGAACGATGTTAAAAGTTATGACTTTGCGAAATGGTGATATGTAATTGTGCATTGTCGTTGTTAGGATTTACTTGTGTTGATTACAAAGTGTATTCTTGTCCGTTCTTCGGGACGTTGATAGCTATTAGCACCTAAGTCACGGTACACTAAATCCGCTAATCGAATGCATTTGAGTTGAATCTAAAACTTGTAGAAATCCTAAGTTAGCAATTACCGAAACCGGGTGTGATTCCTTTTTCTTATTATTGTTCTAGTAATCAATTTTCTCGTAATCATTAGTTGTCAATTAATTTAATCAATTCATTTAATCCAAACTCATTTCTCTCAATTAAACAAAAATACAAAAACATTCTAGTAAGCTTCATAATACGTGACATTCTTGATAATTCAATCGAATCCATACACAAACCACATACTCTTCGTGGTTTGACCCCTCACTACCACTAGCTATTTGTTAAGGGTAATTAGGGTTTATAAATATTATCTTTGACCGGAGCGCGACACTCCGATCAAATTTTGGCGCCGCTGCCGGGGAGTGCGTGCGCTTTGTGTTTGGATATTGTTTGAATTTTGTGATTATCTGTTTAAATTGTTTAGTTTCTTTTTGCACTTTGTCTTTTTCCTTGTTACGCGGGTGTGTTACTTGTGCAGGTTACAGGTAGTGCATGCATACGCGGAACTCCGGGAGGACTTCACCTTTAGTCTACGAACCGGAAATCGAAAGGGTAGCAAGAAGAAATCTAGCAAGCCGGTTAGAAGCAACACTTGCTTCTAATCAAACCACCAACACACCACAACATACACCATCCATTGAAACCGATTCAATGGCGAACCAAAACTCTAACCAAAACTTCAACCAAAATCAAAATCCGAACCAATTTCAATACCGAAGCAATTTCAATCCCGCTCCAAATATGCAACCTATACCTCCAGAGCGACCGGGTGGTAATAACAACAATACCGGACCACCCACACCACCTTTCCAAAACCAAAATCCCAACCACAATCAAAGAACACCTCAATAACAAAACCTTCATCGACAAACCTCTTTACCCATCAACCTAGATGACCGGAATGTCAATTCCGACCGACGGGGGAATCATGATTGCGGCAATCCCGCAAATGAAGACCCATTCTTCAACATCGATGACTTGAGGAATGCAATCCCCGATGATGAACCGTATAGTGTTCCCGGTTATCAATCGCCGGAACATGTGAGTGTTCATACGGAAAATTTGGATGACGGGGGATACTATGATGATAGGGCTAACGATGATGAAGATTGGGGCTACGTGAATAGGGGAAACGTCTACAACGCTAGAAGGTATGATGATGGGGAATTTGGCTACCAAAATGCCAATTACATTGGGGACGACGAATACGGTTACAGAGGTGGAAGAAATGATGGTTATGGGAACAACCGTCAACCACGAAACAACAACCAACGGAACCGGAATGATGGGTTTTATAACAACAACAACAATGCAAACCCTAACCGGATTCCTCGTTTCGTGGGAGGTGGTAACCCAAGGGATAATAGAAGAGAGGATCGAAGAGGTGAAAGACGGGATAATAGAAGACTGGTCGATCAAGAAGTTAACGGTCCACAACGTCGTTAACAACCTCTACGGGGAGTAAATGACCGTTTCCGATCGATAGTGACCGAGAATGACTCTCCGATAGTGTGCGAAAGGAGAATGTTTGATTGTAAACCACATTACATCAATATACTTCCCCACTTCAACGGGAGGTCTAATGATGAACCATACACGCATTTGACGGAGTTCTCTTCCATTTGTAATACTATTGGGGGGGCACAATTTCGCACTAGAGGAAGTTAAGCTTCGGTTATTTCAATTCTCTTTGAAAGACAAGGCAAAACAGTGGTTCCTCACACTTCCGGCCAATAGTATTCGAACTTGGGAACAAATGCAACAAGAATTTTTGGATGAATACTATTCCATGGCAAAGACCGACAATGCTAGAGATGAAATTCGGTCGTTTCGCCAACTTTCGAGTGAACCACTACATGAAGCATTCACCCGATTCAAGGAGTTGATGAGGAGATGCCCACATCACCAAATAGAAAAGTGGGAGTTGGTGAAATGTTTTGTACGGGGTTTGGATGACACAACTTGGAATCGACTTGAGTCAACAAGCAATGGAACACTCTTGAGCAATCACGAAGACGACGATTGGGAATTCTTGGAAAGAATGAGCAAGCGGTCTAAAGAAAAAGAATCGGCAGATAGAGCAAAGAAACATCCAATTTCCCGGTCACTTCCCGATCTTGATTCCAAGGATCGAATCTCTTCTTTAGAGCGGGAAATGGCTCGTCTGAAGAAGAAAGAGGTAAATGAGGTTCAGTTTGCGGTTTGTGAAGAATGTGGAGATATTGGGCATACAACCGAGCAATGTCCAACGGGGTCGAGTGGCTACACCGAAGAAGTCAACCAAGTGTATGGAGATAGGAAACAATACGACATGAACTCAAACACTTACCATCCGGGGTTGAGAAATCACCCTAATTTCCGGTACGGTAACGCTTCGAATCAAATTAACCCGAACTTTCAATCGGGTAATCAAGGTAATCAAGGTGGATCATCGTACAACAACTATCGAAGTGGTAACCAAGGGGGTTATCAACGTAATTACAGTCAAGGGTACCAAATCCGGGATAACAATTATCAAGGTGGGTACCAAAGGAATTACAACAATCAAGGCGGTAATGGAAGAGGGTCGAACAATCAAACCGGTGGCGATGATTTGAGTGCCAAAATGGATGCTTTGTTGAATATGCAAAAAGAATCTCAAAATAATATAAAAGAATCTCACCATGATATCAAGGAGATAAAGAAGACAAACGAGATTCGGGATAAAGCACATGACGCATTGGCAAAGCAAGTGGGCCAACTCGCGGAAGAGATGGCTCAAATGAGGGGAAGCATGGGAAAGCTTCCAAGTGACACCACGGTGAACCCTAAGCATCAAGGGTCAAGCTCAAGGAACACACGTGACGTACCCATTAATAAAATTACTTTACGTAGTGGTCGAGTCGTTGATGATAGTGTCAAAACACCATCACCCCAGTTTGTTGAAGGGGTGGTGGAGGATGCTAGTGAAGATGAGAATGAGGATGGTCAAACGGGTCAAAATAAAAATGACTTGAAAAAGAATAATAACACTCCCGTTGTGACCATACCCGTCCCTAAGGCTAAGGAAAAGGGTGTGGAGGCTAATACCGCCCCTTATCCCGAAGCATTGAAGGGACCCGTGAAAAAAGTTGTAAACAAAAGAGGTCCACAACAAAAAGAGTTGTTGGAAATTTTTAAACAAGTAAAAATAAATTTACCTCTTTTGGATGCAATCAAACAAGTACCGTCTTATGCTAAGTACTTGAAAGAATTGTGCACGCAGAAACGAACTCATAAATTTCCTAAAAAAATTAGATTTAACCGAAAATGTGAGTTCGATTCTTTCGGGTGCTCAAGGAACCCTAAGCATCAAGGGTCAAGCTCAAGGAACACACGTGACGTACCCATTAATAAAATTACTTTACGTAGTGGTCGAGTCGTTGATGATAGTGTCAAAACACCATCACCCCAGTTTGTTGAAGGGGTGGTGGAGGATGCTAGTGAAGATGAGAATGAGGATGGTCAAACGGGTCAAAATAAAAATGACTTGAAAAAGAATAATAACACTCCCGTTGTGACCATACCCGTCCCTAAGGCTAAGGAAAAGGGTGTGGAGGCTAATACCGCCCCTTATCCCGAAGCATTGAAGGGACCCGTGAAAAAAGTTGTAAACAAAAGAGGTCCACAACAAAAAGAGTTGTTGGAAATTTTTAAACAAGTAAAAATAAATTTACCTCTTTTGGATGCAATCAAACAAGTACCGTCTTATGCTAAGTACTTGAAAGAATTGTGCACGCAGAAACGAACTCATAAATTTCCTAAAAAAATTAGATTTAACCGAAAATGTGAGTTCGATTCTTTCGGGTGCACTTCCACCTAAGCTCCAAGATCCTGGTGCGCCTATCATTTCAATTCAAGTAGGCGACTTTAAAATCAATCGGACACTTCTAGATCTTGGTGCTAGCGTGAGCATTCTACCGGGTAGTTTGTATGACCAATACGAGTTTGGTCCACTTCAGTCGTCAAACACCACCGTGGTGTTAGCCGATTTGACACCTAAACTACCCCGTGGAATTGTTTCGGATGTGATAGTGAAAATCGAGGATTTTTACTATCCGGTGGACTTTTTAGTACTTGATTACGTGGCCAAGGACCCAACCAAGCAACCTACGGTGATTTTGGGTCGACCGTTCTTAGCAACCGCAAATTCTCAAATTGATTGTAAAACGGGAACGGTTGACATGACATTTGGAAACCGAAGGTTGAGGTTGCATGTTTTTTCCGGACTTATGAACCCTCCAGTTGATGATGAATGCTATATGGCGGACATTGTTGACACATGTATACCTCTTTGCGACACAGTCGTGGATGGGGAAAACACAATGGAGGATTGTTATATGTTTGACAGGTCACAGTTAGAGGTGGAAAAGAGCATAGACGAGGAAGTGAAAAGTTTGGAGGTGTTTGCGGTTAGAAAGGGAAAACCGACATGGACGCACCAAGTTGAGAGTTTATCGGAGAGCATTGATACCAAGTTGAAGCCGTCGTTAGTAGAGCCTCCGGAGGTTGAATTGAAGGCGTTGCCTAAGCATCTCAAATACGCTTATGTTGGTGAAGGCAACACACTCCCGGTTATTATTGCATCAAACTTAACCGAGGAGCAAGAGGATAAATTGATGGGTGTTTTGGTCACTAATCGGGCGACGATTGGATGGACCATTGCTGATTTGAAGGGTATTAGTCCCTCGGTGGTGATGCACAAAATCATCACGGAAGAGAATGTGACTCCCGTTCGAGATGCACAACGGAGATTAAATCCGAACATGCGGGAGGTAGTAAAGAAGGAAGTGCTGAAATGGCTTGATGCGGGTATTATTTACCCGATCTCGGATAGCCAATGGGTGAGCCCAACACAGACAGTTCCCAAGAAAACGGGCATACAGGTCGTCAAAAATGACGCAGGTGAAGAGGTAGCCACTCGGCCGGTAACCGGGTGGCGAATTTGTATTGATTATAGGAAGTTGAACACCGCAACTTCCAAAGATCATTTCCCTTTACCGTTCATTGATCAAATAGTTGAGAAATTGTCGGGGCAACAATTTTATTGCTTCTTAGATGGTTATTCTGGTTATAACCAAATTGCCATCCATCCAGAAGATCAATCAAAGACCACGTTTACTTGTCCCTACGGCACCTTCGCATTTAGGCGAATGCCGTTTGGATTATGTAACGCCCCCGGCACCTTCCAAAGGTGTATGATAAGTATCTTTTTAGATATGGTGGGGAAGTCTTTGGAAATTTTCATGGATGATTTCTCAATTTTTGGGTCATCATTTGAGGCTTGTTTGGACCAACTAGATAAAGTTTTAAAAAGATGTGTGAAAACTAGTTTGGTCCTAAGTTGGGAGAAGAGCCATTTTATGGTTCAAGAGGGAATCGTGTTAGGACACGTGGTGTCAAGTCGTGGGATAGAGGTTGATCGTGCAATGGTACAAGTCATATCTACTTTACCGTATCCCACGACCGTTAAGGGTGTTAGGTCATTTCTAGGTCATGCGGGTTTTTACCGGCGGTTTATTAAGGGTTTTAGTGACATAACCAAGCCTTTATGTAACTTGTTGTTAAAAGATCAACCGTTTGATTTTAATGAAAATTGTCAAAACGCTTTTAACAAGTTAAAAGAAAAGTTAGTTGAGGCCCCAATCTTGCAATCGCCAAATTGGTCTTTTCCTTTTGAAATTATGTGCGATGCGAGTGATTATGCGGTGGGGGCCGTGTTGGGACAACGGGTTGAAAAGAAACCCGTTGCCATATACTACGCGAGTAAGACTCTTTCGGATGCACAATTGAATTACACCACTACCGAAAAAGAGCTACTTGCGGTGGTATATGCTTTGGATAAATTTTGGGCATATATATGGGGTAGTAAAGTGATTATTTATTCTGATCACACTGCAGTTAGGTACCTCATGGAGAAGAAAGATGCTAAACCGAGATTGATCCGATGGGTGTTGTTGCTCCAAGAGTTTGATTTGGAGATACGGGACAAAAAGGGTACCGAGAATGTTGTGGCGGACCATTTGTCCCGGTTGATGATTGAAGAAGATCCTACAACTGTAGAGATCAATGAGTCTTTCCCTGATGAGCATATTATGAAATTAGATAAGTTACCTTGGTATGCTAACATTGTAAATTATCTCGTCACAGGTGACTTACCGGCACATTGGGATAGACGGAAGAGGCAACACTTCATGTCTCAAATCAAGTACTACCGGTTGGAAGAACCGCACTTGTGGAAAGAATGTGCGGATCAAGTGATTAGAAGATGCATAGATGACGAAGAAATTCCAAGCGTGTTGCATCATCTACATTCATTTGCGTGTGGTGGCCATTTTAGTGGTCACAAAACGGGTCATAAAGTGTTGAATAGTGGCCTTTATTGGCCTACCATCTTTAAAGACGCAAATGAATTTTCTAGAAATTGTGTAGAGTGCCAAAAACTAGGGGGTATTTCAAAAAGGGATGAGATGCCCATGCAACCAATCCTTGTAGTCGACATTTTTGACGTGTGGGGAATTGATTTCATGGGCCCATTCCCAAATTCTTATGGCAATTTGTACATCTTGGTGGCCGTTGACTATGTGTCAAAGTGGGTTGAAGCAATAGCCACCAAGACGAACGACCATTCCGTAGTGTGTAATTTTGTTCAAACCAATATTTTATCAAGGTTTGGGATTCCTCGTGTCATCATAAGTGATGGAGGATCTCATTTTAAAAATTTTTGGTTTGGGAAACTTCTTAAACGGTTTGGTGTTGACCATAGGATTGCTACCCCCTATCATCCGCAAACGAGCGGGCAAGTCGAGGTGTCAAATAGGCAAATCAAAGAGATTTTTCAAAAGACCGTGCGGGCGGACAGTAAGGATTGGTCAATTAAGTTGAACGATGCTTTATGGGCCTACCGTACGGCACATAAGACACCTATTGGCACTACACCTTACCGGTTGGTTTACGGTAAAAATTGTCATTTACCGGTTGAACTTGTGCACAAATTATTATGGGCTATTAAGGAAGTTAATGTTCAATATGATGATGCAGGTAAGGAAAGGAAGCTCAAGCTATGCGAATTGGAGGAGCTACGGGATATGGCATATGAATGTGCGTCCAAGTACAAGGACGGAATGAAGAAGGCGCATGATGCCAAGTTGAGAAAGAAAGAGTTCGAGGTTGGCTAAAAGGTGTGGCTTTACAATTTGAAGCTCAAGTTTTTTCCCGGAAAGCTCCGGAGCAAATGGATGGGACCCTATGTGATCACCCGGGTCGGACAATTGGGTGATGTTACAATCGAGGACCCGAAGGATGGGATACGGCAAATGGTTAATGGTCACCGACTAAAACCATTCCTCGACGGTAACGGAAAAGTGGACGAAAATAAGGAATTGGTGAGCTTTGTGGTAAGCACACCGATTTACGAGGTCGACTAACAAGGACCGGTAACATTTTGTGTAAAGTTATGTACAATTATTTTTTTGTTTGTGTGTTTTTGTGTTAATCGTTTTCATTTCATACTAATCTCTCTTGAGTGTGTGAAGTCCGGACATTCCGAACGGGTCATGAAGACACAAGGTATGTTTTTAGGCTTTGTTATGTGCATTGAGGACAATACACGACTTTTCGGGGGGTGGTAGGGCCGTTAACGGTTTGCGTGTTTTAAAAATTTAACTTATAAAAATTCACAAAAAAAATTTTAATAATTTTTAGGATTTTTTAGTGTACATAGTCCCTTTATTAAAAAGTCATAATTTTCCTCCTAGTTTTCATAAAAAAAAAAAAATATTTGAAAACGAAAAAATAGAGCCCGTCGGCGACGGGTTGTAAGGCGTCGGCTACGGGTCCTCTAAACACCCGTCGGCACACAATTCTCGTATCTAGGCACTTAAGCCGTCGCCCCCACACATGTTTTTCCTTGCCCGTCGGCGACGGGGTGGGACCCGTCGGCGACGGGTTCTCGTTTTGTCTCCGCACCAGGTTCGTCTCTAGGCTGTAAAACCGAACCAAACCTTCTTAAAAACCTTATAAAACATAACCAAACTCAGTTTTGGTCAACTAAACTCGACCCATCTCAACCTCACATCATACAATCCACCTAAATCCCTGTTCTCTCTCTCATAACTCACCTTTTCACTTCATCTCCTCCACAACAATCCTCAAGAACCCTAAATCTTCTATCTCTCATAACTTTCTCAATTCTCCACCAAATCACCTGATTTTTGAGTCCATCTTGCGTGGTTTTTCGAGAGGAACAAAACCCCCAACACGGTTTTCATCAATTCTTGCTAGTTTGCAATATTTCTGGGCGTGTAATTTCGGGTTTTTTTGAAAGGGTGTTCATCAAGTTGCTTGCTTTACATCTTTTTCTTAGTTCTTCTTATTTACAACACACAAGGTATGGATTTTCCATGACTTTATGCATGATTATCATATGATAGTTTTTTTTCTTCCGAAATTTTAAACTTGTTAGTTTAAGAGTAGGTTGTTTAGACAATGTATGTTATTCTAGCATGATTTTGAGTAAGATTAGTTGTTTCGGATGGAATTTGAGCATGTTATAACAATAGTGATGTGATTACACTTGTTATGAACATGATTGAACATGAAGGTGATGTTGAATTTTGTTGAACTTATAAGAAATTACAAGTTAACAAGTAAAATTGATAAGTATATGATAAAATGAGCGACTTCGGAAGTTTAAAAAGGCGATTTTACATTCACTTGTTAATAAAAACTTCAACATCACACCTCATGTTCAAAGTTTGAGAGTTTAGTAAAGGTTTGGGTTTATATTGATGTTTTGCTTGTTTGTGATTGTAGTTATGGCCGGTGGTAAAAGACAAAAGACTACAGGGCAAGCTTCATCATCGGGAGTCGGTTCTTCTTCCGGTTTAATACCGAGGAAGTGGGAGCAATTAAGCTCCGTCGCACAGGGTGTTGCAAGACTGTACAGACAAGATTGGGCGTGGGCAAAGTTCAGGGATAGCAAAAGCGCCGAAGTTTGGGATGAGGAGAAGAGAAAACCTTTATCGGAATATCAAGATAGGAAGTTAGAGGCCAAGCTCTGGAAATGGAAAATGGTCAACAAAGTGAGTACCTCAGTTCCGGAAAGGAGTTTATGTGAAAGAGTGGTGAATGTTGAAGAGTTCAAACAAATCGGAATAACACAACTGTTTGAACGCCAAGGTTGGGAAAGGGTGCTTGATTGGTGCGAAGATAACACTTCGCGGATATATTTGGTGGACGTGTGCGAGTGGCTGTCGATGTTGAGGTTTATGAATAAAGATAGTCCTCCTGCTGAGTGGAAATTGGTTGGTAAAACAAGCCGGGGGTTAATGACGATGTCTTTCGAAACAATCAACTGCATTGCCCGCTTTGATTCTCTGGGGGTGCAAGCATATGACTATCCAACTATGCAACAATTTTTGGATAATCATATGAATGATGGTGATCCGGAGCAGATGACCGCAGCTATTTTACCATACAGTGATGGGGGAGAGGCAAAGAGAAGTCAAATGACGATTGAGGGAAAGATTCTCCAAGGGATTAATGTTGAGAACATTTTGGTGAGGTTTGGTGATCGTGGAGGTGTTAGAGCGGGTGACTTTAGGGTGGTGCATTCTTTGCTATACGGGACCCCGACATTGTCATGGAGACACATAGTGATGATGAATACGTGGGCTACTCGGGAGTCGTCCCAGAGGCGTTTTATTCCATACGCACGCCTCATTAGTGCCATGATCGTTCAACAAAATTGCTTACCTCCGGAATCACTATGGGTAACTAAACCGTTGGAGGAAATTAACAAGGCCTCCATGAAGAAGAACTGGAATATAGGTGACCGACAGGTTGGGTCATAAGTATGAGTTTCTTACTTCAGGGGCACCACCGGAACCGGGAGAAGATGAAGAAATGGGTGATGAAGAGGAGGAAGCTGAACCCTCCGGTCCACAAAGACCAAGACAAAGATACATGAGGCCGCATAGAGAAATTAATGCAGATATGGCGGGCTTTGTGAACATTAGACGGGTGCCCTCCTACAAAAATTTTGATCGGGGACAGCAAGAGATATATGACAATGTCTCTACATGCATAGGTGAAGGTCGAGAGTATAACCGAAGGAGGGAAGCCTGGGAGGAGGCACAGGGACCCCAAATGTGTGACAACCCGCACAAAACCAGGTATCCGTACAACTTAATTAATGATTAATTATTACTTGATTACTGTGCTTGATTGAAACTAGCTGATAAACTGCTACCTGCATACTGATACATGCACTTACTTGCATCATACTTTATTTGCTGTCACTACATTATTTACGTGCTGAACCCTAGTGACAAACATGATGCACAAAAAGCACAGTAGCACCAAACGGATACACAGTGAACATGCTGATATAACCAGCATCAGGCAAATACTGCCTCAAGGCCTGTTAAGAGCCTCATATATTTTGGCTACACTGGTAGTGAGTGTAGGATATAAGGGTTGTGTTACCGCGTCTCTAGGGAATAGGATACACTGATTCGGATGTGCCAGAACGTACTTTAAGTACCAAACACAGCACTTTAAATAATTTAACCAGCTTCTAGCTGACTAGTAAAGTGCCAAAAATGAGAAAATATTACTAGACACTTTCTAAAGTGTCGGGAAAACAAATTGTGTCACTAAAGATGTAATAACGACACTTTAAAGTCTTTTGTAACACTTTAACGGATTACTATCCAACCGGACACCCGGACTTTACCCGGAACATGAAAATTTTATTATTTTCACTTTTTATATTTTTCTGAGCAAGTTAGGGTCTCTGATTACCCTAACACCCGTCACACGTAACTAACGGAGTTAAACTTAACCTAACCTAATTAACATAACTAAACTCCCTAACTAACACTTAAAATCGAACCATGGACCCCCCCCCCCCCCAACCGATCGGTCACCTTGGGAGTGCCACCTTGTACTTAAAATCTTGTTGAATCCAATGTTGTCTAGTACTTTTGTGACACATTAACCCTTGGACAAATGCACCTTAACTTTCTCTATAAATACATGAGATTTGCACTAAGATTGTCCAACACAATTCACAACCAACTCACTCTCTCTCTTGCTTCTTGTGGCTCTCGGCCGAACACACCAAACACACACACCACATTTTCGGTTTTGATCTCATCATTCCAACAACATACGCATATCAAGGGTCGCGTTTTAGGAGCTTTAGTGCAAGCGGAACGCGAAGGACCACTCTCGTTGGCTTTTATCCACGCGGTTTTCGTCACAACTCTTCCCTAGCCTTGAGCTAGAGGTATAACCTTTAAATCTTGTTTTTAAGCTTATCTAAAGTGGTTAAAAGAACTTTCGTCGGTTAAATATCGTTAACACGCGTTTTGAATCCTTAAAGTCTAATAAAATCACTAAAATGGAGGTTAATAGCATATGTCTTGTGTAAAAGTCGTAGGACTTGAAATTTGTGCTTATTGTGACCCGATCTATAATGTGGTAGCTCAAATCTTCGTTTAACCCGACTTTGTAAAATCACGTATCATCACATAAGCTTGTTTTTGAAAGATACAAGGGTTAAAAGTGAAACACTACCACATTTTAGAGACATGAACTTGTGTGAAATATTATACTTGTGTAAAAGTATTTTAACCGGTAAAATGGTGTTTAAAACTAGCGGATCTACGTATCCGCAAGTGGTATTTTTGAAAGACCACACTTTAAAGAAATCATGTTTTTCTAAAAGATGGATCTTGCACTAATAAATATGATTTTATAAACCACAAGTGTATAGACACTTGTAAAATAAAAAGATCCGACAAAGAAGTATATTTGTCACGCGTTACTAGAAGTTGTAAAGACGGTTTTCTCTAAACACGAGGTTTTTACGAGATTAAAGTTACCCTATATAGAAATCTACATATATAAGGATGATTTACATTATTAATGCGGAAAAACTGCAAGTTCATGCGATTATGCAAATTTACATACTTGTTGACTAGTTTGATGTGTCGGAAATTGTTTGATTGAATAAAGAAGTTGATTGAGCTGATTTGTTAAAAGAAAATGATACGCTTAAAAGCGTGGCCACCTCCAGTTACAGAGGAAACTCTGGCGAAATTTTCTAAAAACCTAACACTTAGACTTTTTACACAACAAGTGTTAGAACTATTCTTGGGCATACTTTTGAAACATAAATTTCGCCAGTACTATATTTTACTAAACATTCGGAGGTGGGATTTTCACAAAGATTAACGTGATAAATATATTTGTCACAACACTGTTTATGATTATTTTGTGAAATACATAAATATTATTTTAGAGTGAAAATAATATTTACAAGCGTTAATGATTCCAAAACTTTGCGAACGCTTCCACAAACATATAAGTTACACCGGTAATTACATTACCACAAGATCGATAAAACGTAACTTACGCACATGTATTGTATCCCCCATCCTTGGGAAGATGTATAACTATCAAGCATAAACAAAATGTAACACGAAATAGTTGTCTAACTATTTCCCGCAAACATAAACTGTAAAGCTAAAGCACGGCCGTCCGTCTAATAGAATTAGCACTTGTAGGTCGTTGCACAGATTACTGCTTCAGAGACGCTTGATAGAGTTTACGCATCCACTGTGAGTTCATGTCCCCCTTTTCTCTAACTGTTTTCAGCTTTCTTAACTGCGGGGGTGAAATACATGTTACTTTGTTTACAAGTACTTTATACACGGTATGAATAACGTAAGGAGGTTTAGATCATGTGAATGGGTAGTCAGAACCCCGAGGGACTCGAGCGGTAGATCTATTTGGGTGTAGCGAGCCCAGCTCCCGGTCCAACAGAACAGGCCTCTCAGAGGACTAACAGAACGGATCCGGAGTGACTTGGTACCCAACGCAAAATCAGCTAGGGTTGTATCTTACTTACTTGCATTTCACGACATGCTAATGGCCTTGCAAACCATTGGTGATCACAAGTCCTCTTACACTGCTACATACCAGGAAACTTTTATACTTACAAGTGTTTTACTTACTCACTTGCACATGAACTCGCTCAACATTATTGTTGATTTTTCAACTCACATGTATTTCAGGAAATTAACGGATTCTGGCACGGTATGAACGTTTTCCCGCTGCAATCTTCATGAAGTCATCTGGGTTTAGGGTTGTGCCTCTTTCCTGGACAAGGCATAATCCCTAAATCACGTTTATGTTTTATTTTAAGTTGTAATGTTATTGAACAAGGTTATGGATACTAGAGTATGTCCGCGTTAAACAATGGTAATGTATGTTGATTTCTAAACTTAATGATGACTTGCATGGTTTTTAAATTCATATAGCTTGGTTATGATTAAGCTATGGTATTAAGAAGTCACACCAAAACTAACCACGCTTCCGCAAAGCCAGGGTGTGACAGCTTGGTATCAGAGCTCTGATCATAGCGAACTAGGATTCTGTCTCGAGTCTAGACTATGATCACTAGGGCTCTCACGAAAACATTTTTCTGCATACCACTTAAGTCCAGATCCACACTTTTTACAAACAAATGTTGAGCACATTTTATTAATTATAAGTCAGCTTGGAGGGCTGAGGATCGATCTGGAGGATCGAGATGGTTAAGGTAGTTGAACACGTTGGTTTGTTATAGGATCGATCTGGAGGATCGAGGTGAATAAGGTAGTTGAGCACGTTGATTTGTTATAAGG
The DNA here is from genome assembly GCA_030545235.1 of Helianthus tuberosus. Lineage (NCBI taxonomy): Eukaryota > Viridiplantae > Streptophyta > Magnoliopsida > Asterales > Asteraceae > Helianthus > Helianthus tuberosus. Next base: position 130,232,222 of record CM060353.1, on the reverse strand, counting down.
TTCGATCTGGAGGATCGAGGTGAATAAGGTAGTTGAGCACGTTGATTTGTTATAAGGTTCGATCTGGAGGATCGAGGTTTGGTTTAAGTGAAGGATAGAACAGTCTTGTAGACTAGATGGTTTTGGCTAGTAAGACTAGGAGAAATTATGTGATGCCCTACTTGGTGACTTATGTGATTATCTGATTATGAGATTGACTGTTTGTGCATACTTGTGTTTATGTTACAGATACATGGATCCGGCTGATTCAGGTGGTTCAGACATCACCAACCCCAGGCGTGTTGTGTCAGATGATTTAGAGTCCTCGGAGCACGAGGTGTACACGTCAGACTTTACCAGTACCGACGATGACGACTTCCAGCCATTCGCCCTACCTGATGGCGACGATGAGCTCCCTATTGATGTTCCGGCCGGGGATTTGCCACTAGCGGTGATCCCTGCTCCCATACCCCTCGCTGCTTACCCTGTTCAGGAGTTACCATTCGACGGCGACGAGGACGACGTCGACTTGTTCGAGGAGGAGCCTATGGAGGACGTTCAGGGCGAGGCCCTACCCGCTGTTGCCCCTCTACTGATTGCGGATGCTCCGGCTGCGGAGGCACCTGCACATTCCCCAGCCCAGGACTCCTCTGAGTCTGTGGCTTCTGCACCGACACATACCCTTAGTGCGCAGCACTACTCTCACGAGTCAGATTCTGATCATGCATCTTCTGTCGCCCCCATCCCCAGTCCCACTTTTGACCACGAGGACGTGGAGGATTCCGACCCTATGTTTCCCCCAGGGTTCGACCCTGATCGTGATTTGGAGTTTGTCCCTATGGACGAGATGATGGAGGATCCTGCTGATCCTATTGATCCTTTCGACCCGATTGATCCTGATTTTGACTTTGATATGGCATTCGATGACTTGGAGCCTGCCCTTGCCCCTGAGCAGGCAGCTGCTCTTGATGTGTTACCAGAGCATGACCCTATGCATGCAGATATACCCCTTGAGCCCATTGCTGTTGATCCCATCGATCCTCTACCCATAGTTGCTGTACCTGTTGACCCACCATTTGAGCACTTGGCACCCGTTGACCCTGTTGTAGCCCCTTTACTTGATCCCGTTCCCATAGAGCCCGGACATGCACCGTTCGCGGCACAGATGGATCCACCGGACGAGGCCGCACAGCACGGGTGGATCCCGGCTGATGAGGACGTCCCACCACTACCCCCACAGATTCCAGACGCTAGACACACTGACTTTTCGTTTCAGATTCCCACATACATACCTCCAGCAGGGCCTGGAGAGGGCTCTTCAGCCCACCCATCAGGGCATGTACCGATGCCCATGCCTTTCTTACCACAGATGCCTTTTGTTCCACCTATTACTGCTCCTTTTGGGATGACACCCTTTGACCCCACACGTGAGCCACTGCTGTGGTCACCATTTTCCCCTATGTCACCCACTGATCCATACCACAGATTCCATGTGGGCCACACCATTGAGGATGTACTGATGTCTTTTGTTTACCAGCATGAGTCGCACGAGCAGCGACTACAGGAGTTGGAGAGAGCCCGCCTGCAGCCATGTCAGTGCCATGGCCGGGTACCCTCTCCGTTACAGCCGTTTCGACCATTACTCCCTGACTATGCTGCTCGTCTTGCTACTTTGGAGCAGCAGATTGCCTCCGTTATTCGCACGCAGCAGGCGATGGAGGCAGATTGGTTAGAGATGCGCCGTTTGTTTTATACCCGTTTTCCTCCTCCACCACCATCTGCTTGAGCTCATCAGTGCCACATGGGTAGGCGAGTGAGAAGGCGGCGATTGCTTTTACTTGCACAGCATTTTTGAGGAGACTACGTTATGATTTGACTTTTGTTATGTACTTGATGTTGTACTGATACTGATGTAGCTTTTGACAGGGGTGATGTAGCCCCAGTGATTCATGATTGTATGTATACACTTACGATGTGGTCTCATTATTATGGCAATCGCAGTTTTCTCACCATATTTTGGATTCGCTTGATTACTTATTTGCATTGTTATGGTATGGGATGTTGTGTGATTGATATTTGTGATATGTGATAACATGAGATGCTGTGTGATTATACTATTACTACCGTTATATACGTACGCTATATTACGAACTGATTTACGTATTATACATCGGAGCCTTCTATGGCCTAATCAACTTAAACCATCTTTTAGAAAGATGCCGCCAAGACGACAACAACAGCCTATGCCTACTACTCAGGAAGAGCTACAACAAGTCATTGCTGCTGCCATAGCGCAGTACGCAGCTTCTCAGCCAGGAGGGAGCGGAAGTGTTAATCAAGGCAATAACAATCCACCTCACGGTAATACTACGCCATTCGAACCTACCATGAACTAGTTGGAGATTTTAGCGGTAATGCTGATGCCAAACACATGTTTTAACATACGTGCAGGATGCACCTACAAGCAGTTCTTAGACTGCAAACCAGTTAACTTCGATGGCATGGGAGGTGCAGTTGCCTTTACCCGCTGGGCTGAGAAGACCGACTCTGTCATACGCATGAGCAAGTGTGCTGAGGATCAACAAGTTACGTACATTTCAGGGCTATTTCTCGACGGAGCCCTATCTTGGTGGAACTTACAAGTTCAAACCTTAGGCGAAGCTGCCGCCTACGCCCTGACTTGGGCCGAATTGAAAGAACTGATGCGCAAGAAGTACTGTTCACGCGCAGAAATTCAGAGGTTGGAGACTGAATTCTGGCACTTAAAGATGGATGGTCCGAAAGTAGCAGAGTACGTTCAGAGGTTTCATGACCTATCTCAAGTGGTTCCTTACATGGTTACGCCTGAATACAAACGAATCGAGCGCTTCATTTGGGGTTTGGCTCCCCAAATAATAAGCATGGTAACCTCCTCCAAACCAGCGACTATCACTGAAGCCATCGATTTGAGCGTGGCTCTCACCGAGGAGGGGATTCGTTTAAACAAGTTTGGTGATGTAAAGGCGAAGGAGAAAGAGACGCATGTTGAGTCGTCCGGAAGTAACAAAAGAAAGTTTTCGAACTTCAAGTTAAGTGTTAGCGGTGATGGTAAGAGAGGAGCACCAAGCACGCCAGCTCAGGGTGCAGCTGGCAGTGGAAGAAGAGGAAAGGGATATATGGGCACTCATCCCAGGTGTAATGCCTGCCAGCGTCACCATTCTGGTCATTGTGGGCTAAAAGTATGTGAAGCGTGTGGGAAACGTGGTCACTCTAAGGATACTTGTTGGGTCTCTGCCGGCCGTGGAGGCCAGGGAGGATATGGAAATAGGAATGATAACCGGGGTGGAAATGGGAATCGCCAGCAAGGAAATTTTGGAGGAAACAGAAACCGAGGCAACAATGCAAACCAGGTTGGCAATGCCAACCAGAACAACACCCCAGCTGGAAATGGGGATGGTAATGGGCAAAGGCTCGGATGCTACAATTGCGGGGAAATCGGGCATTTTAAGAAGAATTGCCCAACACTGAATCAAGCCCGTGGTAGAGTGTTCCAACTTGAAGCTAGAGGAGCACGTCAAGATCCAAATGTTGTTACCGGTACGTTCCCTATCAATCAACGCTATGCATCCGTTTTATTTGATACTGGTGCCGATTATAGCTTCGTATCGCTAGAATTTAAGAATATGCTTGGGTTAGCTGCTAATAAGTTAGACATACCCTACTCGATCGAATTAGCTAATGGAAAGTTAGTTGGAGCCGACGAAGTAATCGGAGGTTGTGTGATAGAATTGGGAGAGCGCGAGTTTACTCTGGATCTACTACCGGTCCCATTGGGAAGCTTCGACGTGGTAGTAGGAATGGATTGGTTATCCAGGAACAAGGCGGAGATAGTATGTCACGAGAAAGTTGTTCGTATCCCAACTGACGATGGTGAGACAATTGTGGTTCACGGAGAGAAGCGTGACACACCGCTAAGATTCATCAGCTGCTTGAAGGCAAGGAAGTATTTACGGAAAGGATGTGTTGCTTTTCTGGCACACATCGTAGACAAGAAGGCTGCCGAGCCAACAATCGAAGACATCCCTGTCGTAAGGGAGTATCCAGAAGTCTTCCCAGAAGACTTACCTGGACTGCCACCTCAGAGGCAAGTGGAGTTTCACATTGACTTAGTTCCAGGCGCCGCGCCTATGGCTAAGGCACCATACAGACTTGCTCCATCAGAGATGCAGGAATTGTCAACACAGCTTCAGGAGCTGTTAGATAAAGGTTTTATCCGACCAAGCTTCTCGCCTTGGGGAGCTCCGGTCTTGTTTGTCAAGAAGAAAGACGGAAGTTTCCGCATGTGTATTGACTACAGAGAATTGAACAAGCTGACGATAAAGAACAGGTATCCACTGCCAAGGATCGACGATCTGTTCGATCAACTTCAAGGTTCAAGCTGTTACTCTAAGATCGATCTTCGATCTGGATACCATCAATTAAGGATACAGGAGGAAAGTATCCCGAAAACAGCCTTCCGAACTCGTTATGGACACTACGAGTTCCTCGTGATGCCATTTGGTTTAACCAATGCGCCTGCAGTGTTTATGGACTTGATGAATAGAGTTTGCAAGCCATACTTAGACAAGTTCGTGATTGTATTCATCGACGACATCCTAATTTACTCAAAGACGAAGGCTGAACACGAACAACATCTTAGAACCATTTTGGAGCTGCTAAAGAAGGAACAACTGTACGCCAAATTCTCCAAGTGCGAGTTTTGGCTACGCGAAGTCCAGTTTCTTGGACATGTGGTTAATGGGGATGGAATTCATGTTGATCCCACAAAGATCGAGGCAATCAAGAATTGGGAAACGCCTACAACGCCAACCGAGATTCGACAATTCTTGGGTTTGGCTGGCTACTATCGAAGGTTCATCGAGGATTTTTCGAAAATCGCTCAACCGTTGACGCTCTTGACCCAGAAGGATAAGACGTTTGATTGGGGAATCAAACAGGACGAAGCGTTTCAGATATTGAAAGATAAGCTCTGCAACGCGCCAATCTTAGCTCTACCGGAAGGTACCGACGATTTTGTGGTATACTGCGACGCATCGCGTCAGGGATTGGGATGTGTGTTGATGCAACGCCAAAAGGTCATTGCTTACGCATCACGCCAGCTGAAAGTGCATGAGAAGAATTATACCACACATGATTTAGAGCTTGGCGCAGTGGTTTTTGCACTAAAGATCTGGAGACACTACCTGTATGGTACGAAGTGCACAATTTTCACAGATCACAAGAGCCTGCAACATATATTTAACCAGAAGGAGTTAAATATGAGGCAAAGACGATGGGTTGAGTTACTAAACGATTACGACTGCGAGATCAAGTATCACCCGGGAAAGGCGAACGTAGTAGCCGATGCCCTAAGTCGTAAAGAAAGAATCAAGCCCTTAAGGGTTAGGGCTCTAGAAATGATCATACGAACCAATCTTCCCTCGCGCATTCGTGCTGCACAAAAGGAAGCTCTCAAGAAGGGAAACCTTGAGGAAGAATATCTCCGGGGAATGGAGAAGCTTTTGGTACCAAACGAGGAAGGGACGTTATGTTTTGAGAAAAGGATTTGGGTTCCTCTGTTTGGTGGATTAAGGGAAGTTATTTTCGACGAAGCGCACAAGTCACGGTACTCTATCCACCCTGGATCGGATAAGATGTACCAGGATCTTAAAGATTACTATTGGTGGCCTAGGATGAAAGGCGACGTTGCCGTCTATGTGAGCAAATGTTTAACGTGCGCTAAGGTCAAGGCAGAATACCAGAAGCCTTCGGGACTTCTGCAACAACCAGAGATTCCCAAATGGAAGTGGGAACAAATCTCCATGGATTTTGTTACAAAACTGCCAAGAACGCCAAGAGGCCATGATATGATTTGGGTGATTGTTGACCGCCTAACAAAGTCCGCACATTTTCTGCCAATCAGGGAGAAAGACAGTACCAGTAAACTTGCGGAAATTTACATGAGAGAGATCGTAGCACGACATGGAGTACCACTCTCGATCATCTCTGATAGAGACGGGAGATTTGTGTCAAGAATATGGCAATCTTTCCAAGAATCTTTTGGCTCACAATTAAATCTGAGCACTGCGTTCCATCCGCAAACCGATGGCCAGAGCGAGCGAACAATACAAACGTTGGAAGACATGCTGAGGGCATGTGTTATGGATTTAGGAGGTAGCTGGGATAAACACTTACCCTTGGTCGAATTTTCGTACAACAACAGCTACCACACCAGTATTGGTGTTGCGCCTTTTGAAGCCCTATACGGACGCAAGTGCCGATCCCCACTATGTTGGTCTGACGCAGGTGATAGGCAACTTGCTGGTCCCGAGATCGTCCAAGAGACGACAGATAAGATCGCGCAAATACTCAAACGCATCGAAGCCGCTCGCCACAGGCAAAAGGCCTACGCGGATCCAAACCGGAAGCATGTGGACTTCCAAGTCGGAGAGATGGTATTATTGAAGGTTTCACCCTGGAAAGGGGTAGCGCGCTTTGGAAAGCGAGGAAAGTTGAATCCACGCTACATTGGTCCCTTTAGAATTCTAGAAAGAATTGGGACGGTAGCCTACAAGTTGGACCTACCTGCTGAACTGAATGGTGTTCACGATACATTTCATGTATCCAATTTAAAGAAGAGTCCAACTCAAGTTGACGTTGCCATTCCTATCGACGAGATTCATATTGACGACACGCTCCACTTCATAGAAGAACCCGTCGAGGTCACGGATTGGAAAGTTAACAAGACCCGCCGGAGCAGTGTCAAACTCGTCAAAGTACGTTGGAATGCCAGACATGGTCCTGAATTCACATGGGAACGTGAGGACCGGATGAAAGAGAAATACCCCCACTTATTTCCCAAGAACACTGCGTCTACAAGCAGAACTTAAAATTTCGGGACGAAATTTATTTAACGGGGGGAGAATGTGACAACCCGCACAAAACCAGGTATCCGTACAACTTAATTAATGATTAATTATTACTTGATTACTGTGCTTGATTGAAACTAGCTGATAAACTGCTACCTGCATACTGATACATGCACTTACTTGCATCATACTTTATTTGCTGTCACTACATTATTTACGTGCTGAACCCTAGTGACAAACATGATGCACAAAAAGCACAGTAGCACCAAACGGATACACAGTGAACATGCTGATATAACCAGCATCAGGCAAATACTGCCTCAAGGCCTGTTAAGAGCCTCATATATTTTGGCTACACTGGTAGTGAGTGTAGGATATAAGGGTTGTGTTACCGCGTCTCTAGGGAATAGGATACACTGATTCGGATGTGCCAGAACGTACTTTAAGTACCAAACACAGCACTTTAAATAATTTAACCAGCTTCTAGCTGACTAGTAAAGTGCCAAAAATGAGAAAATATTACTAGACACTTTCTAAAGTGTCGGGAAAACAAATTGTGTCACTAAAGATGTAATAACGACACTTTAAAGTCTTTTGTAACACTTTAACGGATTACTATCCAACCGGACACCCGGACTTTACCCGGAACATGAAAATTTTATTATTTTCACTTTTTATATTTTTCTGAGCAAGTTAGGGTCTCTGATTACCCTAACACCCGTCACACGTAACTAACGGAGTTAAACTTAACCTAACCTAATTAACATAACTAAACTCCCTAACTAACACTTAAAATCGAACCATGGACCCCCCCCCAACCGATCGGTCACCTTGGGAGTGCCACCTTGTACTTAAAATCTTGTTGAATCCAATGTTGTCTAGTACTTTTGTGACACATTAACCCTTGGACAAATGCACCTTAACTTTCTCTATAAATACATGAGATTTGCACTAAGATTGTCCAACACAATTCACAACCAACTCACTCTCTCTCTTGCTTCTTGTGGCTCTCGGCCGAACACACCAAACACACACACCACATTTTCGGTTTTGATCTCATCATTCCAACAACATACGCATATCAAGGGTCGCGTTTTAGGAGCTTTAGTGCAAGCGGAACGCGAAGGACCACTCTCGTTGGCTTTTATCCACGCGGTTTTCGTCACAACTCTTCCCTAGCCTTGAGCTAGAGGTATAACCTTTAAATCTTGTTTTTAAGCTTATCTAAAGTGGTTAAAAGAACTTTCGTCGGTTAAATATCGTTAACACGCGTTTTGAATCCTTAAAGTCTAATAAAATCACTAAAATGGAGGTTAATAGCATATGTCTTGTGTAAAAGTCGTAGGACTTGAAATTTGTGCTTATTGTGACCCGATCTATAATGTGGTAGCTCAAATCTTCGTTTAACCCGACTTTGTAAAATCACGTATCATCACATAAGCTTGTTTTTGAAAGATACAAGGGTTAAAAGTGAAACACTACCACATTTTAGAGACATGAACTTGTGTGAAATATTATACTTGTGTAAAAGTATTTTAACCGGTAAAATGGTGTTTAAAACTAGCGGATCTACGTATCCGCAAGTGGTATTTTTGAAAGACCACACTTTAAAGAAATCATGTTTTTCTAAAAGATGGATCTTGCACTAATAAATATGATTTTATAAACCACAAGTGTATAGACACTTGTAAAATAAAAAGATCCGACAAAGAAGTATATTTGTCACGCGTTACTAGAAGTTGTAAAGACGGTTTTCTCTAAACACGAGGTTTTTACGAGATTAAAGTTACCCTATATAGAAATCTACATATATAAGGATGATTTACATTATTAATGCGGAAAAACTGCAAGTTCATGCGATTATGCAAATTTACATACTTGTTGACTAGTTTGATGTGTCGGAAATTGTTTGATTGAATAAAGAAGTTGATTGAGCTGATTTGTTAAAAGAAAATGATACGCTTAAAAGCGTGGCCACCTCCAGTTACAGAGGAAACTCTGGCGAAATTTTCTAAAAACCTAACACTTAGACTTTTTACACAACAAGTGTTAGAACTATTCTTGGGCATACTTTTGAAACATAAATTTCGCCAGTACTATATTTTACTAAACATTCGGAGGTGGGATTTTCACAAAGATTAACGTGATAAATATATTTGTCACAACACTGTTTATGATTATTTTGTGAAATACATAAATATTATTTTAGAGTGAAAATAATATTTACAAGCGTTAATGATTCCAAAACTTTGCGAACGCTTCCACAAACATATAAGTTACACCGGTAATTACATTACCACAAGATCGATAAAACGTAACTTACGCACATGTATTGTATCCCCCATCCTTGGGAAGATGTATAACTATCAAGCATAAACAAAATGTAACACGAAATAGTTGTCTAACTATTTCCCGCAAACATAAACTGTAAAGCTAAAGCACGGCCGTCCGTCTAATAGAATTAGCACTTGTAGGTCGTTGCACAGATTACTGCTTCAGAGACGCTTGATAGAGTTTACGCATCCACTGTGAGTTCATGTCCCCCTTTTCTCTAACTGTTTTCAGCTTTCTTAACTGCGGGGGTGAAATACATGTTACTTTGTTTACAAGTACTTTATACACGGTATGAATAACGTAAGGAGGTTTAGATCATGTGAATGGGTAGTTAGAACCCCGAGGGACTCGAGCGGTAGATCTATTTGGGTGTAGCGAGCCCAGCTCCCGGTCCAACAGAACAGGCCTCTCAGAGGACTAACAGAACGGATCCGGAGTGACTTGGTACCCAACGCAAAATCAGCTAGGGTTGTATCTTACTTACTTGCATTTCACGACATGCTAATGGCCTTGCAAACCATTGGTGATCACAAGTCCTCTTACACTGCTACATACCAGGAAACTTTTATACTTACAAGTGTTTTACTTACTCACTTGCACATGAACTCGCTCAACATTATTGTTGATTTTTCAACTCACATGTATTTCAGGAAATTAACGGATTCTGGCACGGTATGAACGTTTTCCCGCTGCAATCTTCATGAAGTCATCTGGGTTTAGGGTTGTGCCTCTTTCCTGGACAAGGCATAATCCCTAAATCACGTTTATGTTTTATTTTAAGTTGTAATGTTATTGAACAAGGTTATGGATACTAGAGTATGTCCGCGTTAAACAATGGTAATGTATGTTGATTTCTAAACTTAATGATGACTTGCATGGTTTTTAAATTCATATAGCTTGGTTATGATTAAGCTATGGTATTAAGAAGTCACACCAAAACTAACCACGCTTCCGCAAAGCCAGGGTGTGACAAAATGCAGGAGTTTTGGGCAGTTCAAGCAGCCCATCGGGAGAGAATGAATAAGTTTGTGGAAGAGCAACAACTGTTCCAAGCAATGCAGAGGTCACACATGGAACAGTTGGCGAAGATGCAAGAGGATGAGGCAGCCCGAAGACGGGCATGGGAAGAAGAGGAGGCTAGGCGCCAAAATGCACAAAGGGAATTAGAACAACGCCGATGGAGAGCTTTGGCTGTCTCTCACCAAATGGCGATTAACAACACCAAGATACTCCACGATCAGGAGCGCCATCAAAGAGACCTTCAAGCCGGTCTCCCGTACGCCGAACACTCGGGGTGGACCGATTACCCCAATCTTCCTCATCCACTAGGCCCATCCGATCCCACCCCTCATTGGCCCGAGGCAGTCGGTTCTAGTTTCATTCCGATTCCTTACCAACCACTGCCACAAGGATAGTCAAACCCACTTGATGACTATAGGGAGATGTTTGAGGCCCTCACTGGTTATCAATACCAGCCAAACCCGCCAGTTGATCCCAACGAGCGATATCAGGGGTAGAGGCGAGGTATGTTTTTGTTGTTGTTGTTGTATATTATTTTGTTTCCGTTATTTTTTTATTTCATGTTATTTATTTTCGCCTAGTTAAATGAACGTTGTGGGTGTGTTCCCTATATAACCCTCACGAGACCTCTCGTCCTCCCAAGCTATTGGGGGGTTTAAAAGGGCTTGTTGCATAAGCTAAATGCAACCGTGATTCCTACGAAAGTGAGTTAGGTTTATTGTTTTTGTAAATTATTGTCCACATAAATCGAAGTGAAATAACACATGGCTTGGTAATATGTTTCATAAAAAGGGTAGAACTAGGTAACTAACAAATTTAGATGGTTGTGAGAAGCATGCTTCTACACAAGGATTAGAATTTGTAGGTACAATATGTTCGCGGGACAACCGTTTTTATGAAGAGGCGAAGGAGATATGAGTATCAAGCGACAAAAATCAGGTGCATGTGTTTCCTTTTACTTTGATTCTTAGTTAGGAATAAGTGGATTGTACATTGTATTTTATTTTCCGGGGTGAGATTTTGGGAAGGTTAGACGTGTCACATCCCTTGTGCGTTTTAAAACTCTAGTTCTTGCACATTGAGGACAATGTTTACCTCAAGTGTGGGGATGGGGGAGTAGTAAAAGTTTTCGAGTTTGACCCGTTCATTTAAATTCTACACATTGAGGACAATGTTTACCTCAAGTGTGGGGATGGGGGAAAATTTCAAAAATTTTTCAAAATTTCTTGTTTCAAAAGCGATCTTAAAAGCACAAGTAACCAAGTCAACGAGGGATGTGACAACCCATTTGGTCTTTTGTCATGGTCAAGTTCAAATTAATAAGCATAACGGGTATTTAGCGGGTGGTTATTTGGGAATAATCCGCCTAAGAAACTAGTCTTTTATGCATGTCACATACCATACCCTTTTAGATATGTGAGGTTTTGAGCCACTTTTAAATCATAGATTACATTACCTATGTTTATTTGTTTGAGTGGACCATTAGTCATATATTGTAGAACTTGCAACTTTTGATACGTTTGAGACTATAGACCGAATACAAGCACGAGAATGATTAAGGCATTAGGTAAACCTTTTCTCTTAAAACCATTTATCTATCCTTACCCGAACAAATTCCCTAGTCGCCCATTTTGAGCCTAAACCTTTCGTTTGACCACCCTATAGCCCATAACCCTTAAACCTTTTTCTTTTAAACCCGTGTGATGGAAGTTCGATTATAGGAGTCGTATTTGTATAGTTATTCTTGATTGTTTGCATTTATGTTAAAAAAAACAGAAAATATTATGAAAAAGAATTGAAAATTGTTGAAGAAAAACACAAAAAGAAGTGTTAGTAGTTGTCGAATAAAAGGGTGAAAGATTATTGCCCATAGTTGATGTTTATATGTAGTTTTGTTTAAGTTAGTGGTTTGCAATAAAAATCGAATTTTCATCGCTTTAGCCACTTTAAAATATCCTAATTCCTACCCTTAGCCTAGCCCCGTTACAACCCTCATAAAGACCTTATGACTTGTGCTTAGTGTTTGTGTTCAATAGTGGAGAATGATTGAGTTGCAAGCTTATGCGGGTATGTGTTCTAATCGGTTTTGAGTAAATATTCTTTGTAGTGCTAATACATTATAAATATTAGCCAATTTTAAGCCGAGTGGAGAGCACATTGTGAGGGATATGCATGAGTTGTTAGCTTTAAGGGCGGGTTAATCTTGGATAACCATTATTATATGTGATTATTCACTTAACCGGTAAATATGTGAAAATTGTAAAAGGTTTGAACTTTTGCATGACAATAGACCTTAACCTTTGTCTCGGGAATGGGAAGTGTATTTGTTGTTCGACCCACGTGAAAGTGAAAAACAGATTTGCTTGAGGACAAGCAAAAGACAAGTGTGGGGATGTGATACGTGGTTGAAAACCGGTGCTCGTAATAGTATAACTTTATGTTTTTATATGAGTTTTAATTTTGAATGGCCTACTTTTAATTAGATTTGTGTTTATGCAGGTTTGATGGAGTTTAAGGGCTTTTCGGGAGCGTTACAAGTCACCGGGTCGAAAACCGGAGCACCGGAACGCATTACGGATCAAACGGGAGTGAAACAAGCAAAAATCAGAAATAAAGAAAACCCAAGATAAAAGAAATTTGATTCTTAGAAAGGGAAAGGAGAAAATAAAGAAAACCCAAGTCAAGAAAGTGAGGTTTAATTCAGAAATCCAGGAATTAGGCAATAGGTCACCTTGGGAAGACACATTAGATGAAAAATGGGCAAACCTTTATATGCTAGCTACCGTAGCAGAGAATGCAAACCTCTAAAATAATAATAAGCTTGGTCTAATAGAAAATTAATCTCCAGTAAATAAAATAAAGTATAGTATGTTCTCTTCCCTGTAGTCCTTTGTACAAATCCGTATGCAATAAAACTTTAATGTTTATTTGTAAAACTTTGTTCCAAAGTTTTAACTTAGCATTTTTGTGCATTTTGCATATATGCTATCCAGCATGAGTGAGATATCGGAAGCATTTCAGAATCTCAACCTCTACCCAGTACCAATTGAAGTCTCCCACGACTTTACTGGTTATATTGCTGACATAGAGGAACCTCTGGAATTCCAAGCTCCACCGCTGGAAAAAGCAAAACTTAAAAAGAAAAGAAGATATGTAGGATGGAGGAAAGTGCGCAGGAGAAAGCCAGTTACTAGGAAACTCCCCAAAATAGAAAACCCTATAGACAAAGGAAAAGGAATCGAAATCGGAGAAAGTTCTAATCCAGCAGAGATAGAAATCAGGAAAGATTCTAAACAAAAACGAATAGAAATTGGAGAGAGTTCTAGACAAACTGAAGAAATCACATTTCAAGATGAAATAGACCGTCTACTAGCAAATTGTGATGTCATTAGCCCTATCCATAATAATCTATATCCTTACCTAGAAACCCAACTTCCTGTGAATCTGGAATCAGCTATTCCAGACCCACTAATCCACACTCGACCTTTAGGCCAAATGGAAGAATGGTGGACAAATGACTGGCAATTTGAAAATATCATCAACAGTCCTTATTCTTTCCTTCCACAGTTTGATCCAGAACCTATCCCCAATCCTCCAATGAGCAACGAAAACTTAGCCGAACTCCGTCAGTTCGGTGAAGAGCTGATAGGTACAGGGAATAGGATCCGGGAAACGGGGGAACAAATTTCCTGGAAATACGACGAAAGGGAGCGTCGCTACTAAACTACCAATTGACCAAAGAAGAGTGGGGTGGGAAGAATGTTTGTATAATAATAATAATAGTTAAATATAATTCTGTAAAATGGGAAATAAAACATTGTAAGATAAACAGTGTGTATGGATGCCTATATAATATATAAAGCAAAATAGAAGTCGAAACATCGACGATTTTGGATATATATATCTGTGTTGTAAGATTTTATGTGCTTCTATGTAATTGTTTATTTACAATCATTTGATACTAATAGTTATATTTTAATAATTATCAGATGGAAAACGCTAATAATGAACCAGTTAATGAGATTAATCAATCGGAGCAACAATCGGGGGATCAATATATAGAAAATATATTGTTGCTCAAGGGATAGCCAATGCTATTCCAGCATTCGTTGCTGCTATTAAAAATCCAATAGAACCGCAACAAATCGTTCCTAGTAAACGTACTCAGGAAGATAATTTTAGTCATAGTGTAAATGGAGGCGGCAATCATGACGATAATAATCCACGACAGGCTCCACCTCCTAAGAAAATGAAAGCCGCAACGCCCGGTTGCACTTTCAAAGAATTTCTTGCTTGCAAACCTGCTGAATTTGCAGGCAACGAAGGAGCAACTGCAGTACTGCATTGGTTAGAGAAAACTGAAGCAGTAATTGCAATAAGTAAGTGTTCTGAAGAAGATCAGGTTATGTATGCGTCAAATTTATTCAAAGAAGGGGCACTAGAATGGTGGAACACCGTATTACAATCAAAAGGAAGAAGGATGGCTTATGCTATGAACTGGGAAGAATTTAAAATTCTTGTAGAAAGGAAATATTGTCCTGAATATGAAAAGGAACAAATGGCAAATAAGTTTCTAAACCATCGTATGGTAGGAGTAGAGTGTCGCGGTTATACTTCGACATTCTTTGAATATGCTAGAGTGGTACCAACACTGGCTTCGCCAGAACCGGTACTCATTTCCCGTTACATTTGGGGATTAATTAGTGAAATTCGTAACATCGTTAAAGCTGCGAGACCTCGCACTATTGACGATGCTGTGGAACTAGCTAATACCCTAACTGATGAACTAGTGCGGACAAGAGAAGAAGATCGAAAGAAGGAATTAGCTCAAAAGATTACCCAAGGATTCCGTGTGGGTAATGATAATAATAGGTTCAAGAAAAGAGGAAGGAGACAATCTGCATAACCGCCTTTTTGTAGCAATTGCAAAAAGAATCATTTTGGAAAATGCAATGTAAGTTGCAACTTCTGCAAAATGGCAGGACATCGTGAAGAAAATTGCAAAAAGAAAACAATAGTCTGCTATAACTGTGGAGAAACCGGACATTACAAAACAGAATGTCCTAAGTTAATTAAACCTGCAGACAATAAAGGCAAACCAGCTGATGGAACAACAAAGAAGAATGCCCGAGCATTTCAGCTAACCACTCAGGAAGCCGAATTAATTCCCGACGTTATAGCTGGTACGTTCTTGGTCCACGATGTTTATGCAAAAGTATTATTTGACTCTGGTGCAAACCAAAGTTTTATCAATACTTCATTTTGCTAAGCCCTTAACTTACCCTTAACCACTCTTAGGCAAATTTTTACAGTCGAAACGGCAGACGGAAATTCTGTTAACATAAATAAGGTTTTGCAAGAAGAAAAAATAGAACTGTTAGGCCATAAGTTTTCTGCAAACCTGTTACCTATGAAGTTAGCCGGGTTCGATGTAGTGTTAGGAATGGATTGGTTGATAGGCAACCATGCTCGAATCCTTTGTGATAAGAATTCCATAGAAATTCAAACACCTACCGGAGAAGTGATTAGGATCACCGGAGATAAACCACGTAAGCCCATGAAGTTCATATCAATAATGAAAGTTGCTAATTATGAACGAAAACAAGGAATAGTATATATGATTTCAGTAATCATAAGTACTAAGGGTAAAGATCTTAAGGAAATACCAATAGTCTCAGAATACCCAGATGTATTTCCAGAAGAATTACCTGGGTTACCACCTGATAGAGAAGTAGAGTTTAGGATTCATCTAATTCCAGGAACTACACCGATAGCCAAGGCACCTTATCGGTTAGCACCTACAGAAATGTTAGAACTGAAAAAGCAGTTAGATGAATTACTAAGTAAAGGATTCATACAACCTAGTTCATCCCCTTGGGGAGCACCAGTGTTGTTTGTGAAAAAGAAAGATGGATCGATGAGAATGTGTATCGATTATAGAGAATTGAATAAAGTTACAATTAAGAATCGATACCCATTACCTAGGATTGACGATCTTTTTGATCAACTTCAAGGTGCTAGGTATTTTTCTAAGATAGACTTAAGATCCGGATATCACCAGTTGAAAGTACAAGAAGAAGACATACCTAAAACTGCTTTCAGAACTAGGTATGGCCATTATGAGTTTACAGTCATGCCCTTTGGACTAACAAATGCCCCAGCAGCATTTATGGACATGATGAATCGGATCTGTAAGCCATACTTGGATAAATTTGTAATCGTATTCATCGACGATATACTTATTTATTCCAAGAGTCAGGAAGAACATTGCAAGCACTTGCATGCACTCTTAACTTTGTTAAGAAAAGAAAAGCTTTATGCCAAATTCTCGAAGTGTGAATTTTGGTTAAAGGAAGTGCAATTCCTAGGACATATGGTGAATCACGAAGGCATTCATGTAGATCCTACTAAAATAGAAGCAATTATCAAATGGAAGGTCCCACAAACAGCTATGGAAATTAGAAGTTTTCTAGGCTTAGCCGGATACTACAGACGATTCATTAAAGATTTCTCTAAGATAGCTGTACCTTTGACTAAGTTAACCTGTAAAGCCGCTAAGTTTGAATGGGGACATAGGCAAGAAGAAGCTTTTAAGATTTTAAAACACCGTTTGACGAATGCTCCAATTTTAGCATTACCCGAAGGAACAGAAGATTTTGAAGTATATTGTGATGCTTCAAAATTAGGATTTGGATGTGTATTGATTCAACGCAAGAAGGTAATTGCGTATGCCTCCCGGCAATTGAAAACGCACGAGGAAAATTATACGACTCATGACTTAGAATTAGGAGCCATAATTTTTGCCCTTAAAATATGGAGACATTATCTGTATGGAAGTAAGTTTACTGTTTATACAGATCATAAAAGTTTAAGGTATATATTTGGGCAGAAAGAGTTAAATATGAGGCAAAGAAGATGGATGGAAGTTTTAAGCGATTACGACTGTGATATTCAATATCACGAAGGAAAGGCGAACGTAGTTGCAGATGCCTTAAGTCGTAAGTATCATGAAAAGCAACGACGAGTTCATGCTCTTAGATTAAATCTACAAGTAGATTTAATGGAACAATTAAAGAAAGTTCAGGAAACAGCAATCAAGGACGATGCTGAAGGAATGAAAGGTTATATAAAGGAACTAGAGGAAGGAAATGATGGAATTTGGAGATTCCACAAGAAACGAATATGGGTACCTAAGCAAGGAGAATTAAGAAATAAGATTTTAGAGGAAGCCCATAAATCTAGGTATACTATGCATCCAGGAAACAATAAGATGTACCAAGATTTAAGAAAGAATTTCTGGTGGATAGGAATGAAGAAAGATATAGCAAGATATGTTTCTAAGTGTCTTACTTGTTCACAAGTTAAGGCAGAACACCAGAAACCTTCAGGACTACTACAACAATTGGAAATGCCGGTGTGGAAATGGGAACTTATAACAATGGATTTTGTTACTAAGTTGCCTAAAACAAGAAAAGGTAATGATGCGATTTGGGTAATTGTGGATCGATTAACCAAATCGGCTCATTTTCTACCAATGAAGTAAACCTTTAGCATGGAAAGGTTAGCCAAGTTGTACGTAGACGAAGTGGTATCGTTACATGGAGTCCCACTCTCCATTGTATCAGATAGGGATAGTCGTTTCACTTCTCATTTCTGGAAAAGTTTCCAGCAAGCTATGGGAACTCGACTAAATCTGAGTACTGCATATCATCCCCAAACAGACGGACAAAGTCAAAAAACCATCCAAACTCTAGAAGACATGCTTCGAGCATGTGTAATAGGTTTTGGTGGAAATTGGGATGATCATTTACCCTTAATTGAATTCTCCTATAATAATAGTTACCATTCAAGTATTGAAACTGCTCCATTTGAAGCACTATATGGACGTAAGTGCAGAACTCCAGTTTGTTGGGCAGAAATAGGAGAAAGTCAATTATCAGGTCCAGAAATTGTACAAGAAACTACTGACAAGATAACTCAAATCAAGGAAAGACTGAAAACAGCTCGAGATCACCAGAAGAGCTATGCAGATAATCGCCGCAAGACGTTAGAATTTCAAGTTGGAGATAAAGTACTATTAAAAGTTTCTCCTTGGAAAGGAGTTGTTCGATTCAGTAAGAAAGGAAAGCCAAGTCCCAGGTACGTAGGACCATTTTCAGTGGTCAAACGTATAGGACTAGTTGCTTATCGTTTACAACTACCAGAAGAATTAGCTGGAGTACATGATGTATTTCATGTATCCAATCTCAAGAAATGCTTATCAGATGAATCACTGGTAGTACCTCTTCAAGATATTGAGGTAAACGAAAAGCTGAAATTTGTTGAGAAACCTCTTCAAATTGAGGATCGAAAGATCAAGTTTCTCAAACACAAGCGACTAGTTTTAGTCAAAGTCAGATGGGATTCCAAGAGAGGAGCTGAATACACTTGGGAGCTGGAATCAGAAATGAAGAGAAAGTATCCTCATTTATTCCAATAAATCTCGAGGACGAGATTTTTTATTAAGGTAGGGAGAATGTAACAATTCTCATCAAAAGTCCTAATTATTATTTGGCCAATAGGAAACCCTAATTGAGAAACCCAAGTAATTTTGAACAAACCCTAAAAATTTCAAAACATTTAAAATCAGGATTAGGGCCCCTAAAACTAAAGGGGGGTAAACCCTAAGTTGATAATTATCTCTAAAATGCGTTGTATAGGTTCAAATTAACGAATTGTCAATTCATCAAGCCTATACTAGTGACAAGGCTACCCTAGGGTAGATAGGCACCCCAGGCGAGTCGCGACAACATCACCATCATCTCCCGCGAAACGCGGGGGAATCCCAATTCACGTATAAATACTGGGCATTGGGACTTGAATTCTGTCTTTGGAACGACGTAAAATCGAGTTACGTAGACTGAGTTATCACAGAAACACTCCACTAAACACACACAATCACTAATTGCTGCCACAATCAGGGTAATAACTCGATCGCTATTACGATTCAACGTCCGATCGATTATAACTATCCAACGATTGTTTAAGTGCCGCTCAAATTGAGTTTATACTTTGTTAATTCATCGTGATTTCGACTTGAATGTTTGAGTACTGCTCGAATTCGGACTATACTCTGTCATTCGTTGTGAATCCGCTGAATTATTAAGTATTGCACTAATAAATCTTTGTGAGGGTTTAATCTCGTGAATTGTCGTAACTGCTGTATTAGTTACTAACCTGTTGTGTGTGCATTGTTATTTAAATTAGGTTAATCAAGGCTAATCAGTAGGCTTATATTCTGCTCGTTAAATCTACAATGTGAGTCACTCTCTTTTTATCAAATTGCTTTATAAATTCTTAAAAATATTTTCAAAGGTTATAATTACAGTGATTAAGTTTATGTAATCACCAAATTACAGCCGGTATGTGGGGTATTGTGCACAGTATTGCTGTTTTATCACTTTAGGTGGGCGAACCTAAATTTAGTGATAACCGTCATTCATTGGGGCAACCAATGGTGATATGACCACAATCACCGAAAAGAGTCGAGTGACAAATATTGTGGGTAGTTGGTTTGATATCAGAAACATTGTAATATCTTAATACTGTGAATTATAACAAACGAGTCGTTTTAGTAAAACTGAATGATTCACTCAGTATTTCCCTGCTGACAAAACCTTTTTCAAACATGTTTCAGGTAATCTGTTGTGAGCAAAGGAAAAGTGCTATGGAGCACTACCAGCTTAGAAAAGTGGCTCAATGTAAATAAATAAAGAAACATGTTTTAAGAAATAAAGATTTCCCAGCAAAATCACTTTATTGTAAATTATGGGAATTATCCCTATATTATATATAACGAGTAGTTTTAATATTAATCGATCCTGTTTAAAAAGACTTCCGCTGTCACTAAATTAGATACCATCGGAGTTCCTGCCTCGCGGCTCTGGACCGGGTCAAACCGGGGCCAAGGGTCGTGACAAAGGTGCTGAAAACGACTTTTATTGGCTGGCTGGCATTGAACTCGGGAGTTACATACTCTTGGGAGTTTGAATCCTCATCTTGGAGCCTAATTAAGAGACCATTCACCTACCATTCCATCTTCTTGATCACTACATCACCCGAATCAAGATCATCACCATCAAGAATCCATCATTCACACTCACCATCCAAAACCCTAATTCTCCATCCATCATTAACATTCATCATCATCATCCAAGAACCCTAATCATCCATCATTCTGTGACAACCCTCACTAAACCAGGTATCCGTACGACTTAATTAATAATTAATTACTGCTTAATTACTGTGCTTGTTTGAAATTACTGATGAACTGCTACTTGGTTTCTGATACATGCATATACCTGCATCATACTTTACTTACCGTCACTACATTATTTACATGCTGAACCTTAGTGACAAACATGATGCACAAAAAGCACAGTAGCACTATAAACGGATAACCTATTGAACATGCTGATAAGCCAGCATCAGGCAGACACTGCCTCTAAGGCCTGTATGAGCCAGAAATATATTACTACACTAATGGTGAGTGTAGGGATACAAGGGTTGTAGAACTGCGTCTCTAGGAAAAAGTTACAATGACTGGATGTTCCTAAAACGTGCTCTAAGCACAAAATTCAGCACTTTACATAATAATTCAGCTTTTAGCTAACTAATAAAGTGCCAAAACATGAGTAAAATGTTACTAGACACCTTCCAAAGTGTCAGGGATAAGTTGTGTCACTAAAAATAATAATAACGACACTTTAAAGCTTGTTTAACGCTTTAACGGATTACTATCCAACCGAACAACCGGACTTTACCCGGAACATGAAAATATTGTTAATAACATCATTTATCTTTTTCTGAGCCAGTTAGGGTCCCTGAATACCCTAACACCCACTGTAAAGCACAACACACTAGTAACCGGGTTAATCACTTAACTAACTAGATTAACCTAACTTTACACTAACTATTTTGGTTGGATTTGAACCAGCTACCCCCCCCCCCCTTAACGAAACCGTCCCCAAGGGGGGACACCTCTTGTACTTGATGATTAAATTAATCACCCATGCTTAAGATCTTGAAGACATAGGGACCAATGGTTAATGGTGTAGAAGTTTGTCTATAAGATCATGTCATAACTCAACATAACATTCACCACACATTACACAAATCACACACTATCTCCCTCTCTCTTTGGCTCTCGGCCGAGAACAACAACAACCATCCATCCATCCTTCGATCTTGATCAACCAATTCCAAGTGCATACAAGTGTTAAGGATCACGGATAAGAAGGCTTGGTGCATACGGAACTCAAAGGACCTCTTCTCGTTGCTTTTATCCACTCATTTTGCGCTTAGATTCTTCCCTAGCCTCGAGCTAGTAGTAAGTTGCTTAAATCACCTTCTCGAACTATTTTAAAGTGGTTAAAATGATATGTAACGGTTAAAAGTCGCAAACATACAAGATGAAGCATAAAAGTCTACTAAAAAGACTAAAAGTGATGGTTAAAAGCTCATATGTTGTGTAAAACTTGTAGTAATTGATTTGTGTGATTATTTGGGACCCGATCTATGTTGTGGTAGCTCGGATCGTTATTTAACCCGGGTTGGTCATGATCATGGATCATGACATAAGGTTGTTTTGGAAGTAACAAGGGTTAAAGGATGAAACTCTACCACACGCGAATCATGAACTTGTGTAAAAGCAATTTTGCTTGTGAAATAGTGTTTAAAACTAGTAGATCTACGTATCTACAAGCGGTATTTTCAAAGAACCAAGTATCAAAGAAATCATATTTTCTAAAGACGGATCTTACACTAACGCGAATGATTTTTTTGAACACACAAGTGTGTAAACACTTGTGTAGCACACACTTACGACAAAATAACTATTTTTGAAAAAGATGACGAGAAGTTGTAAAAATGGAATTTCTTTAAAAACGGGGTTTTTACGAAACCGGATTGATTTATATAAAGATCCACTAAAAGTAATGGAATTTACCTTATGTTCTTGGATAAAACGCAAGTTCATGTAAATTATGCGATATACATATTTATTTACTAGTTTGTTGTTTTGAACATTGTTTTGATTAAATGAAAAGAATGTTGGTTTGATTTATGAAAGAAAATGATACGCTTAAAAGCGTGGCCACCTACAGTTACGGGGGAAACTCTGGCGAAATTTTTCCAAAAGCCTAACACTT
Source organism: Helianthus tuberosus (assembly GCA_030545235.1). Classification (NCBI taxonomy): domain Eukaryota; kingdom Viridiplantae; phylum Streptophyta; class Magnoliopsida; order Asterales; family Asteraceae; genus Helianthus; species Helianthus tuberosus. Next base: position 130,209,814 of record CM060353.1, on the reverse strand, counting down.
AGAAACATTTTCACTATAAGTGTTAGAAATATTTTTCGACTTGTTTTCAAAATATAGATTTCGCCACGACTATATTTACAAAACATCGGAGGTGGGATTTTACAAAATAAAACTTGGTAAATATATATTTAGTATATATTTTTCATAAAGTCACTTGATGTGTGTTTATGATTATTTTGTGAAAATACTAGTATTATTTTTAGGGTAAAAATAATACTATCGAATGTTAATGGATCCAAAATAATACGAACGTCTCTACGATAAATATATAAGTTACACCGGTAATTATTATTACCAATCGATCAATAAAACGTAACTTACGCATTTTGGGAAAATATGACTTAACGCGTATTTATGTCAAGGTATTATTTTGGGAAAATTATGTAATAGAAAATATAATATTTTTGAGAAGAATATTTATATTTTGGGAGTTAGAAATAAAATATATTTTAAGTAAGACTTAATAATATATTTCGAACACACATGTATTAAATCCCCCATCCTTGGGAAGGAAAATGACTACCAAGTATATACAGAATGTAAACACGAAATAGTTGCCTAACTATTTCCCAAAAACTTAAACCTTAAAGCTAAGGCACGGCCGTCCGTCTAATAGAGTTAGTACGTGTAGGTCGTCACACAGCTGCTTGATTTGGAGGCATACTTGGTAGAGACGCACCACTGTGAGTTCATGTCCCCCTTTTCTCTTAACTGTTTTCAGTTTTCTAAACTACGGGGGTGAAATACATGTTACTATGATTACGAGTACTTTATACATGGTATGGTTAGCGTAAGGAGGTTTACTACTTAGATCATGTGAGTGGGTAGGCGGGAACTGGAGACCATTAATCCTCATTGTAGGACCAAGGGACGTAAGCGGTAGATCTATCTGGGTGTAGCGAGCCCAACCCCAGGCCCAAACAGAACGGACCTCGGGGTGACTTTGTACCCATCGCGAAATCTGCTAGGTTTGAGTCTTCCTACTTGCACTTCACACATATCAATGGCCTTGCAAACCATTGGTGATCTCTTTTTCCTTATTTGCTACATACCAGGATTTTTACACATACAAAGGTTTATTTACTCACTTACACATGAACTCGCTCAACATTATTGTTGATTTTTCAACTTACATGTATTTCAGGGAATTAAAGGATCTGGCGCGGTATGACACGTTTTCCCGCTGCACTAGTTACGAGGTCATCCGGGTTTGGGGAATGTGACTCTTTCCTGGACAAGTCACAGTCCTTAAACTGTGTTTATGTCATGTTGATGTTTGTGTTTGTTGAACAATGTCGTTAGGATGTGTTTTCGTTAAGACAATGTTATTGTATTTGGTTTTTAAAACTTAATCGAATGGATGATCTTGCATGGTTTTATTTCATATAGCTTTGTTATGGTTAAGCTATGGTATTAAGAAGTTACACCAAATTAACCACGTTTCCGCAAAGCCAGGGTGTGACAGCTTGGTATCAGAGCTCTGAACATAGCGAACTAGGATTCCTTCTCGAGTCTAGACTATGATCACTAGGGCTCACACGAAAACATTTTTACTGCATACCATGTCACACCCCGACCACGTAGAACATACAAAACGTGGCGGAAATGTCGGGGAGTGTTGTAACAGAATTAATTGTTTCAAATCCATGGCAATTGAAGTTTCGTTTTATTGATTAAAAGTGTTACAATGTCTTAACAAACAAGGAAAAACAACAAAATTAACTAGTCTTGCATCTTTTATTGTCACTAAAGCCCAAGTCTGCCTATGTGTATCTTGATCATCTTATGCAACAGCTCCTGAAAAACACATGTGAAAATAGGTACGTCAGCATAAAAATGCCTGTGAGATACATAGGTTTTGTGAAAATAGGTTTCATGACTTATGTTTGAGAAAATGTTTAGTCATGAACCTTGTAATTTGCTTTGTCTTTGTAAATCATTCGAAAAACAAGAAGTTCAGATGATACGTATAAATAAGAGAAAAATGCATGGTTAAATGAGTAACCATGTAAAATGAGTTTGTATAAGTTAAGTTGTTTGTAAAACAATGTATTGTGAAAAGTATGTTATTTGTATAAAATGTTATATATCTCAAATTGAAATGATTCAAATAACGCTACAATATGTGATGTCATACAAGCACTTATATATAGGAAGTACCAGCGGCGTATCCACCATGCTTGTATCATATTACACACGCCTCGTTACTTAAATCACTTACTCAAACCAAACCCCCGAAGTAAAATGTTTATGTATAATCAAATGTCTAATGTCTATGTTGAATGTTTATGTCAAAAGTCCTTGTATAAACCATGTCAAATGTTTATAGTCCAAAAGTAGTCAAGTAATGTATAACCAAAATGATATGTATGGTAAGTAAAATTAAGACTACTTAAACCATAAGTAAAAATGTACAAAACAAAGTATTGAAGTAAAACTTGGTTTAAATCAAAGTTATGTTTTGTAAGATATATACATGCTATACTGAATATGAACATTTATGCGGTATTGTGAAAATTCATACATCCAAGCCTTGAGACAGTCGGATAACTATGTAAAAGTGAGTTATCAAAAGAATATGTATTCGGATTCGGTCATTCCTTACGTCCAAACAAACCCGAGATTTCAGGAATGGGATTTGTCAAGTCCTGTGGTACCACTACCTACTACCGAGCGGCATGATCGGTGTTAATGAATGTACATTGTCTCATTTAAACAAACCAAATGTCATACCAAAATGTAAGCATGTGATGAAGATAATGTACCTAGTATGCTAGAGTAAACATACAAGGTAGAGCTGTAAAACAATGTGTCCATATGTTACTGGAACATATGCAACAGAGATGCAATGTAAAATGATGTACTAAGTATGCTAAGTTAACATACAAAGTAGAAAAGTCATGTAAATCAATGTGCTAGCATGCTATCAGTCAACACACATAGCAGAAATGTATTCTAAATCATGTACTAATAGTGTACTAATGAACATAACAAGTATATGATGTGAAAACAGGAAAGCACGAAAATAACAAGTAGGCACATGTGTTCCACCCCAAAATAGTTTGGAAAACAGTAAAAGAGGGGTCTATGTACTCACTTGAGATTGCTCAGAAGTCCTAAGATAACCACCAAGCAACGCTAGAGATCACGGAAATCAAACGGGACCTACTATAGGTAACTATGTTAATAACCGGACCTAAATCGGAAGATTTGATAGAATGAGGGTTCGTAAACCAAACGAGTATAGAGACTCGTGTCATATGGTTTAACAAAGCCTACATACTAAATGAAACCTTAATCTAAGTGCTTTCGACCCATTACGACCCGTTTAGGTAGCTTATGCTACTTTAACGCGTCGTTCGCGTAAAACGCGTTCGGACCGTCTAACTAGTCCTATGACAAGTGTTATATGCCTAAACATGTTATATAATCAGTTATGTGACAAAAGATTAGGTTACATATGCTTAATTACCAATTATACATGAAAAGGGTATTCTGGTAATTTACCTAAGGCATATAAACTACCTATCATACAACTACTTAAATGATGTGACCATAGGGTATAACCTCGGAAGGTTATTCCCTACCTACTATGGTCACCTAATGTATTTGGTCGGATCCTAATGATCGACCAAACTGGGTCGGGTTCGAAGGTATAAGCGATTTATCAGATCGCTTACCCTACGACCCTAGACAACGTGGTAATCAGTAGGCATAGTCCCAAGGGACTATAACCATCGTGATTACAATCACGTTGCGAAGTTCAAACGAACTTCGCATTGACCATAAGCTGGTCAACGCTGAAAGTCAAACAAAGTTTGACTTTCGGACTCGAAAAGCAATAAAAGACGAAAGAATACTTACGAAGGGTCCCCGAATGCTAATCTAGATCACAATAACTCAGGTATGAAACAATGGTTCCAACTTAGAGTCATTTAGATCAGATTCTAGTGGTTTTGGAGTAATGGGGGGTGGGGTATTTATAGTTTTCGGGTAACCGTTAAGATCGTTTGTCGAATATCGTGCCTTAATCGTATCCGTACAAGTGTCGGAAAGTTATGGTGCCTAAAATTGATCCTTATCAGCTGAATAGGCAAGTGGTGAGCTTGTGGTTGTGGTTAAAACAGCTGGAATACGCTGACTGTTCGATCTTATCTGATCAGAGAGGCTGACGCGGGCCGCCTAAGATTTAAGCTTGGCTCACGCGGGCCGCCTAGCTCTTCAGATCAGAAAACAAGTTTCAAATATTGCAGTTTCAGTCCCTGTTATGTGTTTAAGCCATTTCCGACATGTTTAAGGCCCGTTAAGCCAACTTTAAGGCCCTAACATGTTGTCTAAACATTGTGGACATGAAACATGCTCAAAAATATGTCGGATGTTGGTTCGTTTAGCCGTACGAACGCGATGTTCGCTTAATTACGACGGAATGCGCACAAGCGCGAAAAACGATCCAAAATGCGTGACGAATGGATTTTTCTTATGCCAAACACTAAAATAAAATGTTTTAGTGCTTACATAAATTTTTGGATGTCCGGATGTATTCAGAACGTAAGTTATGCGCGAAAATGCAAACTTGTGCACTTTTTGACACTTTTAGTCCCTAAATGACCCAAAAGTTTATTTTAGCACACCGAACCCCTCAAAGCCTATTTCTAAGCTATGTAAAGGATATTTAAGGTGTGTTTAACTTATGGTCATGTTCCGGAATGTCTGTTACAGTTCAAATTGGCATACTTTCGCAGTTTGTCAAGTTTAGTCCCTGTAAGCGAATTAGCTTGTTTTTGCCATACCAAAGCCTTCAAAACTTATTTCTAAGTTATGTAAAGGTTATTTAAGGTATGTTAAGCCTATGTCACTATTCCGGAGTGTTTGTTGCATTAAACTGGTTATATTTACGCATCGGTGCGCGTATAACCTTCCAGAAAGCGATTTAGAGTTTGGATTTGAACAAAAATTGATATGTGCAATATTATACACATATTTTTACAAATACCAAGTATGAAATATAATATTTCATTGGTTCGGTATTTGTTTGATAGCCGCGAAGGCACAGGTGTTACAGTCTCCCCTACTTTAGGAAATTTCGTCCCGAAATTTATTTAGAGGAAACTTGTGAGAGCTTGAAAACATGAAGTTGAAAAGATCGAACAATATTGGTTAGGGTCCTGAACTTCTAGTAACTTTAATAACATTATGCTTGCAATGTAAGAGGGATACTTATATACAAGTATATGAAGCGTCATTGGTGCGTCCACCGTACCTCCATTACATCGTTCTCATTTCGTTATTGTTGTCACTATCAGTTCTTACACATAATAAATCTTACTGGGTTTCTGTGCACTAAATTTCATAATTATGTACGCGTCCATAATTAGACAATTCCTTGCACAGTTCACGCAGTCTATTTTATAATGTGTAGGGTAAAACCAAATGAACAATCCTGTGATGAGTGTGACTAGACCGCCATAGAGTCCTTTTAATTAAATCAATAAATGATCTAAATAGACTATCAAGGAGTCTGTTCAGCTACATTACTAGATGTCGTTCTTTAACCAAATTGTGAATCAATCTTTTAGACTAGACCACTAAAAGGATCTCTTATGAATCATGGAGCGGTACTTATATAATCCAAGGGTCTTAACTATTACATAGAAGCCCATTGAGGATTGAAGGTAGTACCTTTTGAATATCCTGCTACGAATCCCTCATATGAAGATATGAAAGATCCTGCGAGGATTTGGATAACGAATATCCAGAGTATTAAAAACACAAAAATGCATAAAAGAAAACATAAGATGAATAAACACATAGTCACATAACCACAAAATTGTTTAACTAGAAGTTTGTTCTGCTAACAGAGTACATGTATTTAAAGCACACTAGGAATCCATCTCGTGGATTTCATTTGGTACTTTAAACATTATTAAGAATCTAACTATAAATATAGAAAGATCTTTAAAAGAAAAATTCGATTTCGATTATAAGGAACCGAAATGTTCGAATTCAGGTACATAAGGAATCCAATTAAGGACTCTGATTTGAATGATGATCATCCACAAGAATCTAAATGTGAAGATAAAAAGATCCCATGTGGATTTTAGAAGTTGAAGATGTTTTGAAACCTTGAACGGGATGTGCTTATGTCAAAACATCAAGTAAAAATGCTTTACGAAGTTGAGATGCCAGATATGCCAAGGCGACATATGAAGCGAAATTTGAAAGTTAAGTCAATGTACGAGGAAAATATTTTTGAAAACTGTGCATGGGGTTCTTTTAAGAAAAATGTGTTTAATGTTTTTGAAACCTTATAAATAATACTTTTGAAATCATAAAGTAGGTGTATTAGATAGATATATTTACAAAAAAAATGTTTTAAAATCATGCGAGATGAATTTTGAAATTATGTATAAGGTTTTTGAAAGACATGAATGATGCTTTTCGAAATCATGCACTTGATAAGAAAATGTATTGTGTTAATATTGTCTTCAGACTATATGAAATATTTTGAAATTAGGAAGGTTGGTTTTGATAACATGGCCAATGTTTTTGAAAGAACATAGACAATGCATCTAGAAAAATTGTTTTCAAACTATATGAAATGTTTTGAGATCATGAAGATTGTTTTGAAATACTTGTACTGTGTATGTCGAAAAATCATAACGTAATGGGTATGAGATTTGAAAATACCCCTTAGTTATCTAACCAAGGATTTTAAAGGCACAGAAGTGCAGAAGCATGATTACTCATAATGTCACTTTATTTTCTGTATTTCGTATCTTAGAATGAAACGAGTACTTAAAATTTTTGAAGGAATCATGAGCGATCATTTGAAAGAGAGAATCACTAGAGTAGTTTGTAAGGAACATAGTTCCTTGATGTAGGTAACATAGGAAAAGTCATACACACATGTAACTACACTTGTATATCAGAATTGTGAACAACAATTTATTTATGAACGAGACATATTGTTTCACAATACACGAAAACAAAAGAAACAAAGGCATAAGACAGCAACATCCTTTGTTCAGCCGAATGCTCATCCAAGGGTTGGATTTGCATTAGCAAGCTTTGAGCAATCCCTTTGGAAATGGCCCATCTCGCCACAGTTGTAGCAAGGCCCTCGTGAGAAACGAGCTTGAGCAGGAGTGTCGCCATCTTGATTTGGTACAGCTGCAGTTGGGCAAACCCTTGCTGTATGACCTATAAGTCCACAAATCTGACATTTGCGGCACTTCACACTAGGGTGATGATGAAGGTTACATTGGTTGCACAAGGGTGCAGTTCCATTGTATGGCTTCCTAGCAGGGGGTTGAGCTGGTTGGTTGGGGAAGGCTTGACCATTGTGAGCGACCACGGCGAAGTTCTGAGAAGCCTTTCGCTTCTTTGACTTCTTAGGGGATCGTTCATCCATGGTCTTTGATTCCTCGATTGGTTTCTTGGCTGGTGGTGCTGTCACCTGACTAGGTCCTGCCTGTCTTGGTGACTCTTGAGTGGCTTCATCCTGGAGACGATACATGGCAGTAGCTAATTCAACAGTCTTCAGGACTACTTCGCCTATTCGCTGAGCGAATTTGGCTGTTCGCTCGGACATTTGACCGTTGCTGAGAGGAATAGACATTCTAGAAGAAAATGAAAGACATAGGAAGAAACAAGTGAAAGTTCATTGGATAATCAATACCGAATGGTAACGAGTGAAAATTGTGATCATTTGTTTGTTACCTAAGGCAAACAAATGAGATGGTGACAAATCAAAGTAAATGGGTCAAAAATAATGTATCGCGAAGACATGCTCACCTATAAGTGAACACTCATCCCAAGAATTCCCAGGTAAGCACAACTGGTCTCGCGTCTGATGAGATGTATACGAAGTGCTTGCCTAGACAGAAAACCCAGAATACAGGCATTCACCCTTCCAGTTTGCACATGTTCACATTATTTAAAACCCAAAACCTTGACGAGATTTTGAAAATTCAAAGGGGTTCAAAACCATATAATAGAGAGTTCAAAACCTTACAATAGAGGGTTCAAAACCTAGTAATCAATCATCCTAGAACAGATGATTAGTTTTCAAAGCGGTTTGGAAATTTGTGTTCTTGGTGCGATCGTCGCCTAAGGATAGGTGACGGTATTGTTTTATGACTAAACGCAAGTAAACTCGCGTTAGGGTCCTAAGAAGGTTATAGACTAGGTCAAAGCATTACTAATAACCTAATTCCCTATAACCATGAGCTCTGATACCATCTTTTCTGTCACACCCCGACCACGTAGAACATACAAAACGTGGCGGAAATGTCGGGGAGTGTTGTAACAGAATTAATTGTTTCAAATCCATGGCAATTGAAGTTTCGTTTTATTGATTAAAAGTGTTACAATGTCTTAACAAACAAGGAAAAACAACAAAATTAACTAGTCTTGCATCTTTTATTGTCACTAAAGCCCAAGTCTGCCTATGTGTATCTTGATCATCTTATGCAACAGCTACTGAAAAACACATGTGAAAATAGGTACGTCAGCATAAAAATGCCTGTGAGATACATAGGTTTTGTGAAAATAGGTTTCATGACTTATGTTTGAGAAAATGTTTAGTCATGAACCTTGTAATTTGCTTTGTCTTTGTAAATCATTCGAAAAACAAGAAGTTCAGATGATACGTATAAATAAGAGAAAAATGCATGGTTAAATGAGTAACCATGTAAAATGAGTTTGTATAAGTTAAGTTGTTTGTAAAACAATGTATTGTGAAAAGTATGTTATTTGTATAAAATGTTATATATCTCAAATTGAAATGATTCAAATAACGCTACAATATGTGATGTCATACAAGCACTTATATATAGGAAGTACCAGCGGCGTATCCACCATGCTTGTATCATATTACACACGCCTCGTTACTTAAATCACTTACTCAAACCAAACCCCCGAAGTAAAATGTTTATGTATAATCAAATGTCTAATGTCTATGTTGAATGTTTATGTCAAAAGTCCTTGTATAAACCATGTCAAATGTTTATAGTCCAAAAGTAGTCAAGTAATGTATAACCAAAATGATATGTATGGTAAGTAAAATTAAGACTACTTAAACCATAAGTAAAAATGTACAAAACAAAGTATTGAAGTAAAACTTGGTTTAAATCAAAGTTATGTTTTGTAAGATATATGCATGCTATACTGAATATGAACATTTATGCGGTATTGTGAAAATTCATACATCCAAGCCTTGAGACAGTCGGATAACTATGTAAAAGTGAGTTATCAAAAGAATATGTATTCGGATTCGGTCATTCCTTACGTCCAAACAAACCCGAGATTTCAGGAATGGGATTTGTCAAGTCCTGTGGTACCACTACCTACTACCGAGCGGCATGATCGGTGTTAATGAATGTACATTGTCTCATTTAAACAAACCAAATGTCATACCAAAATGTAAGCATGTGATGAAGATAATGTACCTAGTATGCTAGAGTAAACATACAAGGTAGAGCTGTAAAACAATGTGTCCATATGTTACTGGAACATATGCAACAGAGATGCAATGTAAAATGATGTACTAAGTATGCTAAGTTAACATACAAAGTAGAAAAGTCATGTAAATCAATGTGCTAGCATGCTATCAGTCAACACACATAGCAGAAATGTATTCTAAATCATGTACTAATAGTGTACTAATGAACATAACAAGTATATGATGTGAAAACAGGAAAGCACGAAAATAACAAGTAGGCACATGTGTTCCACCCCAAAATAGTTTGGAAAACAGTAAAAGAGGGGTCTATGTACTCACTTGAGATTGCTCAGAAGTCCTAAGATAACCACCAAGCAACGCTAGAGATCACGGAAATCAAACGGGACCTACTATAGGTAACTATGTTAATAACCGGACCTAAATCGGAAGATTTGATAGAATGAGGGTTCGTAAACCAAACGAGTATAGAGACTCGTGTCATATGGTTTAACAAAGCCTACATACTAAATGAAACCTTAATCTAAGTGCTTTCGACCCATTACGACCCGTTTAGGTAGCTTATGCTACTTTAACGCGTCGTTCGCGTAAAACGCGTTCGGACCGTCTAACTAGTCCTATGACAAGTGTTATATGCCTAAACATGTTATATAATCAGTTATGTGACAAAAGATTAGGTTACATATGCTTAATTACCAATTATACATGAAAAGGGTATTCTGGTAATTTACCTAAGGCATATAAACTACCTATCATACAACTACTTAAACGATGTGACCATAGGGTATAACCTCGGAAGGTTATTCCCTACCTACTATGGTCACCTAATGTATTTGGTCGGATCCTAATGATCGACCAAACTGGGTCGGGTTCGAAGGTATAAGCGATTTATCAGATCGCTTACCCTACGACCCTAGACAACGTGGTAATCAGTAGGCATAGTCCCAAGGGACTATAACCATCGTGATTACAATCACGTTGCGAAGTTCAAACGAACTTCGCATTGACCATAAGCTGGTCAACGCTGAAAGTCAAACAAAGTTTGACTTTCGGACTCGAAAAGCAATAAAAGACGAAAGAATACTTACGAAGGGTCCCCGAATGCTAATCTAGATCACAATAACTCAGGTATGAAACAATGGTTCCAACTTAGAGTCATTTAGATCAGATTCTAGTGGTTTTGGAGTAATGGGGGGTGGGGTATTTATAGTTTTCGGGTAACCGTTAAGATCGTTTGTCGAATATCGTGCCTTAATCGTATCCGTACAAGTGTCGGAAAGTTATGGTGCCTAAAATTGATCCTTATCAGCTGAATAGGCAAGTGGTGAGCTTGTGGTTGTGGTTAAAACAGCTGGAATACGCTGACTGTTTGATCTTATCTGATCAGAGAGGCTGACGCGGGCCGCCTAAGATTTAAGCTTGGCTCACGCGGGCCGCCTAGCTCTTCAGATCAGAAAACAAGTTTCAAATATTGCAGTTTCAGTCCCTGTTATGTGTTTAAGCCATTTCCGACATGTTTAAGGCCCGTTAAGCCAACTTTAAGGCCCTAACATGTTGTCTAAACATTGTGGACATGAAACATGCTCAAAAATATGTCGGATGTTGGTTCGTTTAGCCGTACGAACGCGATGTTCGCTTAATTACGACGGAATGCGCACAAGCGCGAAAAACGATCCAAAATGCGTGACGAATGGATTTTTCTTATGCCAAACACTAAAATAAAATGTTTTAGTGCTTACATAAATTTTTGGATGTCCGGATGTATTCAGAACGTAAGTTATGCGCGAAAATGCAAACTTGTGCACTTTTTGACACTTTTAGTCCCTAAATGACCCAAAAGTTTATTTTAGCACACCGAACCCCTCAAAGCCTATTTCTAAGCTATGTAAAGGATATTTAAGGTGTGTTTAACTTATGGTCATGTTCCGGAATGTCTGTTACAGTTCAAATTGGCATACTTTCGCAGTTTGTCAAGTTTAGTCCCTGTAAGCGAATTAGCTTGTTTTTGCCATACCAAAGCCTTCAAAACTTATTTCTAAGTTATGTAAAGGTTATTTAAGGTATGTTAAGCCTATGTCACTATTCCGGAGTGTTTGTTGCATTAAACTGGTTATATTTACGCATCGGTGCGCGTATAACCTTCCAGAAAGCGATTTAGAGTTTGGATTTGAACAAAAATCGATATGTGCAATATGATACACATATTTTTACAAATACCAAGTATGAAATATAATATTTCATTGGTTCGGTATTTGTTTGATAGCCGCGAAGGCACAGGTGTTACAGTCTCCCCTACTTTAGGAAATTTCGTCCCGAAATTTATTTAGAGGAAACTTGTGAGAGCTTGAAAACATGAAGTTGAAAAGATCGAACAATATTGGTTAGGGTCCTGAACTTCTAGTAACTTTAATAACATTATGCTTGCAATGTAAGAGGGATACTTATATACAAGTATATGAAGCGTCATTGGTGCGTCCACCGTACCTCCATTACATCGTTCTCATTTCGTTATTGTTGTCACTATCGGTTCTTACACATAATAAATCTTACTGGGTTTCTGTGCACTAAATTTCATAATTATGTACGCGTCCATAATTAGACAATTCCTTGCACAGTTCACGCAGTCTATTTTATAATGTGTAGGGTAAAACCAAATGAACAATCCTGTGATGAGTGTGACTAGACCGCCATAGAGTCCTTTTAATTAAATCAATAAATGATCTAAATAGACTATCAAGGAGTCTGTTCAGCTACATTACTAGATGTCGTTCTTTAACCAAATTGTGAATCAATCTTTTAGACTAGACCACTAAAAGGATCTCTTATGAATCATGGAGCGGTACTTATATAATCCAAGGGTCTTAACTATTACATAGAAGCCCATTGAGGATTGAAGGTAGTACCTTTTGAATATCCTGCTACGAATCCCTCATATGAAGATATGAAAGATCCTGCGAGGATTTGGATAACGAATATCCAGAGTATTAAAAACACAAAAATGCATAAAAGAAAACATAAGATGAATAAACACATAGTCACATAACCACAAAATTGTTTAACTAGAAGTTTGTTCTGCTAACAGAGTACATGTATTTAAAGCACACTAGGAATCCATCTCGTGGATTTCATTTGGTACTTTAAACATTATTAAGAATCTAACTATAAATATAGAAAGATCTTTAAAAGAAAAATTCGATTTCGATTATAAGGAACCAAAATGTTCGAATTCAGGTACATAAGGAATCCAATTAAGGACTCTGATTTGAATGATGATCATCCACAAGGATCTAAATGTGAAGATAAAAAGATCCCATGTGGATTTTAGAAGTTGAAAATGTTTTGAAACCTTGAACGGGATGTGCTTATGTCAAAACATCAAGTAAAAATGCTTTACGAAGTTGAGATGCCAGATATGCCAAGGCGACATATGAAGCGAAATTTGAAAGTTAAGTCAATGTACGAGGAAAATATTTTTGAAAACTGTGCATGGGGTTCTTTTAAGAAAAATGTGTTTAATGTTTTTGAAACCTTATAAATAATACTTTTGAAATCATAAAGTAGGTGTATTAGATAGATATATTTACAAAAAAAATGTTTTAAAATCATGCGAGATGAATTTTGAAATTATGTATAAGGTTTTTGAAAGACATGAATGATGCTTTTCGAAATCATGCACTTGATAAGAAAATGTATTGTGTTAATATTGTCTTCAGACTATATGAAATATTTTGAAATTAGGAAGGTTGGTTTTGATAACATGGCCAATGTTTTTGAAAGAACATAGACAATGCATCTAGAAAAATTGTTTTCAAACTATATGAAATGTTTTGAGATCATGAAGATTGTTTTGAAATACTTGTACTGTGTATGTCAAAAAATCATAACGTAATGGGTATGAGATTTGAAAATACCCCTTAGTTATCTAACCAAGGATTTTAAAGGCACAGAAGTGCAGAAGCATGATTACTCATAATGTCACTTTATTTTCTGTATTTCGTATCTTAGAATGAAACGAGTACTTAAAATTTTTGAAGGAATCATGAGCGATCATTTGAAAGAGAGAATCACTAGAGTAGTTTGTAAGGAACATAGTTCCTTGATGTAGGTAACATAGGAAAAGTCATACACACATGTAACTACACTTGTATATCAGAATTGTGAACAACAATTTATTTATGAACGAGACATATTGTTTCACAATACACGAAAACAAAAGAAACAAAGGCATAAGACAGCAACATCCTTTGTTCAGCCGAATGCTCATCCAAGGGTTGGATTTGCATTAGCAAGCTTTGAGCAATCCCTTTGGAAATGGCCCATCTCGCCACAGTTGTAGCAAGGCCCTCGTGAGAAACGAGCTTGAGCAGGAGTGTCGCCATCTTGATTTGGTACAGCTGCAGTTGGGCAAACCCTTGCTGTATGACCTATAAGTCCACAAATCTGACATTTGCGGCACTTCACACTAGGGTGATGATGAAGGTTACATTGGTTGCACAAGGGTGCAGTTCCATTGTATGGCTTCCTAGCAGGGGGTTGAGCTGGTTGGTTGGGGAAGGCTTGACCATTGTGAGCGACCACGGCGAAGTTCTGAGAAGCCTTTCGCTTCTTTGACTTCTTAGGGGATCGTTCATCCATGGTCTTTGATTCCTCGATTGGTTTCTTGGCTGGTGGTGCTGTCACCTGACTAGGTCCTGCCTGTCTTGGTGACTCTTGAGTGGCTTCATCCTGGAGACGATACATGGCAGTAGCTAATTCAACAGTCTTCAGGACTACTTCGCCTATTCGCTGAGCGAATTTGGCTGTTCGCTCGGACATTTGACCGTTGCTGAGAGGAATAGACATTCTAGAAGAAAATGAAAGACATAGGAAGAAACAAGTGAAAGTTCATTGGATAATCAATACCGAATGGTAACGAGTGAAAATTGTGATCATTTGTTTGTTACCTAAGGCAAACAAATGAGATGGTGACAAATCAAAGTAAATGGGTCAAAAATAATGTATCGCGAAGACATGCTCACCTATAAGTGAACACTCATCCCAAGAATTCCCAGGTAAGCACAACTGGTCTCGCGTCTGATGAGATGTATACGAAGTGCTTGCCTAGACAGAAAACCCAGAATACAGGCATTCACCCTTCCAGTTTGCACATGTTCACATTATTTAAAACCCAAAACCTTGACGAGATTTTGAAAATTCAAAGGGGTTCAAAACCATATAATAGAGAGTTCAAAACCTTACAATAGAGGGTTCAAAACCTAGTAATCAATCATCCTAGAACAGATGATTAGTTTTCAAAGCGGTTTGGAAATTTGTGTTCTTGGTGCGATCGTCGCCTAAGGATAGGTGACGGTATTGTTTTATGACTAAACGCAAGTAAACTCGCGTTAGGGTCCTAAGAAGGTTATAGACTAGGTCAAAGCATTACTAATAACCTAATTCCCTATAACCATGAGCTCTGATACCATCTTTTCTGTCACACCCCGACCACGTAGAACATACAAAACGTGGCGGAAATGTCGGGGAGTGTTGTAACAGAATTAATTGTTTCAAATCCATGGCAATTGAAGTTTCGTTTTATTGATTAAAAGTGTTACAATGTCTTAACAAACAAGGAAAAACAACAAAATTAACTAGTCTTGCATCTTTTATTGTCACTAAAGCCCAAGTCTGCCTATGTGTATCTTGATCATCTTATGCAACAGCTCCTGAAAAACACATGTGAAAATAGGTACGTCAGCATAAAAATGCCTGTGAGATACATAGGTTTTGTGAAAATAGGTTTCATGACTTATGTTTGAGAAAATGTTTAGTCATGAACCTTGTAATTTGCTTTGTCTTTGTAAATCATTCGAAAAACAAGAAGTTCAGATGATACGTATAAATAAGAGAAAAATGCATGGTTAAATGAGTAACCATGTAAAATGAGTTTGTATAAGTTAAGTTGTTTGTAAAACAATGTATTGTGAAAAGTATGTTATTTGTATAAAATGTTATATATCTCAAATTGAAATGATTCAAATAACGCTACAATATGTGATGTCATACAAGCACTTATATATAGGAAGTACCAGCGGCGTATCCACCATGCTTGTATCATATTACACACGCCTCGTTACTTAAATCACTTACTCAAACCAAACCCCCGAAGTAAAATGTTTATGTATAATCAAATGTCTAATGTCTATGTTGAATGTTTATGTCAAAAGTCCTTGTATAAACCATGTCAAATGTTTATAGTCCAAAAGTAGTCAAGTAATGTATAACCAAAATGATATGTATGGTAAGTAAAATTAAGACTACTTAAACCATAAGTAAAAATGTACAAAACAAAGTATTGAAGTAAAACTTGGTTTAAATCAAAGTTATGTTTTGTAAGATATATGCATGCTATACTGAATATGAACATTTATGCGGTATTGTGAAAATTCATACATCCAAGCCTTGAGACAGTCGGATAACTATGTAAAAGTGAGTTATCAAAAGAATATGTATTCGGATTCGGTCATTCCTTACGTCCAAACAAACCCGAGATTTCAGGAATGGGATTTGTCAAGTCCTGTGGTACCACTACCTACTACCGAGCGGCATGATCGGTGTTAATGAATGTACATTGTCTCATTTAAACAAACCAAATGTCATACCAAAATGTAAGCATGTGATGAAGATAATGTACCTAGTATGCTAGAGTAAACATACAAGGTAGAGCTGTAAAACAATGTGTCCATATGTTACTGGAACATATGCAACAGAGATGCAATGTAAAATGATGTACTAAGTATGCTAAGTTAACATACAAAGTAGAAAAGTCATGTAAATCAATGTGCTAGCATGCTATCAGTCAACACACATAGCAGAAATGTATTCTAAATCATGTACTAATAGTGTACTAATGAACATAACAAGTATATGATGTGAAAACAGGAAAGCACGAAAATAACAAGTAGGCACATGTGTTCCACCCCAAAATAGTTTGGAAAACAGTAAAAGAGGGGTCTATGTACTCACTTGAGATTGCTCAGAAGTCCTAAGATAACCACCAAGCAACGCTAGAGATCACGGAAATCAAACGGCACCTACTATAGGTAACTATGTTAATAACCGGACCTAAATCGGAAGATTTGATAGAATGAGGGTTCGTAAACCAAACGAGTATAGAGACTCGTGTCATATGGTTTAACAAAGCCTACATACTAAATGAAACCTTAATCTAAGTGCTTTCGACCCATTACGACCCGTTTAGGTAGCTTATGCTACTTTAACGCGTCGTTCGCGTAAAACGCGTTCGGACCGTCTAACTAGTCCTATGACAAGTGTTATATGCCTAAACATGTTATATAATCAGTTATGTGACAAAAGATTAGGTTACATATGCTTAATTACCAATTATACATGAAAAGGGTATTCTGGTAATTTACCTAAGGCATATAAACTACCTATCATACAACTACTTAAACGATGTGACCATAGGGTATAACCTCGGAAGGTTATTCCCTACCTACTATGGTCACCTAATGTATTTGGTCGGATCCTAATGATCGACCAAACTGGGTCGGGTTCGAAGGTATAAGCGATTTATCAGATCGCTTACCCTACGACCCTAGACAACGTGGTAATCAGTAGGCATAGTCCCAAGGGACTATAACCATCGTGATTACAATCACGTTGCGAAGTTCAAACGAACTTCGCATTGACCATAAGCTGGTCAACGCTGAAAGTCAAACAAAGTTTGACTTTCGGACTCGAAAAGCAATAAAAGACGAAAGAATACTTACGAAGGGTCCCCGAATGCTAATCTAGATCACAATAACTCAGGTATGAAACAATGGTTCCAACTTAGAGTCATTTAGATCAGATTCTAGTGGTTTTGGAGTAATGGGGGGTGGGGTATTTATAGTTTTCGGGTAACCGTTAAGATCGTTTGTCGAATATCGTGCCTTAATCGTATCCGTACAAGTGTCGGAAAGTTATGGTGCCTAAAATTGATCCTTATCAGCTGAATAGGCAAGTGGTGAGCTTGTGGTTGTGGTTAAAACAGCTGGAATACGCTGACTGTTCGATCTTATCTGATCAGAGAGGCTGACGCGGGCCGCCTAAGATTTAAGCTTGGCTCACGCGGGCCGCCTAGCTCTTCAGATCAGAAAACAAGTTTCAAATATTGCAGTTTCAGTCCCTGTTATGTGTTTAAGCCATTTCCGACATGTTTAAGGCCCGTTAAGCCAACTTTAAGGCCCTAACATGTTGTCTAAACATTGTGGACATGAAACATGCTCAAAAATATGTCGGATGTTGGTTCGTTTAGCCGTACGAACGCGATGTTCGCTTAATTACGACGGAATGCGCACAAGCGCGAAAAACGATCCAAAATGCGTGACGAATGGATTTTTCTTATGCCAAACACTAAAATAAAATGTTTTAGTGCTTACATAAATTTTTGGATGTCCGGATGTATTCAGAACGTAAGTTATGCGCGAAAATGCAAACTTGTGCACTTTTTGACACTTTTAGTCCCTAAATGACCCAAAAGTTTATTTTAGCACACCGAACCCCTCAAAGCCTATTTCTAAGCTATGTAAAGGATATTTAAGGTGTGTTTAACTTATGGTCATGTTCCGGAATGTCTGTTACAGTTCAAATTGGCATACTTTCGCAGTTTGTCAAGTTTAGTCCCTGTAAGCGAATTAGCTTGTTTTTGCCATACCAAAGCCTTCAAAACTTATTTCTAAGTTATGTAAAGGTTATTTAAGGTATGTTAAGCCTATGTCACTATTCCGGAGTGTTTGTTGCATTAAACTGGTTATATTTACGCATCGGTGCGCGTATAACCTTCCAGAAAGCGATTTAGAGTTTGGATTTGAACAAAAATCGATATGTGCAATATGATACACATATTTTTACAAATACCAAGTATGAAATATAATATTTCATTGGTTCGGTATTTGTTTGATAGCCGCGAAGGCACAGGTGTTACAGTCTCCCCTACTTTAGGAAATTTCGTCCCGAAATTTATTTAGAGGAAACTTGTGAGAGCTTGAAAACATGAAGTTGAAAAGATCGAACAATATTGGTTAGGGTCCTGAACTTCTAGTAACTTTAATAACATTATGCTTGCAATGTAAGAGGGATACTTATATACAAGTATATGAAGCGTCATTGGTGCGTCCACCGTACCTCCATTACATCGTTCTCATTTCGTTATTGTTGTCACTATCGGTTCTTACACATAATAAATCTTACTGGGTTTCTGTGCACTAAATTTCATAATTATGTACGCGTCCATAATTAGACAATTCCTTGCACAGTTCACGCAGTCTATTTTATAATGTGTAGGGTAAAACCAAATGAACAATCCTGTGATGAGTGTGACTAGACCGCCATAGAGTCCTTTTAATTAAATCAATAAATGATCTAAATAGACTATCAAGGAGTCTGTTCAGCTACATTACTAGATGTCGTTCTTTAACCAAATTGTGAATCAATCTTTTAGACTAGACCACTAAAAGGATCTCTTATGAATCATGGAGCGGTACTTATATAATCCAAGGGTCTTAACTATTACATAGAAGCCCATTGAGGATTGAAGGTAGTACCTTTTGAATATCCTGCTACGAATCCCTCATATGAAGATATGAAAGATCCTGCGAGGATTTGGATAACGAATATCCAGAGTATTAAAAACACAAAAATGCATAAAAGAAAACATAAGATGAATAAACACATAGTCACATAACCACAAAATTGTTTAACTAGAAGTTTGTTCTGCTAACAGAGTACATGTATTTAAAGCACACTAGGAATCCATCTCGTGGATTTCATTTGGTACTTTAAACATTATTAAGAATCTAACTATAAATATAGAAAGATCTTTAAAAGAAAAATTCGATTTCGATTATAAGGAACCGAAATGTTCGAATTCAGGTACATAAGGAATCCAATTAAGGACTCTGATTTGAATGATGATCATCCACAAGGATCTAAATGTGAAGATAAAAAGATCCCATGTGGATTTTAGAAGTTGAAGATGTTTTGAAACCTTGAACGGGATGTGCTTATGTCAAAACATCAAGTAAAAATGCTTTACGAAGTTGAGATGCCAGATATGCCAAGGCGACATATGAAGCGAAATTTGAAAGTTAAGTCAATGTACGAGGAAAATATTTTTGAAAACTGTGCATGGGGTTCTTTTAAGAAAAATGTGTTTAATGTTTTTGAAACCTTATAAATAATACTTTTGAAATCATAAAGTAGGTGTATTAGATAGATATATTTACAAAAAAAAAATGTTTTAAAATCATGCGAGATGAATTTTGAAATTATGTATAAGGTTTTTGAAAGACATGAATGATGCTTTTCGAAATCATGCACTTGATAAGAAAATGTATTGTGTTAATATTGTCTTCAGACTATATGAAATATTTTGAAATTAGGAAGGTTGGTTTTGATAACATGGCCAATGTTTTTGAAAGAACATAGACAATGCATCTAGAAAAATTGTTTTCAAACTATATGAAATGTTTTGAGATCATGAAGATTGTTTTGAAATACTTGTACTGTGTATGTCGAAAAATCATAACGTAATGGGTATGAGATTTGAAAATACCCCTTAGTTATCTAACCAAGGATTTTAAAGGCACAGAAGTGCAGAAGCATGATTACTCATAATGTCACTTTATTTTCTGTATTTCGTATCTTAGAATGAAACGAGTACTTAAAATTTTTGAAGGAATCATGAGCGATCATTTGAAAGAGAGAATCACTAGAGTAGTTTGTAAGGAACATAGTTCCTTGATGTAGGTAACATAGGAAAAGTCATACACACATGTAACTACACTTGTATATCAGAATTGTGAACAACAATTTATTTATGAACGAGACATATTGTTTCACAATACACGAAAACAAAAGAAACAAAGGCATAAGACAGCAACATCCTTTGTTCAGCCGAATGCTCATCCAAGGGTTGGATTTGCATTAGCAAGCTTTGAGCAATCCCTTTGGAAATGGCCCATCTCGCCACAGTTGTAGCAAGGCCCTCGTGAGAAACGAGCTTGAGCAGGAGTGTCGCCATCTTGATTTGGTACAGCTGCAGTTGGGCAAACCCTTGCTGTATGACCTATAAGTCCACAAATCTGACATTTGCGGCACTTCACACTAGGGTGATGATGAAGGTTACATTGGTTGCACAAGGGTGCAGTTCCATTGTATGGCTTCCTAGCAGGGGGTTGAGCTGGTTGGTTGGGGAAGGCTTGACCATTGTGAGCGACCACGGCGAAGTTCTGAGAAGCCTTTCGCTTCTTTGACTTCTTAGGGGATCGTTCATCCATGGTCTTTGATTCCTCGATTGGTTTCTTGGCTGGTGGTGCTGTCACCTGACTAGGTCCTGCCTGTCTTGGTGACTCTTGAGTGGCTTCATCCTGGAGACGATACATGGCAGTAGCTAATTCAACAGTCTTCAGGACTACTTCGCCTATTCGCTGAGCGAATTTGGCTGTTCGCTCGGACATTTGACCGTTGCTGAGAGGAATAGACATTCTAGAAGAAAATGAAAGACATAGGAAGAAACAAGTGAAAGTTCATTGGATAATCAATACCGAATGGTAACGAGTGAAAATTGTGATCATTTGTTTGTTACCTAAGGCAAACAAATGAGATGGTGACAAATCAAAGTAAATGGGTCAAAAATAATGTATCGCGAAGACATGCTCACCTATAAGTGAACACTCATCCCAAGAATTCCCAGGTAAGCACAACTGGTCTCGCGTCTGATGAGATGTATACGAAGTGCTTGCCTAGACAGAAAACCCAGAATACAGGCATTCACCCTTCCAGTTTGCACATGTTCACATTATTTAAAACCCAAAACCTTGACGAGATTTTGAAAATTCAAAGGGGTTCAAAACCATATAATAGAGAGTTCAAAACCTTACAATAGAGGGTTCAAAACCTAGTAATCAATCATCCTAGAACAGATGATTAGTTTTCAAAGCGGTTTGGAAATTTGTGTTCTTGGTGCGATCGTCGCCTAAGGATAGGTGACGGTATTGTTTTATGACTAAACGCAAGTAAACTCGCGTTAGGGTCCTAAGAAGGTTATAGACTAGGTCAAAGCATTACTAATAACCTAATTCCCTATAACCATGAGCTCTGATACCATCTTTTCTGTCACACCCCGACCACGTAGAACATACAAAACGTGGCGGAAATGTCGGGGAGTGTTGTAACAGAATTAATTGTTTCAAATCCATGGCAATTGAAGTTTCGTTTTATTGATTAAAAGTGTTACAATGTCTTAACAAACAAGGAAAAACAACAAAATTAACTAGTCTTGCATCTTTTATTGTCACTAAAGCCCAAGTCTGCCTATGTGTATCTTGATCATCTTATGCAACAGCTCCTGAAAAACACATGTGAAAATAGGTACGTCAGCATAAAAATGCCTGTGAGATACATAGGTTTTGTGAAAATAGGTTTCATGACTTATGTTTGAGAAAATGTTTAGTCATGAACCTTGTAATTTGCTTTGTCTTTGTAAATCATTCGAAAAACAAGAAGTTCAGATGATACGTATAAATAAGAGAAAAATGCATGGTTAAATGAGTAACCATGTAAAATGAGTTTGTATAAGTTAAGTTGTTTGTAAAACAATGTATTGTGAAAAGTATGTTATTTGTATAAAATGTTATATATCTCAAATTGAAATGATTCAAATAACGCTACAATATGTGATGTCATACAAGCACTTATATATAGGAAGTACCAGCGGCGTATCCACCATGCTTGTATCATATTACACACGCCTCGTTACTTAAATCACTTACTCAAACCAAACCCCCGAAGTAAAATGTTTATGTATAATCAAATGTCTAATGTCTATGTTGAATGTTTATGTCAAAAGTCCTTGTATAAACCATGTCAAATGTTTATAGTCCAAAAGTAGTCAAGTAATGTATAACCAAAATGATATGTATGGTAAGTAAAATTAAGACTACTTAAACCATAAGTAAAAATGTACAAAACAAAGTATTGAAGTAAAACTTGGTTTAAATCAAAGTTATGTTTTGTAAGATATATGCATGCTATACTGAATATGAACATTTATGCGGTATTGTGAAAATTCATACATCCAAGCCTTGAGACAGTCGGATAACTATGTAAAAGTGAGTTATCAAAAGAATATGTATTCGGATTCGGTCATTCCTTACGTCCAAACAAACCCGAGATTTCAGGAATGGGATTTGTCAAGTCCTGTGGTACCACTACCTACTACCGAGCGGCATGATCGGTGTTAATGAATGTACATTGTCTCATTTAAACAAACCAAATGTCATACCAAAATGTAAGCATGTGATGAAGATAATGTACCTAGTATGCTAGAGTAAACATACAAGGTAGAGCTGTAAAACAATGTGTCCATATGTTACTGGAACATATGCAACAGAGATGCAATGTAAAATGATGTACTAAGTATGCTAAGTTAACATACAAAGTAGAAAAGTCATGTAAATCAATGTGCTAGCATGCTATCAGTCAACACACATAGCAGAAATGTATTCTAAATCATGTACTAATAGTGTACTAATGAACATAACAAGTATATGATGTGAAAACAGGAAAGCACGAAAATAACAAGTAGGCACATGTGTTCCACCCCAAAATAGTTTGGAAAACAGTAAAAGAGGGGTCTATGTACTCACTTGAGATTGCTCAGAAGTCCTAATATAACCACCAAGCAACGCTAGAGATCACGGAAATCAAACGGCACCTACTATAGGTAACTATGTTAATAACCGGACCTAAATCGGAAGATTTGATAGAATGAGGGTTCGTAAACCAAACGAGTATAGAGACTCGTGTCATATGGTTTAACAAAGCCTACATACTAAATGAAACCTTAATCTAAGTGCTTTCGACCCATTACGACCCGTTTAGGTAGCTTATGCTACTTTAACGCGTCGTTCGCGTAAAACGCGTTCGGACCGTCTAACTAGTCCTATGACAAGTGTTATATGCCTAAACATGTTATATAATCAGTTATGTGACAAAAGATTAGGTTACATATGCTTAATTACCAATTATACATGAAAAGGGTATTCTGGTAATTTACCTAAGGCATATAAACTACCTATCATACAACTACTTAAACGATGTGACCATAGGGTATAACCTCGGAAGGTTATTCCCTACCTACTATGGTCACCTAATGTATTTGGTCGGATCCTAATGATCGACCAAACTGGGTCGGGTTCGAAGGTATAAGCGATTTATCAGATCGCTTACCCTACGACCCTAGACAACGTGGTAATCAGTAGGCATAGTCCCAAGGGACTATAACCATCGTGATTACAATCACGTTGCGAAGTTCAAACGAACTTCGCATTGACCATAAGCTGGTCAACGCTGAAAGTCAAACAAAGTTTGACTTTCGGACTCGAAAAGCAATAAAAGACGAAAGAATACTTACGAAGGGTCCCCGAATGCTAATCTAGATCACAATAACTCAGGTATGAAACAATGGTTCCAACTTAGAGTCATTTAGATCAGATTCTAGTGGTTTTGGAGTAATGGGGGGTGGGGTATTTATAGTTTTCGGGTAACCGTTAAGATCGTTTGTCGAATATCGTGCCTTAATCGTATCCGTACAAGTGTCGGAAAGTTATGGTGCCTAAAATTGATCCTTATCAGCTGAATAGGCAAGTGGTGAGCTTGTGGTTGTGGTTAAAACAGCTGGAATACGCTGACTGTTCGATCTTATCTGATCAGAGAGGCTGACGCGGGCCGCCTAAGATTTAAGCTTGGCTCACGCGGGCCGCCTAGCTCTTCAGATCAGAAAACAAGTTTCAAATATTGCAGTTTCAGTCCCTGTTATGTGTTTAAGCCATTTCCGACATGTTTAAGGCCCGTTAAGCCAACTTTAAGGCCCTAACATGTTGTCTAAACATTGTGGACATGAAACATGCTCAAAAATATGTCGGATGTTGGTTCGTTTAGCCGTACGAACGCGATGTTCGCTTAATTACGACGGAATGCGCACAAGCGCGAAAAACGATCCAAAATGCGTGACGAATGGATTTTTCTTATGCCAAACACTAAAATAAAATGTTTTAGTGCTTACATAAATTTTTGGATGTCCGGATGTATTCAGAACGTAAGTTATGCGCGAAAATGCAAACTTGTGCACTTTTTGACACTTTTAGTCCCTGAATGACCCAAAAGTTTATTTTAGCACACCGAACCCCTCAAAGCCTATTTCTAAGCTATGTAAAGGATATTTAAGGTGTGTTTAACTTATGGTCATGTTCCGGAATGTCTGTTACAGTTCAAATTGGCATACTTTCGCAGTTTGTCAAGTTTAGTCCCTGTAAGCGAATTAACTTGTTTTTGCCATACCAAAGCCTTCAAAACTTATTTCTAAGTTATGTAAAGGTTATTTAAGGTATGTTAAGCCTATGTCACTATTCCGGAGTGTTTGTTGCATTAAACTGGTTATATTTACGCATCGGTGCGCGTATAACCTTCCAGAAAGCGATTTAGAGTTTGGATTTGAACAAAAATTGATATGTGCAATATGATACACATATTTTTACAAATCCCAAGTATGAAATATAATATTTCATTGGTTCGGTATTTGTTTGATAGCCGCGAAGGCACAAGTGTTACATACCACTTAAGTCCAGATCCAAAACTTTTTATAAACAAATGTTGAGCACATTTATTTATTGTTTTTAGGCTCAGTCTTGAAGGCTGAGGCTCGGTCTTGGAGGCCGAGGCTCGGTCTTGGAGGCCGAGGCTCGATCTGAGAGATCGAGGTAGTTGGCTAGTGGGACTAGGAGAATTTGGCTAGTGGGACTAGGAAGAGCAGTCTGAGAGGCTGGGAGAATTTGGCTAGTGGGACTAGGAAGAGCAGTCTGAGAGGTTGGGAGAATTTGGCTAGTGGGACTAGGAAGAGCAGTCTGAGAGGCTGGGAGGCTAGTGGGACTAGGAGAATTATTTGAATGCTTATCTGGTGACTTATGTGATTACTTGATTGTATGACTGATTATTTGTGCACGTTTGTGTTTATGTTACAGACACATGGATTCGACCGGCACTGGTGATTCAGACACCACAGGCCCTAGACCTATAGTATCAGATGACCTAGAGTCTTCAGAGCGCGAGGTTCACACATCCGACGTTACTAGCACAGACGAGGATGACTTTAAGCCCTTTGCTTTACTTGATGGTGCTGATGAGCTCGCTGATGGCCCTTTGGCCGGGGACCTACCGTTAGTGGAGATCCCTGCTCCCATACCACTTGCTTCATATCCTGCTTACGATTTACTCCTCGACGCCGACGCTGACGACGTCGTCGATCTGTTTGATGACGAGCCCTTAAAGGATGAGGTTCAGGGCGAGGCCCTTCTTCCTGCTGGAGATCTTTTGTTGATCGCAGATGCTCCCGCTGAGGAGTCACCTGCTCACTCTCCGGTCCCAGACTCTTTCGAGTCTGTGGCCTCCGCGCCTTCACACACTCAGAGTGCGCAGCACTTTTCTCATGGATCAGATCCCGACCAGGCATCCTCTGTTGCCCCTATTCCTGGTTTTGCTTTTGACCACGATGATGTGGAGGATTCCGATCCTGTCTTTCCCCCAGGATTCGACCCAGATGAGGATATAGAGTCTATACCCATGGATCAGCCTATGGAGGATCCAGACGACCCAGTAGACCCAGTTGACCCCATCGACCCTGAGTTTGATTTTGAGATGGCCTTCGATGGTCCCGAGCATCCACTGGACCCTGCTCCTGACCCAGTGCTTGAACATGACCCAGTTCATGCTGACGCACCTATTATTGAGCCTGTCATTGCTGACCCACCTATTGATGATCACCCAGTAGATGCTCCGTTGTTGGAGGGCGATCATGTCATTGCTGCTGATCATGTTGATCCCCCACTTATTGCTGATGCACCAGTTGACCCTCTTATTGCACCTCACCGTGACCCTATGCCAGTTCAGTTTGATCGTACACTTTTTGAGGCACAGATTGACCCACGAGATGAGCACGCCCAGTGTGGGTGGATTCCTACGGATGATGAGGTTCCACCTATTCCCCCTCAGATCACTGATACCCGTCACATTGATACCTCCTTTTCATTTCCTCGGTTTACACCTCCAGCGCGACCTGGAGAGGGTTCTTCGGCTCACCCTTTTGGACATGTACCGGTATCTATCCCTGCTATACCACCGTCTGCTACTTTTCCCCCTGTTTCACCATTTCATGTGGCACCTTTCGATCCCACCAGTGAGCCGTTTCTCTGGTCATCACCACCTGCCATGACACCGACCGACCCTTACCATCGTTTCCATATGGGGTATACTATTGAGGACGTTTTGATGTCTTTTGTCGCCCAGCACGAGGCACACACGCAGCGCATTCAGGAGCTTGAGAGAGCCCAGCCGCCGCCGTGTCAGTGCCAGGGTCAGACCCACTCTCCTTTGCAGCCCTCTCGACCTATACCATCAGACTATGCTGCACGCCTTTTTGCCCTAGAGCAGCAGGTTGCTTCTTTCTTGCGTACCCAGAGAGCCATGGAGGAGGACTGGCTCCAGTTGCGTCGTTTGTTCTACACTCACTTTCCCCCTCCTCCACCGCCATCCGTGTAGAGCTCTTCAGTACCGTATGGGTAGACGCTGGTGAGAAGACGACGATTGCTTTTGACTGCACAACATTTTTGGAGACTACATTTTGCTTCTGACTTTTGTTGACATGTATTTGATGTATTGACACTGATTTGATATATTTTTTGGACTAGGGTGATGTAGCCCTTAGTCGACTGATGTTGTATGACACTGTGATGTACTTGTACGCTTACTATGTGGTCTCGATATATGGCAATCGCAGTATTCTCATCATATTTGATGCTTGATTTGGTTATTTATATTCTATGACATGGGATGTTGTGTGATTAATGTTTGTGACATGGGATGTTGTGTGATTGATATGATTATAACATGAGATGTTATGTACTATTACTATCATAATAAAGCATATGTATTATAACATGGGATCTTTACTATGGCCTGACCGACGTAAACACATCTTTTAGAAGATGCCGCCGAGACGTCAAACGCCGATGCCTACCAATGAGGCGGAACTCCAGCAAATTATCGCTGCTGCCATCGCACAATACGCCGCCTCTCAAGGAGGGACTAGTGGAAGCAACTCTGGCAACACTGGCAACAACAACAACCCGCCTCATGGTAATACTAAGTCATTTAGACATACCATGACCTAATTGGATATCTATAGCAAAGATGCTAATGCTGTTCGCATGTTACAATGTGTGTGCAGGGTGCACCTACAAGTAGTTTCTAGACTGCAAACCGGTCAACTTTGATGGCACAGGAGGTGCTGTCGCCTTTGTTCGTTGGGCCGAGAAGACTGAATCTGTTCTTCGCATGAGCAAATGCGCACTAGATCAGCAAGTCACCTATATCTCGGGGCTATTCTTGGATGGAGCCCTCTCTTGGTGGAATTTGCAAGTACAGACACTTGGTGAAGCTGCTGCCTACGCGCTAACCTGGACCGAACTGAAGGAACTTATGCGCAAAAAGTGCTGCTCTCGCGCGGAAATCCAAAGATTGGAAACCGAGTTCTGGCATTTGAAAATGGAAGGTCCAAAGATCGCAGAATACGTTCAAAGGTTCCGTGACTTATCACATGTGGTACCCTACATGGTCACTCCGGAGTTCAAGCGGATTGAACGTTTCATTTGGGGATTAGCTCCTCAAATCATAAGCATGGTGACCTCATCCAAGCCTGCGACAATTACCGAGGCAATCGATTTGAGCGTGGCTCTCACTGAGGAGGCTATCCGTCTGAACAAGTTCGGTGAGATCGAGACTAAGAAGAAAGAGACTCACATCGAGTCATCAGGAGGTAACAAACGGAAGTTCTCGAACTTCAAGCAAGGCACTAGTGGGGTTGTTAAGAAAGGAGAGCCAAGCACGCCAGCTCAGGTTACAGCTGGTAGTGGAAAGAAAGGAAAGGGATATATGGGCACCCAGCCCAAGTGCAACACCTGCCAGCGTCACCATTCTGGCCGATGCGGGCCAAAAGTATGTGAAGCTTGTGGAAAGACTGGTCACTTAAAGGATTCTTCCTGGGCTAGTGCTGGCCGGGGAGGCCAAGGAGGATTTGGGAATAGAAATAATAATCGTGGCGGTATTGGGAATCGCCCACAGGGAAACAATGGAGGAAACGAAAATCGAGGCAACAATGCGAATCAAGCTGGTAATGCGAACCAAAACAACAACCAAGTTGGAAATGGAGGTGGAAACAGGCAAAGACTTGGATGCTTTAACTGTGGTGATATTGGGCATTTTAAGAGGAACTGCCCAGAGTTGAACCAAGCCCGTGGAAGAGTGTTCCATATTGAAGCAAGGGAAGCGCGCCAGGATCCCAATGTTGTCACTGGTACGTTCCCTATAAATCAACGCTATGCATCCGTTTTATTTGATACTGGTGCCGACTATAGCTTCGTATCATTAGAATTTAAGAATATGCTTGGTTTAGCCGCTAGTAAGTTAGATATCCCCTACTCAATCGAATTGGCTAATGGGAAGTTAGTAGAAGCCAATGAAGTGATCAGAGGTTGTGTGATCGAATTGGGAGAGCGTGAGTTTGCTTTGGATCTACTACTAGTCCAGTTGGGAAGCTTCGACGTGGTGGTAGGAATAGATTGGTTATCAGGCAACAAGGCTGAGATAGTTTGTCACGAAAAGATTGTTCGTATCCCAACCAAAGATGGTGAAACAATTGTGGTTCATGGTGAGAAGCGTGGTACGCCTTTAAGAATCATCAGTTGCCTGAAAGCGCGAAAGTGTTTGCAGAAGGGATGTGTTGCCTTCCTGGCACACATTGTAGACAAGAAAGCTGCAGAACCAAAGATCGAAGACATCCCTGTCATGAGGGAATATCCAGACGTCTTCCCAGAGGACTTACCTGGACTGCCACCTCAGAGACAAGTAGAGTTCCGCATTGACTTAGTTCCAGGCGTCGCGCCTGTGGCTAAGGCACCTTATAGACTTGCTCCGTCTGAGATGCAGGAACTGTCGACACAACTTCAAGAGTTGTTAGACAAGGGA
This sequence comes from Helianthus tuberosus, assembly GCA_030545235.1. NCBI lineage: Eukaryota > Viridiplantae > Streptophyta > Magnoliopsida > Asterales > Asteraceae > Helianthus > Helianthus tuberosus. Next base: position 130,180,233 of record CM060353.1, on the reverse strand, counting down.
TCTATCCGACCGAGCTTCTCGCCTTGGGGAGCTCCAGTCCTGTTTGTCAAGAAGAAGGATGGTAGTTTTCGTATGTGCATTGACTACCGGGAGTTGAACAAGCTGACGATCAAGAATAGATACCCTCTGCCAAGGATTGATGATCTGTTTGACCAACTGCAAGGCTCAAGCTTTTATTCAAAGATCGAGTTGCGATCTGGATACCATCAGTTAAGGATACAAGAAGAGAGTATCCCGAAGACAGCCTTCAGAACTCGTTATGGACACTACGAGTTCCTTGTTATGCCGTTTGGTTTGACAAACGCACCTGCAGTCTTTATGGACTTAATGAATAGAGTTTGCAAGCCGTACTTGGACAAGTTCGTGATTGTGTTTATCGACGACATCTTGATTTATTCAAGAACAAAGGCTGAGCACGAACAGCATTTAAGAGCTATTTTGGAGTTGCTGAAGAAGGAACAGTTGTATGCCAAGTTCTCTAAGTGCGAGTTTTGGCTACGTGAAGTACAAATTCTTGGACACGTGGTGAACGGAGATGGAATCCATGTGGATCCAACCAAGATCGAAGCGATCAAGAATTGGGAAACGCCAAAGACGCCAACCGAAATTCGGCAATTCTTGGGTTTGGCTGGCTACTATCGAAGATTCATCGAGGATTTTTCAAAAATCGCCCAACCATTGACGCTCCTCACGCAGAAAGACAAGAAGTTTGATTGGGGAATCAAACAGGAAGAAGCGTTCCAGATATTGAAGGATAAGCTCTGCAATGCGCCAATCTTAGCACTACCAGAAGGTACAGATGATTTCGTGGTGTACTGTGACGCCTCACGTCAAGGATTGGGTTGTGTGTTGATGCAACGCCAAAAGGTTATTGCTTACGCATCACGTCAATTGAAAGTGCACAAAAAGAACTATACCACACATGATTTGGAGCTAGGCGCAGTGGTATTTGCATTAAAGATCTGGAGACACTACCTTTATGGTACAAAGTGTACAATCTTCACAGATCACAAGAGCCTACAACACATATTCAATCAGAAGGAGTTGAATATGAGGCAGAGACGATGGGTTGAGTTGCTGAACGATTACGACTGCGAGATAAAGTATCATCCAGGGAAGGCGAATGTGGTTGCCAATGCCCTAAGTCGAAAGGAGAGGATCAAGCCCATAAGGGTTAGGGCTTTAGAAATGATTATCCGAAACGATCTTTCCTTGCGCATTCGTGCCGCGCAGAAAGAAGCTCTCAAGGAAGGAAACCTTGAAGAAGAATATCTCCGTGGGATGGAGAAGCTACTGGTTCCAAACGAGGAAGGAACGTTATGTTTTGAGAAAAGGATTTGGGTTCCTTGGTTTGGAGGTTTAAGGAAGGTTATTTTCGATGAAGCTCACAAGTCGCGGTACTCTATCCACCCTGGAGCGGATAAGATGTACCAGGATCTCAAAGATTATTATTGGTGGCCTAGGATGAAAGGCGATGTTGCTGTTTATGTGAGCAAATGTTTAACGTGTGCTAAGGTGAAAGCGGAATACCAGAAGCCTTCAGGACTTCTGCAACAACCTGAGATTCCCAAGTGGAAATGGGAACAAATCTCAATGGATTTTATTACAAAGTTTCCAAGAACGCCGAGAGGCCATGACACTATTTGTGTAATAGTGGATCGATTAACAAAGTCAGCACACTTCTTACCTATCAGAGAGAAGGATAATACGAGCAAGTTGGCCGAAATTTACATGAGAGAGATCGTCGCACGTCATGGAGTGCCTCTCTCAATCATTTCCGATAGAGACTGAAGGTTCATATCAAGGATTTGGCAATCCTTCCAAGAAGCTTTTGGCTCGCAATTGAATATGAGCACCGCATTTCACCCACAGACCGACGGGCAAAGCGAGCGGACGATACAGACTTTGGAGGACATGCTGAGAGCGTGTGTTATGGATTTGGGCGGTAGCAGGGATAAGCATTTGCCTCTGGTCGAATTTTCATACAACAACAGCTACCACACCAGTATTGGTGTCGCGCCATTTGAAGCCCTTTACGGATGCAAGTGCCGATCACCCCTATGCTGGGCTGACGCAGGTGATAGGCAGCTTGCTGGTCCCGAAATCGTCCAAGAGACGACATACAAGATTGCGCAGATTCTAAAACGCATCGAAGCATCTCGCCACAGACAGAAAGCCTATGCAGATCCAAACCGGAAACACTTGGAATTCCAAGTTGGAGAAATGGTTTTATTGAAAGTTTCACCCTGGAAGGGTGTGGCACGCTTCGGAAAACGTGGAAAGCTAAATCCGCGCTACATTGGTCCTTTCAGAATTTTGGAAAGAATAGGACTAGTAGCATACAAGCTGGACTTACCTACTGAACTCCATTCAGTTCACGATACATTTCATGTATCCAACCTAAAGAAAAGTCCAATTCAAGATACCATTGCCATTCCCATCGACGAGATTCATGTTGACGACACGCTCCATTTCATTGAAGAACCGGTTGAGGTTACGGATTGGAAAGTAAACAAGACCCGCTGGAGCAGTGTCAAGCTCGTCAAAGTTCGTTGGAATGCCAGACATGGTCCTGAATACACCTGGGAGCGTGAGGACCGGATGAAAGAAAAATATTTTCAAAGGTTATAATTACAGTGATTAAGTTTATGTAATCACCAAATTACAGCCGGTATGTGGGGTATTGTGCACAGTATTGCTGTTTTATCACTTTAGGTGGGCTAACCTAAATTTAGTGATAACCGTCATTCATTGGGGCAGCCAATGGTGATATGACCACAGTCACCGAAAAGAGTCGAGTGACAAATACTGTGGGTAGTTGGTTTGATATCAGAAACATTGTAATATCTTAATACTGTGAATTATAACAAACGAGTCGTTTTAGTAAAACTGAATGATTCACTCAGTATTTCCCTGCTGACAAAACCTTTTTCAAACATGTTTCAGGTAATCTGTTGTGAGCAAAGGAAAAGTGCTATGGAGCACTACCAGCTTAGAAAAGTGGCTCAATGTAAATAAATAAAGAAACATGTTTTAAGAAATAAAGATTTCCCAGCAAAATCACTTTATTGTAAATTATGGGAATTATCCCTATATTATATATAACGAGTAGTTTTAATATTAATCGATCCTGTTTAAAAAGACTTCCGCTGTCACTAAATTAGATACCATCGGAGTTCCTGCCTCGCGGCTCTGGACCGGGTCAAACCGGGGCCAAGGGTCGTGACAAAGGTGCTGAAAACGACTTTTATTGGCTGGCTGGCATTGAACTCGGGAGTTACATACTCTTGGGAGTTTGAATCCTCATCTTGGAGCCTAATTAAGAGACCATTCACCTACCATTCCATCTTCTTGATCACTACATCACCCGAATCAAGATCATCACCATCAAGAATCCATCATTCACACTCACCATCCAAAACCCTAATTCTCCATCCATCATTAACATTCATCATCATCATCCAAGAACCCTAATCATCCGTCATTCTGTGACAACCCTCACTAAACCAGGTATCCGTACGACTTAATTAATAATTAATTACTGCTTAATTACTGTGCTTGTTTGAAATTACTGATGAACTGCTACTTGGTTTCTGATACATGCATATACCTGCATCATACTTTACTTACCGTCACTACATTATTTACATGTTGAACCTTAGTGACAAACATGATGCACAAAAAGCACAGTAGCACTATAAACGAATAACCTATTGAACATGCTGATAAGCCAGCATCAGGCAGACACTGCCTCTAAGGCCTGTATGAGCCAGAAATATATTACTACACTAGTGGTGAGTGTAGGGATACAAGGGTTGTAGAACTGCATCTCTAGGAATAAGTTACAATGACTGGATGTGCCTAAAACGTGCTCTAAGCACAAAATTCAGCACTTTACATAATAATTCAGCTTTTAGCTAACTAATAAAGTGCCAAAACATGAGTAAAATGTTACTAGACACCTTCCAAAGTGTCAGGGATAAGTTGTGTCACTAAAAATAATAATAACGACACTTTAAAGCTTGTTTAACGCTTTAACGGATTACTATCCAACCGAACAACCGGACAACCGGACTTTACCCGGAACATGAAAATACTGTTAATAACATCATTTATCTTTTTCTGAGCCAGTTAGGGTCCCTGAATACCCTAACACCCACTGTAAAGCACAACACACTAGTAACCGGGTTAATCACTTAACTAACTAGATTAACCTAACTTTACACTAACTATTTTGGTTGGATTTGAACCAGCTACCCCCCCCCCCCCTTAACGAAACCGTCCCCAAGGGGGGACACCTCTTGTACTTGATGATTAAATTAATCACCCATGCTTAAGATCTTGAAGACATAGGGACCAATGGTTAATGGTGTAGAAGTTTGTCTATAAGATCATGTCATAACTCAACATAACATTCACCACACATTACACAAATCACACACTCTCTCCCTCTCTCTTTGGCTCTCGGCCGAGAACAACAACAACCATCCATCCATCCTTCGATCTTGATCAACCAATTCCAAGTGCATACAAGTGTTAAGGATCACGGATAAGAAGGCTTGGTGCATACAGAACTCAAAGGACCTCTTCTCGTTGCTTTTATCCACTCATTTTGCGCTTAGATTCTTCCCTAGCCTCGAGCTAGTAGTAAGTTGCTTAAATCACCTTCTCGAACTATTTTAAAGTGGTTAAAATGATATGTAACGGTTAAAAGTCGCAAACATACAAGATGAAGCATAAAAGTCTACTAAAAAGACTAAAAGTGATGGTTAAAAGCTCATATGTTGTGTAAAACTTGTAGTAATTGATTTGTGTGATTATTTGGGACCCGATCTATGTTGTGGTAGCTCGGATCGTCATTTAACCCGGGTTGGTCATGATCATGGATCATGACATAAGGTTGTTTTGGAAGTAACAAGGGTTAAAGGATGAAACTCTACCACACGCGAATCATGAACTTGTGTAAAAGCAATTTTGCTTGTGAAATAGTGTTTAAAACTAGTAGATCTACGTATCTACAAGCGGTATTTTCAAAGAACCAAGTATCAAAGAAATCATATTTTCTAAAGACGGATCTTACACTAACACGAATGATTTTTTTGAACACACAAGTGTGTAAACACTTGTGTAGCTCACACTTACGACAAAATAACTATTTTTGAAAAAGATGACGAGAAGTTGTAAAAATGGAATTTCTTTAAAAACGGGGTTTTTACGAAACCGGATTGATTTATATAAAGATCCACTAAAAGTAATGGAATTTACCTTATGTTCTTGGATAAAACGCAAGTTCATGTAATTTATGCGATATACATATTTATTTACTAGTTTGTTGTTTTGAACATTGTTTTGATTAAATGAAAAGAATGTTGGTTTGATTTATGAAAGAAAATGATACGCTTAAAAGCGTGGCCACCTCCAGTTACGGGGGAAACTCTGGCGAAATTTTTCCAAAAGCCTAACACTTAGAAATATTTTCACTATAAGTGTTAGAAATGTTTTTCGACTTGTTTTCAAAATATAGATTTCGCCACGACTATATTTACAAAACATCGGAGGTGGGATTTCACAAAATAAAACTTGGTAAATATATATTTAGTATATATTTTTCATAAAGTCACTTGATGTGTGTTTATGATTATTTTGTGAAAATACTAGTATTATTTTTAGGGTAAAAATAATACTATCGAATGTTAATGGATCCAAAATAATACGAACGTCTCTACGATAAATATATAAGTTACACCGGTAATTATTATTACCAATCGATCAATAAAACGTAACTTACGCATTTTGGGAAAATATGACTTAACGCGTATTTATGTCAAGGTATTATTTTGGGAAAATTATGTAATAGAAAATATAATATTTTTGAGAAGAATATTTATATTTTGGGAGTTAGAAATAAAATATATTTTAAGTAAGACTTAAAAATATATTTCGAACACACATGTATTAAATCCCCCATCCTTGGGAAGGAAAATGACTACCAAGTATATACAGAATGTAAACACGAAATAGTTGCCTAACTATTTCCCAAAAACTTAAACCTTAAAGCTAAGGCACGGCCGTCCGTCTAATAGAGTTAGTACGTGTAGGTCGTCACACAGCTGCTTGATTTGGAGGCATACTTGGTAGAGACGCACCACTGTGAGTTCATGTCCCCCTTTTCTCTTAACTGTTTTCAGTTTTCTAAACTACGGGGGTGAAATACATGTTACTATGATTACGAGTACTTTATACATGGTATGGTTAGCGTAAGGAGGTTTACTACTTAGATCATGTGAGTGGGTAGGCGGGAACTGGAGACCATTAATCCTCATTGTAGGACCAAGGGACGTAAGCGGTAGATCTATCTGGGTGTAGCGAGCCCAACCCCAGGCCCAAACAGAACGGACCTCGGGGTGACTTTGTACCCATCGCGAAATCTGCTAGGTTTGAGTCTTCCTACTTGCACTTCACACATATCAATGGCCTTGCAAACCATTGGTGATCTCTTTTTCCTTATTTGCTACATACCAGGATTTTTACACATACAAAGGTTTATTTACTCACTTACACATGAACTCGCTCAACATTATTGTTGATTTTTCAACTTACATGTATTTCAGGGAATTAAAGGATCTGGCGCGGTATGACACGTTTTCCCGCTGCACTAGTTACGAGGTCATCCGGGTTTGGGGAATGTGACTCTTTCCTGGACAAGTCACAGTCCTTAAACTGTGTTTATGTCATGTTGATGTTTGTGTTTGTTGAACAATGTCGTTAGGATGTGTTTTCGTTAAGACAATGTTATTGTATTTGGTTTTTAAAACTTAATCGAATGGATGATCTTGCATGGTTTTATTTCATATAGCTTTGTTATGGTTAAGCTATGGTATTAAGAAGTCACACCAAATTAACCACGCTTCCGCAAAGCCAGGGTGTGACACATTCCTTCATCCATCAAGCTTCAAGATGATTTCATTCGCGTTCCACTCATCCGGTGATCAAGATTCTTCAACCATGAGCGGCTAATCATCTCGGTTTCACCCTGGTGTAGGTAGTTGTTAATTCTAGGGTTTCGAATTGTTCTTGTTACAACTTAGTGACAATTTGTGTTTGATTTTTGAAACTTTTGACAATAGTATTACATTTTTTTCGAATTCGTAAACTGTCGAACGATGTTAAAAGTTATGACTTTGCGAAATGGTGATATGTAATTGTGCATTGTCGTTGTTAGGATTTACTTGTGTTGATTACAAAGTGTATTCTTGTCCGTTCTTCGGGACGTTGATAGCTATTAGCACCTAAGTCACGGTACACTAAATCCGCTAATCGAATGTATTTGAGTTGAATCTAAAACTTGTAGAAATCCTAAGTTAGCAATTACCGAAACCGGGTGTGATTCCTTTTTCTTATTATTGTTCTAGTAATCAATTTTCTCGTAATCATTAATCATTAGTTGTCAATTAATTTAATCAATTCATTTAATCCAAACTCATTTCTCTCAATTAAACAAAAATACAAAAACATTCTAGTAAGCTTCATAATACGTGACATTCTTGATAATTCAATCGAATCCATACACAAACCACATACTCTTCGTGGTTCGACCCCTCACTACCACTAGCTATTTGTTAAGGGTAATTAGGGTTTATAAATATTATCTTTGACCGGAGCGCGACACTCCGATCATTGCCTCTACCCACCTGGGATCTTTGGCTGCTTCTTCATAACAAGAAGGTTCAACAGTTTTATTTAAAGAAGTAGTGAAGCACAAATTATCAGCAGATAAGCATGAATAACTAACAACTTTATCTAAACTATATTTGACTTTACTATTAAGCACAAAGTTTTCAAATTTTTTAGGCACAACAACTTTCCTATTTGATCTCCTAAGAGGAGAATTTGTTCCCTCAGATGGGCTGATCTCATCATTTGAGGTACTAGTGTCCTCTGCCCTACCAGATCCTTCTCTATTACTACGTTCAACTCCAGTCATGGAATGTTGATATTCAACACTACTTGGAGTGGCAGATGTAGAGGGGATTGGTTGCTGATCATTACCAGTAACCTCATGAGATTCATGACTCCCCTCTTCATCATTAGGAACTACAGGATCAGTTGTTAATACTTCAACACTATCAAAAAAGTTTTAATGATTTAAACTATTAGGTAAAGTTTTATCTTGATTGGTTAATTGAATTGATTTATAAGGAAACACTGTTTCATAAAACTTTACATCTCTGGAATAAAACTCCTTTTTATTATCTAAACTCCACAGTTTGTAACCTTTTTTAACATTTGAATAACCAATCAAGATACACTTTTCAGCATTAAAAGACAATTTATCTAAATCATTCAGAATAGTGTTAAAGCATAAACAACCAAATGTCCTAAGATGTGCAAGAGAGGGTTTGAAACCAAACATTAACTCATATGGACTTTTTCCTAGAAGAACAGATGAAGGTAACCTGTTAATAAGATAAACATCAGTTAAGATGCAATCAGACCAGAAACTAAGAGGAACACCACTTTGGAACAACAGAGATCTTGCCAAATTTAAAAGATGTCGATGTTTTCTCTCAACCACACCATTTTGTTGTGGTGTATAAGAACAAGATGTTTGATGTAAAATTCCTTTAGTTTTACAAAAATTATCCATTTTACTGTTAATAAACTCAGTTCCATTATCACTTCTAAATATTTTAACCTTTTTCTTAAACTGAGTTAGAATTAACTCATAAAAGCTTTCAATATTTTCAAACACTTCGATTTTATTTTTTAACAGATAGCACCAAACAACACGAGAATAATCATCAACAACAGTTAGGAAGTATTTAAATCCATCTCTACTAGTAATTTTATATGGTCCCCAAACATCTAAATGAACAAGATCACCTACATTTTTGGTTTTATGTTCACTTAATGGAAAAGGAACTCTAACTTGTTTAGCCCTATGACAAATTTCACATGGATGTTTTACAATATCAACAACACCTAGATCACCTTTTAAGATTGACAAGATCTGATCAGCAGGATGTCCTAATCAACTGTGCCATAAGTTACTGTTGTTCAGACTATTAAAACACAAATTAACAAGATTACCACCTTTGTTAACAAAGTATAGACCATTATCCTGTTTACCAGTCACCAGGATTCTCCCTGATTTCGAATCCTGAAGCAAACAATTTCTTTCATTAAACACAACAGTGATTTGATTATCTTTAGACAACTTGTAAACAAATAAAAGATTAACACTGTAAGTTGGAACAAAAAACACATCATTTAAAATGACATCTTTAGCAAGTTTTATGCTACCAATTTTAGAGACTTTAGCTTTGGTTCCATTAGGATGAGAAACAGTTAGATCATACTCAGATACATCAATGCAATTAAACATATCCTTATCAGTTTTGACCATGTGCTGATTAGCACCAGAATCACAAATCCAATTATAATCAAATCCAAAATTGATTAAACTAGAACAACACACAAATTCACCTAAAGAATTAAAAACACAACTAGACTCACCTCCCATATTAGAAGGTTGAGACTCAGTACTTGTTTTTTCACCCACAAGACTCAGAAGTTTAGCAACCTGTTCTGGAGAAAAAAGAGACACAGATGGAACAGATGACACATTTGACCTAGAGTTTGAAAAACTTCTCCCAACCTGACCTCCAGGTTTCTTTTTGAATCCTGAAGGGTACCCAACCAATTCAAAACATCTATCAATAGTATGACCAATTTTATTACAATGAGTACACTTAAGGTTAGGATTAGGACCTCTAACTTCCTTTCTTTTTTGCTCAAAAGATTGATTTGTTTTAGAAACAAAAGATACATTTTGACCTTTTGATCCTACACTTGTATTTCTATGTGATTCTTCTCTGGACACAATTGAAAAAGCAACCTTGACCGAAGGTAATGGCTCTCTAGTTAATAAATTTGTTCTTACAGGTTGATAGACATCATCTAAACCCATAAGAAACTGCATAAGTTTGATTAAAGTAGAAAAGTCATTATAGTCTTTGGCTGCTTGACATGAGCATGCAGGCAGTTGAAGTACAACATCAAACTGTTTCCACATTGTATTTAGTTTATGATAATATTCAGAGACTGCACTTCCATTTTGAGTAATACAGTTGATTTTTTTTTATAAAGATCATACACTATAGAGCCATCAACTCTATCATAAGTTTCTTTCAAGTTTGTCCAGACTTCAGAAGCTAATTTTGAAAAAACTTGTCCTAAATACAATTCTTCTGAAACAGAGTTTAACAACCAACTTAAGACAACAGAGTTACATCTGTCCCATTGACTACTTAAAACAGGATCATCAGTATTCTTTTTGCATTTACCATCAATGAAACCAAATTTGTTTTTTGCTTCTAGAGCCAATTTCATAGCACTCGACCAAACCCTATAGTTCTCAGTACCTTTTAACTTTATACCAACAATTGTTAAAGAACTTGAGTCACTAGGATGTAAAAACAAAGGATCGCCTATATCTAGCTTGCTAATCAAGGTCTGAGAAGAACCAGCATTATCATCTTTACCAGTCATGATTAAACAAATAACAGATCAGCAAATACAAACAACAATTATAGCACAGATAATATCAACCAATACACACCTAATACAAGAATAGACAAACCCTAAGGCGAAGCTGTATCAGTGTCAAGATTCCAGGTTCGTCACTTATAGTGCCTGGACAAGTCTTAATACAGGAGCCAAACACAAGAAACTAACAATCCAATAAAGAAAAAACACAACAAGATACAAAACAAATACAATCAAATAAAAGTGTCGGTCCTCACTACCCCGACTTCAACTAATCCAATCAACAGAAAATAAAGAGATGAGAGATAGAACAATCTCACAGTTGGTGCTAGCAACTCCAAAAAAACCCAGATCTGAAGTTCACAAGAACTTGCAGATCCAAAATCAGTCAACAGCAAGAGCGATACACTGGTCAGTTTGCTCTAAATCTTCGAGGATTTAGAGACCAACTCAGAGTATAGCAAACACCAGAAGAGAGGAGATCTTCACCACAATCAAGAAACCCTAGTTAGGGTTTCAACAGCTCGAATACAGCACTCCCAAGATCTAACAGATTTAACACTATCAGACAACAGATCTGCACACTTGAAGCAGACCTAACACAAGAACAACAGAAAAAAGTCAGATCAACAGCGGAAACAAGAGCATAAGCTCTGATACCATGTCAAAACTTATGAATCAAATCACAACCACAAGACAACACAAGAAATAGCGACAAAACTGTGACAAAATCTTATTTAACCAACCCTAAAAGATTTGCCCCCCAAATACCCAAAAGATCTTACAATAGTAAGATCAAACAATACAGAATACCGAAAGTAAACAGATGATCATCAACTGATGATCAACAATACAGAAATACAATCACAACTACAGAATAATCTCTCAGATACAGGTGAGAGATTATTCGTATAATCTCTGACTTCAAACCCTAACGAAGAACAACAAAAGAGAGAAAGTAGACTGATCAAAAGTGATCGAAGAGAGAGAAGTTGCACTCTTTTATAACATGAAACTTTGTAAGTTTCATTTTAGCCCAGCACATTCAATCCAAGACAACTTCAGTCCTCATATTTACACAAAGCCCCTTAGATATTTTCTCACCTGTTAGAACGACTTAACAACCGTATCAGTCCAATAACAACCAAACTCAAAAAGCCCAACCAAATGAATGACAATAGGAGTAGGAGCCCAATAATTTTAACATATTATTTTTTTTATTTCTAAAAGAATGTATTTAAAAGACTTATTAGCATAAATATGTTGGTTTAAAAATATTTATCGAAAAAGTGTTTTTGAAAAACTCAATTGCATTTTACTCCTAACCTTATTGTACATGTTGGTTTAAAAATATTTATCATAACTTTGCAGCATAGTAACCAAGTTTTAAAAGTGTTCTAATTAGATCACTTAAATTTCAAAATTGTTTCAATCAGTCATTTAACATTCATTTATAGGGCTGTAAATGAACTGAACGTTCAGGGAACAGTTCGTGAACCAACCGTTTGGCGGGAAGTTCGTTTACGTTTGTTCGTTTAAACGAACGAACATGAACAAGAAATTCCGTTCGATTAATTAAATGAACGAACATGAACAGATGTCTCGTTCGTTCAATTGTGTTCGTGAACGTTCGGTAAGGTGTTCATGAGCATTCGTTTATGTTCGTATGTTTGTGTTTTAGTTAACGATTTTTGTACTTTCATATATTTTATCTATATTTTTTATATTATTAAACTTTTATTTATTTTATTACCCTAACACTTAATCTAGGAAACCGTATTTCACCTTGTTTATGCACAATTTACGTTTCCTTTCTCATTATTGTCACACCCCGATATTTTCACATATTACCGGTGGACCTGGCGGGGAATATCGTGACGTTGTTGATATCATCATAGTCATTACACACAATATAATAACACAACGGAAGGCTTGGTGAATAAACTATTACAAACCATAATGTCTGAGTGTTCGAGTGAAAAAATAGACAGACTGGAATGTAATAAGATCCACAGGCGGATCATAAATAAATACAAAGAAACAAAATAACAGACTTCAGGCATCTATGGATTTGCAAGATCCTCTTATGACACCTAATAGCTCCAGCCTATTACGAGAGGTACCTGTCAAATCAGTCTTTAAGAAAATACGTCAGTTTACACTGGTAAATACAATTAACTGACTCTTTTGAAAACATTTATGAAAATTGATTTAAGTGCACATGGCACAAATCTTTTATAACTTGGGAAAATCATTTAAAGATAATCTTGTATACAGATTTACATGTTTGTCATACAATTGGGGCCGGTTGGAAGCCGGTCTTGATTAACCGACTCACCACTTATAGAACCCACAAAGGAGTTATCCCCAACATGTGGGTTTATATTTATTATTTAGCATTTGCATCTGTCAGGTGTATGCCTACACCCCGTGCATTGGTTGTGGCCATTTTCAAAAGAAATGAGCCGAGGATATCCAGGACACGGTCGTATTAACCCCCAATGTTTATGTTATCAAACAAGACAGATTAAAACGGGTTATGTAAATTTATTAATCACAATCCGATTAAATGATTTCATACCCGACCAAGTGGTATTATTATAATACCATATCCCAAGCCCGTATAAGGGAAAATAAGTTAAAAGTATTTACCTGATGCTAGCAGTATAATCCTAAAGCTTTTTGATGGCACCTTCTACCGGAAGCTATTTAATCTGTATAGAAGGTTTATTAACCTATTAGGATGCTAACGGGTCTTTAATTTAGTCAAGGACTTAGACCGGCTAGCTAGAAGGAAACCTTACGGTTCTAAACGCTAGATTAAGCGGAGACCGGGATAGAATGTGGTTTAGACCCGACAAGCTTGGATACTTGTATAATGTGGGTAAACTAAACACATTCTGAAAATTTAGAATTTATTGATAAGGTTAAGCCCGTTTCGACTATTTTATGTAAACTAGTCACATAAGCCGATCCGAACGCGTAAACGTGTAAGGGGCAACCAAATAAATTATATACAGGTCTTAATCGTTATTATGCTTAAAATATGTTAATACATCAGTAAGATGTAAACATATATGCCCAAAAAGTAATTTAAACCAAAATAAGTCCCATAAGGGTATTTTGGTAATTTTAATGCTCATAAAAGAGTTTAAATATTAAACTGAGTTCCAGGTCTGATCTAATTAGTAAAAATATGTATTTTTATAAGTTATAACAGTAGGGTATTTTATATATGTGAAATTTATCTTATATAACCAAACTATGCATCGTAGGGGCATTTTGGTAATTTCACATAAGCTTTAAAGGTCAAAATAGAATTCTGAGTTTAAAAACTTTGGCTTACTGTTTAATTATATAAATTAACTTAAAATATCAGTAGGTAATAAGTTTTATATGCCAAATAAAGTTTTTAACTCATACTATGTGCTAAAAACGCTAAAAAGTCGGTTTTAAGGGATATTCGGGTTAAAATAGGAAATCTGAGTTTTTGATCAGTTTATAAAGTTCAAAATATTTTATTTATCATATAACATCAGTAGCAAAAAGATTGACATCAAAATGTTATGTAAAACTCATTTTATGCATGAAAAGGGTAAAACCGACACTTACCGAAATCAAGCTATAATCCTATGTTATGCTCATCCTAAAAATAAATAAAAATCTTCAAAAATCCCAAAATATTATTTTACATCAGTAGGTAAAAAGTTTGGTATCAAAAATTAGGTTTAGATAGGCTTTATGCTAATTACACCATTTTATTAATAAAAAGCTTTCTAATTACGCTATTGAGCATAACTCCTAATCTAGACCTCAAACTGATGTCAAATTTTCGGGACAAGTCTAAATATCAGTAGCAAAGGTGTTTGTCCATTCACATTGCTAAAAATCTCAGTTGTGTGTCAAAAGGGCGTTTATGGCATTTTTAAGCATATTAACGATCATGTGCATATAATTCAAACCACTAGGCATCTATAACACCTCGAAAATTCACGTCCTACAATGTATTGACACGTGTCATAAGCTTGAACGTGTGAAAGAATACTCTAGAGGGACTAAAGTTGACAAACATGAAAAGTATGTGAATATACGGGTTCAAAATGTCAACAGTGAATAAATATACTTTACAATAACCCTACATGATATTTATACATTCAAACGAATAAATCATGGATCATACGAAGCTAATTGTGAAAGAAAGTGAGAGATTACAAACCACAGGGGTTAAATGTGTCAACATGTTTAAGTTATACCTCTGAGTGACCTTTTAGCAAACCCGAAGCTTTGTTACGATTAATTATGCTCACTAGAATGAACGATAAAAATTTCATAAAATTTCGTTATCGTATGAGAAAATTATGATCAAATTCGCATACGAGGGGTTAAAGCGTCAACGTTGAAAATTATGACTTTTCGGGTAACATGAAGTGACCAAGAACTTAGCAAAGTGGGTATAAGTCATGAACCCCTTATAAGTCAAGTTGAGGGGCTCAAAATGCAAGAAATAAAGTTCGGTTGACCCTTCGAACGACCAAGAGCCAAGTGCAAAAAGCAAAAAGATTTTTAACCTGAAGACAGGCTTAAGGCGGGCCGCGTGCGGTCCCCAGATGCAGAAACAACAGGCAGCAGCCTGTTCAGCCCTATAACCGACTTAAAAACAATTTTCCTCTTCCATGGACGACCCCTACATGCTTTTTAGTCCTTAGGGACACTTGTGGGTGATCAGGGGCACATGATAGGCTTGTTTGTCAACAATCTATTGAATTTTAAGCACTATATAAAGGCCTTATGTTGCAACCTTATGAACACACCTTCCATGTGCATTCTTGAAGATTTCTGGAGCTCCAAAGCAGACCCAAGACATTCCTGGTCGTGCATAGGACTTTGGTAAGCACCCTTGACCTTCCTTAATTGAGTTTTTACTTAGTTTTAGCTTAAAAGTCAAACCGTCGTAATTACCGTTTAACTTAGCGATTAATCATTGATGGTCCAGTGATTAGTCGAATTGAAGGTAGTAATAAGTTGGTAATTATGTGGGCATTAAACCCTTAAAAGGGCACCCTCTGATTCCCACTCTATCTAGACCATTTGTCGGGTCAAAGTTGATTAGAAAAAGTCAACAGAATGCTAATCGTCGAATTAACGCATAATTAACAATGCAGATGGCGTGTAACCTATTTTATCACTCATATAACTTGGTAATAAGTATAATAACAGGTCTAAGCTTGTTTGATCTGACAATTTTCTGTTTAGACCCGGTTCGGAACCGAAAGTCGCAAAACTTTGACTTTTGCTTTGACTTCAGTTCTGACCCGAATTAGTATGATTTGGAAATGCCTCAGAGCTTCCTTAGGACCAGGTTATATGCTAGTATAACCCTCTGTGATTATACACCTTGGTTCATTAGTTATCCAATTAATATGCATGATTCCGTTAATTGCCTATATGTTGACTATAATGCCCTTTTCACCATAAAACGTGATTTTTAAAAATGTAAAAGAGTAGAAACCTTAATTACTGATTTATAAACTTGTACCCAAAATTTGACATCATTTTGAGTTGTAGATTGAGAGTTATGATCATTAGCGTAATTAGAAAGCTTTTTAGCGATTTAACGGCATAATTAGCATATAGCCTATTTAAACCCACTTTTTGATATCAAACTTTTTACCCACTGATGTAATATATTATTTTGGGATTTTTTAAGATTTTTAATTAATTTTAGGCTGAGCATAACTTAGAGTCATAAGCTTGTTTCGGTAATTGTCGGTTTTGCCCTTTTGGGCTATAAATGAGTTTTACATATCTTTTTGACCCCAAACCTTTTGATACTGATTTTATATGATAAATAAATTATTTTAAACCTTCTGGAATAATAAAAATATCAGTTTTCTATATAGAACCCGGAAACGGCTTCTAATCGCCTTTTTAAGCGTTTTAACGCATAGTATGTACTAAAACTATTTTAAACATACAAGGGTTGATACCTACTGATATTTTAGATAAATTATAATATTTTAACAGTAAGAAAAAGTTGTTTAAGTCAGACTTAAGTTTTGAGATTTTCGGCTTATGTGAAATTACCAAAATGCCCCTACGGTGCATAGTTTGGTTATAATTGATAAATTTCACATATATGCATTACCCTACTGTTATAACTTATTAAATTAAGTATTTTACTGATTATATCAGACCTGTAACTCAGGTTAATAATTAAACTCTTTTATAACCCTATAAATGACCAAAATACCCCTACGGGGCATAGTTTGAGCTTAAAATTCGTTTCGGGCATAATAAAAGATATCTTACTGATGTCACAACATATTTGAGGCATATTAACTTAGGAAACCTGTATATGGCTCTTATGGTTACCCGTTACGCATTCTTCGCGTTCGGTTCGGTTTATGTAACTAGTTTACGTAAATTGGCCAAAACGGGTCAAACCTTATCATTTTTATCTCAAAATCCAGAATGTGTTTAGATTACCCATATTAGACAAGTCTTCAAACTTGTCGGGTCTAAATCACATTCTATTCCGGTCTTCGCTTAATCACGCGTTCGAACCGTATCATTCCTTAAAACTAATCGGTCTAAGCTTAAGCTTAACTAAAGACCATTAGGATTCTAATAGGTTATTATAAACCTTTGTTCCAGAATAGGAGACCCGGTAAAAGCTACCCGCAATTGCTAATTGTGATTTATACTTGCAAAGGTAAATACTTTTAACTTATTTTCCCTTATACGGGCTTGGGGTACGGTATATAAAATACCGCTTGGTCGGGCATTCGACCTTAATCGATTGGTGATTAAGTATTATCGAGATGACCCGTTTAAATATGTTTTGTTTGCTTAACGCCTTTGGGAGGTTAATGACCATGTCCCGGATATCCTTGGCATCATTTTACGAAATGGCCACGACCTAAGCGCGGGGTGTAGGCGTACATTCGTCAGTGCATAAATGAATAATGTGGTGTGTCTATTGATCTTTAATCCGGCACGAACCGGACTACTGAACGCATAAGGAACACGTAATTCTTTTAAAAGTTTATATATTTAAATAATTATCCCAAGTTATAAAAAGTTTGTGCCACGTGCATTCAAATCAATTTTATTAAACTTTTCAAAATGAGTCGGTTGAATGTATTTACCAGTGTAAACTGACGTATTTTCCCAAAAAGGTTAAGTGTAGGTACTAAGCGAACTAGGCTGGCTTTCTCCTAGCGTCCACAATAAGTCTCGCAAGCTCGGACGTCAAAACTGTTGAACAATGTTTCCTATTTATTTTTGATCCACCTGTGGATTATTTTCAACTGTTTGTGATACTTGATATTACAATTATATTCGGTTGAAATATATCTATCTTTGCTTCCGCTGTGCATTTAAATATTGTGTTGTTTGACTGTAATGTTACCAACCACGTCACGATACTCCCCCACCGTGCCCACCGGTCAAATGTGGAAATATCGGGGTGTGACAGGTTGGTATCAGAGCCAACATTGAGGGAATTAAACACTAGCCTTTTGTGTTTAATCTCAATGACACAATTGCACATTCCAAAATTTTCGAGTCTAGACAAAGAACTTAGGACAAATCCAAATTTGTTTTAATTTTTTAACTTTGTCTTTTATTTTATATATTCTTGTTGTTATCTTTGTTTGTATTGACAGGAAATATGCCACCAAGAATGAGAAGAGGAGGACGAGGAAAGGGGCCGATGAGCGCTCCCAACGATCACGAAGCCGGGCCGTCGCACTGGCGAGCTCCTTCTACTACCGCAAGTGTCGATCCGCAAGGAAACATGTGGAACCTGTTTGAACCCGCTAGACGATCTGTCTCGCACAGTTCAACGCCTCCCTATCGTAACTCCTATGGGCCACAGTCTGAAAACGAGCCCGATAACCCACAACCTTCATATATACCTCTCCAGTGATCCCTTTCGCACAATTCTTTTGGTAACCCCACTCCTGTTTTTCAGGGCCGGTTTAACCCGGCGAATTACCTACAAGAACCAGTGGGTTTTAACCCATTGGGACCGGAGGACCACTTTTCGGAAGACAATGCTATGGACATGGACGAGGACACGGATCCCGTCGAACCTGAAAGCGGTACCCCTAACCATCCCATCAAGATCTCGGATGGATCTTCTTTCCACGGATCACCCTACGGTGGTCCAGATAGTTATCAAGCGAGGTTTAACCAACACGAATGGTACTTCACACCTTCGCACCATTCATCACCTCACCAGCAGCAGCAGCAGGATCCCTCTGGGGATTCACGATTCGTGGCAGTCACACCACCGCCTCCACCGCCGCCAGTTCATCAAGCACCTCCAGAACCACCAAGGCGTAGGAGAACGGGCGCACGTATGTCTGCGCAAGCAGGGGATTTCCACTTTAGCACCCCTCGACACTCCAGTGGCAGTCACTACCCGCCACTACAGGAGGACCCACAAATGGGTGGGCCCTCAAACCCAATTCCTGAGGTGAGTTCTGCACCAGTTGCACCACAGCCATCACCGATGGGTTTTGATAACCCGATTCCTGCGTACGCCGGTTCAATGGCGTACAATCCGTTTGAGCAGCCGACTCACACCCATTATAACTATGCTGAAGACCCTTACCAAGTGGCATCAAACTACCTCGCCCTTCACCCTGAAGGACCATATGGAGCTCCATGGGAATAGGATATCCAACTCATGGATATCAAGTACCAGCACGACCACCGATTCAGCAACAATCGCAGCCGCCACGGTTTTCCCCGCCAGAACGGGAAGAAATTCTTCAAAGATTGGACCAAGTCGAGCGAGATTTTCACAGAGATCGCAGGGAACGACAAGGTTTCCTCAAGGGTTTAGCAAGCATGCTGAAGGGGAAGAAGAAAAGGGATCATTAAATCCCTGCATGTGTTGTTGTATTATCTATTTCAATCAGTCCCTGTGTGGACGTTTAATTGTGTATTTAGTCCCTGTGTGGACTTGTCTTTTTAGCCCCTGCGAGGGTATGACTTCTTGTATTCTGCCCCTGCGTGGGCATGTCTTTCTGTTGACCCCTGCGTGGGTATGTTTGTATGGTTAAGCCCCTGCGTGGGCAAGTTGTTATGTTGAAAGACCCGTTTAGGGCAGTGTGTACTTTTTATGATTATTGGAATGTTAAGTTTATAAATTTCATTTTGCTATTATATGCATAAATATATTACATGAAATAAATAAATCAGAATCATTCCTTTAAAATTAATAAGAATCTTAAAAAGGTAAAACCTAGCTTGTAGGTCATTATAAAGACTTAGCCAATATGGTAAAACCTGTTTAAAAAGATTCGGATCCCAGTTAACATCTGAAAACATGTTAACACTCCTGGCAGACGTGATTCGTTAAAATCACACACGTCATTCTTATATAAGGATTCTTCAAAAGATTCCTAACCCAACTTAATGATCTATGAATCATGGGTTTAAATCATCAATTAAGATGATCATATTTTGACCATACATTGGTAATATAGTGCCTACGGGCCATACTCATTTTCATATGAGACAAAAGACAGTAGTAGTCTACGACTCTCTGTCAGAAAAAGGTAAGGAACTATGTTCAAACCTTCATGCTTTGATTCTCTGAAATCATGACTTATGATTTAAAGTATCCCTGTGACTAGGACTTTTGTGCCACTGATAAAAACTGTTATTGTTTTATGATTAGGATAAATTATAATAAAAATCCTAAATAAATATGATTAACAAATTAACCAAATCTGGTCTATGTTTACCGTGGTTAATGAATTGCCATAAAAGACAATTCTATAATAAACTCCCAAATAAATTATTGTCAATATTTTATGTAACAGTTAAAAACTGCAATGGCTGACTCGGACGAAATTAATAGTCACTCAAGGGAGAATCAGGATAACGCCCTAATTAATATAACGGGTGCTGAACAGCAAGCGTTAATAGACAGCGTTGTTACAAAGGCCATAGAGCGGCAATATGAAGAATATAGCGGAACCCGAAGTAGGACCCTATCTACACCGCATTCAAAGCCTAAGACTCACTCTGAGGCTCACAGCAAGCCACCCTCCAAGAAGGATGAACCCAGGAAAGAAGATGACAATCGTCACTCTTCAAATCATCAAAGTGATCCATCTCAAAGGATTGTACTGAATCAAGGACCCCGTGATAAGGGTTGCTCCTACAAATATTTTGTTTCATGCAAACCCAGGGATTTCACTGGGGAGAAAGGAGCTATAGATTGTATGACATGGTTGGATGAGATGGACACCGTGGTTGATATCAGCGGGTGCGCTGAGAAGGATGTGGTACAGTTTGTGTCTCAATCGTTCAAAGGTGAGGCCTTAGCCTGGTGGAGATCGTTGATTCAAGCTACTGGAAAGATTCCACTGTATAATATGACATGGGAACAATTCGTTGCCCTCATCAGGGAGAACTACTGTCCACAGCATGAGGTAGAAAAGATCGAATCTGATTTCTTATCCTTGGTTATGAAGAATCTGGATTGCCAACCTTACCTTACGAGCTTTAATACCATGTCAAGATTGGTTCCGTATCTGGTGACCCCGGAACCCAAAAGAATAGCTCGTTTCATTGGGGGTTTAGCCCCAGAGATTAAGGCAAGCGTGAAGGCCTCTCGGCCAGCTACTTTCAGATCTATAGCTGATATATCTTTGTCCCTCACATTGGACGCGGTCAGACAGAGATCGCTGAGGAACACGGATGCCGAGAAGAGAAAGCGTGAGGATGACAACTCACGGCGTTCGGATAAGAAGCACAGGGGAAACAATGACCACAGGAAGGGGTCAGGATCTAGGAAGGATGGGCATCAATCTGGAGAAAAGCCCAAGTGTAAGATCTGCAAGAAACAGCACTTCGGGAAGTGCAGATATGAATCGAATTCGCAGACACAGTCGAGAACTTTTGCATATGGGATATGCAAGTCCAAGGAACACAAGACCTTGGATTGCAAAAAGTTGAAGGACACAACGTGCTACAGTTGCAACGAAAAAGGGCATATCAAGTCCAATTGCCCAAAATATGCAAAGAAAGCTGATGAAGGAAAGAAGACCAATGCTAGGGTCTTCAGGATGGATGCAAAGGAAGCTGTGCAAGACGACAATGTGATTACAGGTACCTTCCTCATAAATGATGTCTATGCAAGAGTAATTTTTGATTCAGGCGCTGATAAATCGTTTGTAGATAAAAAGTTTTGCAAATTACTGAATTTACCTGTAAAAACCTTAAGTGTGAAATATGAGGTGGAGTTAGCAGATGGCACCTTAGAAACCGCCTCAACCATATTAGATGGATGTTTCATATTCATTAAGAACCACTCTTTTCCTTTGTCCCTACTTCCTTTGAAGTTAGCCGGTTTTGACATCGTTTTGGGTATGGACTGGTTATCTCATAACCAGGCCCAGATTGTCTGCAATAAGAAGCAAGTGGTGATCAAGACTTCGTCTGGCGAATCACTTACCATTCAGGGAGATACCCAGTATGGACTGCCTAAGCAAGTGACTATGCTCAAGGCCTCCAAGTGTTTGAAAAAGGGTTGTGTCATCTACATGGCACAAGTGACTATCGATGAACCAAAGCCTAAGATTGAAGACATCCCCGTTGTTAGTGCATGCATCTGTCGTCTTCGTCTTATGTCGAGTCTCGGGTTCGTTGCGGTCCGGAAGAAGGATGATGTCATCATTATTGATGATGACATCATATCAATGACATCATCCATGACATCAAGTGAAGAAAACATGCAAAAATGAAATCAGTTTGTGTGTTCGCTAAAATACAAAATATTGTAAATATATTTGTTAATTTCGCTCCTAGACACACATGAAAGTGATTCCGCCCTAAATCACAAAAGTGTGATTTCGCTCCTGCTGTCCCGTGTCATTTGGGGCGGAATCAGAATGCTATATATAGGTCACCTATGAGCGAAATCAGTAGTTAGAAGAGTTCTTGTATTCCATACCGAGGTGCTGCCGGTGTGACGTTTGCATGTAAACTGTTAAAGATCAATACAAAAGGTGTTTAAAAGTGATTTGCTTGCTGTTTCTACATCAGTTTCTTGTTTTTCCGCACCTGAAACTGATTAAAACTCCTCTGAAAGACTCGTTAAGGTCCGTATACGATCCTACAAGTGGTATCAGAGCCAAGTACGAGGAGTTCTGTCGAATTCAGCTGGATATCATTGTTTTTCTGTCTTCTACACCATTCTTTCTTCATTTCAGAAATTTTTAACGGTCAAAATCGGTTCAAATTTTCACAAATTGTATAAAAGTGACTATTAACAAATCCTTGAAAGTTTCATAGCTAAAATCGACTTAAAAATGGACCAAAATGGACTCCGAGTTGATTCCGCTCGTAATGATCATTCCTGTTTTCACTCTTGAAAGTCTGATTCCGCTCCTAAACTTGCTGTTGATTTCGCTCTTGGCTGCTAAATCTGTGATTCCGCTCCTAAACTTGCTGTTGATTTCGCTCTTGGGATACAAAGTTTTTGATTTCGCTCCTGAATACATAGTGATTCCGCTCCTGAGTACATTGTTGATTCCGCTCCTGAGTACATTGTTGATTCCACTCCTGAGTACAAGTTTGATTCCGCTCATGTGAACATTTTTTTTCCGCTCTTAGTGATCAAAGTCTGATTCTGCTCATCATTGACCTGAAACACGACAAAGTGTCAGTACATCGGGAATATGAGATCATGTGGTTTAAATCGGTTGCATGTAAATATAATGAGTTTGTCGGTTCAGTGGAATAAAAGGTCGAATGAAATTGTTTTGGTATTAATGATTGTCGGCACAAGATTCTATCAGCATATGTGAGATATAGTGCGGCCCAATCACATTTAGTTAAAAATAAATCCAAGTGAAGTTCACGTGAATCTGGTGTATTCAAGTGAAGTCATTTCTGAATACCCTGAAGTTTTTCCTGAAGAACTACCTGGTTTACCACCAGATAGCAAGTGGAATTCAGAATTGACATCATCCCTGGAGCAGCACCAGTAGCAAGGGCGCCTTATAGGTTGGCACCAACAGAGATGAAGGAATTGAGAACGCAACTAGATGAATTACTAGCCAAGGGTTTCATTAGACCTAGTTCGTCTCCTTGGGGAGCACCAATCTTATTTGTCAAGAAGAAGGATGGATCAATGCGCCTGTGCATCGATTACTGTGAGCTTAATAAGGTTACTATCAAGAATAGGTACCCATTGCCCTGAATCGACGATCTGTTCGATCAGCACCAAGGGGCAAGTTACTTCTCTAAGATCGATCTGAGGTCAGGCTATCATCAACTGAAGGTTAAAGATAAAGATGTACACAAGACTGCATTTAGGACTCGTTATGGTCATTACGAGTTCCTAGTGATGCCTTTTGGGCTCACTAATGCACCTGCCGCATTCATGGATCTCATGAATCGCGTCTGCAAACCATACTTGGACAAATTTGTCATCATCTTCATTGACGACATCCTCATCTACTCGAAGAACCAAGCTGATCATGAGAAACATCTTCGATGTATTCTTTCACTACTTCAACAGGAGAAGCTTTACGCCAAGTTTTCGAAGTGTGAATTCTGGTTTCGAGATCCAATTCCTTGGACATGTGGTTAGTGAGAGTGGTATCCAAGTGGATCCCGCTAAGGTGGAAGCTGTCATGAATTGGCAAGAGCTGAAGATGCCCACAGAAATTCGCAGTTTCTTGGGATTGGCAGGACATTATAGGCGTTTCATTGAGAATTTTTCAAGGATTGCTGCACCCCTAACCTCTTTGACTCGGAAGAAAATAAAGTTCGATTGGGGTCCTAAGCAGCAAGAATCCTTTGATATCCTTAAACAGAAGCTAAGCAATGCACCTGTGTTGACATTGCCTGATGGAATAGAAGATTTTGTGGTATATTGTGATGCATCACACACCGGGATGGGATGTGTGCTTATGCAGAAAGGCAAAGTTATTGCCTATGCTTCACGACAGTTAAAGGTGCATGAGAAGAATTACACCACCCATGACTTGGAGTTGTTTGCCGTTGTATTTGCACTGAAGCTATGGAGGCACTATTTATATGGTATCAAGTGTGTGATCTATTCTGATCACAAGAGCCTCCAGCACCTGTTCAACCAAAAGGATTTGAACATGAGGCAACGACGTTGGATGGAAACCTTAAATGATTATGATTGTGAAATAAGATACCATCCTGGCAAAGCGAATGTAGTCGCCGATGCCTTGAGTAGAAAGGAAAGGGTGAAACCCATCTGAATCAATGCCAAGAGCATTGAGATAAAGAACAGTTTGAATGAAAGGTTGTTAGCTGCATAGAAGAAAGCTGTGTTGGAAGCTAACTATCCGAATGAAAAGCTAGGGGTAACTGAGGAGCAGTTATCCCTTGGCAAGGACGGAATTCTGAGATTGAACGGACGAATATGGGTTCTAGTTTATGGAGGACTTCGGGATGTTATCCTCCAGGAATCCCATAGTTCTAAATATTCCGTTCATCCTGGAGCTGATAAGATGTACCAGGATCTAAAGGCAAACTATTGGTGGATAGGCTTGAAGAAGTCTGTTGCTACCTATGTAGCTAAATGTTTGACGTGTGCGCAAGTCAAAGCTGAACATCAGAAGCCGTCAGGTTTGCTACAACAGCCTGAACTTCCCACGTGGAAGTCGGAAATGGTGATGATGGATTTCATCACCAAGTTGCCAAAGACAAGGAAAGGAAATAATACTATATGGGTGATAGTAGACAGACTGACTAAGTCAGCACATTTCCTACCCATAAAGGAGACCTATAGCTCTGACATGTTAGCCCAATTGTACGTGGATAAGATTGTAGCTTTACATGGTGTACCAGTGTCTATTATCTCTGACAGAGATACTAGATACACATCATGTTTTTGGAAAAGTTTCCAACAATCTTTGGGCACGCGCTTAAATTTCAGTACGGCTTACCATCCTCAGACGGACTGACAGAGTGAGCGTACCATCCAAACCTTGGAAGACATGCTTCGAGCATGTGTGATTGACTTAGGTGGTAGTTGGGATAACCACCTGCCATTGATCGAGTTCTCGTATAACAATAGCTACCATACCAGCATCAAGGTTGCACCCTTCGAGGCCCTATACGGTAGAAAGTGCAAAACGCCCGTTTGTTTGGCGGAAGTTGGAGATGTCCAACTGTCAGGACCGGAAATAGTCTTTGAAACAACGGACAAGATTGTCCAGATTCGTGACCGCCTGAAAGCTGCCAGGGATAGACAGAAAATCTACGCAGATCTAAAGCGTAAACCTCTGAAATTCGAGGTAGGTGATAAAGTGTTGCTTAAAGTATCACCCTGGACGGGAGTGATGCGATTTGGTAAGAAGGGTAAGTTAAGCCCGAGATACATAGGACCATTCGAGGTCATCGAATGTGTCAGATCAGTTTCTTATAAGTTAAACTTACCTGAAGAGCTCAGTGGTATCCATAATGTATTCCACATCTGCAATCTGAAGAGGTGTTTCGCTGATGAATCACTAGTTATACCACATACAGATGTGCACATAGAAGAGAGCTTGAAGTTTGTTGAAAAACCTGTGTCGATCGAGGATCGACAGGTTAAGAAGCTTCGAAGGAAGCATGTACCGATCGTAAAGGTTAAATGGGATGCCCGTAGAGGTCCCGAGTACACGTGGGAGGTAGAGTCCACAATGAAAGAAAAGTACCCTCATATGTTTCATAAGCTTGAACGTGTGAAAGAATACTCTAGAGGGACTAAAGTTGACAAACATGAAAAGTATGTGAATATACGTGTTCAAAATGTCAACAGTGAATAAATATACTTTACAATAACCCTACATGATGTTCATACCTTCAAACGAATTAATCATGGATCATACGAAGCTAATTGTGAAAGAAAGTGAGAGATTACAAACCACAGGGGTTAAATGTGTCAACATGTTTAAGTTATACCTCTGAGTGACCTTTTAGCAAACCCGAAGCTTTGTAACGATTAATTATGCTCACTAGAATTCACGATAAAAATTTCATAAAGTTTCGTTATCGTATGAGAAAGTTATGATCAAATTCGCATACGAGGGGTTAAAGCGTCAACGTTGAAAATTATGACTTTTCGGGTAACATGAAGTGACCAAGAACTTAGCAAAGTGGGTATAAGTCATGAACCCCTTATAAGTCAAGTTGAGGGGCTCAAAATGCAAGAAATAAAGTTCGGTTGACCCTTCGAACGACCAAGAGCCAAGTGCAAAAAGCAAAAAGATTTTTAACCTGGAGACAGGCTTAAGGTGGGCCGCGTAGGCCTTGCCAAGGCCTTATACGGGCCGCGTGCGGTCTCCAGATGCAGAAACAACAGGCAGCAGCCTGTTCAGCCCTATAACCGACTTAAAAACGATTTTCCTCTTCCATGGGCGACCCCTACATGCTTTTTAGTCCTTAGGGACACTTGTGGGTGATCAGGGGCACATGATAGGCTTGTTTGTCAACAATCTATTGAATTTTAAGCACTATATAAAGGCCTTATGTTGCAACCTTATGAACACACCTTCCATATGCATTCTTGAAGACTTCTGGAGCTCCAAAGCAGACCCAAGACATTCCTAGTCGTGCATAGGACTTTGGTAAGCACCCTTGACCTTCCTTAATTGAGTTTTTACTTAGTTTTAGCTTAAAAGTCAAACCGACGTAATTACCGTTTGACTTAGCGATTA
Source organism: Helianthus tuberosus (assembly GCA_030545235.1). Lineage (NCBI taxonomy): Eukaryota > Viridiplantae > Streptophyta > Magnoliopsida > Asterales > Asteraceae > Helianthus > Helianthus tuberosus. Next base: position 130,152,976 of record CM060353.1, on the reverse strand, counting down.
ATCATTGATGGTCCAGTGATTAGTCGAATTGAAGGTAGTTATAAGTTGGTAATTATGTGGGCATTAAACCCTTTAAAGGGCACCCTCTGATTCCCACTCTATCTAGACCATTTGTCGGGTCAAAGTTGATTAGAAAAAGTCAACAGAATGCGAATCGTCGAATTAATGCATAATTAACAATACAGAAGGAGTGTAACCTATTTTATCACTCATATAACTTGGTAATAAGTATAATAACAGGTCTAAGCTTGTTTGATCCGACAATTTTCTGTTTAGACCCGGTTCGGAACCGAAAGTCGCAAAACTTTGACTTTTGCTTTGACTTCAGTTCTGACCTGAATTAGTATGATTTGGAAATGCCTTAGAGCTTCCTTAGGAACAGGTTACATGCTAGTATAACCCTCTGTGATTATACACCTTGGTTCATTAGTTATCCAATTAATATGCATGATTCCGTTAATTGCCTATATGTTGACTATCATGCCCTTTTCACCATAAAACGTGATTTTTAAAAATGTAAAAGAGTAGAAACCTTAATTACTGATTTATAAACTTGTACCCAAAATTTGACAACAGTTTGAGGTGTAGATTGAGAGTTATGCTCATTAGCGTAATTAGAAAGCTTTTTAGCGATTTAACGGCATAATTAGCATATAGCCTATTTAAACCCACTTTTTGATATCAAACTTTTTACCCACTGATGTAATATATTATTTTGGGATTTTTTTAAGATTTTTAATTAATTTTAGGCTGAGCATAACTTAGAGTCATAAGCTTGTTTCGGTAATTGTCGGTTTTGCCCTTTTGGGCTATAAATGAGTTTTACATATCTTTTTGACCCCAAACCTTTTGATACTGATTTTATATGATAAATAAATTATTTTAAACCTTCTGGAATAATAAAAATATCAGTTTTCTATATAGAACCCGGAAACGTTTTCTAATCGCCTTTTTAAGCGTTTTAACACATAGTATGTACTAAAACTATTTTAAACATACAAGGGTTGATACCTACTGATATTTTAGGTAAATTATAATATTTTAACAGTAAGCAAAAGTTGTTTAAGTCAGACTTAAGTTTTGAGCTTTTCGACTTATGTGAAATTACCAAAATGCCCCTACGGTGCATAGTTTGGTTATAATTGATAAATTTCACATATATGCATTACCCTACTGTTATAACTTATTAAATTAAGTATTTTTCTGATTAAATCAGACCTGTAACTCAGGTTAATACTTAAACTCTTTTATAACCCTATAAATGACCAAAATACCCCTACGGGGCATAGTTTGAGTTTAAAATTCGTTTCGGGCATAATAAAAGATATCTTACTGATGTCACAACATATTTGAGGCATATTAACTTAGGAAACCTGTATATGGCTCTTATGGTTACCCGTTACGCATTCTTCGCGTTCGGTTCGGTTTATGTAACTAGTTTACGTAAATTGGCCAAAACGGGTCAAACCTTATCATTTTTATCTCAAAATCCAGAATGTGTTTAGATTACACATATTATACAAGTCTTCAAACTTGTCGAGTCTAAATCACATTCTATTCCGGTCTTCGCTTAATCACGCGTTCGAACCGTATCATTCCTTAAAACTAATCGGTCTAAGCTTAAGCTTAACTAAAGACCGTTAGGATTCTAATAGGTTATTATAAACCTTTGTTCCAGAATAGGAGACCCGGTAAAAGCTACCCGCAATTGCTAATTGTGATTTATACTTGCAAAGGTAAATACTTTTAACTTATTTTCCCTTATACGGGCTTGGGGTACGGTATATAAAATACCGCTTGGTCGGGCATTCGACCTTAATCGATTGGTGGTTAAGTATTATCGAGATGACCCGTTTAAATATGTTTTGTTTGCTTAACGCCTTTGGGAGGTTAATGACCATGTCCCGGATATCCTTGGCATCATTTTACGAAATGGCCACGACCTAAGCGCGGGGTGTAGGCGTACACTCGTCAGTGCATAAATGAATAATGTGGTGTGTCTATTGATCTTTAATCCGGCACGAACCGGACTACTGAACGCATAAGGAACACGTAATTCTTTTAAAAGTTTATATATTTAAATAATTATCCCAAGTTATAATTGTGTTGTTTGACTGTAATGTTACCAACCACGTCACGATACTCCCCCACCTGGCCCACCGGTCAAATGTGAAAATATCGGGGTGTGACAACATCATGTAATATAACTTCAGATGGTTATACTACTGAGTAATGTGGTCCTAATGGAAGCTTAAAACATGGGAGAATTAAGCTTGAACGGGTCAGAACTGAAAGTCAAAGAAAAAGTCAAGCTTTTGCGATTTTCGGTTATAAACTGACCTTAGACTATTAATTGCCGGGTTAGGACTGATAAAACATGTTTTAATATTAATTACCAAGTCATTAGAATGTTAAAATATAATTTAGAACTTCTGTTTTATTAATTTTAATCATTTTCAAACATTCTGTCCAGTTTGACATTTTGTCAAACTACTTTGACCCGACAATTTACTAGTCAAACGAGATAATTAGGAGGTGCCCTTTTAGGGGTTAATCACCTACCTTAATATGGTTCCATAACCACTTTCAATTTGATCAGTGGCTGGTCCATATGTAATTAAAATGAAAGTCAAACTTAATTTACGATAAGTTTGACTTCTAGGTAATTAAGCTAATTAAAACGACTAAGCAAGTAATTAGAGGCTTACTAATGGTCCTAGCTGTCTTTTCTACCCTTGAAAGTCTTCTCCTAATGATGCAAGCTCCAGAGACAAGTTCTTATTGAAGTTGTTTGCAAGTGTGCTTGTGAACTCAAGAACTAGTCCCTTTATATAACAATTCACAAGATCATGGATCCTTTCCAGGTGTTAAGGGAGGCCCTAGGATCACCCCAGGTGTCCTAGTAAGTGAATTAAATCGACTTACAGCCCCTAGAGTTGATACAATCAAAGTTAAGGCGGTGGAACAGCCAAAACCCGCACCTGGAAGCCATTTTCTGCGCCGGGCACTCTTAGGCGGGCCGCGTAAGCCATAGAGGGGGCTTACGCGGGCCGCGTGGACCTGCTGAACTGGTAAAACAATTTTCAAAGCTGGCAGTTTCAGTCCCTGATCGTTTTAAACCCTTTTTAACCTTATTGTTGACATATAAGGCCCTTGTAGTCAGTTTGGTGAAGCTCAAGGATGTATAAACTAACTTCGTTAGGCTCGGGTTCGTTAAATATCACTATGAAAGCAAGTTTCATCAAGTTGACACTTATAGCCCAAAGTCTTGAAAACACGCTTAACGATCTCGAAACCACGTGAAATTTATACCACTTATTATTGAGAGTATATTTGAATATTTCGAAGCCTCAGTTTCGTTAAAAGGTCACTCAGAGGTTAGAATCAACATGTTGACACGTTTAACCCTTGTAATTTAATAATCTTCCGATTATTTTCATAAACGACTTCTTATATCCAATCAATCACTCGTTTAAGAATATATTCATCATGTATGGTCATTCAGAGGCACAAGTTTGGCATGTTGACACTTTTAGTCCCTGTGGTTTCATAGTTTCACTGTTTGTCAACTTTAGTCCTTCAAACTCAATCTTTCACACCTTTAGAGTTTAGGACACGTGTCTTTACATAATTGGATACGTTTTTACGTGGTGTTACAATTATTTACATCGACGAATACAATCGACCTCTGTTCTACAACAAGGGATTCAAGTTCCAGTGCTACTCTCTGGGTTATCCACCTTTATCATTTGTCGTGTTAGCTAAATTTATTTGTGTGTTCGTTTGTGTTCGTGAACCGTTCGTGAACACGCTCATTTCTTTAATGAACGAACACGAACATAAAATCTCGTTCGATAAGTGTTCATGAACGGTTCATGAACACATTTATTTCCTTAACGAACGAACACGAACAAGGCCTTGTTCGTGTTCGTTCGGTTCGTTTACAGCCCTATTCATTTATCATTAAAATTGAAATGTTTTTTCATTCATTTCATAGGTAACTGTCATGATGTGGATTTTTGTTTCTTTTTTCCCTTTTATTTGATGATAACGTCAAGTGAAGACGTGGATTGTAACTTTTTTTTTAACTTTTTATGTAATTAAAGTATTTTTATTTTTAATAAATATAATTTCATATATTAAAATAATCCGACACCAGCATCTTATGCTCTATTTTTTTTGACACGTGGAATAAAGGACATGGCTCCATTTGAATGTTAAGTTATCTAATTGTGACAAAAACAATACAAGTAACCTAATTGGAATACTTTTAAAATTCGGTTAATATTCTTTTTGACATTTTCCCAATGCTTTATTATTGTATCTCACTCCTAAGTCCTAACCTTATTGTACGTGTTGGTTTAAAAATAGTTATCAAAAAAGTATTTAAAAAACAAACTTAATTGTATCTCACTCAACCTTATTTTATGATTTCAGTTTGTGATGATTCAATTATTTTAATTATGGTTTCGAGCTAGTCTTTGTAAGAATCATGAGAAATAAGCCTTGTTCTAACAAGAAAAAAAGTAAACTATAATTTTAATATGGTTAACTTCGAAATTTATCGAAAAAATATAACTTATATACACCCACGACGTATTAGTAAATTATCTAAACTTTATGTGGCTGTGGTAGGGTTATCTATTTGCTAATAACATTAGCCTTTTTAAATTCTTTTATTACAATTTGTAGTTTATTACTACTTAATATTTATCAGTTTTGAGTTTCAAATTAGGCTGCCTACCTAATAGGTTTTATTTTTTGTATTCATCCGGGCGAAGGTCAGTCAGAGCGGCAGCCGGTGCCCGATAGAACATCACGTCTGCAAATGCTGGGCTAATGGGTAACCGTCCTTGACGGGGACCCGGTGACCAATGGTCCATGTACATATTGAAAGTCACCATTCAAAAAAAAAAAAATAAGGTTTAAATTTCAAATTATTTCACATTGGATAGGTTGTTCAACTTATATATATATATATATATATATATATATATATATATATATATATATATATATGTATAATTCAAGATATGACATATATATATAGAAATGGGATCCGGAAAAAAACGGTGAGAAGTGTGAAAATGGCTCTTAGAGAGACACGTGGCGTACGCTACAATTCAGGCGGAGGGGCGTTTATGTCTTTTTCCTTTGTTTAACATTTTCCTCCTGTTCTATTCATGGTGTTATTTTATGGGTCAAGTTATTCTACAAATGTTTCTAATTGTAAGAAGTGTAAGAATGATTTATAGAGTAACAAGTGTCCAATAACCTAAAATTAAACTCACTATATCACCACCCAAAACCTAAACACCCCACCCCACCCCACCACCACCCAAAAACCTAAACCCCCCAACCCCCCCCCCCCCCCCACCAACCAAAAACCTAACCCCCCCCCCCCCCCAAAAAAAAAAAAAAACCTTAAAAAAACTAAACCCCCACCACCACCACCACCCAAAAACCTAAACCCCCTCCCCCATCCCCTCAGCAAAAAAAAAAAAAAAAAAAAAAAAAAAAAAAATTATTATTATTATTTTTTTTGGTGGGTGATGGGGGTGGGGGTTTAGGTTTTTGGTGGTGGTGGATGTTTAAGTTTTTTTTTTTTTTTTTTTTTTTGTGTAGTGGGTTTTTTTAGGTTATTGGACACTTGTCACTTTATAAATCCTTCTTACACTTCTTACAATTAGGATCCTTTGTATTTTATCCTAATCCGTTATTTTATGGCGTTGAAACACATTTGACGTTTAGTTAATGTTTAACTTCATAATTTTGGTGGCGTTTTGTTTCTTTTGTTTTTACTATGATAAATTAATCATTTCTTTATAAAGTATTCAAAGTAAATATCATGACGTTAATGTGTTATTACAATCAACACAATTCATTCATAAAAACCGACATACATTACAATAAAAATGAAATTAAACAGATTAAGTTAATACTCATCATTATAAAGGATGCAAAGTAAATATCATGGCGTTACTTATGTTATTACAATCATCACAATCCATTCACAAAAACAGACAAGCATTACAATAAAAACGAATAAAATAGATTAAGTTAATACTCATCATCGGATGGGAATACATACCATGTGGAGAAGGGGTCAGCGATGGTGTTACCGTATGGTAACTCGACTCACCCCCCCCCCCCCCCCCTCCACCTGAGCACCCCACTCACCCTTATATATTTGCCTTTAACCTCTTCTCAATTTCAACTAACCCAACTCATCAACATCAAAATCATATCTGATTCCTTCAAACTCAATAAGAACTCGGCACTAATATATCGTTTGTATTGTTGGTTTTCCCCTTATTAATAAGTTTTGTGTATAACCACGATCAAAATTGAATCCACATATCGTATTATTTGAACATTGTTTCCTATTTTTATTACTTGGCTTCTATCCTTTTTTTTCATGCTTTATTTAAAAGTTTTGTGTATAACCACAATCAAAATTGAATCCAAATATCGTATTATTTGAACATTGTTTCCTATTTTTATTACTTGGCTTCTATTTTTTTTTTCATGCTTTATTTAATAAAGCACAATAGGTTGCCAAGATAAGCTACATCTATCTCGCTATTCTTAAAAGCCATTTGTTGATCCGACCTCTGTTTCGCCTCTTGCAATAAAGTTATCTGTTCCTCAATAGTGCCCGAAGCGATTATTTTAACCACTTTAACTTCTTCAGTCTGCCCAATCCGATGAACACGGGCCATTGCATGCTCTTCTAGAGCTACGTCCAACCACAGTTCCATGAAGTAGATTCTGGTGGCAGCAGTTAGATTTATGCCCATGCCTGCAGCCAGTGGCGAAGCTTCGCCCCCCCCCCCCCCATTTTTCCAAAACCGGGGGAGGGGGGGGGGGGTCGAAACGTATATACCTAAAAATTTTCTATAGGAAAGTACTATTCATAACACTACGCGTCGAAAAGTTCGAGGGGTCGGGCGCCCCCTCGGACGTAGCCTAAGCTGCGCCCCTGCCTGCAGCCTGAAGGTTGGCCAACAAAACCACTGGCACACCCTGTCTTGAAACACCAAATTCTTCAATCACCTTCGCACGTCTTTTTGCACTCATAAGACCAGTGGCGGAACTAGACCTCCAACTCAGGGGTATCCCAAAAATTTTTAGGGGTGTCCTCGTGCTTGTTCAGGGGTGTCCTGTGTATAAAAATCGGAAAAAAAAAATTTACACTACGGGTAAAAACTTGAGCCGTAGCCCGGGCTACGCCCGTTTACACTACAGGTCCGCCCCTGCATAAGACCATCCAAGCGCACGGTCGTGAATCCTGCCTTTTTTAGCGGCTCTTCAAGACAAACTAGCAATGTACGAAATTGATAAAACACGACTGATTTTATAGATGGGTTGTCGGTTGTAGAATCGACTAGAAGGTTCAACAGGGCGGCTCCTTTGGATGAAGGACGTTGACACCAGGATTTCATCATCTCCGGGGTTTGTTTGGGTGGTGGAGAGTATATATCGAATTTTGATAATTGACGGCGGCAAAGAGGGCATAGTGAAACGGAACGGTTTATGACCTTGGTTATACAATTTTCGCAGAACATATGAGAACAAGACGTGATAATAATCTGTGTTGAAGGAGATAGGCAAATCGGGCATTCAAAGGCTTCATCCTCTTGTAGTAGGATGGCAAGCTTGTTAACAAGAACCGGATTGTTCGATGCATCTGAAATTATGGAATGAATATGATTATTACTTGCAAAGAATGAAACTATGTGAACATAATAAAATGAACAGTCACAATTCAAAAGTTGTCACACGAACAAGTAACCTTACATATTGGCTAAACTAGAGATGGAAAATGGGTGGGTCAGGGGGCTAGGTAATGGGTCAAGACATAATTTTGGTATCATCAAATTGGGTCAAGCTGAAACACCTTTTATCCATTTCTTAATAACTAATTACTATGTTTAATATGATTTCGTAAAAGGAAGTTGTCGACTTAACATTATGAACCTTCAATGGATTCGCACTACAAACCCCCCATGAAGTACCCAATTAGGTATAAGTTATAACATAAAGACCTATTAATTGTTTTTAACAAATAAACATGTCAACCCGCGAGCCTATACATCTACCTGAACATGATGTGTTTAGCTATATGCACTTGACCTGAAAGTGACTAAACCCAAACCCGCAAAGTGTCATGTTAGAAGTTCACACCCCTATTGTACTCATAAACTATAATCTTTAGACAATAATCTAGTTTTATAAACAAGGGTGGAGATACAATAGGAAGTTTATTTGGCTAAGAAGGCTAGGGAGTGATCTTGACCATCCATTTAGTTAATCAAGGGCTAAGATTAAATGATGGAAATTGAAGGGAAGAAAAGAGGCGCGAAAGTTTGTTTAGGGGTATTTTAGTCAATGCAAGACAATAGTTTCTCTCTCCTCCAATCCCCCCCCCCCCCATTTTTTAAACGTTAATAACTCTTTCATACGACATTATTTTTTTTATAAAAATTGCACCAAAAAAACGAGCGATTTTTTATCTTTAAAACGAGTATATGTAAGATCCCCTTTTCCATAAATAATAAATTACTTACAAGAGTAATTTAAAATCATTAAAATACCAACTTTGATACATAGTAAATTTTTTTCTACAAAAATTGGGCATGACCCGTTCTTAAAACGAACATGCCCCTGTTTTTAAGATAGACAAATAAATAACATTCTACGATCCGTTCGACATACGACTACCCAAAAGCAAAGACAACAAGTTTTACAAATGTACGACTACTAACAAAGTTGGACAAAATAACAAGTTATGAACCAAAAGTTGAAAATAAGCTAGCGGAAGCGTTTGATATAACAAGACATGGACATATGCTCGCTCCGATTCTCCAAATCACCTAAAGTGAGGATTTACCTACATACAACAACAAAGCTTTAAAAGTTAGATATCATACTTGCTAAATCATAATTCCTTCATTTTAGTTTCATTCATATATGAGCTTGCATCTTTCTTACACTTTCAACTCCCCAATTACTTGGGTTTGGCATATACACTCTTAATGAGAGTTAAGCATACACATTTGACCCGTATAGTTGGGTTAATTGTTTTCAACATGATCTTAGTTCGTTCCGGATAACGGATTGAACCTCATACATTCGCTTTACACTTATGGCCACACGTTCTTGACGAGCGGTACCATTTCATTACTCGACCCGGTTCGACTCGAACCGGTTGGCTTGCTTAGCTTAATATAACCTTTATTAACATAACCAAATCTGCGAAAGATTTGTTGCTTACTTACTAGTCACTAATATCATTACATCATGACTATTTATCGAAATAAAAACAAGATTTAATTAAGGTTTTTGTATGCAACAGAACATACCTCGATCTTGCACACCTTCCGTCTTCTTGGTGCTTGTACCTTCTTCCTTTACGCCTACATTACAACATTCATTCTTTCATTTAGTCTATCAATTCATTCCACCATTTTTCCGTAATACATATACATTAATCTTTCAGGCATTTTATCGAACACTTGGTAGGCATTGTAGTTAAGATACATGGTACAAGTCTATAAAGCATGTTCTTACTAGTTAATCATCACCCAACAATTTCATTCATTCAAATTCACCTAGCTATTTCATTCTACATAAATTTCATTCATTATTCAAGTATCATAACAAGCTTATACACTAACTTCCTAGTTTTATGATTTCACATAATCATCAACCCTTACTAACTTCTTAACAAGTGGGTTTATGCTATAATCCTTTCATGCAACTTAAAATCAACACAATTCCTGTTCTAGGAATCAATTCTAACTAGGATTTCCCACTTTGGATAAAAGAAATCGAATTGGGTTGAACCCTTCTTGTTACAAAGCATAATTTCAGAAAATTGCACTTACCACTTCACTAACTAGGCTTAGATTTTCGAAAATCTTGAGACATGCAACAGATTTGGCTTGAATTTCTTGATCAATTGAGGGAATTAGCAAAAGCAAGGGTTTTCACCCTTTTCTTCTTGTTCGATCGATCCCAGACACACTCACTGTGTTTGGGATTTTAATTTGTTTTTAATACTTTCAAGTTTAATCACTTTTGCACTTTTACCCCCTACACTTAGTTGCTATTTACAACTCTAATCTTTAACCCACATTTAACTATCATTTGCCATAAACTTAATCATATTAAGTTTATTATTTATCTACATTGATCTTTATTGTGTTTTTAAATTTTGGGGTGTTACAAGTCTACCCCCCTTAAAAGAGGTTTCGTCCCCGAAACCTGGTTAAATAACAATTTTAAATGTGCACATACCAAACAGAAAAGGATAATGCTTCCTCATTTCATCTTCCGCTTCCCATGTGAGTTCTGACCCCTTTCTGTGTTGCCATTGAACCAACACTTGTCTAACAGCTTTGTTGCGCAGATTCTTCACCTTGGCGTCTTTAATGGCTATGGGTCTTTCGACATAATTCAACCCCTCTTTCAACTCGATGTCATCGAGAGGTACTAATGCTGTTTCGTCCGCAAGACACTTCCTCAACTGTGACACGTGGAAGGTATTATGAATCCCATCTAGAGTAGGCGGTAATTCTAATCGATATGCAACCTTTCCAACTCGCGCCAAGATTTTGAACGGTCCAATATATCGATGACCTAATTTGCCCCGTTTGCGAAAACGGATTATACCCTTCCATGGGGACACTTTCAGCAGAACGAAATCTCCAGCTTGAAATTCAATAGGACGCCTTTTCTTGTTTGGTTAAGATTTTTGCCGATCCTGGGCTGCTTTCAGTCGAGCTCTTACCAATTTTATCTTTTCATTTGTTACTGCTATTAGATCACTAGGCGCAAGCTCTCTTTGTCCCACTTCACCCCAACATACGGGAGTTCTACATTTTCTCCCGTACAGTAGTTCATAAGGAGCCATTTTAATGCCATTATGGTAACTATTATTATAAGAGAATTCCACTAGGGGTAGATGGTCATCCCAGCTTCCCCCAAAATCTAATGCACACGCTCTCAGCATATCGACAAGTGTTTGAATGGTTCTTTCTGACTTGCCGTCAGTCTGAGGGTGGTAGGCAGTGCTTATGTGTAACCTCGTGCCCACACTCTCGTGAAACTTTTGCCAGTAGCGGGAGGTAAATCTGGTGTCCCGGTCCGAGACGATTGACACAGGTACCCCGTGTCGAGATATGATCTCATTCATATATATTTATGCCATTTTCTCGGAGGAGTAAGCCTCCTTGATGGGTAGAAAATGAGCGCTTTTCGTAAGCCGATCTACGATTACCCATATTGTATCGTGCCCCTTTTTCGTTCTAGGAAGCTTGGTTACCAAATCCATTGTTAGTTCCTCCCATTTCCATACCGGGATCTCTAAAGGTTGCAATTCCCCGTATGGTTTTTGATGCTCTGCTTTCACTTGGGAACATGTTAAGCATTTCGCGACATACTTAACGATATCTGTTTCATGCCCGGCCACCAATAATTGGTCTTCAAATCCTGATACATCTTTGTAGCCCCGGGGTGAACCGAATACCGTGACTTATGAGCTTCTTCAAGTAACGCAGTCTTGACTTCACATAAACGAGGTATCCAAATTCGGCCGAATCTCGTTTTGAGTCCGATCGAATTTTCTTCTAGTTTATCGGTTACACCTTTCAATCTTTCTTTCTTTACATCTTCCGCTCCAAGCGACTTTATTTGGGAATCACGTATCGTCTCGAGTAATCATGGCGTAACTATCATCTTCATGGATCTTACTCGAATGGGAGACGGATATTCCTTTCGGCTTAACGCGTCGGCTACCACATTTTCTTTTCCCGGGTGATAAAGGATATCACAATCGTAATTCTTGATAAGTTCTAACCACCTCCGTTGCCTCATATTCAAGTCTTTCTGCTCAAAGAAATATTTAAGGCTTTTGTGATCCGAATAAATTGTGCATTTCACGCCATATAGATAATGCCTCCAAATTTTTAAGGCAAATACTACCGCTGCCAATTCCAAATCGTGTGTTGGGTAGTTTACTTCATGCAGTTTCAATTGTCGCGAAGCATATGCGATAACCCTTCCCCTTTGCATCAAGACGCAACCTAAACCCTGGTGTGACTCGTCTGAATAGACCACCAGGTCTTCAGTCCCATCTGGTAATGTTAAGACCGGGGGACATGATAATTTCTCTTTTAATACTCGAAAAGCTTCTTCCTGTTCTTTACCCCACACAAATTTCTCTTTCTTCCTCGTTAGTTTTGTTAAGGGTAAAGCTATTTTCGAAAAATCCTGTATGAACCTTCTGTAATATCCCGCGAGGCCTAGAAAACTTCTTATTTCAGTCGGGTTCTTCGGAGGAACCCATTTCATTACGGCGTCAATCTTTGACGGATCTACTAAGACACCCTCCGAATTGATCACATGACCCAGAAACTGCACCTCTCTGAGCCAAAAGGCGCATTTTGAGAATTTCGCGTAAAGTCTCTCCTTACGGAGAACTTCAAGTACTTCACGCAAGTGTCTTGCATGTTCGGCCTTGCTTCGTGAGTAGACTAGAATATCATCTATGAACACGATCACAGATTTATCTAACATGGGTCGGCATACCCGGTTCATAAGATCCTTAAACGCAGCCGGCGCATTCGTCAATCCGAAAGACATGACTAAAAATTCATAATGCCCATAACGGGACCTGAACGCGGTTTTTGGAATGTCTTCTTCCCGTACTCTAACTTGATGGTACCCCGAACGCAGATCTATCTTGGAGAACCAACTCGCCCCTTGCAATTGATCAAAAAGATCGTCAATTCTAGGTAAAGGGTAGCGGTTCTTGACGGTTAGCTTATTTAATTCTCTGTAGTCAATGCACATACGCATCGACCCGTCTTTCTTTTTAACAAATAAGACAGGCGCTCCCCAAGGTGACACACTCGGACGTATAAAGCCCTTATCTAACAAGTCTTGTAATTGTGTCATTAGCTCCCGCATTTCGGTGGGAGCCAATCTATAAGGATCCTTCGCAACCGGCTTCGCAACCGGATTCAATTCGATGCGAAACTCTATTTCTCTTTCGGGGGGAAGTCCCAGCAAGTCCTCCGGAAATACATCTGGAAATTCATTCACTATCTCCACGTCTTCAAGCTTAGGGAAAACTTGTTGGGCATCTACCACGTAAGCTAGGTATGCCCTTCCCCCGTTAAGTGTATACTTCGCGGCTTGAACGAGGGTACAAAGTTTCGCTTCCATCCTTCTCTCGCCTTGTACGGTTAATCGCTTTCCACTTGAAGATTGGATATGTATTGTTTTAGTTTCACAGTTGATCCCCGCTTGGTGTCGGGACATCCAATCCATACCCACTATCATTTTGAATTCCCCCAAAACCATAGGTATGAGGTCGATATCGAATTCTTCATCTTCTATGGTAAATTTGCAATTTTTACAAATCTCATGTAACATATAGATCTTACTATCGGCTATTTCTACTTCTAAAGGCATCGACATTCGTTCGATCTTAAATGAAGGATGTTGTATGATTTCGTTTGAAATAAACGACATAGTGGCCCCGGTATCAAACAAAACATAAACCGGTATGGATTTTAATAGAAAGATACCTGAAACCACATTCGGATGAGACTTAGCTTCTTCGGAGGTGATTTGGAACATCCTCCCTTTCGCTTTAGAGCTTTCTTTGTTCTTTCCCTCCTTCTTTGATCCTTGTTGGAGTTTTGGACACTCCGATTTAACATGCCCCTTTTCAAAACAGCTGAAACAAGTTTTCGGGTTATTTGGACATTGATAGGACGAGTGTCCCTCTTTACCACATTTGTAGCACCCCTTCTTGCCTAACAGACACTCCCCAGTATGAAGCTTGCCACAAGTCTTACAAGGAGTGATACCACCCTTCGACTTATCTTTCCTTCCTTGCTCTTGATACCTTCCCTTTTTAGATGGACTCGAATTTGCATCTTTCTCGCTTGATCTCTTTTCCCCACGTTCTTCTTGCCTCTTAATTTCGATTTCTCTATCCCGTGCCAGATTGATGAGCTCATCTAGGGTCTCACATTTCGAGGGAGTAATAAACTCCCTAAATTCCGCTTTTAAAACCCCGTAAAAGCGATTAATCTTCATCCTTTCAGTCTTCACAAAATCCCCACAGAACTTCATCTTATCCATGAAAGTATTTGATATTTCATTTATCGACTCGTTTTTCTGTCGGAGGCGCAAGAAATCCTCCTGAATCTTATCAATAGCTGACTGAGGACAGTGATATCTCATGAAGGGCTCCTTAAACTCTTGCCAAGACATCGCTTGGAGTCTATCCTCCCCTATTTCTTTACTGTGTGCATCCCACCAATCCTTCGCCTGAAGAGTGAGTTTGCCAGTAGCGAACATCACCTTATCTTCATTATCACAACGACTTCGAATAAATACTGCTTCAATATTTGCAATCCATCTTTGGCATGCGATCGGGTCGATCTTACCATCATACGTTGCGGGATTGCACGCCATAAAATCTTTATACGTGCACCGTCGTTCTTTGCTTTTTCTCTTAGATCCTTTCAGTAGTTCTTTCAACTCCTCAATCTTGCTAGTCATCATAGCATCTACAACTCCCAAAACCCGGCTTTCTACCTCTTGAGCTAATCGTGGGAGATTGGCTTGCATAACCCCTTCCGCTACTTCTGTGACTTTGCTCTCAAAAGCTTCTTGTCTAACCATATCATCGTTATCATCATTATCATCATTAACATTTCTTACTTCGGCCATCTACAAAAGACGTTTTTATTCAAAATTAATCACAAGCTTTCCATATAGTACATACTTCAACTCTTATTTACTACATTCAAAATTGTGAAATTCGCAATCTTGATTATCTAAATTTTATCATTCGACTCGTGTTATTCACATTGTTACTTTCAGTTCTTATCGAATTCGCTTTCATTGTGATCACAGACTGTGATCCTAAGTATCTTATCATCATGTTTATAAGGACCCTATACTATCATCTAATGGTCCTTTGGATCACACGAAACTCCCAAACATGAATACAACAAAATAAAAAGAAATGTTCTGCGGATCGCATTTGTAAAGGCCGTCGGCGATGGCTGGTCATACCGTCGGCGACGGGTCCTAAATATGGGCCGTCGCCCACTTTTGTCCGTAGGCAGGAAGTTTAGGCGTCGGCTGAGTGGGGGCGTCGGCGATGACATGGGAGACCGTCGGCGACGGCTTCCCGAATTACTGAAACGCTGCTGTATCATTTGTTTGTTACCTTGTCTATTTCCTGTGCATATTTCCAGCTATACGGTTCCCGAAATCTCCGTATAGCCTCCCTATCTATTCATCTATAAACTTAGCTTTTATTTTGCATCCGAAACATATTACACATACTATTATTCTTACTGAGAACTTGGCGTATTACCTCATTGGCGATCTTGGAGCGAGCACATTAGCACGAGCCATCGGTTTGAGTTCGAGCGCTAAGACTCTTGCCCGAATCCCTCAAACCTTGGCTCTGATACCAACTTGTAAGATCCGCTTTTCCATAAATAATAAATTACTTACAAGAGTAATTTAAAATCATTAAAATACCAACTTTGATACATAGTAAATTTTTTTCTACAAAAATTGGGCATGACCCGTTCTTAAAACGAACATGCCCCTGTTTTTAAGATAGACAAATAAATAACATTCTACGATCCGTTCGACATACGACTACCCAAAAGCAAAGACAACAAGTTTTACAAATGTACGACTACTAACAAAGTTGGACAAAATAACAAGTTATGAACCAAAAGTTGAAAATAAGCTAGCGGAAGCGTTTGATATAACAAGACATGGACATGTGCTCGCTCCGATTATCCAAATCACCTAAAGTGAGGATTTACCTACATACAACAACAAAGCTTTAAAAGTTAGATATCATACTTGCTAAATCATAATTCCTTCATTTTAGTTTCATTCATAGACGAGCTTGCATCTTTCTTACACTTTCAACTCCCCAATTACTTGGGTTTGGCATATACACTCTTAATGAGAGTTAAGCATACACATTTGACCCGTATAGTTGGGTTAATTGTTTTCAACATGATCTTAGTTCGTTCCGGATAACGGATTGAACCTCATACATTCGCTTTACACTTATGGCCACACGTTCTTGACGAGCGGTACCATTTCATTACTCGACCCGGTTTGACTCGAACCGGTTGGCTTGCTTAGCTTAATATAACCTTTATTAACATAACCAAATCCGCGAAAGATTTGTTGCTTACTTACTAGTCACTAATATCATTACATCATGACTATTTATCGAAATAAAAACAAGATTTAATTAAGGTTTTTGTATGCAACAGAACATACCTCGATCTTGCACACCTTCCGTCTTCTTGGTGCTTGTACCTTCTTCCTTTACGCCTACATTACAACATTCATTCTTTCATTTAGTCTATCAATTCATTCCACCATTTTTCCGTAATACATATACATTAATCTTTCAGGCATTTTATCGAACACTTGGTAGGCATTGTAGTTAAGATACATGGTACAAGTCTATAAAGCATGTTCTTACTAGTTAATCATCACCCAACAATTTCATTCATTCAAATTCACCTAGCTATTTCATTCTACATAAATTTCATTCATTATTCAAGTATCATAACAAGCTTATACACTAACTTCCTAGTTTTATGATTTCACATAATCATCAACCCTTACTAACTTCTTAACAAGTGGGTTTATGCTATAATCCTTTCATGCAACTTAAAATCAACACAATTCCTGTTCTAGGAATCAATTCTAACTAGGATTTCCCACTTTGGATAAAAGAAATCGAATTGGGTTGAACCCTTCTTGTTACAAAGCATAATTTCAGAAAATTGCACTTACCACTTCACTAACTAGGCTTAGATTTTCGAAAATCTTGAGACATGCAACAGATTTGGCTTGAATTTCTCGATCAATTGAGGGAATTAGCAAAAGCAAGGGTTTTCACCCTTTTCTTCTTGTTCGATCGATCCCAGACACACTCACTGTGTTTGGGATTTTAATTTGTTTTTAATACTTTCAAGTTTAATCACTTTTGCACTTTTACCCCCTACACTTAGTTGCTATTTACAACTCTAATCTTTAACCCACATTTAACTATCATTTGCCATAAACTTAATCATATTAAGTTTATTATTTATCTACATTGATCTTTATTGTGTTTTTAAATTTTGGGGTGTTACAGTATACTATTGCTATATTTTCAAAAAAAAATAATTTAAAAACCTAGTTGCGTAAAACGCAATAGAAAAACCCCCAGTTACGTAAAATGAAATGAAAAAAAACCCTAAAAATGACATTTTTCTAAAACGCAATGCACAAAAACACAAAGAAATGTCTTATTTGTAAAACGCAATGGCCAGAAAACACAAAGAAATGTGTTATTTCTAAAACGCAATAGCCTAAAAACTCAAAAGAAAGTGTAGTTTCTAAAACGGAATGGACTGAAAACACATAAAAATGTGTTTTACCTAAAACGCAATGCACCAAAAAACACAAACACATGTCTTATTTCTAAAACGCAATGGCCAGAAAACACTTAAAATGTCTGTTTTCTAAAACGCAATCGACTGAAAACACATAAAAATGTGTTTTACCTAAAACGCAATGCACAAAAAACACAAAGAAATGTCTTATTTATAAAACGCAATGGCCAGAAAACACTTAAAAATGTCTCATTTCTAAAACGCAATGGCCTAAAAAAACAAACGAAAGTGTTCTCTGTAAAACGCAATGGACTGAAAACACCTAAAAATGTGTTTTTACCTAAAACGCAATGACTAAAACACTTTAAAAATGTGTTTTTCTAAAACCCAATGACCAGAAAACGCATAAAAATGTCTTAGTTTTAAAACGTAATGGCATAAAAACACCAAAGAAAGTGGTATCTCTAAAACGCATTGAACCAGGACAATAGTTGTCTGTGAATTGTCTGAACCAGGAATGCAGTTCTAAAACACAATGGCATAAAACTGTCTAAGAATGCAGTTTTCCAGAGACAAATTTATAGAAAATTAATTTTTCTCATGCAGCTCAACCCCAGCCAGGGGCTCTACCCCTTAGACCCCGCCAGGGGCTGCCGCCCCTGGGACCCTGCTACCAGGGGCTGCCACCCCCGGACCCCCGCTAAGATCGTAAAACGCAATGACTAAATAAAAAACCCAGATCATGAAAATGAATTTAAAGAATTTCTTACATGGATCGAAGCCGATTTCTTCATCGATTGACGAAATTTGAATGATAGAAACACTTGTCAGCGATTGAATCGAACGGATCGAGTGATTATCTTCAAAATCACGGGAAAAAACGAGATTTTGAATGAAATTAAACTGGGTTTTCTTCAAAAAAAGCTGAAGAACACGTTGATCGGGTGTTTGAATCATTGATTGATGACGAAAATCGTACTATAATGTAGTGATTATTGAGATAGTAAGTGAAGAAAAGGTTGGAGATGGTGGGTTTTGAAAATGGTGGGTTTTGAAGTAACTGGGGAGAAGAAGGAAGAAGAAGAAATGATGAGATTGACTAAAATACCCTTTCTCTTTATTTTAAAATTTGTTACATGTCATAATCCTATTGCTTCCTATCCTTCCTAGCCAAAATAAACTTCCTATTTGATATTTTCCCTTATAATCAAAACAATTTCGTAGGTTTCTATGCATTAATATTTACATACCCGAATCAACATGTTATATGCCCTTAACTATAAGGTTTTATTAGAATAATTCCTCTACATGCAGCAATGGAATAACATCAATGATATTTAGCGTCTAAGTGGAAAAGTAAATAAAGTGAAAATAATTACCTTTAAAGTTGGAGATTGGAATTGATGCTAAAACATCTAGAGGAACCAATTCTGAATGTGTGCATATTTGGCGAAGCCGGTGCTTATAACCATCGAGTGATTTTTTGTTACACTCCCTTTTGCAATATAATTTTCAACATATATCTTGGCCCTCGCTTCAACATCATCATACAATTTTCGCTCCTCTGCAGAAAGCGACACATTGCACATATGGATCGTCTTTGGAGGCAACACAATATGAATCTTTTCTTTTGTACGCCTCAAAGAGACCGTTGCCATTAACGCCTAACATATTGAAAGAAACAACATTTTTAGAAGCTCGTTGTTATGATTGGGTCAATACAAGTTATTAATTATCCATAACAAGTCAAATGTGCTAAATCAAAAATATATTTTAAATAATTAGATTACCAATAATACTGTAATGATATAATTTCTTAATCACTTGTAACACATCTAACTATCTGTAGAAAACCAATACCAACCCGAGCCATTTCGACCCATAGTAAAAGGAACCCATTTGAACCCAAAACAACTCCCACATTTTCCCATATCTAAAAATATAACAGGCCTCAAGTCTAAAGGTCGCCTGATGTGTGCAAAATACAACATATAAATTACATCAAATGAGGCATAAAACTAACCCATTTTTAGTACTAATGTTGGAAAAGTGTGTTTTTGTCTTCCTTTTGAATTTACATGATCAAATGAGCTTAAACGAGCAAAAGAAACAAATATACAACAAAAACCAACATAAATACAAAGAAAAGGAATAAACGTGACATGCCTGATCCCTCGACAGCATCCCCAAAAGCAAAAACAAGAAACCGAAGACTGACCACGGGCCGTGCCCACTGGACACGGGGGCGTGGTCAGGTGTCTACAGAAAGGACAAAGCTGTTGAAGCTTCTACACCCACCACGGGGGCGTGCCCAGCTCAGCACGGGGGGTGGCCAACGCTAAGATATGCAGAATCTTGCAAAATCTTGGTAGTACAGATACGCTTCTGCCCACGGGGCCGTGCCCAGCGAACACGGGCCGTGTGGAGCCCTATGCTAACAAATGCAATTAATGAAGGAAGAGAAATGGATGGTCACGGGGGACACGCTATAAATAGGGTGTTTGACTCACTTCAAAGGCATCCCTTGGCAAACCACTACTCTCTCACTTTGCCACCACTACACCACCAACACCCACCACCATCATCCATCATCCATCATCCACCTTTAGAGTGTGTAGTAGTGTCGGGATCCAAGATTCATCGTAAGAGTTCTTGTCAATCAAAGGCCTTGTTTGGCTAAATCTCTTACATCACTTGGTGAAGACAAGTCTTTTATGTATTACTTTTTATTGTTAATCTTTCGGCACTTTTTATTTGGTTTTGTATTACTGACTTTAATAACTAGTTTCTTATGTTGAAGGTGAATTTTCTTTATCATTTGTCCGTGGTGTCTTGGCATTACTTTACTGTCTATATAAAGTAAAAGATTTACACCATTCATATCTCTACGGTCTATATAGAGGTATGTTGGCTACCTGGTCGGGGGTTAAGGGAATGGTTTTGTAAGGTTCTTGCCTTATTCAGTGTATAGATCCTGCAAGGACCTGAGTCAAGCTTACTAGAACCTCCTTCAATACCCACTGGTATTGGATGGCGGGGGTGCAAATGGCTTGACCCCCTCATATGTAAACTACTATTAATACATTAAATCGGTTACTTGGGATTGTATCCCTGCTGACTCAAACTACTTAACCGAGGGTAACGTCACATTCAAAAGAGGGGCCTACCACTTTTCGAATTAATAACTTAATTAATTATCTTTCAATATTCCGACCCTTTGGGATTGTATCATTGCTGACTCAAACCACTGGGTTGAGGGTAACGTCACCTTCAAAAGAGGGGTCTACTACTATAACTAAGATAATCTCTTAGAAAGTCCGAAAGTGCAAAAATCATCAAAGGATACTTAAAAGGCGAGTCGGATCCAAGTGATTCATCTTGTCTATCTGTTTTTATTTTATTTTTATTTCTGCGTTTTTAGTTTTATTTTTCATGTTTTAAACCTTTTCTCAAAATTTTAGATTGATTAGACGTTGAGGATAAACCGGTACTAAAAGCTCTTGTGTCATTGAACGACCTCGGTATCTTACCAACGCTATACTACGCTCACGATGAGTGCACTTGCCCAAGTGTGTGTTTAGTGTTAGTAGAATATCATGTTTTATAAATTTAAAACTTGTCTAATGCGTAAAATGGGCTTAAAATATCAATAAAAATATAACACACTCGACACGCACCATCGCCACATAATTATTCTTTTTACCTATTTAAATAATTAGATTACCATGGATATTGTAATGATACATGTCCTTAATCACATGTAACACATCCAACTATTTCTAAAAAAACCAATATCATCCCGACCCATTTCGACCCATAGTAAAAGTAACCCGTTTGAACCCAAACAACTCCCACATTCTGCCATCTCTAAAAGCATAATAGACATCAAGTCTAAAGGTTGCCACATATTTATAATTTTACCTGCAGCCTTGAGGGCCCATTTGCATTCCCTCTAGCAATTGGGCATTGCACCAAGCCATCCCAATAGCTTTTAGTAAAAAATGGTAGAACCTTAAGAACACCATGGGAAAGAATAAATCCATTGAAACGGTGTCCCAGTCACAACCTATCTAAATCTTGAATTCAACTTAGTTAAAACAACACTTTTTTTGACCCATAATCCTTAATTATATGCGACACTTCATCCAATATGATACGCCACCACTCCATTCTCTTTAAGGGATGATGCCACCAATCATCTTCCCAACTTAATGTGCCATATGTTGTTAACACTATATCATACTTTTGAAGCTCGGAAACATCTTGAGTCCTTTGCCCATAGTACAAATAGGATTTCAACCTTTTACATTTAATGTGCTCTGCTAGCTGGGTTTGCCAAGTTGCAACCCCAGACGGTGGAGAAATAATTAATGTGATTTTTGGGGCAACCTGGCCTGTATACTCATCTGCTTTCCGTTTTCTACTACCCCTTCTTGATCTTTCAAGAGTCGGGTTAACAAATGTCCCATTTTCAACTTCGGCTTTTACATCATTTGAAGCAGTATATTTATCCAAAGCGATCAAAGATAGAATAGTGAGAGTTTTACCCAATCCTGTGTCGTCTGCAAAGATCCCACCACGTAACGGGTCAGGGCGTCTATCAGTATGGTAATCCGTTAAGACGTTCATGTAACCATGGTCGTTATGCTCACAAAACGGTGGCAATTCATCTGAGTTCTCACGGTGGTACAACCAATACAGGGCTTGTTTTTGGTGGAGAAAAAGATCAAATAATATAATATCTGATGGTGGATCGATTACTCCACTGACTGCATTTTGACTCAGATTCTTGCCAACCAACTTAAATATCTCATCCAAATTACTCTTTTTCCTCTTATCTTCCACTACAACTGCCTTAGAACTACTGCACTGCGTATTCGTTTCAGACAACACACACAACCCTTTTCTCAAGAACGCCAATCTAACGGTTTCAAAGGCTTCCGATTTGGCGAAAACATGAACAAGACAGGGGATAGTGTAGTGAACGAAATGTTCAGGGGTTTCAGGTAAACTTCCTTCCACATGAACCAAATTGGAGTCGATTAAAGGGGCAAGCACATCATCTGCCTTCTTTTCAATACAGCCAACCTCAAATCCTAGAGCATCGAAGACTTTAATGGCGTTTGGATCATAGCGATGAAGGGGTTCTCAAAAGAGAACGACCTTCTCGCCGCCACTTATACCGCCGCGATAGCCCTGTAGTCCAACAATGGACTGACGGTGACGATGATAGTAGATCATCATCTTCGTCGGAAACGAGAGCCGAATGATCAAGACTCATTTCGCACATTCAGGAGACAAGATTCCGGTCACTAACAGCTTAGCGATGATAATTGATGAAACAATTGGTAACCCGCATGTTGCGGCGGAGTTGACAATGCACGATAAGAACATGATATTTTTAATAGGTTGTGGCTCAAATTTCTCTAATTGGCCAAAAAGATGGTTTAGTGACAAGTCGATATACTTCACTGTCACAAGTGTGGTCGGTTCTTCCCCTGCCTCTGCTCAGCCTATAACATGGAGATGTAAAATTTCAACTAAGGTTGTATTAAAAAAAAGAAGTAAGAACTACTAATTACCTGAGATTTAGACTGCGCGTATAAGAAGCGCATAATGCGAGCACATCGATTGATTTTTTCACGAAATAACCGTTGGATTCCGGAAATGATAGCTCAAACTTACACATCCAGTCTAAATCAACAACTCGCAACCATATAAGAACGCAGAAACTTATCAACAGAAGAATAAACTCTTCACATCATGTAAGAACTAACAGGATGCCATATTCTGTTGCACTCGAATACATTCTGGAAATGGTAATTATAGAATTATATAACTACTCTAACACTAAGTTTGGGATTTAACATATGACCCACCCTTACAGACCATCATATGGCATGTATGATCTCACCACTACTATCAATATCAAATTTATGAGGATCGGAGCCGAAATCATCAAGATATCCTCATCATGTCAATATCATAAAGGCCAACAAGTGGAATAGTGGCTTCAAATATTATCTGCATGATCACATTCACACTCTGCATTGGTTGATCAGGCTCATCGAAACTGGCTTTTCATTATCTTATTTTTATCCATTTGATTTGCAGGGAGGTTCTTTGAAAACCACTCATCTTATTTATCCCTGCCAATGTGATACTCTGTTGAAATGTACATCTTTAGTGCATAGTACCGATCGTTAAAAAAGTGAACTTTTTTCATGACAATATGGGTAACAGGTCAAAATGTGTCCTTTTTTACAGATTCAAATAGGCCCACAAAAACTGATCTCTTTTTATAAATAATTAGTGTGGCAGGTATAATTAGCATATTATTTCGGGTAGGGATAATGTACATTAATTCAGAAGTGTGAGAAGTGTGAGAAGTGTGAGAAGTGTATTATAACACTATATATAACACTATATAACACTATATAACACCATATAAACACCGTATATCACTATGTAACACCATATAACACCATATAACACTATGTAATACTATGTAACACCATATAACACTATACATCTATCATAGACATGCTATCAGACAAAATATAGTGTTATATTTGTGATATAGTGTTATATAGTGTTACATAGTGTTATATGATGTTATATGGGGTTACATAGTGTTATACGGTGTTTATATAGTGTTATAATGCACTTCTCACACTTCTAGATTAATGTACAGGATCCTCTACCTATTATTTCAAAAATATTTAAACTTTTGAATAAAATGATCAATGAGGTTATATGAAAGAACCTATTTTGTTCGATCCTCTGCTATCACTTCTCGGAATCCTGCATCGATAAGCATCTAAAGTTAAAAAAAGAATACACATAATACGTATATATAAACTTTCAAAATGTTTTCTATTCCAGAAGAGTTCTCGGCATAACTATATGCTTTGTGCACCAAAACGTGCCTCACTCTCACTCACCACAACATTAAACTTATAAAAAAGTAACCCTATATTCTACAAAGAGAAAAATGAAAACTAAAAACTTGAGACTGAATTATAACAGAAGAACCAAGTATTTTACACAAAGAAAAGCACAAGTTACAATATATGGCAACAGCCAGTTACCTAAGTTAGCCAACACCCTTTTCCATTCTCTTAATCCTGGACATCAGGTTGCAAGTCACCCAAAGTGCATCTATAAATGCGGGAAAAGTTGTAAATAACCAAAACTTCTGCAAGACTCAAACACATAAGTTAGCGTTTCTTTTTAACTCGCAGTGAACCACGAAACAAAGTCTAATATATATCATAATACAAATACTAATTTTACATGTTTCATAGCAACAATTTCTCTACGATTACCTCAAACTACTCAAAACCTAAAATTCAAACTAAACAACTTCAGCTGCTACTCAATCCTATACAGTGACATCACTTTGGTTTTTTTTTTTTGTTATGAACTCACTGAGAGATCATATACACATGATTCAGTGATGTGTGAATATGTATGGCCAATTATGAATTAACAAATTCTTACAACAATTGATGCATTTGAAGAATTACCTAAATTTACATGGTTGAACACAAATTAGTAAAAAAAATCAATGTATTTTGATAAGGACTAACTTAGATGATCCAGATAGTGTACTCGGAAGTTGTGATCAAGTTTCATGTGACTTGCAACAATGATAATAGTGGTATTAGAATGTAAGTTCCACTGATTAACAACATATTTTATGAGTAATGTAACAACAAAAAGGAAAGGCTGGTTACTGAATTTGGTGTTGCCTTCGGTGAACTATCAGAAAGGATGAGAGCGTGAGGATGGATAAACCCTAGAAACTGAACGGATGCACGACCGCCGGCGACTACTCGGACATGGGATTGGAATAAAAACGGTTGTGGTTCCCATTAGAATCATTAAAATAACTGATGCAATATTCGTTAGCAATCAAATTGGATCAACAAGAGCAGGATTGGGAATTCTCTCTTTATTCAATAATCACTGATCAATCGACAATGAAACGTACAGAGGATATAAAAGAAATTACATCCTATAAACTAGGAACTGAAATACGACTAAAACTCTAACAGAAAATTAGAGATAAACTGATAAACACAAATAGAAAATTAAAGATAAATAAATAAATTCAAACGGGGAGAGAATTCCAGCTGGGTTGCGATTTAGCCACGCTCATCATCTGGGCTGCGAACCTGGGCTGACATATCTGGTAAGCGGACTGATGGGCCTGGGTCTGAGCCGAAGGCTGCATCATCCCCTCCGTCTTCGAAAGGACTCGTCCTCGAGTCAAAAGGATCGTCCAAACTTGGCAGAAACGGAGATAAGTCAGCGACATTAAATGTAGCAGAGACGTTATAGTGACCCGGCAAGTCTATCTTGTAAGCATTGTCGTTAATACGTTCCAGAACTTTAAAGGGCCCATCTGCACGAGGTTGTAACTTGCTAGCTCGACCCCCCGGAAAACGCTCTTTGATCAAATGTATCCATACTAGGTCACCCTCTTTAAAAACCACTTTCTTCCGTTTGCAGTTGGCCCGTCGTTGATACACAATATTGTTATTAGTAATCTTGTCACGCACCTGTTCATGAATAAGCTTGATCTGATTGGCACGGGCTTCCCCATCAGCACTGTAATGTTCAATGGCTGGTAAGGGTGCAAGGTCCAACGGTGTGAAGGGATTACGACCATACACTATAAGATAAGGGCTCATTCTCGTCGATCGGTGAGATGACCGATTATAGGCGAACTCCGCCTGAGGCAGCACTAGATCCCATTGCTTCTGATTATTCCCCACTAGACACCTCAACAAGTTTCCAAGACTGCGATTAGTTACTTCAGTTTGCCCGTCACTCTGAGGGTGGTGTGCACTACTAAAATTGAGACGAGAGCCCAGTTTCTTCCACAAGGTGCGCCAAAAATGACCAATGAATTTGACGTCCCGTTCTGAAGTTAACGTTTTGGGGATCCCATGTAGACGAACGGTCTCTTGAAAATACAAGTTTGCTATTTGTCGGGCATCGTAAGTCTTAGCACACGGAATGAAATGTGCCATTTTGGAGAACCGATCGACCACGACCATCACCGAGTCCTTCTGTCTCTTTGTTTTTGGGAGGCCGACGACAAAGTCGAGACTCACGTCCTCCCACGGCCCGTCGGGTACCGGTAGGGGGTGTATAGGCCTGCGTTGGTATGCTGCTTCTTAGCAATGTGACACGTACGACAGCGATCAACAATTCTGGTCACATCAGAACTCATTTTTGGCCAAAAAAATCAATCTTTCACTAACTTGAGAGTTTTATCTCTGCCAAAATGACCTGCTAATGCACCTTTGTGGCCCTCAAGAATGATTGCATCTCTGAAAGAACACTTAGGTACACATAGCCGGACCCCTTTAAATAAGAAGCCATTAATGAGGGAGTGGCTCAGTGTTGGTGCAGTCCGGCAGGCTTCCCAAATAGCTGAAAAATCTGGATCAGCTGGGTATAGGGTGCACAGATTATCAAACCACTCGACGTTGACCTGCAACGATGTTAAAAGTGCGTTCTGTCGGCTAAGGGCATCTGCTACGGTGTTGGCAGCACCGGATTTATGGCGGATCACAAAAGAATAATCCTGCAAGAGCTCGACCCACTTAGCATGTCGGGCATTTAGCTTGTGTTGTCCCTGGATGAACCGGAGAGCCTGATGATCTGAAAACAAAATAAACTAGGAGTGGAGTAAATAGTGCCTCCAATATTCAAGGCTGCGAATAATCGCGTAGAATTCCTTGTCATAAGTGCTGAATTTCTGTTTGGCTTCACTCAACTTCTCGCTGAAAAAGGAAACTGGGCGACCTTCCTGACTTAGAACTCCCCCTATACCGAGGCCCGATGCGTCGCATTCGACTTGGAAGGCTGCTTGAAAGTTTGGCAGCGCTAAAACTAGAGCTCTGGTGACACATTGTTTTAGTGTTTCGAATGATTGTGTTGTTGCCGGTGTCCAATGAAAGGAGCCCCTTTTAAGACACTCAGTAATAGGTGCCGCGATGGCACTGAAATTACGAATAAAACAACGGTAAAATGAAGCTAAACCATGAAAACTCCGTACCTCGTGCATGTTTATTGGAACCGACCAAGTGAGAATAGCATCCACCTTCGTTTCGTCCATCCGGATTCCATTTCCTGACACATGATAACCCAAGAACATAACTTCTGAAGAAAGGAAACAACACTTTTCTTTGTTCGCAAAAAGCCTTTGTTCGCGTAGAATTGCGAAGACTTCTCGCAGGTGACGTAGGTGTTGAGGGAGGTCTCTGTTAAAGACAAGGATGTCGTCAAAGTATACTACGACACAACGCCCAATTAATGCTTTGAAAATGTGATTCATAAGGCGCATAAATGTACTCGGAGCATTGGAAAGGCCAAATGGCATCACCATCCATTATAAGAGGCCGTCACGTGTTTTGAAAGTTGTTTTACACTCGTCCCCCGGCCACATGCGGATTTGATGGTAACCACTTCGAAGGTCTATCTTAGAAAATATTTGGGCCCCATGTAGTTGATCCAGGAGATCTTCAAACCGTGGTATAGGGAACCGGTATTTAATAGTAATCTTGTTGACAGCTCGGCTATCCACACACATTCGATAAGTTCCGTTAGCCTTTGGTACGAGCAATGCGGGGACTACACATGGGCTCATGCTCTTTCTAATCAGCCCCTTTTCTAAAAGTTCATTCACTTGCCTTTGGAGCTCCTCATATTCTTTAGGATTCATACGATAAGCCAGCTTGTTTGGTATGACTGCACCGGGTAGGAAGTCGATGCAATGTTATATTTTCTGGACGAGCGGTAGACCTGCTGGAATTTCTGAAGGAAAAAATCCACAAATTCTTTAAAGAGGGGCTGTATTTCCAAGGGTGGTGTAGGCACAGCTGGGTTAACTTTGGCTATAAGTAGGGCAAATACGAATGGTGGTTTAGTGGCACGTGTATAATCCAGAAAGGCTGATTTGTTGAGCACTATGGCCTTGGTCATAGTGTCTCACATGTCGAGGGGAGCTAGAATAATGTTCACGCCGTCCTTCTTGAATGAATACGTGTTATTGAACCCGTCATGTTTCGTTCTCCGATCATACTACCATGGACGACCTAATAGAATGTGGCAGGCATCCATAGGTATGACCTCGCACCAAATTTCATCCGAGTAGCGATTGCCCATGCTAAACTTGACCAAACAACGTTGGGTCACCTTCACAATATTCCCCCTTTTAAGCCAAGTAAGCTGGTATGGTTCGGGGTGCGGTTCTGGTGTAAGCCCCAATTTTTCCACCATGCTAGTAGCTACCATATTTTCACAGCTACCGCTATCAATGATAATTGTACATACCTTCCCCTTTGCTGTGCAACGTGTATGAAAAATATTATTTATGAGCCAAAGGGTATCGTCACCGGTTCGCGCTGCAGGGGTTGCGCTAAGAGTTCGCTGGGCGATGATTAACTCTCCCTGGTCTGGGAGAATAACTTCTTCTTGTTCTTCTGCTGGTTGATTTGGTTCAGTGTCATAAACCGGTGTTGTTTCTTCCATGAGTGTAACCATCTGGGTGTTGGCGCAATCGCGCGCGAAGTGCCCAGGCCTCCGCACTTGAAGCATCTCTGAACCCGGCCCGTTGAGGGGGCAGTGCCGGAAGGCGTATCAGCTTTGATTGGGCCGAAGCGACTTCCCAATGCTGCTGCGGTTGGGCCGGCTTGCTGTCCATCGGTCTTAACCGAGCTAGGCTTTAGGGGTGTCTTGCTTTTCCCCTTCTGTTGTTTCTCCACCTTGAGAGCTAATTGACAAACATCCAAGTAGGTCCAATAGTGTTGCAATTGGACTATGTCTGCAATATCTGGTCGCAAAGCTCCTAAAAACCGGGCAATAATCTGCTCCTCTTCGACCCCACACCTCATACGAAGTCGATCAAACTCCCTAATCAGTTCTTCAACAGTGGTTGTTTGCTGGTTCAAATTGTGGTATTCCAGGAAGGCTTCCTGGCGATAAGTGGGTGGCAAAAAATTTTCTTTCAAGAGTTTTTTCATCTTGTCCTAGGTTGTGACCCGAGACCTACCTTCCTGCACGCGTTTTTTCTTCACGTGTTCCCACCAAAGCAAGGCATATTTCTTGAGTTTGATGGTAACCAGTTTGACCTTGTACTTGTCGGGAATGTCCCGCAGGTCAAAGACCCGCTCCACCGTGTGGAGACAATCAATAAATTCATCCGGTTGTGCTCTCCCGTCAAACTCCGGTAACTCGATCTTGATTCCCAGACTCCGTAACGGGTCGGCTGGGGGATCCCTATGCTGGTACTAATGTTCTCTTCCAAACACATTGTACACGTTGGACTCGTAATCCCGGATGACTGAATCTACGTCTGTTGGTTCGTAGTCATCCCCGTGATGCAGCTCCAGATCCCGGATCCATTGCTGGAGACCTCTTCTACGTCTCGTGGATCACGTTGGATGTCATCGTTGCCTCGGTCGGCGTATCTACGATCGAATCGATGGTTGCGTCTTCCACGTTCTGCCATGCCTGAGCTCTGATACCAATTGATGCAATATTCGTTAACAATCAAATTAGATCAACAAGAGCATGATTGGGAGTTCTATCTTTATTCAATAATCACTGATCAATCAACAATGAAACGTCCAGGGGATATAAAAGAAATAACATCCTATAAACTAGGAACTGAAATACGGCTAAAACTCTAATAGAAAATTAGAGATAAACCGATAAACACAAATAGAAAATTAAAGATAAATAAATAAATTCAAACGGGGAGAGAATTCCAGCTGGGTTGCGATTTAGCCAGGCTCATCATCTGGGCTGCGAACCTGGGCCGACATATCTGGTAAGCGGACTGATGGGCCTGGGTCTGAGCCGGAGGCTGCATCAATAATAATCATTGAATATCAAAAGAAACTTGGATGAGGCGAATGATGTTTTTTGGGATTCAAGATCTGAAGAGTTCGCAGGTTCTAGGGTTTTGCACAACAGCGTTGATCAAATGAACGATTCACAGGATGTACATTGTCGCGGGATTCATCCGCACAAAACCCCTAACAATCATCGGAGGCCTAGCCTTGACCGGAAATGTTGAACCCTGATTCAGGCGATACACTGTGGGAGCTGAAGGTTTGGAAGAGAAAGAGAGAGAAAATGTTTCATAGCTTTGGAAGAGAATGATCAGTCATATATGGATTTTGGAGCATCACCAAAGTTACAATATAAATATTCCCCACTAGTGTCTTAAAACTTTGGTGATTATACCATTTCAACCCCTCTAAACATGCTTCATTTTCTTGTACATGTTGTTATAAAGTTTGTACGTGATGTATAATTACATTTCAGTACATTAGATTTTCTTTAGATAGTTATAATTGAATATATATATATATATATATATATATATAGTAGGAGTTGGGTAGAAAGTGTATTTTTCCTAGAAAGTCTAGGAAGCAATGAGAATTGGACATGTGGCATTGAGGTATTTTAACTAGAAGGGCAATTATGTAATGTCACATTTTAATTTTATTTTTGGAATTTATATTTCATTAACTAACATTGCATGATCTCGAAGGTAACTGATTATGTCCATGATTTTCGGAATTTTGGTTGTGTTTCGAATCCAAATCTCATTCAAATCATATGTATATACAATTCTTTCTATCATTTTCTTCTTCACCAGCAGTATTCGTATTCAATAAATTTTTCAGAGAGAAAAATCATGGCTTCAAACACACTTGTTGATTGTGGAGATGGTTATTAACATTTAACTGCAAAACCATCAGCTTGTTCTTGGTGATGTGTTTTAACAGCAAGCAGATTCATACAGTTGTGTTTTAGTATTCAGATTCATACAGGTGTGTTTTAACAGCAAGAAGATTCATACAGTTGTGTTTTAGCATTCAGATTCATACAGTTGTGTTTTAGCATTCATGTTGGTAATGCTGGAGGATTTGTTGACGCTGTGTTTTATTATTCAGATTCATACAGTTGTGTTTTAACAGCAAGCAGATTCATACAGTTGTGTTTTAGCATTCAGATTCATACAGTTGTGTTTTAGCATTCAGATTCATACAGTTGTGTTTTAACAGCAAGCAGATTCATACAATTGTGTTTTAACAGAAAGCAGATTCATACAGTTGTGTTTTAGCATTCAGATTCATACAGTTGTGTTTTAACAGCAAGCAGATTCATACAGTGTTGTTTTAGCATTCAGATTCATACAGTTGTGTTTTAACATCAAGCAGATTCATACGCTGTGTTTTACCATCCATGCTGGTAATGCTGGAGGATTTCTTGACGCTGTGTTTTAACAGCAAGCAGATTAATACGATGTGTTTTCTTGATGTGTTTCTTCATGAAGGATAGAAGGAAGAGAGAGAGAGAGAGAGAGAGAAAGGGAGAGAGAGAGAGAAAAAAATCGCAAGAAATGTGGGGTGGTTATGGAATGACAATTATTTCCATATTTAAAATAAGCTAAATGACATATCTACCCCAGATTAATTAAATAATCCTATTTTTAAGAAACACATATTACCAAAATACCACCAAGATGATCTCAACCATTAAACACACCCATTGGATGGCCCAGATCGCTTCCTAGACTTTCTAGGAAAAACACACTTTCCTTAGGATCCCCACCATATATATATATATATATATATATATATATCTAGAGAGTTAATTGCCCGGATGGTCCTTGTGGTTTGTCATTTTTTCATGTTTAGTCCCCACCTTTTTAAAATAGCATGTTTAATCCCTTTAGTTTAACAAATTGTTACTCGGATAGTCCTCTCAATGGATGAAGATTAGTTTTTCTAGTTAAGTATATATAAAATGACTTAAGTACCCTCACTTTTATTATAAATGAAGAAAACAAATAAAATTGATTGTTCATTAAAAAGCAAGTGGGCCCCACAATTGTTCTTCACCGTCAATCCCTTTTCTCCACCTCTTACCTCATCCACACCATCCCTTTGGTGACCTCCCCCAACCTCCATCCACCATTTCATTTCTCTCCGATGACCTCCCCCAACCCCCACCCTTTCCGACCACACGCCACCACACACATCCACCTTTTTGGTCACCCCGTCATCATCCAAACCCCAACGTCGTCCAAACCCATAACCACCTCCACCATCGCATGTCACCTCTGCCGTCATCATCACGATCGACCAGAAATTGTAGCTACTAAAACCACCTTAAAAAACGATCTCATTCACCATCGCCGGAAGTTTTTTTCTGGTTCGCATCATTTGGCTTCAACATCATTTTGTTTTAATGATAATAAGGAAAAGGCAACAATTTTCAACTTGCAGAGACTAAGAGTCTTACTTAACATGACCAGCTAGCCTTTACCTTGAGAATGTCATTAATTAATTAAAGTTACAAGCTTACCTCATGTGGGTTGTGAGTCGTTTGAATTGACGACAATGAAGGAGACACAAATTAAATAGCTTTGATCTGAAAGACACAAACTGAATAGATGTTGACCTTTTGTGAGTTATTTGAATTGACGACAGTGAAGCAGATTTGTATCGGAATGGATGCGTCTCCGGTAGTGAACCATCGGATGAAAGCTCAATCACTTGTCGGATCACTGGATATTTTCCATCGGTATCTAACGGTGACGGAAACGAAGAGATCTGGTAACCAATCGATGCCGATTCGGATCTGGTCGGGTCGGGTCGTGTCGGGAAGGATGGTGTCCGATTCAATCATTTGTAAGGGGGAGTTGAGGTGTGTGGCGGCGGAGGTGGTGTTTCCGGCTACAGTGGTTCGCCGGTGCATCGATGGGGATTATTGGTTACCGGTGGTCTGGTGACTGGTTACAACTTCCAAGTGGATGGTCCAGGTGGGGGTGGGAGTTGCAGAGTATGTGAGGAAGAAAAATGGATGAGGAAGATATAATTAAACTTTAATTTGATAAAAACTAAAGAGAAATAGAGATAAACTGAATTCATTCTACTTCATTCTATTCAATATTACAATATATAGATAAACATAACTATAAACCCTAAAGCCCATAAGTAATGGGTTGGGCCTAAAATGTCTGGTTTATAACACTCCCCCTCTGACATTTAGAATTATACACAGTTTAACAACATACTTCAGGATGATGTTAAATAGGTACTTCAGGACCTGAATAAATAAACTGATACTACTGGATCAGTTGCACTGCCTCATTAAAAACCTTACTAAGAAAACCCATTGGGACAAAACTTAGTTAAGGGAAAAAGAGTACAGTGTGTATAATTCTCCCCCTGAATTCAACAAACATCTTTCAATCTGCGGAGACCGATCTTGTGTGATAGTTGCTCGAAACCACTTCTTGGTAAAGATTTTGTGAACAGGTCAGCTAAATTTTCACTTGACTTGATCTGGCGAACATCAATTTCCCCTTCTTTCTGCAAGTCATATGTTGAGAAGAACTTTGGTGAGATGTGCTTTGTTCGATCACCTTTTGTCACACCCCGACCACGTAAAACGAGAAACACGTGGCGGAAACGTCGGGGAGTGTTGTAACAGAATTATTGTTTCACAACCATGGAAATTAAAGTTACGTTTTATTTATCAACAAGATAGTTACATTGTCTTTAAACATGAAACCAAGAGTACATAACATAATTAAACTAAGTCTATCTTCGTTTTATGTCTCTAAGGCACAGGTCCGCCCTAATGTCACGATCATCATCCTAAGCGACAGCTCCTGAAAACACATGTGAAAATAGGTACGTCAGCATAAAAATGCCTATGAGATACATAGGTTTAGTGAAAATAGGATTCATGACTTGGGTTTTAAAAGATAGGTTTAATAAAAATTAGTCATAAATCTTGTTAAGTGTTTTCTTTTATAAATCGTATGAAAACTCGATTAGAAATCAGACTATATAAAAGAATGGCGTATGGTTAATAAAATAACCGAGTAAAATGAGTTGGATAAAATAAACTGTTTTGTAAGACAATGTCTTGTGAAAAATAAGTTGTTTATGTAAAATGTAATATGTCAAATATTGAAATGATTTAAGTAACGTTACGACATGTAATATCATACAAGCACTTATATATAGGAAGTACCAGCGGCTTATCCACCATGCTTGTATCATATTACACACGCCTCGTTACTCAAATCACTTACCCAAACCAACCATCATTGTAAATTGTTCATGTATAAATCAATTGTCAAGTGTTATTGTGTAAACCATATCAAAATGTCTATGTCTAATGTAAATTGTGTAATGTGTAACCAAAATGTCATGTATGGCAAGTGAAATATGTATCAACAAAACCATAGGTAAAAATGCACAAAGCAATGTATTGAAGTAAAACGTGGTTTAAATAAACGTTATGTTTTGTGGAAATGCATGCTATACTGAATACAAACATTTATGCGATATTGTAAAAATGCATACATTCAAGCCTTGTGACTGTGGTGATAGACCTTTAAACAAATTAAAGGTTTATCTGTGTTATGTCTATCGAATTCGGTCATTCCTTCCATCCAAACATACCTAGGATGTCAGGAACGGGAGTTGTCAATTCCTATGGTACCACTACCTACTAACGAATGGCGTAGCTAATGTTAATGAATGTATTTTTGTCCCATTTAAACAAACCAAATGTCATATCAAAATGTAAGCATGTGAAAACAATGCACTAAGTATGTAATCAAATGAACATACATAGCGTGAAATGTAATGTAAAACAATGTACTAAGTATGCAATAAAGGACATACGTAGCAAAAACACAATGAAATCATGTACTGTAAGTGTACTAATGAACATAATAAGCATATGATATGAAAACATGGAAAGCATGAAAGTAACAAGTAGGCACATGTGTTTCACCCCAAAACAGTTTGAATAATAGTAAAAGAGGGGTCTATGTACTCACTTGAGATTGCTCAATAGTCCTAGGATAACCACCAAGCAATGCTAGAGATCACGGAAATCAAACGGTACCTAATATAGGTAACTATGTTAATATACCGGACCTAAATCGGAGGATTGGATAGAATGAGGGTTCATAAACCAAACGAGTATGGAGACTAGTGTAATGTGGTTTAACAAAGCCCACATACTAAAATGAAATCTAACCTAAGTGCTTACGACCCATTACGACCCGTTTAGGTAGCTTATGCTACTTTAACGCGGCGTTCGCGTAAAACGCGTTTGGAATGCCTAACTAGTCCTATGATAAGTAAAATATGCCTTAACATGTCTAATATTGTTACCAAATCAGTTTAGATACCAAAAGTTATGTTACATATGCTTAAAATGAATTTTGGCGTAAAAAAGGGCATTTTGGTAATTTACCTAAGGCATATAAACTACCTATCATACAACTAACTAAACGTCGTGACCATAAGGTATAACCTTGGGAGGTTATTCCCTATAAACTATGGTCACCTAATGTGTTTGGTCAGATCCTAATGATCGACCAAACGGGTCGGGTTCGAAAGTATAAGCGATTGTTTAGATCGCTTACCTTTACGACCCTAGACAAGCACAAAACTAAAAGCGACGAGCTAAGCATGTTAAAACATGCTTAACTAAGTTTAGAAAACAGGTTTGGTATCAAAACAAACAGTTTTGATACCTAAGAGTAGTTTGGTTACAAAATACGCAAGAATGCGCATTTTGGCCGAAACTACGACTCGCCAGTGAGCCTAGATAACGTGGTAATCAGTAGGTATAGTCACTAGGGACTATAACCATCGTGATTACGCTCACGTTATGAAGTTCAAACGAACTTCGCATTGACCATAAACTTGGTCAACGCAGAAAGTCAAACAAAGTTTGACTTTAACGCTAAAATGAATGAAAAGAACGAAAGAACACTTACAAAGGGTCCCCGCAAGTTTGATCTTCCAAGTAATCTCAGGTAGGAAGTGTATAAGCACAACCACTTACAGAAAAACTCAGAATTCAAGTGGGTTTTGCAAGTGAATGGGTTGGGTATTTATAGGATATGCAAGACCGTTAGGATCGTTTCTCGAATACCGTGCTTCGATCTTGTCCCTACACTTGTTGCAACACTAAGGTAACTCAAATTGGCCCCCCATCATCAGGAAGAGGCAAGTGCAAAAGGGTTAGGGAGTGCTTAACAGCTGTTAACAGCTGTTTTAGAAGTTTCTGATCAGCTAGGAGTCCCTTACGGACCATAAGGTTGAGGGCTTACGGTCCGTAAGCCATCAACTTTGCTGAATTGACAGTTTTGGTCCCTGTTATGCATTAAAGCCATTTCCGACACGTTTAAGGCCCGTTAAGCCAACGTTAAGGCCCTAAAATGATGCCTAAGCATTGTGGACATGAAACATGCTCAAAAATATGTCGGATGTTGGTTCGTTTGGTCGTACGATCGCGATGTTCGGTTAATTACGACGGAATGCGCATAAGCGCGAAAAACGATCCAAATTGCGTGACGAATGGATTTTTCTCATGCCAAACACTAAAATAAAATATTTTAGCACTTACATAAATTTTTGGATGTCCGGATGTATTCAGAACGTAAGTTATGCGCGAAAATGCAAACTTATGCACTTTTTGACGCTTTTAGTCCCTAAATGACCCAAAAGTTTATTTTAGCACACCGAACCCCTAAAAGCCTATTTCTAAGCTATGTAAAGGATATTTATGGTATGTTTAACTCATGGTCATGTTCCGGAATGTCTGTTACAGTTCAAATTGGCATACTTTCGCAGTTTGTCAAATTTAGTCCCTGTAGGCGAATTAACTTGTTTTTGCCATACCAAAGCCTTCAAAACTTATTTCTAAGTTATGTAAAGGTTATTTAAGGTATGTTAAGTATATGTTGATGTTCCAGAGTATTTGTCGCATTAAACTGATTACGTTTACGCACCAGTTTGCTTTTAACTCTCCAGAAAGCGATATAGAGTTTGAAATTGAACAAAAGTCAAAACATGAAAAATGTCAAACATAAACAAACAAACATTGGGATCAAATAACTTTGTTTATTGATAACTGAACTGTTTACAATGATTACAAACACAGGTGTCACACCTTTGATGTAACCTTCTCTAATCTGAGCTATGCAAGCAACATTATCTTCATGAATAATTGTCGGCTCCTTCTTGATCTGTTCTAATCCGCATGCTTCTTGTATGTGATTAATCATTGATCTCAACCACACACATTCTCGACCAGCATCATATAGTGCTATCAATTCGGCATGATTTGATGATGTTGCTGTAAGTGTTTGCTTAGTTGACTTCCAAGAAATTGTTGTGCCGCCATATGTGAATACATAACCTGTCTGAGATTTTGCTTTGTGAGGATCTGATAGATATCCGGCATCAGCATACCCAACAAGCTGGGACTTTTGATCTTTCTGATAGAAAAGACCTAAGTCTTGTGTCCCGCAAATATACCGGAATATATGCTTTACGCCATTCCAGTGGATTCGAACTGTATCTCGCTAGTACATGTACTGCAAATGAAATGTCAGGTCTTGTGTTATTTGCGAGATACATAAGGGCACCGATTGCGCTTAAGTACATTACTTCTGGACCAAGTACTTCTTCGCCTTCTTCTTCTTCTTGAGGCGATAAGGATCCTTGTGTGGATCTAGCGGTCGGACAACCATAGGCACGCTAAATGGATGTGCTTTATCCATATTGAAACGTACTAACATCTTCTGCATGTAGTTTGATTGATGGACAAATGTGCCATTGCACAGATACTCAAATTGTAGTCTGATGCATACTTTTGTCATACCAAGATCTTTCATCTCAAATTCCTTCTTTAACAACTGATCAGCTTTCTCTATCTCTTCAGGAGATCTGATGATGTTGATATCATCAACATAGACTGCTATTATAGTGAAATTTGAGAGTGTTCTTTTTATAAAAACACATGGACTGATTACATCAGACTTGTATCCTTCTTTTTCGAGATATTCACTAAGTTGATTGTACCACATATGACCAGATTGTTTGAGACCATATAAAGATCTCTGGAGCTTTATAGAACACATATCTCGAGGTGTTGATTTTAATGCTTCAGGAAATTTTAATCCTTTAGGGATTTTCATGTAGATGTCATTTTCAAGTGTCCCGTATAAGTATGCGGTGAGGACATCCATTAGTCTCATATGAAGTCCTTCATAGATTGTGAGGCCGATTAGGAACCTAAGGGTTATCGCATCCACTACAGAGGAATACGTTTCCTCATAATCAACTCCTGGGATTTGGGAAAACCCTTGTGCTACAAGTCGAGCCTTATATCGTACAAT
The DNA here is from genome assembly GCA_030545235.1 of Helianthus tuberosus. Classification (NCBI taxonomy): domain Eukaryota; kingdom Viridiplantae; phylum Streptophyta; class Magnoliopsida; order Asterales; family Asteraceae; genus Helianthus; species Helianthus tuberosus. Next base: position 130,114,261 of record CM060353.1, on the reverse strand, counting down.
CTCATTCTTTTCATTTCTCTTTATTTCAAACACCCATTTATAACCTACTGGTTTGACGTCTATGGGCGTTCGGACTACAGGTCCGAAAACATGTCGCTTTTCGAGTGAATTCAATTCGGCGTTTATGGCTTCTTGCCATCTTGGCCAATCATTTCTGTGTATGCACTCTTTTAAAGTTTTTGTTACGCAATCATTTTCATTGATTACATCCGTTGCTATAGCATATGCGAATATATCATCAACACGTGTTTTATTTCGGTTCCACATTGTACTATCTTGAACATAATTAATAGAGATCTCATTTTCGTTCGGTACCGGTGTTTCTTTTGAAACTTCATTTTTCTCCGGATTCATAGTTGTCTCTTCTGGGACATTTACCTCTACCGGGGTTTCATTTATAATTTTTTGTGAGTTTTCACCAACTGTGTTACTTTGCTCTTTTAATTTACGTGGGTTTTTGTCTTTGGAACCGATTGGTCTCCCACGCTTTCAGTGTATAGTAATCGCTTCTGGGATTACTTCAATTCGAGTAGGTGCATTTGATGCTGGTACATGTGACTTTGTCACTCTATTCGTGTCTGTGAATGCATCTGGTAATTCATTCGCTATTCTTTGCAACTGTATAATCTTTTGGACTTCATATTAACATTGACCACTTTGGGGGTCGAGATTTGATAGCGATGATGCATTCCACGTTATCTCTTGTGTTACCAGTCTTTCTTTGTCCTTGTCTCCCCCTAAGACTGGGAACATCGTTTCATCAAAATGACAGTCAGCATACTGTGCTGTAAACATGTTTCCCGTCATTGGCTCTAAGTATCTAATAATGGACGGGGAGTTAAAACCAACATAGATACCCAGTCTTTTTTGAGGTCCCATTGTAGTACGTTGTGGTGGCGGTATTGGTACGTATACTGCACAACCAAAAATTCTAAGGTGGGACAAACTTGGTTGTCGTCCGGAGACCAGTTGCAATGGGGAGTATTCATGATCAGCAGTTGGTCTCAATCTAATCAGTTGTAACAATCCTCAAATAAACCGACACCCTTATAAATAATTCTGACACCCTAGAATATTTTAAATTGACCTAATATGTCTTTAAATACACCCCATTCGTGAAAACGGGCCTCAATTACATTAAATAGTATTTAAAATAAATAAAAAAAATCTAATTATTAAGCTGAGGCGGGCCGCGTAGACCCACCTCAACTCTTACGCGGGAGGTTTCAAGGTTGAAACCTGATTTCGTTGATTTTCTTAAGTTCAAGCGGGCCGCGTAAGACCCCCGTTTAGTTAACGCGGGCCGCGAGAGTCCCAAAATGTGGCGCAGCCCGGTGATGACACGTGTCATCATCGTGTCGAGCCTAGTAGATGACCCGGACAAGCTACCCTGTTGACCAGGGTTGACGCGGACCACGTAAGCCCATCCCATGTGTTACACGGGCCCCGAGAGGACCAGATTCAGCAACTATATAAGGAGGCCTCAGGATTTCATTTCCGTCGCTCACATCTTTTCTTTCTAAATGAATTCTGAAGTAGTAGAAGTAATACTCGGGTATTATATCCCCCTAACTATGTAAGTATTATAACCCCTGGATACGTATTAGATACGCTGCCCGATTGATCTAGGGTTCCGTAATGGCTGTCGTGGTTCTGCCCGACGTAGTCATTGGAATGCCGTCTCGGGGAGGGTATTGCTAATGTAAAAATGGGTTATTATACTAACGCGTGTACATTTGTGTAAATTTTAGATTATCACCAGGAAACCCTTACGAAAAATCTAAAACAGCAATGTGAGTTTATCCTCTTTTTGTTAACCTTTTTGTAATATTTTACAAAACCTTAAATGTTTTACAATGCGATTAAGCGGTGATTGAGTCTTTGTAGTTCTTCAATTACTACCGGTATGTTGGGGTTTTGTATACAAAATGTACTACACTGTGAGTAGTAAGTCGGGATGACAATACGTTACCATTGGACAATGAGTTAGCCAATGTGTAATATGACCCACAAGTCAGTGGATTAACAGTACTAATGGAGTAATTGTGTAGATATAAACATTGTAATCGCTCTCAATACTGTTCACTGTGACTTTTTATTTAAACTTGATTAAACTGGGATTCACTCACCAGTATTTCCCTCTGACAAATGTTTTTAAAACGCGTTTCAGGTAACATAATGTGAAAGCCAATTAGAAGCCAGCTGGACAGCACTGAAGGCTTGGAAAAGTGGCTATAAAAATTACCTAAATAAAGAAAGCGTTTTAATTCAAATAAACTAGGGTTTATCTCTATAAATGTATTGTAATAAGAAACTTGGGTTTCATCCCAATATGTTTATTTATAAATGATGGTTTTACTCTGATAAACATTTCCTAACTACGGTCCTGATGAAAAATTTCCGCTGCCAAACTTAAAGACACACGATACCACCAAAGCTGGCTCGCGGCCGCCCGTTCCCGGGGGTTAGGGATCGGGGGTTGCGACAGAAGGTGATATCAGAGCTAAGCCACTGATTCAGCCACAGAGGTGTTTTGATGACATCAAAATGTAAAGTGTTAGGAAATAAATTAAGGAAATACGTGCATAACTGTATTTATTTGTTATGTGTTATTTAACTAATTGTTAGTTTACAGTATGAGCGACCAAGGACCATCTGACGCGTATCGTCAATTGTCTGGTTCGCCTAGAAGCAAAGGCACCTCCTCTTCTCAGCCTGCCCTCTCAGGGTACTCTGCTGATACGGAAGAAGGAATCTTTGTGTTTAAGGCTCAGTCAGAAGAGCCATTTCCTCATAAAAAGAGGGGATGGTTCAGTAGAGGGGCACACGAGCGTAGAAAACGTATGAAAAAGTTGCAAGATCAAAGGGTATTAGCAGCATCCAAGAGAGAGACAGATGCCTATGCCCAGGATATGATAAATATGGGTATAGCTAACATCTACATCCTAGCCACTACTGCAGCTGACCCAAATTTGGAGCAAATAATAGCACCCCAACCACAGCTACCAAACCCAGACCAACCAATGGAAATAGAAAACCTCGAAAACCAAGTAGAGATGCATGACTTCAATCCAGAAGAAATCCCTAGGGTACCTGCACCAAACCCCCTAGACCCAAATTACGATCCCTGATGGGATGACGTTAGGGACTATGTGCAACGTTACCCGATACATGAAGACACATCCATGCAGAACATAGGAGCCTACCCAGGTATGGACCCTTTAGATCCCTATTACCATGACTAATACGTTAGGGAGATCTTAGAAGATCCTTACCGATTTCCGGCACTTTCACCCCCATATCAGGAACCCGCACCCTAGATTCCGAACCCAGTCCTAGAACCTGCACCCCCAATGAGTGCAGAAAATGTACAAGAACTTAGGACATTTGGTGAGGAAATTTTAGAAAGTAGTGAGAGAATGAGACAGGTGGGAGAACGTCTCGTATGGAAATACGATGAGCGCAATATGGATTTTTGGATGAATCCATATCCGTGAATGTGATGGTGAGATGGTAATAGTAATAATAATAAAAAAATAAAATATGTGTGTACGGATGCCTAATATTATTTATTTCTGTTGGTATTGTAATTTTTATTTCAGTACTGGTATGTAATAGATAATAGATGAATAGAGTAAAGTCGCAATGATCGACGCTTCTGGCAAAAATGCGTGTCATGTGATTGACTATATTAAATATTATTTTATGATATTAATATGGGATAAATGTTTAAATTTAGATGGCCGATGAAGGAAATCAAGGAAATCTGAATAACGATAACCAGAGTAACATTAACGTGGTTAATGAGAATCCAAGCATCAATAACAATGGAAACCAAATGGATAATAGTGCTGTTCAACATATAGTGGCACAAGGAATCATAGATGCAATGCCATTTATTATTCAAACTATTCAAGAAGTGAATAATAAAAGTAAGCATAGCAGTAAGCGACCAATTGAACCAGAACACAGCGTGAACAATGGACCCGTACTTCAAATGCCTATTCCCAAAAGAAGAAGAACCATGTCTTATGGTTGTTCTTACAAAGAATTCTGGTCCTGTAAACCTATAGAATTCTCGAGCAATGAAGAACCCATTGCAGCTCTACGCTGGATAGAGAAAACAGAGGCTGTTTTGAAAATAAGCAAGTGTGCGTAAGAAGACAAAATAATGTTTGCTTCCAATCTATTTAAGAACTCAGCCTTAGAATGGTGGAACACTATCCTCCAGTCAAAAGGAAGTGATAAGGTATACAATATGGAATGAGAAGAATTTAGGAACATGGTAGAAAGAAAGTTCTGCCCTCCTAACGAAAAAGAACAAATAGCAAACAAATTCCTAAACCTTAGGATGAATGGAGTGGATAGTAAAGGATACACCAAGTTATTCTTTGAATATGCTAGGATAGTACCAACCCTTGCATCACCAGAGCCGTTATTAATCTCCCGTTACATTTGGGGATTAATTGGAGAGATTAGGCATGTAATCAAGGCAGCTAGACCCCAAACCATAGAAGAAGCTGTAGAATTAACAAACACCTTGACAGATGAACTAGTCCGTACCAGAGAAGAAGACCAGAGGAAAAACCTAGCCCAAAGACTTACTCAAGAATTCCGTTCTGGGAATTACAACCATAGGAATATGGGTTCTACCTCTGCACCTTTCTGCAAGGTCTGCAAGAAAAAGCATTCGGGAAAATGCTCTACTCTTTGCAATTATTACAAGATGCCAGGACACAAGGAAGACAACTGCAGGAAGAAATCCAGTAATGGATTATGCTACAACTGTGGAGAAAAAGGTCATATCAGGCCAAACTGTCCAAAACTAGCCCCAGCTGCAGACAACAAGAACACTAAAAATGATAGAGCATTTGTTCTGACTGCAGATGAAGCCAAGATGATTCCAGACGTCATAGCTGGTACGTTTTTAGTTAATGATGTTTTTGCTAAAGTATTATTTGACTCTGGTGCAAACCAAAGTTTTATTAATACATCATTTTGCAAACTCCTTAATCCGTCATTAACTAAACTACCACAAGAATGTCTAGTAGAGACAGCTAATGAAGAAACAGTTAGGATTTCTGAAATCTTGCAAGGAGCAAGAATAGAAATTTTAAACCAAAAGTTTATGGCAAACCTTTATCCCATGAATCTGGCAGGATTTGATATCGTTTTAGGAATGGATTGGTTAATAACCAATAAAGCCAGTATTATATGTGATCAAAAGTCAATCCAAATAAATTCACCCAAAGGTAAAATGATCACAATAAAAGGAGATAAGCCCTCTAGGTCCACAAAATTCATCTCTGTGATGAAAACTGCAAGTTATATAAGAAAAGGATCTATAGTGTATTTGATTTCCATAATCAATAACACTAAAGGAAAAGAACTAAAAGACATTCCAGTAGTGTCTCAGTTTTCAGATGTCTTTCCAGAGGAATTACCAGGACTACCGTCGGATAGAGAAGTTGAATTCAGAATTCACCTGCTACCAGGAACGTCACCGATTGCCAAAGCACCCTACCTTTTGGCACCCGCCGAAATGCAAGAACTGAAGAAACAATTGGATGAATTGCTGGAGAAAGGATTTATACAACCAAGTTCGTCACCATGGGGAGCACCGATATTATTCGTTAAAAAGAAGGACGGATCGATGCGTATGTGCATTGACTACCGTGAATTAAACAAGGTCATGATTAAGAATCGGTACCCATTACCGAGAATCGATGATCTGTTCGACCAACTGCAAGGAGCTCGATTTTTCTCTAAAATTGATTTAAGGTCGGGGTATCATCAATTAAAGGTACAGGAAGAGGATATTCCTAAAACCGCACTTAGAACGAGGTATGGTCATTATGAATTTATTGTCATGCCATTTGGTTTAACCAATGCCCCAACTGCATTTATGGACATGATGAACCGAATATGTAAGCCATATTTGGATAAATTCATAATAGTCTTCATAGATGATATTCTCATTTACTCTAAGAATAAAGAGGATCATGCAAAGCATTTGCACGCACTTTTAAGTTTATTAAGAAAGGAAAAGCTTTATGCTAAATTTTCAAAGTGCGAGTTTTGGTTAGAACAGGTACAATTTCTTGGACATTTAGTTAATCATGAAGGAATTCATGTGGATCCCACAAAGATTGAGGCAATTACTAAATGGAAAACCCCTGAGTCACCAACCGAGGTTAGAAGTTTCCTAGGATTGGCCGGTTATTATAGAAGATTTATTCGAGATTTTTCTAGAATAGCCATTCCTTTAACTAAGCTAACCTGTAAATCTGTTAAGTTTGAATGGGGATTTAAACAAGAAGAAGCTTTTAGAATTCTTAAGCAAAGATTAACTAATACACCCATATTAGCGTTACCAGAAGGAACTGAAGACTTTGTAGTCTATTGTGACGCTTCTAAGTTAGGTTATGGATGTGTATTAATGCAACTCCAAAAGGTTATAGCTTACGCCTCTCGACAACTTAAGAATCATGAAGAGAATTATTCAACCCATGATCTAGAATTAGGAGCTATAATTTTTGCTCTTAAGATTTGGAGACATTACCTTTATGGTAGTAAGTTTACCATATTCACAGATCATAAGAGTTTAAGGTATGTTTTCGAGCAAAAGGAGTTGAATATGAGACAAAGATGCTGGATGGAGATGCTTAGTGATTTTGATTGTGATATCTAGTATCATGAAGGAAAAAAAAATGTTGTGGCAGATGCTTTAAGCCGAAAGTATCATGAAAAGCCAAAAAGGGTACGTTCTCTTAAGTTAAATCTGCAAGTAGATTTAAATAATCAAATAAGAGAAGCCCAATCAGTAATCAAGGAAGATACTGAAAAGCTAAAAGGCATGCTAAAAGAATTAGAACAAGGAAGAGATGGAATATGGAGAATCCATAAAAATAGAATGTGGATACCTAAATTAGGAAACCTACGTCATCGTATATTAGAAGAAGCCCATAAGTCTAAGTATACGATGCATCCAGGAAATGATAAGATGTATCAAGATTTAAGGAAAAATTTCTGGTGGATAGGAATGATAAAGGACATAGCAGCTTATGTTTCCAAATGTTTAACTTGTTCACAAGTTAAAGCTGAACACCAGAAACCCTCAGGTTTGTTACAGCAATTAGAAATGCCAGTATGGAAATGGGAATTAATAACAATGGATTTTGTTACTAAATTACCCAAAACAAGGAAAGGTAATGATACAATCTGGGTGATTGTAGATAGGCTAACTAAGTCAGCTCATTTCCTACTAATGAAGGAAACTTTCAGTATGGAACAACTAGCTAAGTTATATGTAAATGAAATTGTTTCTTTACATGGAATTCCTTTATCAATTGTTTCTGATAGGGATAGCCGATTTACCTCTCATTTTTGGTCAAGTTTCCAAAAGGCAATGGGAACCAAATTAAATCTGAGCACAGCTTATCATCCTCAAACGGATGGACAAAGCGAAAGAACAATTCAGACAATGGAGGACATGCTTAGAGCTTGTATAATTGATTTTGGAGGTAATTGGGACGATCACTTACCTTTAATAGAATTTTCTTATAATAATAGTTATCACACAAGTATCAATGCTGCACCATTCGAAGCACTTTATGGACGAAAGTGCCGAACCCCAGTCTGTTGGGCAGAAATTGGGGAAAAGCAACTATCTGGACCTGAGATAGTGCAAGAAACAACCGACAAGATTATTCAAGTCAAGGAACGACTGAAAGCGGCACGTGATCGACAGAAGAGCTATGCCGATAACCGACGCTAGCCATTGGAATTTCAAGTAGGAGATAAAGTATTATTGAAAGTCTCTCCTTGGAAAGGAGTGGTAAGATTCATCAAAATAGGAAAGCTAAGTCCCAAGTATATTGGACCTTTTGAAATTATTAGAAGAATAGGACTTGTAGCCTATCAGCTACAACTGCCAGAGGAAATGGCAGGAATACATGATGTATTTCATGTATCTAATCTTAAGAAGTGCTTAGCTGACGAGTCGCAAATAGTACCTCTTAAGGATATAGAGGTAAATGAACAACTCAAGTTTGTAGAAAGGCCTCTACAGATTGAAGACAGGAAAGTCAAGAATCTCAAACACAAGAGATTAGTTCTAGTCAAAGTAAAGTGGGACTCCAAAAGAGGACCTGGGTATACATGGAAGCTTGAATCTGAAATGCAAAGGAAATATCCGCATTTGTTCCAGTAGATCTCGAGGACGAGCTCTAAAACAAGGTGGGGAGGATGTAACAATCCTCAAATAAACCGACACCCTTATAAATAATTTTGACACCCTAGAATATTTTAAATTGACCCAATATGTCTTTAAATACACTCCATACGCGAAAACGGGCCTCAATTACATTAAATAGTATTTAAAATAAATAAAAAAATCTAATTATTAAGCTGAGGCGGGCCGCGTAGACCCACCTCAACTCTTACGCGGGAGGTTTCAAGGTTGAAACCTGATTTTGTTGATTTTCTTAAGTTCAAGCGGGCCGCGTAAGATCCCCGTTTAGTTAACGCGGGCCGCGAGAGTCCCAAAATGTGGCGCAGCCCGGTGATGACACATGTCACCATCGTGTCGAGCCTAGTAGATGACCCGGACAAGCTACCCTGTTGACCAGGGTTGACGCAGGCCACGTAAGCCCATGTGACAACTGTGCTTTGTGATCGATGTACAATGTAAAACAATGTCAGTTATCCATAAAACAATATGCTTTGGTGTTATTATATGTGTTTTGGTGATATTATGTGTGCAATTGTGTTTAATGATTTTACAATTTGATTCGAAATTGATTTCAAGCTTTAAATCACTTTCTGGAAGGTTATACGTAAACTGGAGCTTAAACGCAATCAGTTTAACGCGACGTACACTCCGGAACTGTGACGTAAGCCAAACATACCCTAAATATCCCTTACATAACTTAGAAATAAGTTTCGAAGGATTTGGTATGGCGAAAACATGTTTATTTGAACTAAAGAACTAATTAAGTCAAAACTGCGAAACGAATGTTGGTGACCGCCCGGATAATATTTAAATCCCACAAATATTCTGTTATGATTAAATCTTATTTTAACCAGGTTCGTGTTGAAAAATAAATTAACACGCTTAAAAACGTTATTTTTCAAGTTTAAGCGCGTACCGTGTGTTTCTGCGCGACACAGTGCTTTTACTGTGAAACACAGACAACGTAGCCAGTCTTGGCAACTGAAATTTATTTTAGTAAAATTTGGCAAGTTTATTTTTATAGAATAATAAAAATAACTTAGAATGCCATAAATCGGGATTTGAACGCTAGATAAAATACCCGGTACATAGTTAAACACTTTAACGGAACGCTATCTAACTGGACAATCGGACATTACCCGGAACACAAAAATATTGTCCAGTACGTTGTTTCACTTTTACTAAGCTAGTATGGTCCCCGAACATCATAGCCTATCATACAAAATATTTAGTAACTTATATTCCTAACTAAACATTAGAAATCTAACCAAACAATAACTATATAGTTGAAACCCAACTCCATACCCCCCCCCCACCTTACGGTTACAAGGGTAGAATCCCACCCTTGATTTTTCTTGAATTGTTTATTTGGTTTATATGGTACTCTTGAGACATAAAATACAATGGATAATAAAGTGTTGGAAAATTATCTATAAAACCACTAGTCTTTCACTCATGGCATCTTCACCACTAAACACCAACACTCCCACTCTCTCCTCCTCTTGATCTCGGCAGCCCCCTAGTAGCACCACCACCACCATCACTTGATCTCTTGCAAGCATTCTAAGGCCATACATAGGTGTTAGAAGGCATACAACGAAGCTTGGTGCACTCGGAAGCTCAAGGACCGCTCTCGTTTTCTTTTATCCACCACTTTTCTACACTCGAACTCCCCTAGCCTTGTGCTAGTGGTAAGCACTAGATCCTTGCATTTTACATGTTTGTTGCGTGGTTAATGATGTTTAAAGATCAAAAAGATAGGAACTCTAAAGAACTTAAACAAGTTTTGAACATAAACTAGTCTAGTGTTAAAGTAGGGTTAAAATGATGATGAAATATGATAATGCATGATAAATCTGTGATATGTAAGTGATAATCTGCTGTAAATAATTTATGTTATGAGATAAATCATTATTAGAATGAATGGTAATCATAAGTATACTTTTTAATGGCACTTATACTACAAAAAAGCATGCTGATCTGCATAATTCAGCCGCCTTTAACTGGCTGTAACCAGATCTTAACTTAACAAAAACTGATTTTCTCGAGTCGGTAGCATGTTATTATGAAATACGGTTCTAATGGCACCAGAATCATAATTTTTGGACTCCGTTTACTATTTTTAAAGCGTCTTTTCGTAACAGCAGCTGGAGCTGCATTTTTTTCTGCTAAAAATATGCGTCCTGTTTTCAGTCATAACTTGAATTCTGTGTAGGGTTAGATCATGAAATTTATACTGTAGTTGGTCACTGTTGTATTTGTAATTCTCTCACTGGAATTTCATAAATCGGACTTACGATGATTTTTAAACGAATTATTTCGTAGACTGCAATCAGAAAGTAACAAATCTGATTGCAGTCCGAAAAATGAATTTTTATAAAATATTGGTAATGCAGTAGACCCCGATATTTTTACACAATAATATCTGGTTCGTGTAAGACGTTATGTAAAAATTTGGGAATTTTTGGAATAAGTTAACCATTTTATTTAAATGTCCGAAAACAGTCCAGTTTCGTATATATTAAAACAGAAATAACATAGGTAGCATTTTGCATGTCGAAGCGTGGGTTTTGATTATTAAAATCATTCTTATTTAATTTAGGGCGGATAAACAATTGAGGGATTGTGTTAACATTTAAAAACGCACCCGAAGGTGAGTACATAGATCCCCTCTTTTTACTGTCTTCGATTGTTTTGGGGTGATTCATATGTATCAAAACGATTTTAATATTCTAACGATGGTTTCGAAACGATTAAGATGGTTTATACAAAACTAATAATGATTTCGATAATGTGAACGAACTTGTTGGTTGTATTTACATAACGAATGACATTCATTAGCATTGATCAAGCCGACCAGTAATAGGTTATGGTACCATAGGATCTGACAAATCCCGTTATCAGACCGATGGTTATGTGTGGGTTAGGTGGGTAACGACTGAATCTGATGATTGTTAACTTACCCTTTGGAGGTTTGTTAATGCGAAAACGAGTTGAACAATAGACGAGTCACAAAGGTTTGAATGTTATTAGTGAGACGACCAAAAGTAGTTTCACGATCTAAATCGAGAATGATTTAAACGACTAAAGCGATTATTAACGAATTAAACGATTTGGGTAAACAATTGGAAGCGATGTCACACAAACTAGGTTTTCGAAACGATATAAACCATACGAAGTTTTATTACAAAAACGATTTATGCTTTGGTTTACATAAACAAATGTTTTGGGTTAAGATTCATGGCATCGAGGTTTATAAATTATGACTAATCTATTTTGACTTGGTTATTCATTTGCAATACAAATATTTTACCAAACAGGGTTTTCTAATATCAATTAACAAAGCCATACAAGTTGTTTCAACATACAAACGTGCCATGAATCTGATACTCACGCAAAAACTATGTACTCGCCAGCATTTCTTTGCTGACTTTGTTTTTACATATGTTTCAGGTGAAGTTGCTTAGTGTTGATTGCAAGTAGGATGCATGCTCACTTAGGACCGGACGAGGCCTTAGTGATTTAATAACGATAATAGACTGTGTTTGACTTGTTTGTTTAACTTAAGACAATGTTTAATATGTAATAAAACGAAACTCTTCACATCCATGGTTTGAAACAATAATTCTGTTACAACACTCCCCGATGTTTCCGCCACGGTTTGTTGTTTTACGTGGTCGGGGTGTGACAGAAGAGTTGGTATCAGAGCCAATGGTTATAGATAATTAGGTTATTAGTAAAATTTTGACCTAGACTATAACTTTCTAGGACCCCAACGCAAGTTGATTTGCGTTTAGATTTTTTTTAAAAACAGAATACGAATTTGCTTCGAAAATTAATCATCCGTTCTAGGAAGATTGATTACTAGGTTTTGAACCCCCTGTTGTAAGGTTTTGAACCCTCCCAGTTTGACTCATTTTAGGCTTAGTGCGTTCTGAGTTTTCAAAATCTCGTCAAAGTTTGAGTCTAAATAATGTGTACACGTGCAAACTGGAAGAGTGAATGCCTGTACCCTGAGTTTTTTGTCTAAGGCTAGAGTGTTCGTACAAATCCACATAATCGGACCAGTCACTCTTACCTGGGAACTCTTGGGGTGAGTGTTCACTTATAGGCGAGCATGTCTTCGCGATACATTATATTGATTCATTACTTTGATTAGTCACTGCATGTCGTTTGTTTGTTCGAGGTAACAAACAAATGATCGCCTTCCTTGTGTTTTGTCGATACCTCTTTTGTTTCTCCTAAATTTGAACCTCACTCGATTCTCCTATTTCCTTGTTAGACAATGCCTCCTCAACGTGAAGCACAATCTTTTACTGTTGAAGAACTCGCAGCCCTTGTCACTCAGCAAATGGCTGCTGTGCTTCCAGGCGTTGTAACCCAAATCCACGAGTTGTACAACAGCAACAATAACAATGCACCGTGTAACTTCAAGAATTTCAATTCTGCTAAGCTGTTAAAGTTTTCTGGGTCACAAGGAGCGACTGCACTCCTTTAATGGTTTGAAAGTATCGAGAACACATTCAGACATGTGCAATGTCCGAATGGGCGTAAGGTTGAATTTGCATCAAGTGTGTTCGAGAAGCGTGCTCTTACTTGGTGGAACAGAGTGATGCGCGACAGGGGTGCCGAAGTGGCGTTGGCACAAACATGGGAAGAGCTTCGAGCTCTCATGATGAGAGAGTTCTGTCCCCGTCACGAAATTCGAGCTTTGGAACGAGAGTTTGATGACCTAAAACAAGATGGGGGAGAACACCGTGCGTACATGGATCGATTTGAGGAGCTCAGTCTTTTGTGTCCTACTATGGTTACCCCGTTGGAGAAAGCGATAGAGAGGTATATCGATGGTCTACCCGATTCCATATAGGATATTGTGACTGGCGTCAATCCTGCTACTGTTCGTCAAGCGATCGAGTTATCTGCTACCCTGACTGAGTCACAAGTCAGGAAGGGTAAACTTACCTGCAAGGGTGATAAGAAGAAGTCAACTGATTCCACTAAAGACAAGGAAAAGGGTAAGGGTAAGAAGGGTGAGTCTTCGAAGAAGTCGAAAAAACGAAAGGGTGCTCAGAATTTTGCAGTAACTGCACAAAATGCTCAGAACCCTCAGAACCCACCAGCTCAACAGCCTGCGAAGAAAGTGTACGCTGGTACTGCACCTCATTGTGCTCGCTGCAACGGTCATCATGTTGCACAACAAGCTTGTAGACAATGCACAATGTGTGGTAAGCTTGGGCATCTAGCCAACGTCTGTCGTTCGGGCCAAAATCAGATTGTTCAGAATCAAGCCCCAGTTCAGGGGAATGCTGCTAGATTCCCACCGGGTTCATGCTTCAATTGTGGAGAGTATGGTCACTTCCGCAACAACTGTCCGAGGTTGGCAAATGCAAATGCAAATCCGAACGTGAATGTCAATGTCAATGCGAATCCCGCTCGTGGATGAGTATTCAATCTGAATGCAAACGAGGCGCGAGCTGACAACCTCGTTGTCAATGGTACGTTTCTTGTTAACAATTGACCTGCATCCGTTCTTTTTTATTCTGGTGCCGATAGAAGTTTGTTTCGTTATCTTTTGAGCCTTTGCTTGCGATACCTAGAACTAAACTGAGGAAACCCTTATCTGTCAAAGTTGCTACTGGTAAACCTCTTGTTCTCGATTCTGTTATTCGTGATTGTCAATTAAACCTTGATAACCATCTTTTTCCCATTGACCTCACACCGATGCAACTTGGGAGTTTTGATATTATCGTAGGGATGGATTGGTTAACCAAACATCATGCTGAGGTGGTTTGTTTCGATAAGATTGTTCGTATACCTCTTCCGTCTGGCGATGTTCTGGAAGTTCGTGGTGAGAAACCATCTGGTGGATTGAAGCTTATGTCGTGTATGAAGGCCCAAAGATATTTGCAAAAAGGATATGTTGCTTTCCTGGCACATGTCACCGAGGAGAAAGGCAAGAGCAAGAGTATTCAGGATATTCCGATTGTTCGGGATTATCCAGAGGTGTTTCCCGATGAACTGCCTGGTTTGCCTCCAGCTCGTCAAGTCGAGTTTCATATTGACCTTGTACCCAATGCCAACCCGATTGCGAAAGCACCTTATCGTCTTGCACCATCAGAAATGCAAGAGTTATCGAAACAGCTTCAAGAGTTGTCAGATAAAGGATTCATCCGTCCAAGCTTTTCGCCTTGGGGAGCTCCTGTCCTCTTTGTGAAAAAGAAAGATGGATCTTTTTGAATGTGTATCGATTATCATGAGCTTAATAAGCTTACCATCAAGAATCGATATCCCCTACCTAGAATCGATGATCTCTTCGACCAGCTGCAAGATGCTTCATGCTTTTCCAAGATCGACCTGCGTTCTGGGTATCACCAACTTCGTATTTTCGAAGAAGATATTCCCAAAACTGCTTTCCGTACAAGATATGGGCGTTACGAGTTCACTGTCATGCCTTTCGGTTTGAAGAATGCCCCAGCTATCTTCATGGACTTAATGAATAGGGTTTGTAAACCTTATTTAGATAAGTTCATCATTGGGTTCATTGACGATATTCTCATTTATTCAAAGTCTCAAGCAGAGCACGAGCAACACCTTCGTTTGACATTGGAACTCCTAAAGAAGGAACAACTTTTTGCTAAATTCTCCAAGTGTGAATTCTGGCTTAAAGAAGTTCAGTTCTTGGGTCATATTGTTAATAAGCAGGGTAGTCATGTAGATCCATCCAAGATTGTTGCAATTAAGGATTGGTATACACCGATGACACCTACAGAAGTTCGTTCTTTTCTTGGTCTTGCTGGTTATTATCGACGATTTATTTCTAATTTCTCGAAGATCGCGGTTCCACTCACTGCTTTGACTCAGAAAAATAAGCCATTTGAGTGGGGACTTAAACAAGAAGAAGCGTTCCAAACGCTGAAACGAAAGCTCTGTGATGCTCCTGTTTTATCTCTGTCTGAGGGAAACGATGATTTCGTTGTCTATTGTGACGCGTCGAATCTAGGACTTGGTTGCGTTCTTATGCAACGTGGTAAAGTTATAGCTTATGTGTCTAGACAGCTGAAAATTCACGAGAAGAACTATACGACTCATGATCTTGAGTTAGGAGCTGTGGTTTTTGCGCTTAAAATCTGGAGACACTACCTCTATGGAACGAAGTGTGTGGTTTTCACATACCACAAAAGTCTCCAGCATATTCTCAATCAAAAGGAGCTGAACATGAGTCAATGACGTTGGGTTGAACTCTTAAACGACTATGATTGCGAGATCCGCTACCATCCTGGTAAGGCGAATGTCGTGGCCGATGCGCTTAGCCGAAAGGAACGAGTCAAGCTTCATTCTGTTCGAACTCTATCTGATATTCAATCTCGTGTTCTTCAAACTCAACGATCTTGTATGATCAAAGACTTATTGAAATATGAGCTACCGCTTCAACTTGAGCTTAAACTCAAAAGGAAAGACGATGGTTTACTCTATTTTGAGAATCGTTTGTGGATTCCGAATCAGGATGATCTTCGCACCTTAGTAATGGACGAATCTCACAAGTCTCGATATTCTATCCACCCTGGTGCTGATAAAATGTACAAGGATCTTCGTACTCAGTATTGGTGGCCTGGTATAAAGAAGGATGTTGCCTTGTATGTATCAAAATGCCTAACTTGTCTCAAAGTCAAGGCGGAACATCAGCGACCTTCTGGTTTGCTTGTACAACCAGAGATACCGGTTTGGAAGTGGGAGAACATTGCAATGGATCTCATCACCAAGTTACCGCGTACGTCTAAAGGTCACGATGCTATTTGGGTTGTAGTTGATCGTTTGACAAAATCTGCTCACTTCTTACCAATCCGTGAGGATTTCTCTGCTGAAAAGCTTGCCAATATCTATGTAGACGAGATTGTATCACGACATGGTGTTCCTTTAGATATCATTTCCGATCGTGATGCTCGATTTTCATCTCATTTCTGGAAGACCATGCAATCTGCTTTGGGAACCCAACTGAATCTAAGCACTGCTTATCATCCCCAAACAGATGGTCAATCTGAGAGGACGATTCAAACTTTTGAGGATATGCTTAGAACATGCGTGATAGACTTTGGTGGTAATTGGGATTCTCATCTGCCATTGATCGAGTTCTCATACAATAATAGTTATCATGCTAGCATTAAGATGGCACCATTCGAAGCTCTCTACGGTCGAAAATGTCGTTCGCCCGTCTGTTGGAATGAGATAGGTGAAGCTCAACTTACTGGACCTGAGCTCATTCTGGAAACAACAGACAAAATCAAGAAAATCCGCGATAATCTTGTGACCGCTAGAAGCCGTCAAAAGAGTTATGCAGATTTGGGACGCAAGCCCATGGAATTTCAAATCGGAGACCGTGTCCTACTCAAGGTGTCACCTTGGAAGGGAGTGGTGAGATTTGGAAAGAAAGGAAAACTTGCACCACAATATGTTGGACCATTTAAGATTGTTGAAAGAATTGGAAAGGTTGCCTATCGACTAGAACTACCTCCAGAGCTTGGAAATATTCATCCGACTTTTCACGTGTCCAATTTACGAAAGTGTTTAGCGGACGCTGATCTTCACATTCCTCTCGACGAGATCCAAATTGATGAAACGATGCACTTTGTCGAGAAACCTGTGGAGATAGTGGGCCGTACATACAAACAGTTGAAGAACAAACGAATTCATTTGGGCAAAGTTCGCTGGGAATCCAAACGTGGCCCCGAGTTTACTTGGGAACATAAGGACCAGATGAAGATGAAGTATCCACATTTGCTTTCACAAGATTCCTCTAAATAAAATTTCGAGACGAAATTTCCTAAAGTAGGGGAGACTGTGACAACTGTGCTCTGTGATCGATGTACAATGTAAAACAATGTCAGTTATCAATAAAACAATATGATTTGGTGTTATTATATGTGTTTTGGTGATATTATGTGTGCAATTGTGTTTAATGATTTTACAATTTGATTCGAATTCGATTTCAAGCTTTAAATCACTTTCTGGAAGGTTATACGTAAACTGGTGCTTAAACGCAATCAGTTTAACGCGACGTACACTCCGGAACTGTGACGTAAGCCAAACATACCCTAAATATCCCTTACATAACTTAGAAATAAGTTTCGAAGGATTCGGTATGGCGAAAACATGTTTATTTGAACTAAAGAACTAATTACGACAAAACTGCGAAACGAACGTTGGTGACCGCCCGGATAATATTTAAATCCCACAAATATTCTATTATGATTAAATCTTATTTTAACCAGGTTCGTGTTGAAAAATAAATTAAAACGCTTAAAAACGTTATTTTTCAAGTTTAAGCGCGTACCGTGTGTTTCAGCGCGACACAGTGCTTTTACTGCGAAACACAGACAACGTAGCCAGTCTTGGCAACTGAAATTTATTTCAGTAATATTTTGGCAAGTTTATTTTTATAGAATAATAAAAATAACTTAGAACACCATAAATCGGGATTTGAACGCTAGATAAAATACCCGGTACATAGTTAAACACTTTCACGGAACGCTATCTAACTGGACAATCGGACATTACCCGGAACACAAAAATATTGTCCAGTACGTTGTTTCACTTTTACTAAGCTAGTATGGTCCCCGAACATCATAGCCTATCATACAAAATATCTAGTAACTTATATTCCTAACTAAACATTAAAATCTAACCAAACAATAACTATATAGTTGAAACCCAACTCCATACCCCCCCCCCCCACCTTACGGTTACAAGGGTAGAATCCCACCCTTGATTTTTCTTGAATTGTTTATTTGGTTTGTATGGTACTCTTGAGACATAAAATACAATGGATAATAAAGTGTTGGAAAATTATCTATAAAACCACTAGTCTTTCACTCATGGCATCTTCACCACTAAACACCAACACTCCCACTCTCTCCTCCTCTTGATCTCGGCAGCCCCCTAGTAGCACCACCACCACCATCACTTGATCTCTTGCAAGCATTCTAAGGCCATACATAGGTGTTAGAAGGCATACAACGAATCTTGGTGCACTCGGAAGCTCAAGGATCACTCTCGTTTTCTTTTATCCACCACTTTTCTACACTCGAACTCCCCTAGCCTTGTGCTAGTGGTAAGCACTAGATCCTTGCATTTTACATGTTTGTTGTGTGGTTAATGATGTTTAAAGATCAAAAAGATAGGAACTCTAAAGAACTTAAACAAGTTTTGAACATAAACTAGTCTAGTGTTAAAGTAGGGTTAAAATGATGATGAAATATGATAATGCATGATAAATCTGTGATATGTAAGTGATAATCTGCTGTAAATAACTTATGTTACGAGATAAATCATTATTAGAATGAATGGTAATCATAAGTATACTTTTTAATGGCACTTATACTACAAAAAAGCATGCTGATCTGCATAATTCAGCCGCCTTTAACTGGTTGTAACCAGATCTTAACTTAACAAAAAACTGATTTTCTCGAGTCTGTAGCATGTTATTATGAAATACGGTTCTAATGGCAATAGAATCATAATTTTTGGACTCCGTTTACTATTTTTAAAGCGTCTTTTCGTAACAGCAGCTGGAGCTGCATTTTTTCTGCTAAAAATATGCGTCCTGTTTTCAGTCATAACTTGAATTCTGTGTAGGGTTAGATCATGAAATTTATACTGTAGTTGGTCACTGTTGTATTTGTAATTCTCTCACTGGAATTTCGTAAATCGGACTTACGATGATTTTTAAACGAATTATTTCGTAGACTGCAATCAGAAAGTAACAAATCTGATTGCAGTCCGGAAAATGAATTTTTATAAAATATTGGTAATGAACTAGACCCCGATATTTTTACACAATAATATTTGGTTCGTGTAAGACGTTCTGTAAAAATTTGGGAACTTTAGGAATAAGTTAACCATTTTATTTAAATGTCCGAAAACAGTCCAGTTTCGTATATATTAAAACAGAAATAACACAAGTAGCATTTTGCATGTCGAAGCGTGGGTTTTGATTATTAAAATCATTCTTATTTAATTTAGGGTGGATAAACAATTGAGGGATTGTGTTAACATTTAAAAACGCACCCGAGGTGATTACATAGATCCCCTCTTTTTACTGTCTTCGATTGTTTTGGGGTGATTCATATGTATCAAAACGATTTCAATATTTTAACGATGGTTTCGAAACGATTAAGATGGTTTATACAAAACTAATAACGATTTCGATAATGTGAACGAACTTGTTGGTTGTATTTACATAACGAATGACATTCATTAGCATTGATCAAGCCGACCAGTAATAGGTTATGGTACCATAAGATCTGACAAATCCCGTTATCAGACCGATGGTTATGTGTGGGTTAGGTGGGTAACGACTGAATCTGATGATTGTTAACTTACCCTTTGGAGGTTTGTTAATTTGAAAACAAGTTGAACAATAGACGAGTCACAAAGGTTTGAATGTTATTAGAGAGACGACCAAAAGTAGTTTCACGATCTAAAACGAGAATGATTTAAACGACTAAAGCGATTATTAACGAATTAAACGATTTGGGTAAACAATTGGAAGCGATGTCACACAAATGAGGTTTTCGAAACGATATAAACCATACGAAGTTTTATTACAAAAACGATTTATGCTTTGGTTTACATAAACAAAAGTTTTGGGTTAAGATTCATGGCATCGAGGTTTATAAATTATGACCAATCTATTTTGACTTGGTTATTCATTTGCAATACAAATATTTTACCAAACAGGGTTTTCTAATATCAATTAACAAAGCCATACAAGTTGTTTCAACATACAAACGTGCCATGAATCTGATACTCACGCAAAAACTATGTACTCGCCAGCATTTCTTTGCTGAC
The DNA here is from genome assembly GCA_030545235.1 of Helianthus tuberosus. NCBI lineage: Eukaryota > Viridiplantae > Streptophyta > Magnoliopsida > Asterales > Asteraceae > Helianthus > Helianthus tuberosus. The sequence goes on along the minus strand of CM060353.1, from coordinate 130,094,184 downwards.
TTTGTTTTTACATATGTTTCAGGTGAAGTTGCTTAGTGTTGATTGCAAGTAGGATGCATGCTCACTTAGGACCGGACGAGGCCTTAGTGATTTAATAACGATAATAGACTGTGTTTGACTTGTTTGTTTAACTTAAGACAATGTTTAATATGTAATAAAACGAAACTCTTCGCATCCATGGTTTGAAACGATAATTCTGTTACAACACTCCCCGACGTTTCCGCCACGGTTTGTTGTTTTACGTGGTCGGGGTGTGACAGCCCAGCCCATGTGTTACGCGGGCCGCGAGAGGACCAGATTCAGCAACTATATAAGGAGGCCTCGGGATTTCATTTCCGTCACTCACATCTTTTCTTTCTAAACGAATTCTAAAGTAGTAGAAGTAATACTCAGGTATTATATCCCCCTAAGTAGCGAAGTTCTGCTCCGTTGTAAGTATTCTAACCCCTGGATACGTATTAGATATGCTGCCCGATTGATCTAGGGTTCCGTAATGGCTGTCGTGGTTCTGCCCGACGTAGTCATTGGAATGCCGTCTCGGGGAGGGTATTGCTAATGTTAAAATGGGTTATTATTCTAACGCGTGTACATTTGTGTAAATTTTAGATTATCACCAGGAAACCCTTACGAAAAATCTAAAACAGCAATGTGAGTTTATCCTCTTTTTGTTAACCTTTTTGTAATATTTTACAAAACCTTAAATGTTTTACAATGCTATTAAGCGGTGATTGAGTCTTTGTAGTTTTTCAATTACTGCCGGTATGTTGGGGTTTTGTATACAAAATGTACTACACTGTGAGTAGTAAGTCGGGATGACAATATGTTACCATTGGACAATGAGTTAGCCAATGTGTAATATGACCCACAAGTCAGTGGATTGACAGTACTAATGGAGTAATTGTGTAGATATAAACATTGTAATCGCTCTCAATACTGTTCACTGTGACTTTTTATTTAAACTTGATTAAACTGGGATTCACTCACCAGTATTTCCCACTGATAAATGTTTTTAAAACGTGTTTCAGGTAACATAATGTGAAAGCCAATTAGAAGCCAGCTGGACAGCACTGAAGGCTTGGAAAAGTGGCTATAAAAGTTACCTAAATAAAGAAAGCATTTTAATTTAAATAAAATAAGGTTTATCTCTATAAATGTATTGTAATAAGAAACTTGGGTTTCATCACAATATGTTTATTTATAAATGGTGGTTTTATCTGATAAACATTTCCTAACTACGGTCCTGATAAAAAATTTCCGCTGCCAAATTTAACGACACACGATACCACCGAAGCTGGCTCGCGGCCGCCCATTCCCCGGGGTTAGGGATCGGGGGTTGCGAAATCAGTGCAACGGCATGCAAAATAGCATGACCCCATGCAGAAGATGGTAATTTACATCTCATTAAGAGTGGTCTAGCGATTATTTGTAATTGTTTAATCAGAGATTCAGCTAAACCGTTTTGTGTGTGAACATGAGGTACTGAATGTTCAACATTGATCCCAATTGACATACAATAGTCAATAAAAGCTTGAGATGTGAACTCTCCCGTATTATCCATCCGGATGTTTTTAATTTGATTATCCGGGAAATTGCTCTCAATTGTATGATTTGAGCTAAAAGTCGGGTAAATGCTACATTTTGAGTAGCTAAAAGGCTCACATGTGACCACCTTGAGGATACATCTATTAAGACCAAGAAATAGAGGAATGGTCCACACGGAGGATGAATAGGCCCACAAATATCCCCTTAGATTCTTTCTAAAAATGATGGGGTTTCATGTATCAATTTACTTTGTGTGGGCCGAGTTATAAGTTTGCCCAGAGAGCATGCTGCACATGATAAGTCTTGTGGTAGCAAAACTTTTAAATTTTTTAGAGGGTGCCCGGTTGCACTTTTGATTATTCGTCTCATCATTATGCTACCAGGGTGGCCTAGACGGTCATGCCATATATTGAATGTGTCTTTATCTAACAACTTTTGGTTACTCACCATGTATGATTCGATAAGATTGATATTAGTACAATATAATCTAGAGGATAAGGCCTTTAATTGTTCAACAATTGTTTCTTTGCCATTTTTGTTTGAAGTAATTTGAAGATATTCAATATTATTTTCAGATATTGTTTTTAGGTGGTAACCGTTTTTCCGAATATCTTTAAAGCTAAGTAAATTTCTTCTGGATTTACTAGAAAATAATACATTATCAATAGTTAATTTGGTACCCGAAGATAATGTTATGTGTGCTCTGTCGGAGCCTTCGATAAGGTTACTGACACCAGATATAGTACCAATCGGTGTCTCTGCCGGAGACAACTCAGAGAAAAATTTCATATCTTTGAGAATAGTGTTAGTACTACCGCTATCTACCAGACATTTATCACCAATAATAGCTCTCCTGGAGCTAGTAAATATAAATTATGTGATATTTAAAAATATCTTTATCTATATTTCTTCACTTGGAGAAAAGACTACGTAGGTATCGAATCCCTAGAATCATGCAATGTTGTTTCGACTATGACGATGACTAAATATCTTAATCTACCCGAATAACCTCCCGCTAGAGATGTTCAATCGAAAAATGTTGGACAAAATTGAAAGTGGGCTACCAAAGAATTATGCGCCTATCGATTTTAATAAAAAAAATATACGTGGACTCCTTGGATGCACACAGAGATTATTGGATGACACAATATTTTTTAGGGCCAAGCCCATTATATTGGAAGAGATGGTGGACCAATTCAAGGCAGAGATCCATATATATTATTAGGAGGTCCCGATTGTGTTGAGGATGAACAACATTGGCGGCAGAAGGCAGCAAAAGAAAAATAAAAGATCTCCCATTATTTTCGAAAAACATCAACGGCAGTGGAGGAGGATTGCTATTAAAATTCTTTTCGAACACATCAGTGGGAATATCATATTGGACGAAAGTTGGGGATTCCTATTAATTGTTTAGCCAACATCACAGGGGGTTCGCACAAGAGGAAAGAAAAAAAATGTTCTTTGATTTTCCATTCGATACTTTGAATTTGGTTTTGATTCTAATATGTGATTCCGTAAGTACAAATTAAAGGGAAATCCTATGTTGTTCTAAAGTCCAAACAAGAAAACCTATGTCGTGTGATCCAAAGAATCAAATTAAAAATCCAATTTGAAAATACGTGAACAAAAAAAATGTTGTTTGCATCCATCGTAGACGGTTTTTTTTTTTTAATTTTTACCACTATATGTAGATTCAAAAATATGTGATTCATTATTGGATACACAAAACCTATACTGATAACATGAAAGCATTTTGAATATAGTGTGGAGATTTTGATGGCGTTCCCGGATTGTGATGAATTCCTGATGTTGAAAATTCCTGGTGAAGATCGATGGATGTTTCTGGTGAAGAGCGTCGCGCTGATAACGTGATAAAAACTAAAGAGAAATAGAGATAAACTGAATTCATTCTACTTCATTCTATTCAATATTACAATATATAGATAAACATAACTATAAACCCTAAAGCCCATAAGTAATGGGTTGGGCCTAAAATGTCTGGTTTATAACATAATTGTATTTCTTTTTATATTTAAGTTATTGTTTTTTTATGGTAAGGGTATTTTAGTCAATGTACATATACTTAACTGGAAAAACTAACCTTCATCCATTGAGAGGACTATCCAAGTAACAATTTGTTAAACCATAAGGAGCAAACATGCTATTTTGAAAAGGTATGGACTAAACGTGAAAAACTGACAAACCACAAGGACTATCCGAGCAATTAACTCTATTTCTAAATGAAACGAATACTATATCTTTTCTTCAATTTATTATTAAAAAAATAAGACAAAAAACAATATTTTTTATTACATATAACTGAAACTAGTGGGTTAACGATTAGACAACTCACACCCCTGTCAAATCATAAATTTTTGCGTCTCATAGTGTCTCGCACCCCATTTCCTAGGCGTCAATGGGGGACGTCATTGATGGCTCGTTGGCAGAATAACGAATGTTAACGGCTCTTATGTGGTTTCATTTCAAATTATATCTGTTAACCAACGACTCTAGATTAAAAAAAACTTTTAAACTTTTATTTTAACACTATCTATATCCTATCTTTTTTAATAAATTTATACTGTTCCTAACATCTTTTTCTCTACATTTTTATACAAACTATCCAATTCATAATATTTTTTCCCAACAACCAAAACACGTGAGATTTCAACAATCCGTTTTGTGGTAATTAAGAAAACAACGAGCAAGAAAAACGGTACCGAAGAGACCCGCGGACGGGTGAGATTGGGTATTATCCGATGCCACCGACCACTCCAACCTCTTCTCATCCAACAATGCCACCACCACATCCCGATTGTTTTTTATACTATACCGCACCAAATCAACCACAATCATTTTTTCCACAAACCCGAAACATATCCAAAACCCAACGGACCATGTCCTAAACTCAAAACATACTTGAAACCCACTCCACTTCCTCGAGAGGTGGACGCGTAAGAAGGCACCATAAGAAGAGTGAGAATGTCGAACGTGCTCCTAAAACAATCGAGAGGTGGACACTTACCAAAGAACTAGCATTGGCACGAGCATGGTTTGACGTGTCAGAAGATCCGATTATTTGTAAAAAAATTCTCCATTAAATTTTTATAAAAAAAAATTTATATTTATTTTGTTGCTTGTTATATATATATATTCAAATTATAGCCACCAACCAAGATATAGCCGTCTTTTGGAGGCGTATATGTGAGATGTTTTTCAACACTATGGCTCGCGGTGAATATCGAATGCCCGATTCGTTTTTGGACAGTGGACCACAATGTGCACCAAGATTAACAACTTCAACAACATATACGATAGCCACACCAACAATCACACAAAAAGAAGCGGTACAAACGACGTAGGTTATATCATGGGAATGTGTTTAAGATGATACCTTATTTGGAGCTTCTTCACAAATCTCCAAAGTGGCATCTTGTACCACTGTTTGACTCAACGACCCATAGGTCAAAACAGTCCAAATCAACGATTATTGAACCATCTGAGTCTGATGCTCATACTACTATTAACTTAAACGACAAATTGGATGAATCGAATTTTGAGGAACCCCAAGAGCTGCCACGACCAAAGGGTAGGGATAGAAGCAAGGCAGCAGCACGAGCACGAGACACCTCCTTGTCAACGCCATCGGATGGCCCATCAAGGTTGGACGAGTTCGACGATAGACTCACTTGGCTTCTCTCGATCAAGGAAAAGGAATATGAATTGAAATGGAGAAACAAAACGAGAAAGATATGAAGTTTCTCGAGAAACACTTTTCCCATCTACCGGACGAGGATCAAGTCATTTTAGAGGCTCATAAGGCAAAAATCCAAGTAAAATATGTGTAGTTTTTTAGTAGGTTTTTATTTTTATTTTTAAGTTGGTTGTTTTTTAAGTAACTTTGTAGTTTTTATTTTTAAGTAGTTTATAATCTTTTATTTATTTTATTGAAATTATGTTTTTTAATTTTGTTTTAAATAAGAATGGTATATAAATTAAAAAAATACCAAATTAAAAAGAACAAATAATTAGGTAATCGTGATAGGGCTTTAAACCATTGCATGCATGTTAAGGGAGGGACTTTAAAGTCCTCCATGTGACATGGAGCCTAAGTGTTGCTGATGTGGCGTGATAAAGTCTTAGGGGCTTTATACCACACCACCCAACCTTATCACTTATGCTTCGCGGTGAGTTTGAAACCTGCAAAATTAAAAAAGAAAATCATGAAGGGAATTATACGCAACGATAAAATACCCATGCGGCGATAGTTTATTCGAAAGTCAAATAAAGGTTACGTCGTTGTATACGAAAGGCATGTTATTCGAACAAATTTACATCAAAACGTATATAGATATACACACGAAGGCCGCACATAACAACAAATCAGTTTAATCATAAGTAAAAAAACATGTCGCAATAGTGTACTTAGATATGAGTGTCAGATATTTTAAAACAACCGGTCGGTTTAAAACAACATTACAAAAGTTCATGTTAAAACATAGATAAAAATAACTCATGTGAGACGTAAACGAAACCGTTAAAAATTCACATAATAGAAATTTCAAACTCAAAATAATACTTTTATTAAAGTTCAAGGGTTATAGTAGTGTAAATCGGTTAAAAAAGATTAAAAAAACAACTTTATTTGTCACACCCCAACCGATGGCGGAAACATCGGGGCATGGCACTGAGCGAAACAGATTGTCCAGAAGTTTCCATAACAACTATATTTACCAAATATTTAAAGCAACACGTCCCATACCATGTCATAAATGATAATAAAATTATTACAAAAAAGATCTAGTCAAATTGTTTTGTTCCGACAACTCAGATTTTTATTACAGACAATTGTTTATTATTGACCTAGGTCTTTCCTAGCCACGATTTCACAGCAAAGTAAGCAAATAAGCATCCTAAGCACATGTCACATACGTTAAAGTAAAAGTCAATACACATAATGTAAAGGTGAGCATACAAGTTTAATAATAGCATATAGAGTTCGAAATCATAACGCATAACCAGCACGTACACAGTGTGAAATGAGGCATGTTAGTTATCGACATGAACCTATCAATACCAATGACTGCGGGTTGACTGCCCAATGCAGTTCGCGATACACACTCACCACTGTGAGCCATGTAACTAATTGTCCTTAACAACCCCTGAGTGAACAGGTGCTGAGTCTAAACTATAGTACTATTGTTGCTAAGGCAGGTAGACAGCATTCCATGTGTAAACATAACAAACAAGCATACATTAAGTCACGTATAACATGCGATAACGGTTAGCATTAAAGTATTGCGTAGTGTGTTTGATGTGATTTAGAATAAGTAACGTATGTAACACCCAAAAGTGCATAAAGCAAAAAGGGATCGAGTATACTCACAGCGGTTGATGGATTGAAGGGAGCGCAAGAGAGTAGGGTTAGCCTGAACAGATTGATAGCATAACGATAAGCGACGTGTAAGACGGAACAAGTGACAGTGGCTCGAACAGCAGTTCGATCGGATGGCCGGTAGTTCGGTTGTCAGTTCGCTCGGATGGTCATCCAGTCGGGTGACCCTTCGAGTGGATTGTTCCTTCCTTTGTGAAGGATGTGTTTGTGTATGATGGTTTGACTTTTGAAGTTTTCGTTGTAGCATTTTGAAAACATAGAAGTATCTCTACCTTTCAGGTTGATCGATCGAACGACCGTTCGATCGGGAGACAGTCCGATAGGTTGGGCACTTCAGTGAGAACAAGTTCACAGCAGGTTGTCACTCGATCGGACGGTTGTTCGATCGGGTGGCAACACAGGTGCATTGAACATGTTGAAAATTTGTTTAAGTATGAAGTTCCAGAACATCACATAGTCAGATGGTCGGTCGATCGGGTGGTAACCCGATCGAACGGCAATCCGTTCGGTGTTCCAAAACCTTTGAAGTTTGAATGATAGTTAAGTGTGGGGACCAGGATGGAAGTCGATCGGGTGACCGGTCGTTCGGGTGACTGTCCGTTCGGACAGCAGTCCGATCAGACGACACTCCGTCCTGGTCGACCTGTTCGTCTTCTTCCTTGGTCATTCTGGTAGTTTGTCGTTTTATCGAGATGATTTGATAACGCATTAGACAACAGAAACCTCGTCACGACTTAGTAACCTGATCGGACAGGAATCACCCAAATCCGACCGGTTAACTGTTCGAGACGGTGTTCCATGTTTAACCCGAAATCGGTAATCTCGTGGACAGAATCCAAATTTTGAACCAACGTATCAACATGAAAGAGTGGAAGGTTAGAACAAGCTCCGATTCTATCGGTTTTGAGGCATTGAGTGTAAAAGAGTTGAAAGAAAGTTAGAAACCATCTTTCAATCCTTTTTCACCATGAAATGGTTGAGATCCATGCAAGATCTTTGCTTATTTGTGTGGAAATCGGTTAGATCTAAGTTGTTCTGGGTGGTTTGAAGCCAAAACATGATGTTCATAAGAACACCATGATGACATCATCCTAGAACACCTCAAGTCTAGTGATTTCACGGTTAGAAGTTAAGATTTAAAAGATGGAAAGGTGTAGGAGTGCGTGTAGATTAAGAAAGTACAAGATTTAGGACAAAAAACTTACAAGAATCGCGAGAAATATGAGGAAAAGTGGGGAAGATGAGCTGGTCGGATGAGAGTTGCCAAAAGTGGAAAGTATAATGGTGACAAAGTGTATTTATAGGGTTTCCCAAAAAGGAAGGGAAGGAGAGGGGCTGGTCGATCGGTTGGCAGCCCGATCGAATAGCTGGTCGATCGAGCGGCTGCTCGATCGAGCGGCTGCTCGATCAGCCGGTCTCCTGGTCTATCGGACATCTGATTTGAGTGTTCGGTGCGACGGGTCTTGTCGTTTCGATTGCGATTGCGAGCGTTGTGATGCGATAGAATTTCCTAGTCAAATTACTTTTAATCCCAACTACTATATCAAAATACAAGCACCCTTATTTCGTATTCGTTTAGTGTTTACGATTCGATTGCGATTGAGTTTCGATTGCGTTTCGATTGATCACCATAACATTTTATAAATAAACATGCACAAGTAACACATAAGGCACACACACACGTATAACAATACCATAATGCGTAATTCAAGTTGTGAACGCGATTGCGATAAATCGATTGAACATGCGATAAACAGCGGTTACTAGGCGATTATTACTAGATACTCCACATAATACAACTAAAGCGATAACAAAATAGACTAATTACAAGTCAAAGAAGTCAAACATGAATTGAGCAAGGAGAGACAGATCGCAATTAGCAATCTTTTCTTCCTTTGACTTCAATCTTGACTTTGACTTTGACTTTCGAAACACGGGGTGTTACAGCCTCCCCTAGTTGAGTGAATTTCGTCCCAAAATTAGGCCGATGCCGTAACAAACAATTGCGGGTACTTCGCCTTCATGTCTTTTTCGAGTTCCCAAGTGAACTCTGCGCCTCGTTTGCCTTCCCATCGGACTTTCACAATAGGAATGCGCGAGCGCCTGAGCTGCTTGGTTTGGCGATCCATGATTTCGACAGGCTTCTCCACGAAGTGTAGTGTTTCGTTTACTTGTAGATCATCGAGAGGTACAATTAAATCATGCTCAGCCAGGCACTTTCGGTGGTTTGACACATGGAAAGTCGGGTGAACGTTACTAAGCTCCTCCGGTAGTTCGAGTCTGTAGGCGACTTTTCTGATCCTTTCTAGAATCTTAAAAGGTCTAACATATCGAGGCGCTAGTTTCCCTTTCTTGCCGAATCTGACCACACCCTTCCAAGGTGATGCCTTTAGGAGTACGTAGTCGCCAACATCAAATTCAAGGGGCTTGCGTCGTCTATCGGCGTAACTTTTCTGACGACTCCGAGCTTTCAGCAAGTTGTCTCTTATTTGGAGGACTTTGTCGATCGTTTCTTGCAATAGCTCAGGACCAGTTAATTGTGAGTGACCAATCTTGTGCCAGACAATAAGCGATCGACATTTTCTTCCGTATAAAGCCTCGAATGGTGCCATTTGAATGCTGGAATGATAACTGTTGTTATACAAGAATTCGACCAACGGTAGGTAGGCATCCGAATTACCACCGAAATCTATGACACACGAACGGAGCATGTCTTCAAGAGTACGGATCGTTCTCTCAGTCTGACCGTCGGTTTGAGGGTGGAATGCGGTACTTAGATTAAGCGTAGTACCGAGAGCCGCTTGAAACGTTTCCCACAGTCGCGAGGTAAACCGAGCATCGTGGTCAGAGATGATGTCGCGAGGCGTCCCATGTCGACAAATGATCTCATTGGTGTAGATTCGGGCTAATCGTTCTACCTTGTAGTCTTCCCGTATAGGCAAAAAGTGAGCTGATTTGGTCAAACGGTCAACAACAACCCAGATGTTGTCGTGACCTGATGGCGTGCGCGGAAGCTTTGTTATGAAGTCCATGGCTATACTCTCCCACTTCCACATAGGGATCGGGGGTTGTTCGAGTAAGCCAGAGGGTCTTTGGTGCTCGGCCTTGACCTTCGAGCAAGTCAGGCACTTTCCAACGTAGAGAGCGATATCCCTTTTCATGCCCGGCCACCAGTACTTGTAGCGGAGGTCCTGGTACATTTTGTCGGCACCGGGATGAATAGAATATCGGGATTTGTGGGCTTCGTCCATCTAAATCTGTCGCAAATTGGTCCGCTTAGGGATCCAAATTTGGTCCAGAAAGTGGAATATCCCATTCGACTTATTCACAAGCTGGGCTCCATCATGATAGATTCTTTCCTTCTTCAAAGTGCGTTCATTGAAACATGCATGCTGGGCTTCGCGGATGAGGGTTTCGAGATCGTATTGGGCTTGGACATCACGAATGCTGAGCAGATAGCTTCGTCTGATGAGGGCATCGGCGATGACATTTGCTTTGCCTGGGTGATAACGAATCTCACAGTCGTAATCGTTGAGAAGTTCTACCCATCGGCGTTGACGCATATTAAGTTCTTTCTGATCAAAGATATGTTGCAGAATCCTATGATCGGTGAAGATCGTACACTTGGTACCATACAGGTAGTGTCGCCAAATCTTTAACGCAAAAACAACTGCGCCTAGCTCGAGATCATGGGTTGTATAATTCTTCTCGTGTATTTTGAGCTGACGAGATGCGTAAGCAATAACCTTGTCCCGTTGCATGAGGACACAACCAAGACCAAGGTTCGAAGCATCACAATAGACTATAAAGTCGTCGTTTCCATCGGGTAAAGTGAGGACAGGAGCATTGCAAAGCATGTGTTTGAGGGTTTGGAAAGCAGACTCTTGTTCAGTTCCCCAAACAAAAGGCTTGTCTTTGTGGGTGAGAGCGGTAAGCGGCACAACGATTTTTAAGAATCCTTCGATAAATCAGAGATAATAGCCCGCTAATCCAAGAAAAGAACGGACTTCAGACGGGTTCTTAGGTGTAATCCAACTCTTAACTGCTTCGATCTTCGCTGGATCGACGTGAATGCCATGACTATTGACAATGTGACCGAGGAATTGAACCTCCTCCAGCCAAAATTCGCACTTGGAGAACTTGGCATAGAGTCGATTCCCTTGGAGTAGCTCGAGAACCAAACGTAGATGTTGCGCGTGTTCGGCTTTCGACTTGGAATAGATCAAGACATCATCGATGAACACGATGACGAAGCGGTCGAGATAAGGTTTACACAAGCGATTCATCAGATCCATGAAAACCGCGGGTACGTTGGTTAAACCAAAAGGCATAACAACGAATTCATAATGGCCATAACGAGTGCGAAAAGCGGTTTTGGGTATATCTTCCTCTTGAATGCGTAGCTGGTGATAGCCTGAGATTAGATCGATCTTCGAGAAACATGTAGCACCTTGTAGCTAATCAAACAAATCGTCAATGCGAGGCAGGGGATAGCGATTTTTGATAGTTAGCTTATTCAATTCCCGATAGTCGATGCACATCCTGAACGACCCATCCTTCTTTTTAACGAAAAGGACTGGCGCGTCCCAAGGAGAGGTGCTTGGGCGAATAAAGCCTTTCTCAAGTAATTCCTGGAGCTAACTCGAGAGTTTACGCATTTCGGAGGGAGCGAGTCGGTAAGGAGCTTTGGTAACATGGTTGGCTCTAGGAATGAAGTCGATACGGAAGTCGATATCACGACTTGGCGGAAGTCCGGGAAGATCATCAGGAAACACATTACGAAATTCATGAACCACAGGAACATCTTTCACTTCTGCCTTTCCTTTCTTTTCCTTCTCCGCTACTACAATGTTAGCCAAGAAAGCTCTGTATTCCTTGCGGAGATACTTTCTAGCTTGGACACACGACATGAGCTTGAGACCTTTTGTAGCAGTTTCACCATAAACACATAATACATCACCATTCGCGAGCGAGAATCGAATCATCTTATCGAAGCACACAACTTCAGCATGGTTTTCGCGAAGAAATTCCATGCCTACTATGACGTCAAAACTTCCGAGTTGCATCGTAATAAGGTCAATCGGGAAGATGTGATTGTTGAGCTCAAGGGTACAATCACGAAGAACAGAATTAACGGCGACAGTTCTTCCGGTGGCGACTTCAACATCGAACGTCGAGGAGAGTTGGGAGCGCTTACGACTAAGGAGCTTCTCGAATTCAAACGACACGAAGCAATTATCGGCTCCAGTATCAAACAAACACGATGCATAAATACTATTCACAAGGAACGTACCATTTACCACGTTGTTGTCAGCCTGGGCTTGGCGCACATTGATGTTAAAGGTTCTGGCTAGGGTGGCTTATTGCTGTTGAGGCTGTTGCTGCTGGGGCTCTTGTTTCACAACCCTGTTCGGACACATGTTCGCAAAGTGGTTGGGATCACCACATGCGAAGCAGACTCGGGAGTTGGAAGCAGAGCTTGATGAGCAATGGCTTGAATCGGTGCTTGACGGGGACCAGTACGGCAGTTAGCAGTGAAATGGCCGTACATATTGCAGTGAGCGCAAAATCGGCAGGCGAGACCCACCGGGTGATGATAAGTGCATGTTGGGCAGGCAGGGTGGGGGCCTGTGTATGCACGCTTTGCAGGCGGTGCATAGGTAACTGTTGCTGGGCGGTGCTGAGATTGCTGCTGAGCCGGTACGGCTTGAAGTGGAGCAGCAGTGGTAGTGACAGCACAGTTCTTGTTGCTGGAGCTACTGTTGTTGTTCTTCTTCTTGCGGCTTGAGGACTTTGACGACTGAGCGGTGGCGGTTTCAGTGGATGGTACGGCGGTGGCTTGGTGCAGATTCTTCGAAGCTTTATCCCAGTAACCAGCTTTTACTCGCTTGTCGTTGATTTCAGCGGCAAGCAAGTAAGCTTCTTCAATCGTTGCTGGCTTTGCAGCATGCACAAAATCTGCAACACAATCTGGCAGAGCTCGAATATACTTCTTGATTGTCATCTCGGGCGTCTTCACTTGATCTTGGCAGATGATGCTGAGCTGCTTGAAGTGAGCAGTCAGGGCAGCGTTGTCACCTTCCTTCTGCTTAATGTGCCATAACTCATCCTCCAGCTTCTGGCGCTTATGGGGAGGGCAGAACTCTTAGAGCATAACGTTCTACAACTCGTCCCATGACAGACCATAGGCTGCATCATTTCCGTGCTTGTTTCTTTCGGCCGTCCACCAGTCTAGAGCGTGGGACTGGAAGATGTTGTTGATGCAGATTTTGTGTCCGATGCTTGTCGAATAGATTAGATTTATTTTATGCTGAATTTGTAATAGTTAGTGAAACGGTCTAACGAACTTGTATAGACCCGCTCGTTTGAAGTGGTCAAACGAGAGGGTTATTCGGTTGACCGTGTGTGTTTGAAAGACAAAGGGGTGTAGCTATAAATAGCAACCCTTTGTCATTTCAAACACTGGGAGTTTTTAGGAGGTTCAAGTCCTCACCAGGGAGAGATCACCACTTGCTCTCTCCCCGGATGTATACTTCTTTGGTATGGTTCGGTTAGCTTGTTAATCGGGCCGGTTTGCTTTGTTATGTTATCAAATCTATACAAGTAAGTATTTCATCCGTCTCTAATCTTCCCGTCTATGAACATAATCATGATAATCACGGTTTCGGTCCCGAAACACGGTCCTACAATTGGTATCAGAGCCATGGTGCCCGATTTAGTAAATCTAACCGTTTACTAAGTCACATGTGCTCTAGATCTGTGATTTTTGTGGTTTTTGTTCAAGATGTAAAAAATGGGGAAACATGAAGAAAACCCAGATCTGGACCGTATATCCGGGTCTGCGCTGAAACGGAACACACCAGTGGGTTAGTTTTTATGTTTTACAACAAAATCATCAAGTTTTCATCACTTTGAGGCTTGTTTCGTCAAATCTGCAAAATTAACAGTAGCTGTGTTCTTGATGTTCTTGGCGGCTGTTAAAGAGAACTAGGGTTTCTTCATACCCACTCCCGACGAAACTGAGCCCATGACGAAACACCACCTTCACTTTCGTCGTCTCCCAACAAGTTTTAACCTGAGTTTCGTCGATCAGATCTCACATCTGTTTCGTCGCCAACATCTAACATAAATCGGTTTCGTCGTTCATCAGACTTCTGTTTCGTTGGATCAACACACATCGGTTTCGTCGTTCAATCATTAAAACAGTTTCGTTGATCAACAGTTATCATTTCTGTTTCGTCGGACCTTATATCACCTATTTCGTCACAATACAAAGGAGAAGAAACCTGGAAGATGATGTCTGATGTGTGAATCGAAGGAAGAGGAGGATGTCTGGTAGTTGTCGGCTGAATAAATGTTGCTGCTGATTATTCGATTGAACAAGAAGAGGTTGTCGGCTGGGTTTAGATGAAGTTTCCTGAGTTGAAGTGGTTTTTGAAGGTGGAATCGATTGGAAGTTCTGTATTGCAGAGAACTTCTGATTGTTTGTGTATCGATGAAAGGAACAAAAGATTTGAGGTTTGAAGGAGAAACAAAGTTGTCAGCTCAAATTTTTTTTTGGGGCTCTGTTTGTATCATAGGTAAAGATGATGTCGACAGATCATGTGGTTGCAGCTAGGTTTCCTTTTTGTTAGGCCCACTTGGTAAGAAATGCAATTTGTTTTGGAAGATTGGGCCAGTGATTTTTCGGTTTGGGCATGTGCACTGATTGGGCAAATTATCACACTCACAAAATTCATTCACATTTTTAGTGGGTCAAATATTTCACAATTGAATTATTAGGCCAGGTTATTCGGCAGTTGGGCTTCTTTAACTATTGTCGCTAGTTTGGGCTTGCATCATTTTTGTTGGAGTGGGATTTAATATTGGAGCCCGATCCATCAATCAGTTATTTTTCGTAGGCATTGGAACAAATGTTTTAAGATGAGACTTGGAGTCGTGGACCCGTCTCTATTCGTGATTTGCAAAGTGGGTTCGGGTGTTCGCGAAAGATATTTGAGTCGAGCTTCAACGTCAAATTAGTACGGGTTCGGGAGCGCGCGGGTTGATGAAGGCATGATGAAAACTTGATTGTTGTTAAACGTGGGGTAGTCACGGTTACCGACGCAAACGTCAAATTTGGTACTTGACTACTATGGGCCAAAAACAAAACGGTATGTTCACTTCCGCACGTCAGTATTTATGTTTGTTATCGGTTATTCGAAGATGTTCGAAAGCATTTTGTTTATTGTCATATTTTCGCATTTGAAAACGAACGTATGAACCTAGAATGTCAATACCGGTCCTAACGAGTTCACAAAGTCGAAGAGTTATGCCTATGATGGAAGTTTTCGGATTAGGTGTTAGCAGTACTTTGGAGGGATACAAGTCGGATCCTACGGGGTACTAGGGGACGTTCTTATTCAACTAGAATATGCAAAGAAGAAAGCCGTTTTCGTGATTTTTTTTAAAAACCGAGAACATTTGAAAGATTCTACTCAGTGGAGAGAATTTGTTCAGTAAAGATTGACGACAGTTCCGCTAAGTGAAGGGAACTGGTGAACATTTGAAGGGAATCTGTTAAGGTTTAGAGATCTTACCAAAGAAATGGGGGAATAAAAATTTTCATATGTTGAATTTCTTCGGTAAATTTCTAAACGCAATCACAGGTGGTAGAGTTTGTGATTTTCTAGTGACACAAAGACGGTTTACAGAAGACAGTTCACAAGAAACCTCTACCAATGTAGTATGCTTGAAGATCAAGACTTGATGCAGTTTTTAAAAGAATGGAACCCTTATCAAATGCCGGTTGGAGTATTGGAAGATCAGCGGAAGATCGGTCAATTGAGCCTTTTGAGGAAATTGCACAACGCCCAACACGGATACGCGTACTTTGAGGGGGAAATATTTTACAAGGAGCATCAAGATACTACTTACCTGGATCATCGGTCAAGGGGGAAACTGTTAATACAGAGAAGATGAATACTTGACTGAAGATCGATTGCAGTTGCATTTTCAGCATTCGACAGCAACGGACAAGGGGGAATTTGTTGATGCAGATTTTGTGTCCGATGCTTTTCGAATAGATTAGATTTATTTTATGCTGAATTTGTAATAGTTAGTGAAACGGTCTAACGAACTTGTATAGACCCGCTCGTTTGAAGTGGTCAAACGAGAGGGTTATTCGGTTGACCGTGTGTGTTTGAAAGACAAAGGGGTGTAGCTATAAATAGCAACCCTTTGTCATTTCAAACACTGGGAGTTTTTAGGAGGTTCAAGTCCTCACCAGGGAGAGATCACCACTTGCTCTCTCCCCGGATGTATACTTCTTTGGTATGGTTCGGTTAGCTTGTTAATCGGGCCGGTTTGCTTTGTTATGTTATCAAATCTATACAAGTAAGTATTTCATCCGTCTCTAATCTTCCCGTCTATGAACATAATCATGATAATCACGGTTTCGGTCCCGAAACACGGTCCTACAGATGTCGGTCGCGTTCAGTGTGCGGAGATTATCAGGACATCCGCTCTGTCGCGGGGTGACTTCGATTGAGTCAAACCATTAAAACAAATCCGTAGGGCCTTCTTCGCCGGTGAACTCTTTCGATCCACATGCCTTGAACTGCTTGAAGCTGAAAGCAGCTTTGGGAGTTTCAGTTCTGGATTCCTCGGACGATTTGCTCATGTTTTCGTATAGTTCACTGACGACTTGGGGTACGACCTTTGCCATTTTCTTAGTGATCATGGCAGCGAGGCGTTTGTCTGCTTGCTTTCGGTGGGCGTCTCGGGTAGCGCGAGATCCAGATGACGACATTGTCTGCAACAGACATCGCCACAGGACTCATCACAATATAATCGAATCTCACCTCACACGCCTAATACTACTAAAGTTCAGGAACACGTATAATCATGTAAGCACATAGGCACAGATTCACGTAAGCACAGAAACACATAAGCACGTAAGGCACAGAAATACAGAAGCATAGAAGCACATAATCACAAGAGGTATCCAAAACACACAAAAACTTCTGACTACCTCAGAATACAGAAACCTACCACTCAAAGCCTGCGAGCGTTCAAGAATAGCGATCGCGTATAGCATAGCGTATAACATAACACAAAGTCGTCCATGATTTAGTGATTTGTCAGCGTTTTAAGGTATATGAGCAGTGCGAGTCGTGTGTGTCGATCAAAACGTTAGTGAAAATCGAGTAAATCTCCAAAAATTATAACACATAAGCAGGTAAATACACATACAAACACATAAAATCGACGAACCATCAGAGTCAGCAGTTGCGGGCTCAGAATCGAGACACATAAAAATCGAGAAATGGATTGTCTGCGGCTATATAGACGTTGACTAACCAAAGTGATTTAACTATTCACAAGGACCTACTGAGCACACTTTGACCTTCGGGACTGTTCTTTCGCCTCGATTCTTGGGCGAATGGCACGTATCCTTTCAGTTTCGGCGTGACGTCAAGTCGTTGGAGTCCGTCGAGACCTTGGTGAGAGTTTAGTAAAAATAGGGCGGAATAAGTCATCAAGGTTCAGGTTTCACCCCTGACTTAACAGCTTTGTTCCTGTTTTGATAAAATAAAAGAGAATTATGCGTCAAAGTATGGATCTCACTCCTGGTTCAATGCAAATTTTCGTGTTTATAGATGAAAATGCGAGGTGAACAAGCAATTTGGTTGAGAGTTTGCGGTTTCCACACCTAATCTTGGCCTAATCGCTCGTCCATTCTTTGAAAACTAAAGTGCAGTGATAATGTAACGTAGGCGAGAATAGCGAGGAATAGCAGCAAGCTCGTACTTAATTCCTACCGGACATGCACAAGTCGGTCTGTTGGTTCCTAACTATAGACTAGGTCATTTCTAAGACATCTGCCCGGACTAGGTCGAGTCTTGCCTAATTCTCTATAGTTATGGCTCTGATACCAATCTGTCACACCCCAACCGATGGCGGAAATATCGGGGCATGGCACTGAGCGAAACAGATTGTCCAGAAGTTTCCATAACAACTATATTTACCAAATATTTAAAGCAACACGTCCCATACCATGTCATAAATAATAATAATACAATTATTACAGAAAAGATCTAGTCAGATTGTTCTGTTCCGACAACTCAGATTTTTATTACAGACAATTTTTTATTGTTGACCTAGGTCTTTCCTAGCCTCGATTTCACAGCAAAGTTAGCAAATAAGCATCCTAAGCACATGTCACATACGATAAAGTAAAAGTCAATACACATAGTGTAAAGGTGAGCATACAAGTTTAATAATAGCATATAGAGTTCGAAATCGTTACGCATAACCAGCACGTACACAGTGTGAAATGAGGCATGTTAGTTATCGACATGAACCTATCGATACCAATGACTGCGGGTTGACTGCCCAAGGCAGTTTGCGATACACACTCACCACTGTGAGCCATGTAACTAATTATCCTTAGCAACCCCTGAGTGAACAGGTGGTGAGTCCAAACTATAGTACTATCGTTGCTAAGGCAGGTAGACAACATTCCATGTGTAAACATAACAAACAAGCATTCATTAAGTCACGTATAACATGCGGTAACGGTTAGCATTAAAGTATTGCGTAGTGTGTTTGATGTGATTTAGAATAAGTAACGTATGTAACACCCAAAAGTGCATAAAGCAAAAAGGGATCGAGTATACTCACAGCGGTTGATGGATTGAAGGGAGCGCTAGAGAGTAGGGTTAGCATGGACAGATTGATAGCATAACGATAAGCGACGTGTAAGACGGAACAAGTGACAGTGGCTCGAATAGCAGTTCGATCGGACGGTCGGTCATTCGGTTGTAAGTTCGCTCGGATGGTCATCCGGTCTGGTGACCCTTCGAGTGGATTGTTCCTTCCTTTGTGAAGGATGTGTTTGTGTATGATGGTTTGTCTTTTGAAGTTTTCGTTGTAGCATTTTGAAAACATAGAAGTATCTCTACCTTTCAGGTTGATCGATCGAACGACCGTTCGATCGGGCGACAGTCCGATAGGTTGGGCACTTCAGTGAGAACAAGTTCATAGTAGGTTGTCACTCGATCGGAAGGTTGTTCGATCGGGTGGCAACACAGGTGCATTGAACATGTTGAAAATTTGTTTAAGTATGAAGTTCCAGAACACATAGTCGGATGGTCGGTCGATCGGGTGGTAACCCGATCGGATGGCAATCCGTTCGGTGTTCCAAAACCTTTGAAGTTTGAATGATAATTAAGTGTGGGGACCAGGATGCAAGTCGATCGGGTGACAGCTCGTTCGGGTGACTGTCCGTTCGGACAGCAGTCCGATCGGACGGCACTCCATCCTGGTCGACCTGTTCGTCTTCTTCCTTGGTCATTCTGGTAGTTTGTCATTTTATCCAGATGATTTGATAACACATTAGACAACAGAAACCTCGTCACGACTTAGTAACCTGATCGGACAAGAATCACCCAAATCCAGTCGGTTAACTGTTCATGACGGTGTTCCATGTTTAACCCGAAATCGGTAATCTCGTGGACAGAATCCAAATTTTGAACCAACGCATCAACATGCAAGAGTGGAAGGTTAGAACAAGCTCCGTTTCTATCGGTTTTGAGGCATTGAGAGTAAAAGAGTTGAAAGAAAGTTAGAAACCATCTTTCAATCCTTTTTCACTGTGAAATGGTTGAGATCCATGCAAGATCTTTGCTTATTTGTGTGGAAATCGGTTAGATCTAAGTTGTTCTTGGTGGTTTGAAGCCAAAACATGAAGTTCATAAGAACAACATGATGACATCATCCTAGAACACCTCAAGTCTAGTGATTTCACGGTTAGAAGTTAAGATTTAAAAGATAGAAAGGTGTAGGAGTGCGTGTAGATTAAGAAAGTACAAGATTTAGGACGAAAAACTTACAAGAATCGTGCGAAATCTGAGGAAAAGTGGGGAAGATGAGCTGGTCGGATGAGAGTTGCCAAAAGTGAAAGTATGATGGTGACAGAGGGTATTTATAGGGTTTCCTAAAAAGGAAGGGAAGGAGAGGGGCTGGTCGATCGGTTGGAAGCCCGATCGAAAAGCTGGTCGATCGAGCGGCAGCTCGATCGAGCGGCTGGTCGATCTGCCGGTCTCCTGGTCGATCGGCCATCTGATTCGAGTGTTCGGTGTGACGAGTCTTGTCGTTTTGATTGCGATTGTGAGCGTTGTGATGCGATAGAATTTCCAAGTCAAATTACTTTTAATCCCAACTAATATATCAACATACAAGCATCCTTATTTCGTATTCGTTTAGCGTTTACGATTCGATTACGATTGAGTTTCGATTGCATTTCCATTGATCACCATAACATTTTATAAATAAACATGCAAAAGTAACACATAAGGCACACACACACACGTATAACAATACCATAATGCGTAATTCGAGTTGCGAGCGCGATTGCGATAAGCGATAAATCGATTAAACATGCGATAAACAGCGGTTACTAGGCGATTATTACTATATACTCCACATAATACAACTAAAGCGATAACAAAATAGACTAATTACAAGTCAAAGAAGTCAAACAGGAATTGAGCAAGGAGAGACAGATCACAATTATCAATCTTTTCTTCCTTTGACTTCAATCTTGACTTTGACTTTGACTTTCGAAACACGGGGTGTTACATTATTAAAGTTCACAGTATAGTGTTTATTAATTTAAGAAAAAAAGTATAAAAAAAAACTTTGTTAAAGTTTGTGAGTGATATATAAAAGTAAGTACAGTTTCAGTTCATTTTGAAATATTCAATACTCCAGTCCCTGACGTGGTCAATTTGATTCAATCAAGCCCCTTCATCAAACTTCTGTTAGTCAACAGTTTGGATTATGGTTAAAAGACCATACTACCCTTAAGGGACCGAAACTGCTATACGAATAAGTCAAATTCCCTTTTAGTCCCTTCTCCACACAACCACCACCAGCCGCTGCCCCTCTCCGCCGCTGACCAATAAAAAACATGTCTAAAATCAAAATAAACAAGAATATATGTCCGTTCAACTCCATTAAAGAAGGATTATGTAGCGGGTTGCCATGTCGCCGGAGAAGCTGACAGTGTCATTACCCATAACCCTCTTTGGATGTATACCATGAAATATTAGACGGGTGAGAATGAGCAAAACATCAGGAGAGTTCCCAATACAATCAAGCATCTAATTTGAACAGAATAGAATTCTTTGTATTTTTTTTATTAATATTTCGACTTAGTAGTACACTGAACAGTATTGACTAATAAAACTAAAAAAAATACAAGATTTTAGGCTTGATTAGTGTAGAAATACCACCCTTCACCACACCGCATGAAATGGACGATATTCTGTATGGATATTCATGCCACGTGTGCCCTAGGGGTACTCGTGCCTTGTGTGCCTACCGATGTTGTTCCTAAAACAGACCCACCCCTAAGTTGGACTAAGTTGAACAACCTATCCAACTAGTTCTATACTCATCCGGTGGACGGGTTTTTATTGCCACAATAACATAAGAATGTTTTCATTGCATTCTAAACAAAAATAGTATCTGTTTAAAATAAAAGCACAACTTTTTTATCTTACGGGTTAAAAAAATGACTAACTAAAAATGTAATTGTCTAGATAAATATATCCAATAACATTCCAAGTTCTGCACATGCATTTCACTGTATTCTTCCACATAAATACAACATTCAATATATATGATTTTCATAGAAATCCATTATTCTAGTCGTTTCCGCCAAATGTTGAAAAGATGGTGACACGTTAGAAAGAGGAACTCACTTGCCACCTAAAGTAGGAAAGTGGCTCGGGCCTTCAATTTTGTTGCTTTAGGCGTATAGCTTGATGAACCACCTTGGTCCTTGGTTGTACCACCTAGCACCACCTCCACCTCTTGGACCATGGTGCCCATTGCTACCTGATGTAACTCATTTCACCAGCGGCAGGTTTCAAAAACTCATTAATGCTTAGAGACTTCATACGCCAAAACAAAATTAACATGTGGGCTGGTGGTAACTTTGAGCCAATTACTTATGAATGGGTCGAGTTTTATTATGTTTATTTTAACCCTTATAGGTCAAGATATGAAAGCCTCCTACATTGTAATTCATCTAGTTTTTGTAAAACATAGTTCAACCATTAATTATTTAACATGCAGACACATTACCTTCTTAGCTATTTCTTCTTTCTCAGCAATCTCTTTACACTTATCCTTGTGAGTCCCCAACCAAAATGAATCTAACCTTATACATCTATTTAGTCAAGATAATTATATTAGCAATGTAAGTAGTAGACATTTGTGATTATAAGCAATACCTTATACTCATGCTCCTTCTCAGATTCATTTTTAACATTCTCCTTTTTTCTTGCCCTTTGACTCTTTGTCAGTCATCGGCTTGCAGAAACCACAGCTTTCTCGCCTTCATTCACCACTTCTTTAGTATCACTGTGAAGAAAATAGTTAAAAGTTACTAACTCTGAAATATATATATATATATATTACAAATGGCAACTTTGACACATTTACCCATGAGGTCAAACAAATATTTTCATAAGATCCAGTCATCCAAAGTGTAACAATACAAATTATTGCAATCAACCCAAAAATACTTGGTCATCCAAAGTGTAACAATGTACAAAAGAACTGATTGCTACATTAACTACACACTGTACAAAGTGACAAAGTTAAGTTTTAATCCCATATAAAATAAAGTTACACTTTTGTCCAAGCGGGTAAAGCACATTTTAACTGGCTAACATCCGCTTAAAAGATATATCTACCTTTTGCAATTCATTCAGATTACTTCATGATATAACAATCCGCTTGTCTTCATCAATTTGTTTATACTTACTCTAAGGGACCTGTCTCCATAAAAAGAAAGAAAGAAAGAAAGATTATTGAAAGTTAACAACATATCTAGGCCAATTACATTTCAAAGTCAATGATTTTGCGGCCAATTACATTTCATCAGAAGTGATGTATCAAACATAACTTGTTTGAGCTAATATCACATATTCAATAGGTTTTTTTTAGATCAAATCATATGAATATGCTTTGTCAGGTCAGTATGTTTCATGCTTATTGTTTACCCAAATTGAATGGATATCTTACATAAAAAGATCAGCAATTTAGCATGAGCAGTCTGTGTTGGTAAAACATAAAGTTCGCAGCACAATACTAAACCATCAGAATGAACAAAACTAATGCAAATACAAAATTCCGTATAAAGGTTTGCTGAAGGTTAGCAAGTGACTTGCTAAGAAAATGACCATCATCATATGAGAATATAAAAGGAAAAAAGAACATACCCAATGTCAAGTATAAGAACTTCATTATTGCTCATGAATGTACATGCAACCTGAATGATATGTAAGTTAAATCTTAACCAAACCCACATACAAAGGAACTGATGAGAACTGAAATTAGCGTGATAATATAATTTACCAAAGCAGGTGTTTGCGTGCTTTCAGAGCACCGAGAACCCACCATTAGTGCTCGTATATGATGTAACAACCCGACTTTCCAAGCAAAGTCAAAGTCAAAGTCAAGACATGACATTATTCAGATCTGTTATTTCTTGCATAATTATTGCTTCGTACTCTCAAGATTCGATGAACGATATATATTGGTTAACGATTTTAAACTGAGTTTCGCAACGCTTATTCAAAACACCGTTAACGCTTATTTAAAACGCTCTTTATCGCATTGTTACTCCGCAACGCAAACTTGAAACGCAACTACTGGTATTGTTCTATGTGTGTTATTATGTGCTTTACTTGTGTGTGGATGTTATTCGCAAACGCAATCGCAACTCTATCGCAACGCAAGCTCATCGCAAACTTGAAACGCAGATTTACTTTTATGCTTTTTATGTGTTATGTTATTTGTGTAACTATTGTTTAATACTATCGCCTCGCTTAAACGCAACGCAACATCTCCATCATCTTCTCCACAAGAATCACTGTTTTACACCTCGAAATCATCTGATTTGGGCTGCTTTAGGGTGACATCATCACGGTTTCTTATGGAAACTGTTGTGTCACTGCATCTCATCAAGATTTGTCCAGATCTAAAGGATTTCTACACATTTTACACTGACTTTGACAAGATCTAAACAATTATCCACTGATTCAAACTTTTCTTCAACATTTCTTCAATTTTCAACTCAAAACCGTTGGGATCTAGACTTAGTCGAGCTCTCTACTCATACTCTAGTTGAGAACCGGTCTGAGAACGGATTTCCATCAAAGAACATTTAGTCTGATCGAATGGGGTGATTTCCATCCGATCGACTGAGCTGGACTTAGTGTGGTTTCCGTTGTTTGACACGTCGTCACACCGTCTCCGTTAAACCCCAAAACTTTTGAATTTGGAAAACTTGTAAATTTTCGAAACATCAGATCGCCGATCGAATAGTCATTCGATCGGATAGTCATTCGATCAGTCGGATGACTATCTGATCGAATGACTATTCGACCAGGTGACTTTACTTTATAAGTTCCACACTTAAACAATTTTACAAAACTTCAAAGAATATCAGACTTTCAATCGAATAGCCATCCGATCGAATGGCCTTCCGTTCGGATGACCATCCGATCGAATGACTTGTTTTATACAACAACGAAAACTTCAAAAGTTCAAACATTTTATGTCACACCCCAACCGATGGCGGAAACATCGGGGAGTGGCACTGAGCGAAACAGATTGTCCAGAAGTTTCCATAACAACTATGATTAGCAATTATTTAAAGCAACGCGTCCCATACCATGTCATAAAAGATAACATAATTATTACAGATAAGATCTAGTCAAATTGTTCTGTTCTGACAACTCAGATTTCAAATACATACAGTTGTTTATTTGTTTCTAGACCTTTCCAACCCTCGATTTCACAGCAAGCTAAGCAAATAAGCATCCTAAGCACCTGTCACATACATTAAAGTAAAAGTTAATACACATAGTGTAAAAGTGAGCACACAAGTTTAATAGATATAATAGAGTTCAAAACCGTTACGCATAACCAGAACGTACACAGTGTAAAATGAGGCATGTTAGTTATAGACATGAACCTATCGATACCAATGACTGCGGGTTGACTGCCCGAGGCAGTTCGTAATACACACTCACCACTGTGAGCCTTGTAACAAATTCTCCTTAACAACCCCTGAGTGAACAGGTGCTGAGTCCAAACAAATAGTACTATCGTTGCTAAGGCAGGTAGACAGCATTCCATGTGTAAACATAACAAACAAGCATTCATTAAGTCACGTATAACATGCGGTAATCGGTTGGTGTTTAAAGTATTGCGTAGTGTGTTCGATGTGATTTAGAATACGTAACGTATGTAATACCCAAAAGTGCGTAAAGCAAAAAGGGATCGAGTATACTCACAGCGATTGGTGGATTGAAGGGAGCGCTAGAGAGTAAGGTTAGCCTGAACAGATTGATAGCATAACGATAAGCGACTCGTAAAACGAAGCAAGTGTCAGTGGGTCGAACAGCAGTCCGATCGGATGGTAGTCCATTGAGTTAGCCGGTCGTTCGAGTGACAATCCGCTCGGATGGTCATCCGATCGGGTGACCTTTTGAGTGGATTGTTTCTTCATCTGGGAAGGATGTGTTTATGTACGATGGCTTGACTTTTGAAGTTTTTTTTTTTTGTTGTAGCATTTTGAAAACAGAGAAGTATCTCTACCTTTTAGGTCGGTCGATCGGACGGTAGTCCGATCGGACAACAATCCGATTGGCGAGTCTTCTTAAATTGAATACAAATTCACAGCAGGACGGTCACTCAATCGGATGGTAATCCGATCGAGTGGCAACCCTTGCGCATTGAACATGTTGGAATTCGTTTAAGTATTGAAGTTTCAAAACATCACATGGTCGGATGGTCGGTCGATCGGGTAGCAACCCGATCGGACGGCGATCCGTTCGGTGTTCCAAAACTCTTGAAGTTTGAAATAAAAGTTAAGTGTGGGGCCAAGGTACAAGCCGATCGGGTGACAATCCGATCGGACAGTAGTCCGATCGGGTGACAATCCGATCGGACAGTAGTCCGATCGGGCGACACTCCAACCTGGTCGACCTGATCATCTTCTTCCTTGGTCATTTCGATAGTTTATTGTTTTATCGAGATGATTTGATAACGCATTAGACAACAGAAACCTCGTCACGACTTAGTAACCTGATCGGGCAGGAATCACCCAAATCTGACCAGTTGACTGTTCGAGACGGTGTTTCATGTTTAACCCAAAATCGGTAATCTCGTGGATAGAATCCAGATCTTGAACCAACACAACCACAAGAATGAGTAGAAGATCAGGACAAGCTCTGATTCTATCGGTTTTGAGTGCATTGAGTGTAAAAGAGTTGAAAGAAAGTTGGAAAACCATCTTTCAATCCTTTTCACCTTGATTATGTTCAGATCTATAAAAGATCTTTGTATATTTATGTGGAATTCGTTTAGATCTAAGTTGTTCTTGAAGGATTGAAGCCAAATCATGAAGTTCATAAGAACAATATGATGACATCATCCTAGAACACCTCAAATCTAGTGATTTCGCGGTTAAAAGTTAAGATTCAAAAGATAGAAAGGTGTAGGAGTACGTGTAGATTAAGAAAGTACAAGATTTAGGTAGAAAACTTACAAGAATCGCGAGAAATCTGAAGAAAAGTGGGCAAGAACGCTGGTCAGACGAGTGGTGCCGAAAACGGTAAGTTTGTGATGTTGACAGGGGTATTTATAGGCTTACCATAAAAGGAAAGGGGAAGAGGAGGGCTGGTTGATCGGGTGGTAACCCGATCGGGTGACTGCTCGATCGAGTGGCACCTCGATCGGGTGGCAGCCCGATCGGGTGGCTGCTCGATCGGCTGGCCACTCGATTGGAGGGCACATCGTGATGAGTTTTGCTGTTTCGATTGTGATTGCGAGCATTGCGATGCGATAGAGTTTCCTTGTCAAATTACTTTTAATCCTAACTACTATATCAACATACAATCATCCTTATTTCATATTCGTTTAGCGTTTGTGTTTCGATTGCGATTGAGTTTCGATTGCGTTTCGATTGATCACCACACATAACATAATTAAGCATGCACAAGTAACACATAAGGCACACACACACATAGAACAATATCCAGAAAGCGTAATTCGAGTTGCGAGTGCGATTGCAATAGCGATAAAACATGCGATAAATATCGAATAAACCTCGATTATTAATAAGTACTCCACATAATACAACTAACGTAAAGCATAAAAAGACTAACTACGAGTCAAAGAAGTCAAAACAGGAATTGAGCAAGGAGCGACAGATCGCAATTAGCAATCTTGTCTCCCTTTGACTTCAATCTTGACTTTGACTTTGACTTCCGAAACACATGGTGTTACAGCCTCCCCTAGTTGAGGGAATTTCGTCCCGAAATTAGGCCGAATCCGTAACAAACAACTGCGGGTACTTCGCCTTCATGTCACTTTCGAGTTCCCAAATGAACTCTGCGCCTCATTTACCTTCCCATCGGACTTTCACAATAGGAATGCGCGAGCGTCTGAGCGGCTTGGTTTGGCGATCCATGATTTCGACAGGCTTCTCCACAAAGTGTAGTGTTTTGTTTATTTAGAGATCATCAAGAGGTACAATTAAATCATGCTCAGCCAGGCACTTTCGGAGGTTCGAAACATGGAAAGTCGGGTGAACGTTTCTATGTTCCTCCGGTAGTTCGAGTCTGTAGGCGACTTTTCTGATCCTTTCTAGAATCTTTAAAGGTCCAACATATCGAGGCACTAGTTTCCCTTTCTTGTCGAATCTGACCACACCCTTCCAAGGTGATACCTTTAGGAGTACATAGTCACCAACGTCAAATTCAAGGGGCTTGCATCGTCTATCGGCGTAACTTTTCTGGCGACTCCGAGCTTTTAGTTGATTGTCTCGAATTTGGAGGACTTTGTTGTTTCTTGCAATAGCTCAGGACCGGTTAATTGCGAGTGCCCGATCTCGTGCCATACAATAGGCGATCGACATTTTCTTCCGTATAAAGCCTCAAACGGTGCCATTTGAATGCTGGAATGATAACTGTTATTATACGAGAATTCGACTAACGGCAGGTAAGCGTCCCAATTACCACTGAAATCTATGACACACGAACGAAGCATGTCTTCAAAAGTACGGATCGTTTTCTCAGTCTGACCGTCAGTTTGAGGGTGGAATGCGGTACTTTGATTAGGCGTAGTACCGAGAGCCGCTTGAAACGTTTCCCACAGTTGTGAGGTAAACCGAGCATCACGATCAGAGATGATGCCGCAAGGCGTCCCATGTCGACAAATGATCTCATCGGTGTAGATTCGGGCTAATCGTTCTACCTTGTAGTCTTCCCGTATTGGCAGGAAATGGGCAGATTTGGTTAAACGATCAATGACAACTCAAATGTTGTCGTGACTTGATGACGTGCGCGGGAGTTTAGTTATGAAGTCCATAGCTATACTCTCCCACTTCCACATAGGGATCGGGGGTTGTTCGAGTATGCTAGAGGGTCTTTGGTGTTCAGCCTTGACTTTCGAGCAAGTCAGGCACTTCCCAACGTAGAGAGCAATATCCCTTTTCATGCTCGGCCACCAGTACTTGTAGCGAAGATCCTGGTACATTTTATTGGCACCAGGATGAATGGAGTACCGAGATTTGTGGGCTTCGTCCATCAATATCTGTCGTAAATTGGTCCGCTTAGGGATCCAAATTCGGTCCAAAAAGTGGAATATCCCATTCGACTTATTCATAAGCTGGGCTCCATCGTGGTAGATTCTTTCTTTCTTCAAAGTGCACTCATTAAAACAAGCATGCTGGGCTTCATGGATGAGGGTTTTGTGATCGTAGTGGGCTTGGATATCACGAATGCTGAGCAGATAGCTCCGTCTGCTGAGAGCGTCGGCAACGACATTTGCTTTGCCTGGGTGATAACGAATGTCACAGTCGTAATCGTTGAGAAGTTCTACCCATCGGCGTTGACGCATATTAAGTTCTTTCTGATCAAAGATATGTTGTAGGCTCCTATGATCGGTGAGGATCGTACACTTGGTACCATACAGGTAGTGTCGCCAAATCTTTAACGCAAAAACAACGGGGCCTAGCTCGAGGTCATGGGTTGTATAGTTCTTCTCGTAGATTTTGAGCTGACGAGACGTGTAAGCGATAACCCGGTCTCATTGCATGAGAACACAACCAAGTCCAAGGTTTGAGGTATAGCAATAGACTATAAAGTCGTCGTTTTCGTCGGGTAGAGTGAGAACGGGAGCATTGCAAAGCATGTGCTTGAGGGTTTGGAAAGCAGACTCTTGTTCAGTTACCCAAACAAAAGGCTTGTCTTCGTGGGTGAGAGCGATAAGCGGCACAACGATTTTTGAGAATCCTTCGATGAATAGTGGATAATAGCCCGCTAGTCCGAGAAAAGAACGAACTTCAGACGGGTTCTTCGGCGAAACCCAACTTTTAACTGCTTCAATCTTCACGGGATCGACATGAATACCTTGACTATTGACAATGTGACCAAGGAATTGAACCTCCTCCAGCCAAAATTCGCACTTGGAGAACTTGGCATAGAGTCGATTTCCTTGGAGTAGCTCGAGAACCAAACGTAGATGTTGCGCGTGTTCGGCTTTCGACTTGGAATAGATCAAGACATCATCGATGAACACGATGACGAAGCGGTCGAGATAAGGTTTACACACACGATTCATCAGGTCCATGAAAACCGCAGGTGCGTTGGTTAGACCAAAAGGTATAACAACGAACTCATAGTGACCGTATCGGGTGTGAAAAGCGGTTTTGGGTATATCTTCCTCTTGAATGCGTAATTGGTGATAGCCTGAACGTAGATCGATCTTTGAGAAACATGTAGCACCTTGTAGCTAATCAAACAAATCATCAATTCGAGGCAGGGGATAGCGATTATTGATTGTTAGCTTATTCAATTCCCTGTAGTTGATGCACATCCGGAACGACCCATCCTTCTTTCTGACGAAAAGGACTGGCGCGCCCCATGGAGGGGTGCTCGGGCAAATGAAGCCTTTATCAAGCAGTTCCTAGAGCTAACTCGAGAGTTCACACATTTCAGATGGAGCAAGTCGATAAGGAATTCTAGCAATAGGGTTTGCTCCAGGAATGAAGTCGATACGAAAGTCTATATCATGACTTGGCGGTAGTCCGGGAAGATCCTCAGGAAAAACATTAGAAAACTCTCAAACCACAGGAACATCGTTCACTCCTGTCTTTCCTTTCTTTTCCTCCTCCGCTATTACAATGTTAGCCAAGAAAGCTCTGTATTCCTTGCGGAGATACTTGCTAGGTTGGACACATGACATGAGCTTAAGACCCTTCAAAGTAGTTTCACCCTAAACACACAATACATCACCATTAGTGAGCGTGAATCGAATCATCTTATCAAAACACACCACTTCAGCATGGTTTTCATCAAGAAAGTCCATGCCTACTATGATGTCAAAACTTCTGAGCTGCATCGGAATGAGATCAATTGGGAAGATGTGATTGTTGAGCTCAAGAGTACAATCACAGAGAACAGAGTTGACGGCGATGGTTCTTCCGGTGGCGACTTCGACATCGAACGTCGATGGGAGATGGGAGCGCTTACGATTAAGGAGCTTCTCGAATTCAAACGACACAAAACAGTTATCGGCTCCAGTATCAAACAAACACGAAGCATAAATACCATTCAGAAGGAACGTACCATTAACCACATTGTTGTCAGCCTGGGCTTGGCGCGCATTGATGTTGAAGGTTTTGGCGTGGGCGGCTTATTGCTGTTGCTGTTGAGGCTGATGCTGCTGCTGCTGGGGCTCTTGTTTCACAACCCTGTTCGGGCACATGTTCACGAAGTGGTTGGGATCACCACACGCGAAGCAGACTCTTGTGACAACCCGAACTTTCGAGGTCAGTGACGTTAATCTGTGCCATTTACAATTCTGTTAAACTTAAACGTAATGTGCAATAGTTTTGTTTATTAGTTTACACCTATGATTTGGGCCGCCTTTATTTGTCACTACATTGGACCGGTCACTTGTACCTTTGGGCCGCGAATTACTGGAGTCCAACTCTAATTAGATAACGGGATTAAAGTGGGCTTGTTATGTGTCGAGTGTAGGTCTGGGCTTCCTTCAAAACATGTGAAGCCCCGCATAGTCTCTAGTTGTGTTGTTAGCCCAAGTGAGTGGGCTTAAGCCCAATTCGGATAATTGTGAGCGCCCTTAAATTGTATCACCTATAATATACGTATTAAGCTAGTGTTTAGATGATAATTAAAAACAAACCCTACCCTCCTCTCTCAAGAACACGCACGGCATAGCAGACCCCTCCCCCCTCGTGAGATATCCTACTGTTATCAAAGATCTTGGTTAGTAAATTCCTCCTATGTTAATTATTATTGGATTGTTCTTTATGTTTTGATGTTTAGCAAAGGTGTCATACGATATTGATTGTGCCTTTGATGATGATCATGCTATAAAAGGGTTATGTTAATTGAATTATGTATGTGAATTAGGATGTCACTTACAAGTTGTTCAAACATGAATGACTCCTTAATATGTAGTAATCGGTTGGATTGTTATATGTTCATTGACTAGGGATTGTTAGAATAATGGTAATATGCTACCCATGATAATTGTTAGAATTACATGTGCTTCTATTGAATAATGGATTGATGAAATTGATTTCTTTAGTACACCGTATAATCTATAAATGTTGAATAAGGTTGTGGATGTTAATTATTATTACATGGGCCATACACACATCAGTTTGCACCTGGGCCACATCACGTTTAAACTGGAGCTTACGTTTTCTTGCATATTAGTGACTAGGGTTGCATGATACTTTTGGTATGGGTGTTACTGTTTGATGATGTGTAGGATGGTAAATTATTATGTTGATTGTTAAGTAGTTGTGAATTGATAATATGGATATAAGAGATGAGTGTAATTGAGGGATTGGGTTAAGTATAGGGGAATAATTGTTGGAAACAAAACAATCTGTTAATGGGATCACACAATAGTCTGGGCCAGAGATCTAATGGGCCAGCAATGATGCAGCGGACTGGTCACAGTGGGCCGCTCAACCGCTGATGATCTTTCATTGGGCCTAAATCCAACCGAGTCCCAGTAGACCCATATGCCATGTTGATCATTGTGACTTTTTGTGCTAAATGTTTGTGGGCCGGCTGGTTTGGGTATGATGAGTTGGGCTGCACCATTTTGTATGGGGTCAATCACTAAATGAATTGGGTTATGTTGAAGCTCCGAGATGGGCCACCAAGTGATGGCCGATCATATGAAATTTTGACACAAGATTTGTTAAGTGAATATGGAATGATATAAACTATGGTTATATGCATATTTATGAGATGTGAACTTTTAGTGCTTATTGAAACATGAATTTTGTATAGTAGACTTGTATGAAGCTCGTGTAATTGCAATGTGATTTCACAATCAGGGTTATGGACTGTAGTGTTACACGATTTCTTGTTACGTCTTGCATGACAATATGTGTCTTACTAGTACGCTGCTTGTACACTGTGAATGTGAAACATGTGATTTATGTGCATACAAAACTGATTGGCTTTGATAACCATGCTAGGATTTGATTGACCAACTGTAAACGTAAACAAAGTAACTAATCATACCGAGCAAACCAAGGTGAGTTCACACTTTCTAAGGCATGGGATTCCCGGTGGTTGGGAATGGGTTAAAGAATTTAAAACGGAACCTACATATCCTCCTTGGGTAGGATATGTACCGCCATCCTCTATGGGTAGGATGCCAATATTAATCCTGCGTATTCTCCTTGGGTAGAATACGTACGTTCGTCCTCCTTGGGTAGGACAACAACCTTAAACTTACTAAACAAAACTCTATCATGAAGTCCCTCATTTTTATATCGACTTAATCGCCGGGCAAATGGCGAGCGGGTCATTAGTTGATAGCGCTATTAGGGTTGACAAGCCTCACACCGTGCCGGTCAGACGGGCGTGTACTAATGGATCTGGGCACTTAGTCAATGATGATAGACATTGACGTAGGGCACAACTTATGTTCGTCAGTTGTCGATATGGTAACGGTCTAGTGGTTCACATGGGGAAGCCCCCACTGATTATGGATATGGTTTGGGAAACAAAGATACTGGTTAACTCGTGGTTTACGAAACAACTTATGGTTTTCAAAAAAAACTTTTAAAACTAAACAACCAATTGTGAACTCGCTCAACTTTGTTGTTGACTCGTTGTTACATGCCTTGTAGGCCTTTAGGTGCATATTGTTGGAACTTGCTGTCTGGGATGCTGGAGTGGTCATGGGTCTTGATACATGGAAATGCTAGACGAACATAATGGCTTTCACACACTTGGTTTATGAATTTATTAATTAATGTACTATGCTTCAGCTGAACGTTAAATAATGTTTTGTAACACTTCTATCAATAATAAATGAAAGTTTTATTTGGAATAATTGTTATGAGTTCAACATGATTGGTGGCTTGGATCCTGGTATGTCACACGCCTAACGGGGACTTTCCCTAAGTGGTATTTTGAGGGTGTGACAGATTGCTATCAGAGCCATTGGTTATAGTGAACTTGGTTTTAAAAAGGGGAAAACGTTTTATAAAACCAGACTATAACCGAACAGTTCTGAAAACAAGGATACGACCATGACACTCAGCTCTAGATTGCAAGGTTCGTCTTTCTTACTTGTTGCATACATTACGTGACTAGTACACATTTGTTATGAGGAAACATGCGAACACACACTCGTCACCATAGCATGATGGCATGGATTACTTGCTTACTTTATGATGCGTTGATAGTATGCCATAGTCTTTGGATTTTTGTGATCTTATTACTTTGACGACCTCCATTTGACATCTGAGTTTGAGGAACCATTTGACATGAGTTAGGAGGAACTGAGATGATCATGCAAATCGCAATATTATTGTGGGTGCACACACAATAATAATGTGGGGTGCATGCGAGTCCCAGTGAGGCTTAACAAGTGAAAAAGGGGGTTCCGTTCCGTTATTTGATCGATGTGAAACATAACAAACCTATAGGGGTCATAGCAGTGATTGTCCCCTACTCGAACGTGAACTTTTCATTCCTCTCTGGATCCTTTCGAATCTCGATGCTATCGAGTATTACCTGAACACCCATCTGAACGCCTAGCGAACTGTGTAGAATGTTAGGTGCTTGTACGAACATCCCCAAGTTGGATGTTGCAACGACAATGATTGGTCTATATCTTTCTCACCTTCGTTCATTTGCTTGAACTTAACGTATTGACGCCTTGGATCCCGAAGTGTGATCACTTTTGCAATACTCTCGCAACATACTGTGTATCACTCAAGCAACTTGCAACGTCGATGGACAGGAGGTTGAGCGAAGTACCTTACCGACCTCAGTACTTTGACGACCCTGATTATCGGCAACGAGCACCAGCGAATAGACTTCAATCGAATCCTTACCCTTGTCAGCGACTCATGGGAGTCAACTCTTATGAATCAATCGGGACATAAGTAATGACAATCGACTGAACGTGGAGTAGGTAACTGCCAGCACAGTGAGTAGCGCCTTAGAACGTGGCACGGAATATGAAAAGACGGACCCTATTGATGAAAGATCGTAGAGCTCCGTTCCAAGCAACAACATCGGAGGCAACAGTCACGGCAACATCAAGGTACTTGAAATGGCGACCAACAGTATAGAAATGAAGGTGCCTACGACATGGAGTGGCTATTGCTAAATCAAAACGACAACAACCAAGGGAACGACGGCAGTATTGGAAATGCTCGTAACAAAAACAACAAAACTCGTGGAGGAGCGTTTAGGATCGGCATGGACGACGCCAGGCATTATAGCAACATGGTAGCTTGTATGGTAACGAATCACTTCGTCGCTGTTCTATATAACCCTGATGTTTCTTGAAATCCAACCTGTTGTGGAATCGGCTGATGGCAAGACAATGGAAACCTCATATGATCGTTGGGATGCAAACTCGACCTTGTGGGACAAGTGTCTGACATTGACCTTTCTTCTATTGCTCTTGATAGATGTACCCTGTAAGGAAAAGATTCTTCGTACCCCTCTCCTTAGTGGATGATTTTTATCTGTTCTAACACGTCAGAGTGGCGCAACGGTTAGCGTCATTTCAGCAATGAAAGCCAGGGGTGTCTACGGAGGGATTACCCCGCTATGTTAGCAACTGTTATTGACGTAAGGTTAGGGAAAAGAGGATCGAGGAACCACCAGTTGTTCGTAATTATCCTCTATGTGCTACTCGAGGAACTTCCAGGATCATCTCTACAACCGTTAGGTAGGAATCCAGTTTGACCTCACGCCAGACGCAGTTCTAACCACTTGTACTCTTTACCATCTTGCACCAGGAGGGTTGCAGGAGCTGTTTAACCAACTACAGGAACTGTCGGACAGGAGTTTTCGCCTTAAGGAGCCCTCGCTATACCCATGAAGAAAAGCCATTTTCGTATGTGTACTGACTATCAAGAACTCAACAAGGTGATAGTCAGGAACCGCTTGTCTTGACCATGTATTGGCCACCTGTCGACCAGTGGCGAGGAACAAGCTTCCGTTCGAGGATTGGCTAGCAAACGAACTACCATCGGATAGAAGTCCAAGAGGAGAATGCTCTTAGAACAGCAAGTCAAATGCAACACAGCCATTTCAACTTTGTACACCATGATTATTGTGTTGATCAACGCACCAGCAGCATCAGGGATCGCATGAATCGACCGTATCTGTCGACGGCGTTCTGAATCATTTCCAGGAGAAAGGAACATCATGGACGGCATCTGTATCTTATTTTAGAGCTCCTGAGGGAGGAGCCATCCTGTGCGAAGTCTTGTTAAAGGTAACTTCTGGATTCCAGAGGTACAATTTTGGGTCATATAAACAACGAAGTAGGAATACGCGTGGATCTCGCGAAGACCCGTTTTGATAGAAACTGATCGACACCAAAGATTTCTTCGGGGATGCAATAATTTCTCAGTCACGCAAGATACTATCGTAAAGTCATTAGGAGATTTTTGAAGATTGCGCAACTTTAATCTCCTTAGCACAGCAGGGTGCTGTGTTGTGGAAGACAAAACAGGAGGACGTCTTTTCATCTTTCGAATCCCAACTCTGCAATACACCGAGCATCGTCCTTACCCGAGGGTGCGGGTGATTTAGTGGTATACCATGATGGTTCGAATCCGAGTCCCAGTTGCACGCCGATACAACACGAGAAGGTGATAGCTTACATAGTAGACTTACAAGAAGAATTGCATGAGTCATAACCTGCGGTGGAAACCATGGTCTTTGGGTTTAAGTTGGAGGCATTACTTGGACGGTACCAAATGCGCTGCTTAGACCGATCACAAGGGCCTCCCGTGTACCCCAGTTTTGAAAGAACTAAATCAGCTAATGGCATCGATGGATGGAACTTTTGGATGATTACGGCGATGAAACTTGAACGGGCACGAGCTTTGCAGCTCACTATCGACTCTAACTTACCTGATCAGACTCGCTCTGTTCAAACTGGAGAACTGAAGGAAGGGGATTTGCAAGTTGAACCCATTTGGGCAGGTAGAAGCAACCTTTGGCAGGACGGACAATATTCGCTACCTCATGGAACGAACGTGGATCTCATTATACAGTAACTGTAGGAAACTCGTGTTGAGCAAAGCACACCGGCTTTGATATTCTAGTTGTCTGGGTTTTGATGAGAGGCATTAGGATTTATAAACCTTGTACTGGTCATCGGGCATGAAGGCCCACCTAGCTAGGTATGGGGATTGATGTTTGACTTGTAGGAAGTCAAGGTGAAGTGTTAGCAACCAGAAACACCTATATGAAAGCGAAAACAGACTGCCATAGATTTGGTCGCTAGTCTACTTACAACTCGAAACAGAAACAATATCACCTGGATTATCGTTGATTGTCTCACGTAACCAGCACACTTTTGAGTTATCAAGGAAACGGATAAGTTTTCCACACTTGCAGTCATATACCTGAAAGAAGCGGTTGCTAGGCACAGGGTGCCAACCTCCATTATCTCTGATCGCGACCCACGATTTGCATCTGATTTGTGGCAAGCGATGCACAAATCCTTTGGCTCACATCTAGACAAGAGCACATCATATCATCCATAGATGGATGGGCAGACTGAACGCACCATCCAAACTCTTGAAGACATGCTTCGAGTATGTGTAATCGACTTTGGTAAAGGCTGGGAGCGGCATCCGCCTTTAGTGGAGTTTTCATATATCAACAGTTACCCCACCATCATCAGGCTGCTCCGTTCGAGGCATTGTGCAGACGGAAGTGTCGATCCCCTCTTTGTTGGGCAGAACTTGGAAACAGCCAAATCACTGGCCCAGAGCTCGTCGTAGACACAACATAGAAGATTGCTCAGATACGACAACAAATGGCGGTGGCTCGTGACCGTCAAAAAAGCTACGCTGTTAAGCGCAGGAAACCACTCGAGTTATGTTGGACATTTCGAAATCACTGAGAAAATTGGCAAGGTGCCCTATAGGTCGAATCTACCCGAAGAACTCAGTGGAGTTCACAACGTATTCCATGTGTCGAATCTGAAGAAGTGTTCGTCAAATGAAACCCTCACAGTTCCTTTCAAGGAGCTCACCATTGACGATCAGTTGCGATTTGTCGAAGAACCAGTGGAAATCTTGGATCGGGAGGTCAAGATTCTCAAACGAACCAGGATACCTATTGTTCGAGTTCGTTGGAACTCCCGTCATGGCCCAGAGTTCACCTGGGAACGAGAAGACCAAATGAAACACAAATATCCCCATTTGTTCGAGAACAATGAAACAACTACTGAGGCTGAAGCTACTGCGGAATTTCGGGATGAAATTCCAAACCAACGGGGGGATGATGTGACACCCCAGGAAAAACCAGGAAAACTACGCAACCTAAATAGCTTCCTCAGTAACTACGTGCTAAATTTTTCTTTCAAGTTGGGGATAATGTGACAACCCGAACTTTCAAGGTCAGTGACGTTAATCTGTGCCATTTACAATTCTGTTAAACTTAAACGTAACGTGCAATAGTTTTGTTTATTAGTTTACACCTATGATTTGGGCCGCCTTTATTTGTCACTACATTGGACCGGTCACTTGTACCTTTGGGCCACGAATTACTGGATTCCAACTCTAATTAGATAACGGGATTAAAGTGGGCTTGTTATGTGTCGAGTGTAGTTCTGGGCTGCCTTCAAAACAGGTGAAGCCCCGCATAGTCTCTAGTTGTGTTGTTAGCCCAAGTGAGTGGGCTTAAACCCAATTCGGATAATTGTGACTGCCCTTAAATTGTATCACCTATAATATACGTATTAAGCTAGTGTTTAGATGATAATTAAAAACAAACCCTACCTTCCTCTCTCAAGAACACGCTCGGCATAGCAGACCCCTCCCACCTCGTGAGATATCCTACTGTTATCAAAGATCTTGGTTAGTAAATTCCTCCTATGTTAATTATTATTGGATTGTTCTTTATGTTTTGATGTTTAGCAAAGGTGTCATACGATATTGATTGTGCCTTTGATGATGATCATGCTATAAAAGGGTTATGTGAATTGAATTATGTGTGTGAATTAGGATGTCACTTACAAGCTGTTCAAACATGAATGACTCCTTAATATGTAGTAATCGGTTGGATTGTTATCTGTTCATTGACTAGGGATTGTTAGAATAATGGTAATATGATACCCATGATAATTGTTAGAATTACATGTGCTTCTATTGAATAATGGATTGATGAAATTGATTTCCTTAGTACACCGTATAATCTATAAATGTTGAATAAGGTTGTGGATGTTAATTATTATTACATGGGCCATACACATATCAGTTTGCACCTGGGCCACATCACGTTTAAACTGGAGCTTAAGTTTTCTTGCATATTAGTGACTAGGGTTGCATGATACTTTTGGTATGGGTGTTACTGTTTGATGATGTGTAGGATGGTAAATTATTATGTTGATTGTTAAGTAGTTGTGAATTGATAATATGGATATAAGAGATGAGTGTAATTGAGGGATTGGGTTAAGTATAGGGGAATAATTGTTGGAAACAAAACAATCTGTTAATGGGATCACACAATAGTCTGGGCCGGAGATCTAATGGGCCAGCAATGAAGCAGCGGACTGGTCACAGTGGGCCACTCAACCGCTGATGATCTTTCATTGGGCCTGAATCCAACCGAGTCCCAGTAGACCCATATGCCATGTTGATCATTGTGACTTTTTGTGCTAAATGTTTATGGGCCGGGTGGTTTGGGTATGATGAGTTGGGCCGCACCATTTTGTATGGGGTCAATCAGCAAATGAATTGGGTTATGTTGAAGCTCCGAGATGGGCCACCAAGTGATGGCCGATCATATGAAATTTTGACACAAGATTTGTTAAGTGAATATGGAATGATATGAACTATGGTTATATGCATATTTATGAGATGTGAACTGTTTAGTGCTTATCGAAACATGAATTTTGTAGAGTAGACTTGTATGAATCTCGTGTAATTGCAATGTGATTTCACAATCAGGGTTATGGACTGTAGTGTTACACGATTTCTTGTTACGTCTTGCATGACAATATGTGTCTTACTAGTACGCTGCTTGTACACTGTGAATGTGAAACATGTGATTTATGTGCATACAAAACTGATTGGCTTTGATAACCATGCTAGGATTTGATTGACCAACTGTAAACGTAAACAAAGTAACTAGTCATACCGAGCAAACCAAGGTGAGTTCACACTTTCTAAGGCATGGGATTCCCGATGGTTGGGAATGGGTTAAAGAATTTAAAACGGAACCTACATATCCTCCTTGGGTAGGATATGTACCGCCATCCTCTATGGGTAGGATGCCAATATTAATCCTGCGTATTCTCCTTGGGTAGAATACGTACGTTCATCCTCCTTGGGTAGGACAACAACCTTAAACTTACTAGACAAAACTCTATTATGAAGTCCCTCATTTTTATATCGACTTAATCGCCGGGCTAATGGTGAGCGGGTCATTAGTTGATAGCGCTATTAGGGTTGACAAGCCTCACACCGTGCCGGTCAGACGGGCGTGTACTAATGGATCTGGGCACTTAGTCAATGATGATAGACATTGACGTAGGGCACAACTTATGTTCGTCAGTTGTCGATATGGTAACGGTCTAGTGGTTCACATGGGGAAGCCCCCACTGATTATGGATATGGTTTGGGAAACAAAGATACTGGTTAACTCATGGTTTACGAAACAACTTATGGTTTTCAAAACAAACTTTTAAAACTAAACAACCAACTGTGAACTCGCTCAACTTTGTTGTTGACTCGTTGTTACATGCCTTGCAGGCCTTTAGGTGCATATTGTTGGAACTTACTGTCTGGGATGCTGGAGTGGTCATGGGTCGAGATACATGGAAACGCGAGATGAACATAATGGCTTTCACACACTTGGTTTATGAATTTCTTAATTAATGTATTATGCTTCCGCTGAACGTTAAATAAATGTTTTGTAACACTTCTATCAATAATAAATGAAAGTTTTATTTGGAATAATTGTTATGAGTTCAACATGATTGGTGGCTTGGATCCTGGTATGTCACACGCCTAACGGGGACTTTCCCTAAGTGGTATTTTGAGGGTGTGACAACACTGGCATTGACCGCGGGTGCCTGAGCCGCTTGTTGGCCTTGAGGAGCTGGAAGCAGAGCTTGATGAGCAGTGATTTGAGCTGGTGCTTGGCGGGGGACCAGTACGGCAGTTTGCAGTGAAGTGGCCATACATATTGCAGTGCACACAAAATCGGCAGACGATACCCACCGGGTGATGATAAGTACATGTTGGGCAGGCAGGGTGGGGACCAGTGTATGCACGCTTTGCAGGTGGTGCATAGATAACTGGAGCTGATCGATGCTGAGATTGCTGCTGAGCCGGCATGGCTTGAAGTGGAGCAGCAGTGGTAGTGACAGCACAGTTCTTGTTGCTGGAGCTGCTGTTGTTGTTCTTCTTCTTGCGGCGTGAGGACTTTGATGATTGAACGGTAGCGGTTTCAGTGGGTGGTACGGCGGTAGCTTGATGCAGGTTCTTGGTAGCTTTATCCTAGAAGCTAGCCTTGACTCGCTTGTCGTTGATTTCGGCGGCAAGCAAGTAAGTCTCTTCGATTGT
This sequence comes from Helianthus tuberosus, assembly GCA_030545235.1. Taxonomy (NCBI): domain Eukaryota; kingdom Viridiplantae; phylum Streptophyta; class Magnoliopsida; order Asterales; family Asteraceae; genus Helianthus; species Helianthus tuberosus. Next base: position 130,053,061 of record CM060353.1, on the reverse strand, counting down.
TGCTGGCTTTGCGGCATGCACAAAATCTGCAACACAGTCTGGCAAAGCTCGAATGTACTTCATGATTGTCATGTCAGTAGTCTTCACTTTATCGGGGCAGATGATGCTGAGCTGCTTGAAGCGAGCAGTCAGGGCAGCGTTGTCACCATCTTTCTGCTTCAGATGCCAGAATTCATCCTCCAGCTTTTGGCGCTCATGGGGAGGGTAGAACTCTTCGAGCATAACGTTATTCAACTCGTTCCATGATAGACCATAGGCTGCATCATTTCCGCGCTTGTTCCTCTCAGTCGTCCACCAGTCTAGTGCGCTGGACTAGAAGACGCCGGTAGCATTCAGTGTGTGGAGATTGTCAGGACATCCGCTCTGTCGCAGGGTGACTTCGATCGAGTCGAACCATTGAAACAAGGCCGTAGGGCCATCTTCGCCAGTGAACTCTTTCGGTCCGCATGCCTTGAACTGTTTGAAGCTGAAAGCAGCTTTAGGTGTAGCTTTGGGAGCTTTGGTTCTGGGCTCCTCAGACAATTTACTCACATTCTCGTATATTTCACTCACGGTCTGGGGAACAACCTTTGCCACTTACTTAGTGACGATAGCAGCAAGGCGTTTGTCTCTCTGTTCCTGACGAGAAATTCGTGGGTGACGGGTTCCAGATGACGACATTGTCTGCATCAGACATCGCCATATGGCTCAATCACAACATAATCGAATCTCACCTCATACGTCTAATACTACTAAAGCTTAGGAATACGATCATGTAAACACGTTTGCACATAACCACAGATTCACATAAGCATGTAAGGCACAGAAGCACAGAAAGCACAAAAGCTTATAAACACGTATTTCACCTAGAAGCACATGGGAGCAGTAAGAATACAGAAACCTATTATTCAAAGTTTACGCGCGCGGACTTTTTGTTACGAGGGATTGCGTACAGCAGGTATCATAGCGTATAGTAGAGCATAAGCAATTATCGATATTGAGATAGTCGTGTAGTGTAGTTCGTGTGTGTTGATTATCAATAGCGAAATTCGAATAAATCTTCCAAAAATTAAAACATATAAGCAGGTAAATACACACATAACCACATAAAATTGACGAACATCAGAGTCAGCAGTTTGCGGGCTCAGAATCGAAACTCATAAAAATCAAGAATAGATTGTCTCAGGCTTTCGTTGAAACATGTCTACCGAGCCTTGGTGATTTGACTATTCACAAGGACCTTTCGTACACACTTTGGCCTTCAGGACTGTGCTCTCGCCTCGAATCTGGGCGAATGGCACGCATCCTTCTAGTCATATCGTGACTTCAAGTCATTGGAGTCCATCGAGACTTTGGTGAGAGTTTTTTTTTGTAAAACCAAAATGAGATCGGAACGAGCCGTCAAGGTTCGGGTTTCACCCCTGACTTAACAACTTCGTTCCTGTTTTGATAAAATAAAGGAGAATTGTACGTCAAAGTATGGATTTCACTCCTGATTCAACGCAAATTCTCGTGTTTATAGATAAAAATGCGGGTTGAACAAGAAATTTAGTCGAGAGTTTGCGGTTTTCACACCTAATCTCGGCCTAATAGCTCGTTCATTTTTGAAAACTAAAGTGCAGTGATAGTGTAGCGTAGGCGAGAATGGCGAGAAATAGCAGGTAAGCTCGTACATAATCCCTACAGGACATGCACGAGTCGGTCGGTTGGTTCCTAACTATAAACTAGGTCATTTCTAAGACATCGGCCAGGACTAGGTCGAGTCTTGCCTAATTCCCTATAGTTATGGCTCTGATACCAATCTGTCACACCCCAACCGATGGCGAAAACATCGGGGCGTGGCACTGAGCGAAACAGATTGTCTAGAAGTTTCCATAACAACTATGATTGCCAATTATTTAAAGCAACATGTCCCATACCATGTCATAAAAGATAACAAAATTATTACAGATAAGATCTAGTCAAATTGTTCTGTTCCGACAACTCAGATTTCAAATGCAGACAGTTGTTTATTTGTTTCTATACCTTTCCTAGCCTCGATTTCACAGCAAGCTAAGCAAATAAGCATCCTAAGCACCTGTCACATATGGATTGAAGGGAGCGCTAGAGAGTAAGGTTAGCCTGAACAGAATGATAGCATAACGATAAGCGACGCGTAAAACGAAGCAAGTGTCAGTGGGTCGAACAGCAGTCTGATCGGATGGCAGTCTGTTCGGTTAGCCGGTCGTTCGGGTGACAATCCGCTCAGATGGTCATCCGATCGGGTGACCTTTCGAGTGGATTGTTTCTTCCTCTGGGAAGGATGTGTTTGTGTATGATGGCTTTACTTTTGAAGTTTTTTTTTTGTTGTAGCATTTTGAAAATAGAGAAGTATCTCTACCTTTCAGGTCGGTCGATCGGACGGTAGTCCGATAGGACAACAATCCGATTGGCGAGTCTTCTCAAATTAAGAACAAATTCACAGTAAGACGGTCACTCGATCGGATGGCAATCCGATCGGGTGGCCACCCTTGCACATTGAACATGTTGGAATTCGTTTAAGTATTTAAGTTTCAAAACAGCACATAGTCGGATGGTCGGTCGATCGGGTAGCAACCCGATCGGACGGCGATCCGTTCGGTGTTCCAAAACTCTTGAAGTTTGAAATAAAAGTTAAGTGTGGGGCCAAGGTGCAAGCCGATCGGGTGGCAACCCGATCGGGTGACAATCCGATAGGACAGTAGTCCGATCGGGCGACACTCCAACCTGGTCGACCTGATCGTCTTCTTCCTTGGTCATTTCGATAGTTTGTCGTTTTATCGAGATGATTTGATAACGCATTAGACAACAGAAACCTCGTCACGACTTAGTAACCTGATCGGGCAGGAATCACCCAAATCTGACCAGTTGACTGTTCGAGACGGTGTTCCATGTTTAACCCGAAATCGGTAATCTCGTGGATAGAATCCAGATCTTGAACCAACACAACCACAAGAATGAGTAGAAGATCAGGACAAGCTCCGATTTTATCGGTTTTGAGTGCATTGAGTGTAAAAGAGTTGAAAGAAAGTTGGAAAACCATCTTTCAATCCTTTTCACCTTGATTATGTTCAGATCTAAGAAAGAACTTTGTATATTTATGTGGAATTTGTTCAGATCTAAGTTGTTCTTGAAGGATTGAAGCCAAATCATGAAGTTCATAAGAACAATATGATGACATCATCCTAGAACACCTCAAATCTTGTGATTTCACGGTTAAAAGTTAAGATGCAAAAGATAGAAATGTGTAGGAGTGCGTATAGATTAAGAAAGTACAAGATTTAGGTAGAAAACTTACAAGAATCGCGAGAAATCTGAAGAAAAGTGGGCAAGAACGTTGGTCGGACGAGAGGTGCTGAAAATGGTAAGTTTGTGATGTTGACAGGGGTATTTATAAGCTTACCATAAAAGGAAAGGGGACGACTGCTCGATCAAGTGGCACCTCGATCGGGTGGCAGCCCGATCGGCTGGTAGCTCGATCGGCTGGCCACTTGATTGGAGGGCACGGCGCGATGAGTTTTGTTGTTTCGATTGCGAGCGTTGCGATGCGATAGAGTTTCCTAGTCAAATTACTTTTAATCCCAACTACTATATCAACATACAATCATCCTTATTTCATATTGTTTTAGCTTTTGTGATTCGATTGCAATTGAGTTTCGATTGCGTTTCGATTGATCACCACACATAACATAATTAAGCATGCACAAGTAACGCATAAGGCACACCCACACATAGAACAATATCAAGAATGCGTAATTCGTGTTGCGAGTGCGATTACGATAGCGATAAAGCGATAAAACATGCGATAAATATCGAATAAACCTCGATTATTAATATGTACTCCACATAATACAACTAACGTAAAGCATAAAAAGACTAACTACAAGTCAAAGAAGTCAAAACAGGAATTGAGCAACGAGCGACAGATCGCAATTAGCAATCTTGTCTCCCTTTGACTTCAATCTTGACTTTGACTTTGACTTTGACTTCCGAAACACGGGGTGTTACATTTTACAAACACACTCCTCCAATCAAATGACCAGCCGACCGAATGGTCATCCGTCCAGATGACCATCCGTTCGGATGATCATCCGATCGAATCACCATCCGATCGCTCATCTCAACTAATGCACTGTTTACACGCTGTTCAACGCTTACACTATCGTTCTATGATCAGGCTAACTCACTTACTAAACACATACTGTGAATATACTCGAACCCTTTTTCTCTTAACTCACTTTTGGGTGTTACATACGTTAGCTATATCAAATCACATCAATACACAATGCAAACACTTTTAAACGCTAACCACTCTCACATGTTATACGTGTTTCGATGAATGCTTGTATGTTATGTTTACACAGTGATTGTTTCCTGACACCTTAGCAACAATAGTACTATAGTTTGGACTCAGCACCTGTCGTGGACAGGGGTTGTTAAGGGTTTTACTTCACATGGTCACAGTGGTGATAATGTGTTGTGCATTCTACACTCGCAGTCATGTCGGTTGCATATGTCATTGTCGATAGCTTACTTGCTTCACATTTCTACGTGTTACATGTTGGGTATGCGTAAACGCTTTCGCTATACTATATGCTATTAAACTTGTGTACTCACCTTTACACTATGTGTATTGACTTTATTTTAACGTATGTGACAGGTGTTTAGGATGCTATGCTTTGCTTGATGAAACAAAGTAGATGGTCTAGAAACATCATTCAATAAATCTGAGCTGTCGGAACAGTCTATTTGTCTTTGAGAACAATGTCTGTAATAACTATTTATGTTGTATATGTTATTGGTATGGGACTTTAACATTAAATATATTGTCACTAATAGTCGTTATGGATTCTCTTGGACAATCTGTTTCGCTCAGTGTCGCGCCCCGATGATTCCGCCATCGGTTGGGGTGTGACTGATTAGTATCAGAGCCATAACTATAGTGAATTAGGATAGGCACTACCTAGTCTGGGTTTGATGTCTTAGAATTGACCTAGTCTATAGTCTAAGTACTAACAGACCGTCTTTTGCAAACCCAGTAGGGGTTCTGCACGAGCTTATCCTCGAACTCGTGAAAACTGCATCTTTGTGCGAACACCGCATACTACAGCTTCGCACGGAGAAAAGCTTTTTCCTAAGGATAAATACCACTTGCCTTTCCTAAGGCAGTCACAACACACACGTGTTCGAACGTTGTTGGTGCATGTTTTGTGACAACAGCTTAATAGTTTGTTTATTTAGTCTTTGGATATTTTGTATTGGGCTAAGCATTATTGGTTAGCGAGTTAAGCAGTGTAATGGGCTTGGAGAATGGCCTGGCCCAGACCAAAGCCCATGTGCAAACCTTGTCCTATATAAACAAGGCTTGGCATAAGGGTTTAGGTTAGCAAGTTTGGGGAGTTAGAGAAATCTATAGAGAGTGGCTAGGAGATTTCATGTGGGTCTTGAATTGATTGTAAACATCGTGTTGGATAATCAATAGAAGACCGGATTGAAAGTGTATCGTGTTCTTGATTCTTGTTCTACTCGTTTTCTGTGAAATCTGATCTAGAGGATTCCGCACTCTAGGTTGGATCGACGATTCTGTTACGATCCATACGACTCACGGGACCTACAATTGGTATCAGAGCGTTACGCTCTCGATTGGCTTGGTTCAGAATCGTTTATGCAGAAAATCGAAGTTTTGGACGTGTTTTGACGGCTGTTCTAGGGTTTGCTGCTAATTTCGGACAAAAATCAAGGATTTCGGATAGGAATATTGCATTTCGGATTGATTTCGGACAGGAAATCAGTCATTTCGGGTTAAACAGCATCAATTTTGGACCAGAAACAAGCATTACGGATCATCAGACCTGTTTTTCGGATCATAAAGTTGCATTTCGGATCTCCTGACTTGCATTTCGGATCAGTTGGCTGCATTTCGGACAAGAACTAGTTGATTTCGGATCAGATAGATTTGATTTCGGACCAGATAGCCTTAATTTCGGACCAGCTTTACTTCATTTCAGATCAGAGTGCATCATTTCGGATCAAAAGGTGGTCATTTCGGATCAACACTGACCATTTCGGATAAACAGTAACCATTTCGGACCTTTTTCTGACCATTTCGGAAAGGGTGGAATTTTTCTTGGCTCGCGTAAGAAAAATTTCATTGTTTCGTGTTTAGAAAATTATCCGTAACTCATCACAGGAAACCGTTCGCACCGTTGGAATCGTTGGATTTTTAGGGCAAAAAAAAACTCTGGAAAATCTGGAAATAGGTTTTTGACATTATACATCATTGGAATCGTAATTTCGAGACGAATCTAACGGTATAATTTGATAAAAACAGTTTTCAGAAAAATTTTTGTACGGTTTTATCAGTTCGCTTACGGTAAAAGCTCGACAAGGACCAGTAGAGAAGTTAGAATTGGATTTTGACACAGGTTACCAAAATTCATTTAAACTTTTACGCTGTGTGATGGCTAAGAAGGAAAATGGAAGTGAGGTTGTTAAGAACTGGCCAAAGCTTATAAATGTCAAAGAATATGCTGACTGGAAAAAGAAGGTTGAGGCATATGTTCAGAGTAAGGATATGAGAATGTGGAGCTGTATGATTGATGGATACGTTGCTCCCACACGTCGTGTTGAAGGAAGGGCAAAAGTAATTTCTTATGAGAAGACGGATGAATCTGAGAAACAGTTGGTTGATGCTGAGAAGAAAGCTTTTGCAGCAATAAAGATGTCCTTGCCTGAGAGTGTTAAACATACTTTCAAGACGTATGGGACTTCTAGAGAGCTGTGGGAAGCTTTAGAAAAACGTTATCAGATTCCATCAAAAGTGAATACTTGTGATCAAGCATTGGTAGCTGAGTTTCAGCGGTGAAGATTGGAGAAGTAGTTGCTGAGGATGAAGAGAAGAGGAAAGCTGATGAAGAGAATGCTGAGAAAAAGGAAGCTGAGAAGGAAACTGCTGAAAAGAAGGATGCAGAAGTTTCAAAGGGCATGAAGGATGTGAATGGACTTACATCAGAGGTGAAGGTATCATCAGAATCTGTAAGTCATACATGTCTTAATTGCACTGAACTACAGGTTAAAGTTGACAGACTATCGGAGCAAAACAAAATTCTGTTAGCCGATTTGGAAAACCGAAAAGAGTTAAATGTTCTTTTGATTAAAAAAGAGTCAAATTCTTTAGAAAAACTCAAATCAAATGAAGAAGAAATTAGCAGTTTAACAAGCAAAGTCAATGAACTGTTACAGGTCATTGATTTGGCTCGTGAAACTGTGAAAGAAAAGACTAACGAGCTTTCAGAAAAGTGCACAGAATTGGCTGATGCACAAGCCAAAATTGTTGAACTTCAGGGGAAGTTAAACAATTTTGGGAATTCTTCGTTAGTCAGGACTCAAATTCAAAAAGGTTTAAAAAGGAGTAATGATAAAACAGGGGTGGGGTTTACTAAAGCTTCATCTTCTGGAAATCAAGACTACTCTTTTCTACCAAAAGAAGAAGAGCTAATTGATTTTGTAACCACTGCACAAGAGGTAGTGGATCCGATAGCTGTGGACTTGCCAAATAGTCCAGTTTCTTTGAAAGAATCTGTAGGGTCTAACAGTACACCTCATAAAGTGGATGAGGATACTGAAGACAAAAAGGCCAAAACATTTAAAAAGGGATCAAACAAAAAGAAAACTTATAAGAAAAGATCCTGTTTTAAATGTCACAACAAAGGGCATGTGGCGAGTTGTTGTCCTTTGAAGAAAGGTAAACAAAAGGTTGATGAGGTTAAGGATGAGAAGAAGGTTGGGTCAAGCAATAATGTAAAATCAAGTTGTCAGACAAAGAAACCTGAATCTCACTCAAAACCCTCAACTTCGAAAAGATTTGATAGACCAAAAAGTATTTCTCCACAATTTAGTCATTATAATGGTAAATCAAATCAGTTTCAAAGTCAAAATAGAAATTTTGGATATCAAACTCGATACCAAACTACTAGTAATCGAAATTTTCAACAAAGAAATGGACATAGGGGTTTTAGTAACTCAAATGTTCAACAACATCCAAATTTTTTCCAAAATTCATGGTATAATAATGGGAGAAGCAGGTATCCAGATAATCCACTAACGTGTGATGGATATTGGATGGATGTTCCTGTAATGGATGAATTTGGAAAACCCAAGACCATCAGGGCTTGGGTTCTCAAGTCTAACTGAGTTGTTGAGAACGTGCAGGATGACCAAGAAGGACTGTTGATGTGTTCAACAGTGGTTGTTCCTGCTAAGTGTCTGAGGTGAATAGTAAGTTAAAATTGGTAACGAACTATTTACTACAGTGATTGTTATGATGATTTTAAACTTTAACATTGAAAAACTTTTGTCAGGTTAAAGTAGGAGTTTGTTTGTGTTTTCAAATTTGTGTTTTTAAAACTTACTCCATAAAAACAAAAATTTAGGGGGAGAAATCTCCCTAAGCCAAAAAGAGTTTAGATAGTGCGTGAGTTTAGGGGGAGTAAGTTATAAATTTTTAAAAATCCAAAAACATTGAAAAATTGAAAAAATGAGTTATCACTGTGTGAAAAAGAAGAAATGATAGTACATCAGCAAGTTAGACTGTCACACTCAAACTGAATTAAATTGCTTAAGTGTGATAGCAGCTTCATCATATGATATACCAGTAGGCAAAAGCATGAAATAATCAACTTACCAACGTGATATAAACATAAATGCACTGAGTATGAGTGGGGAACACATCAGTGGTGTATGGTTTAATGACCTTAAATCTTGCGATGATAGATTGCCAAAATCTAAAATTTGGGTCTTTATACTGTTATTTCATCCGGGGATATCATGGGTGTCCTTCTGCTGCATCCAGATACATGCTGACCTAGACACACCCAGGATATCTTAAAAGAGCTAAAAATGCCAAAACCCTGAAAATGAAGAAGCTCTCATAGAGAGTCATTCAAAATAAGTGCTAAATGCACAAGTCGTACCAAAAATGGTATTTGTCTTAGCCCTCGTTAGATATTTTGGTCTCTCTGCTGTACGGAAGTACTGACTTGTTCACCAATTATCTAAACGTTGAAAAACAAAACGGATGAATTCAGTATACTCACCTACTACGATGAATCTTTGTGCATACCTTGATCGCGGGGGTATATCCTGAAGTGGGACACACTAGTATATCAGAATTAATATTACCTTAACGTATCATACGGTAATGGTACTTGAAATGTTCATGCATTTTGTTTAAGTGGACGAACATACTGGTAGTTGTCTTGGACTGCTTTTCACGAAAAATTAAATAAAGAATTATCTAATAGTGTGAAACAGTTTGATTTTGCTGATATGATCTTCTTGCACGTGATTCTCACAAAAAGAAGTATTGTAAATATTTTTTTATTTTAGTTTAGTTTGTTTAGTTGTTTTGAGAAATATCAAAAAAAAAAAAAATACCAAAAATATTTTCTTTTTAAAAGATCTCCCATTTTGAACTGACAGGTAGTTGTTTTTGCAAACTAAGATAAAATATTGGTTTATCTTTAACTGTGAAAAAGGCTAATGGTTTTTCGAGATACTTGCTTGTGTTGCTAAACAGATTGATGCAGTTATCAAAATGAAGTGCAGAATACAAGTAAAGTGCAGATTTAAAGTGAAGTGAAGATCGTGTGAAGATGCATGGTAGGATCCTTCTACTACATTGCAGAAAGAGAAAGAGATATGGAAGTTTTGAAGATACTTGCTTAACCAAAGTTTGCTAGTTCACTGATCTACAACGAATGAAAGTTTTGGAGATTGGAAGCATCAGCTAAGGGGGAGTTTGTTGATGTCAGAAACTGTGTAGCTGACGCTATCCAAAGACCAAAAGACTGCAAGATGTTTGAAGACTAAGTTACACTATGAAGCTATTGTCAAGGGGGAGTTTGTTGGTGCATGTTTTGTGACAACAGCTTAATAGTTTGTTTATTTAGTCTTTGGATATTTTGTATTGGGCTTAGCATTATTGGTTAGCGAGTTAAGCAGTGTAATGGGCTTGGAGAATGGCCTGGCCCAGACCAAAGCCCATGTGCAAACCTTGTCCTATATAAACAAGGCTTGGCATAAGGGTTTAGGTTAGCAAGTTTGGGGAGTTAGAGAAATCTATAGAGAGTGGCTAGGAGATTTCTTGTGGGTCTTGAATTGATTGTAAACATCGTGTTGGATAATCAATAGAAGACCGGATTGAAAGTGTATCGTGTTCTTGATTCTTGTTCTACTCGTTTTCTGTGAAATCTGATCTAGAGGATTCCGCACTCTAGGTTGGATCGACGATTCTGTTACGATCCATACGACTCACGGGACCTACAAACATATAACACAATCGAGTGATTTGGTCGAGATTAGGTGTGAAAACCAAGAACTCTCGATAAAAAAATCACTTACTCTACGCAAAATTTTTACTATTAACACGAGAATTTTCGTTGAGTCAGGAGTGAAATCCACATCTCGACGAAATTCTCCCAATCTATCTATTGGAACTCTCAAATTTATTTGATAACGGAGTGTCTTGGGACAAGTTGTTAAGCTAGGGGTGAAACCCGTATCTTAATAACGCATTCCACTACTCGATTTTTACAAAACTCTCACCAAAGTCTCGATGGATTCCAATGACTCAATTCATGTAGTAGCCGAAAGGATGCGTGTCGTTCGCCATATTCTGGCGAGATCACAGTCTATTAGGTCGAAGCGTGTACTCGACATCCGTGTGAATAGTCGAATCACTTTGGGTAGTCAACGCCCTAACACCCAGGGCACACTCTGTTTCGATTCTGAACTCGCAACCGCTGACTCTGTGAATTATCGATTTTATGTGATTTTATGTGTTTATATGTTTCAATTTTGGAAATTTATTCGCTTCTTGCTCCTCGCTTCACTAAACGCGCACAACTCGCACTGTACACTTATCTCAAAATGCTAACAAATCGCATACAATCTATGAACCCTCGCATGCTATACTACTCGCTTATGCTACTCGTACTCGCTACTCTCGAGCGCGCTCACGAAACTTGAAAGATAGGTGAATAAGTGAAAAATATGTAGGTGAATACGTGCAAAATATAGTTAAATATGTGCAAAATAAGTGCTTATGTGCTCTACGTGTTTATGTGCTTATGTGCCTATGTGGATTATGTGCCCACGTGATTACGTGCCTATGTGTTTGACGTGTTACTGAGTTTTACATAAGAATAATAAAGGATGTTTTATGATACACTAAGCTATATAATCGAGTCTCGTTTAAGCCATGTGACGATGTTTACTGCAGACAATGTCGTCATTTGATTCTCACACCACCAGCGTTACTCGCCGCAACCATGCTGATAAGCGCATCGCTTCTCTCGTCGCCAAGGAAATGGCTAAAGTAATACCTCAGATCGTCAGTGAGATCAACAAGGTAAAGAGCAGCTCCTCTGTTGAATCAAAGAGCAACTCGCCGAAAGCTCCTTTTAGCTTCAAACAATTCAAGGCCTGCGGTCCTAGAGACTTCACTGGTGAAGATGGGCCCAGCGCCATGTTTCAGTGGTTTGACTCGATTGAAGTCACTCTTCGTCAAAGCGGATACCCAGGCAACCTCCACACTATTAACGCGACTGGAGTTTTTTAGTCCAAGGCTCTGGACTGCGGTGCGAAACAGGCGTGGTAACGATGTAGCCTAAGGACTCTCCTGGGAAGAATTGAAGGAAGTCATGGTGAAAGAATTTTGTCCCCCACATGAACTCCAGAAGCTGGAAAACGAGTTTTGGGGTATCATGCAAGAAGGTGGCGACAATGCAGGTCTTACTGTCGCTTTAAGTAGCTCAGCATTATTTGTCCTGGTCAAGTGTCAACTCCCGACATCACAATCAAGAAGTACATCCGTGCTTTACCCGATTGTGTTGCCGATTTTGTTCAAGCAGCCACGCCTACCACCATTGAGGAGACTTACCAACTCGTTGCTGAGATAAATGATAAGAGAGTTTTGGCTGGTTATTTCAAAACCTCAAGCAAGAATCTCCACTAGGTCACTGCTACACCCGCTACTCCCGCTACAGAAACCGCAACATCTCAAGGTTCTAAGTCTTCACGCCAGAATCGCAAGCGCAAGGGTAACAACAACAAGAACTGTGCCGCAACTGCCGCACCTCTCAACGTTGTTCCTGTCCAACCCCAGAAGCAGAATCATCAAGTCACAGCACATGTGACCAACGCACCGCCTGCTAAGCGTGCGTACACTGGTCCTCACCCTCTATGCCCTACTTGCACCTACCATCACCCAACTGGGATAGCTTGCCATTTATGTGTCCACTACAATCTCTACGGGCACTTTACAGTGAACTGTCGCACTGGCCCTCGTCAGCAAGCTCAAGCTCAAGCTCCTCCTGCACTGTCAGTTCCCCTCCCCGTTCCTCAGGGTAACCAAGCAGCTCATACTCCCGCTGCTCATGCACGAGCCTACTTCGCATGTGGTGACCCTAACCACTTTGCCAATGTCTGCCCGAACCAAGTTGTGAAACAAGAGCCGTAGCAACCACCGCAGCAACAACATCAACAGAAGCAGCCACAGCAGCCAGCATAACAAGCAGCCCGCGGAAGAGCATTCAACATCAATGTCCGCCAGGCTCAAAGTGACAATAATGTTGTCAATGGTACGTTTCTCGTTAACGGTATTTATGCTTCGTGTTTATTTGATACTGGAGCCGATAACTGTTTTATGTCGTTTAAATTCGAAAAGCTCCTAAACCGTAAACGCGCTAACCTCCCAACGACGTTCCACGTAGAAATTGCCACCGGAAGAACCGTCACTGTTAGTTCTGTTCTCCAAGCAAAGTCAAAGTCAAGACATGACATTATTCATATCTGTTATTTCTTGCATAATTATTGCTTCGTACTCTCGAGATTCGATGAACCCTATATATATTGGTTAACGATTTTAAACGATATATTAAACTAAGTTTCGCAACGCTTATTCAAAACACAGTTAACGCTTGTTTAAAACGCTCTTTATCGTATTGTTACTCCGCAACGCAAACTCGAAACGCAACTACTGGTATTGTTCTATGTGTGTGTTATTATGTGCTTTACTTGTGTGTGGATGTTATTCGCAAACTTTATCGCAATGCAATCTCATCGCAAACTCGAAACGCAGATTTACTTTTATGCTTTTTATGTGTTATGTTATTTGTGTAACTATTGTTTAATACTATCGCCTCGCTTACTCGCAACTCACTTAAACGCAATGCAACGCTCGAAACGAAAGTCGAAAAACTAACTCGCACAAGCCGTTGGATCGAATGACCACTCGATCGAATGGACATCCGACCGGATGACCATCCGGTCGGATGGCCATCCGACCCACGCAACTCCACCACCTTTCTCCCTCTCTCTCACTATAAATACCACATGTCACATCAATTGTTCACTGATGTGACAGCTCTACCCGACCCAACTCGCTCCAGCTCGTTTAAGGCACTTTTCCCTCGATTCCAAGCGATTTCCGTAAGTTTTCTTCCTAAATCTTGTATTTCCATCTTCATTACACACATCTCCATCATCTTCTCCACAAGAATCATTGTTTTACCCCTCGAAATCATCTAATTTGGACTGCTTTAGGGTGACATCATCACGGTTTCTTATGGAAACTGTTGTGTGACCTCATCTCATCAAGATTTGTCCAGATCTATAGGATTTCTACACATTTTTACACCGATTTCGACAAGATCTAAACAATTATCCACTTATTCAAACTTTTCTTCAACATTTCTTCACTTTTTAAATCAAAACCGTTGGGATCTAGACTTAGTCAGGCTCTGTACTCATACTCTAGTTGAGAACCGGTTTGAGAACGGATTTCCACCGATGAGACAACCGATTCGCGGGTTGAACATGAAACTCCATCAAAGAACAATTACTCTGATCGAATGGGATGATTCCCATCCGATCGACCGAGCTGGACTTAGTGTGGTTTCCATTGTTTGACACGTCGTCACGCCGTCTCCGTTAAACCGCAAAACTTTTGAACTTGGAAAACTTGTAAATTTTTCAAAAAATCAGATCGCCGATCGAATAGCCATCCGATCGGATGACCATCCGATCGAATGACTATTCGACCAGGTGACTGTCCTTCATAGTTCCGCACTTAAACAATTTTATAAAACTTCAAAGAATATCAGACTTTCAATCGAATAGCCATCCGATCGAATGGCCATCCGTCTGGATGACCATCCGATCGAATGACTTGTTTTATAGCACAACGAAAACTTCAAAAGTTTAAACATTTTACAAACACACTCCTCCAATCTAATGACCAGCCGACCGAATGGTCATCCGTCCGGATGATCATCCGATCGACTCACCATCCGATCGCTCATCTCACCTAATGCACTATTTACACGCTGTTCAACACTTACACTATCGTTCTATGATCAGGCTAATCTCCCACGCGCTCCCTTCAATCCAAGAACTGTGTTTACTTACTAAACACATACTGTGAGTATACTCAAACCCTTTTTTGCTTAACGCACTTTTGGGTGTTACATACGTTAGCTATATCAAATCACATCAACACACAACGCAAACACTTTTAAATGTTAACCGCTCTCGCATGTTATACGTGTTTTGATGAATGCTCGTATGTTATGTTTACACAGTGATTGTTGCCTGAAACCTTAGCAACGATAGTACTATAGTTTGGACTCAGCACCTGTCATGGACAGGGGTTGTTAAGGGCTTTACTTCACATGGTCACAGTGGTGATAATGTGTTGCGCATTCTACACTCGCAGTCATGTCGGTTGCATATGTCATTGTCGATAGCTTACTTGCTTCACATTTCTACATGTTACATGTTGGTTATGCGTAAACGCTTTCGCTATACTATATGCTATTAAACTTGTGTACTCACCTTTACACTATGTGTATTGACTTTATTTTAACATATGTGACAGGTGTTTAGGATGCTATGCTTTGCTTGATGAAACGAAGTAGGTGGTCTAGAAACGTCATTCAATAATCTGAGTTGTCGGAACAGTCTATTTGTCTATGAGAACAATGTCTTTAATAACTATTTATGCTTTATATGTTATTGGTATGGGACTTTAACATTACATATATTGTCACTAATAGTGGTTATGGATTCTCTTGGACAATCTGTTTCGCTCAGTGTCGCGCCCCGATGATTCCACCATCGGTTGGGGTGTGACATATGAAGTTGTCAAGACATGACAGAATTAATGTATGATTGGCCTAGCAGGCTCCGATAGGCATTCATCTGGACTACTAGGATCACTTTGCTGCATATTTTTACATTGCAATGAGGAAAAATAATTCCATTATTTTAAGGTAAAATTATTATCAAATTCTTACATCTGTCTCTCCGAGTAAGGTGATTTGAGCATAAACTTCATTCTTGTCTTGTTCAGCATACAAAGCCAAAAGAATCACACATTGTAAATACCATTTACAACCTCAACCGATAAAAAAAAGTTTCAAAGTAAAAAATTACATACCATTAAACAATTTGTTTAAAGAATAATTTGGTAGTTACTTGTGCAATCTTAAAGCCACGACTCTCCCCGAGAGCATATTCTTAAGCTAGAATACATACTTTCTCAAATGAAACCTCTAAGCATGCCCATGAGGTGCGTCATCAAACCCAAATACATTAAAGTATTGATGCATTGAAGTGTGTTTTCCCCTGCATTATCATGTGGTCAAATAAGGTCAACTCAACAATACCATATCTGAGCTAAGAAAGTCAAAACTCGTCTTTTTCATGGAACTAACCATAAGTATAAAGAATTTACTTCTAGGATCCATTGCTCCACTTATCCACCATTCTTTCGGTTTGAGCATATGTATCACCTTCTATGTTCGTGTGATTCAATTTCATTTTGTTTTTTACAAGATTCTCATGATATAATCTCAACGTCTCTTTGTTACATGACATAATAGCTTTTTATAGAACATTCTTTCGTAACAATAATACGAAACCTAACAACTTACATGGAAATTTGAGTTTAGAAGGATGAAAGTTGAGGGAATCCTCGGAGCTCATGTTTCCAAATTCACCAAATTGCAATCCCAAAAACTCCTAATTTTGACAAATTGTGTGTAGAAAAAATTAAAAACAAATGATGATACAACAAATTATTAAGTAATCAAAGAAGTTACATGATGCAAAAGACAGAATCTTTCCAATCTCTTCAAAGATGTGGCGCATGCATTTCAACGAACGCTTGAAGTGCACTCCAAATATAATAATTTTAGAACTCAAATCTTTTGATTATTATGCGAGGAAATCAAATAATCAATAAACTGAAAAAATAGGGTCTGAATATGCAAACCTTGTGATTCCCCAAAATTGGTGGTCCGTGATTGAAGTTTCTGTTGCTACTGCCCTAAAGTGACGAGAAGCTGAGATCGAATTGGTTGTTCCGATAGTGAAGTGAGACGTCCAACAGATCGAATCTGTGTTTAGGGTGAAAAAAACATGGATTCGTGAATGGGGAGAAAGCGAACTAGCAGTCTTGGCACTTGCGGTCTTGGATTGCACCTCAAATTCTCGTATAAGGTGAAATGCGTAGTTTCTTCTCTTTTCTTTGGGAACGTAAAAAATGAATTACAGATCGGAGAGGTTTTGTAACACCTCGTAAAATTATGTCCAATAATGTATCGACACGTGTCCCTAATCCTAATTATGTCAAACATTGACTAGGAGGGACTATTATTGCCAAACAATGAAAACTTTGAATGTGCAAGGACTAAAAGTGTCAGCATGCTTAAATTAAGCCTCTGAATGACCTTACACGGTATTCATATTCTCTTATATATCCACTCATTGGATAAGCGAAACCGTTTGCGATAAAATTCAAAAGTTGTGCATCGAAGGGTTAAAAGTGTCAACATGTTAATTCTTACCTCTGAGTAACCTTTTAACGAACCAGGAACTTCATGATGTTCACTCATACTCTCAGGAATGCCTATATTGGCCGTTTAGGGCTTTTATGCCGTTAAACGATAATGCGCACAAGTTTGCGCATTAAAAGAGTTTAAAGTGTCAACATGTTTAAATTATACCTCTGAGTGACCTTTTAACGAAACTCGAAGCTTAACGATGTTCGTTTACACTTTCGGGAATATTTATAACCTATCTTGAAGGTCAAAAGTATGAAATATAAAACTTAAAGTGGCCTAGAGGGGCCTAATAAGTCGAAAATGGAAGTATATAAAGGTTTTAAGGGACCAGGGACTAAAATTGCCAACATTTGAAACCTACTGATGCCCTAGCGCGACGCGACAGCTGTCACACCCCTTTCTAAGGTGGAAGCACGAGGTGTGATCATGAAAGGTTCTCATTGCATACGAATGGTAAACATACTACATGCTTGTAAAAATGACTCCAAATGTTAACATTACATAACTGAAAACATAGTTTAAGTGTTTACATCACAAGACAGCATATTGTCTGAAAAGTTTACAACTTTATTCAAAGATAAACATAAACAACATCCATGAGCAAGAGTATGACCGCTCGCACATCCACTTTAGTTACCTGAAATACATGTGAGTTTTTGGAAAATCGTCAACATAATTGTTTTGGTCAAAAATTACCGAAGTAACTTAGTGATCAAATTAGTAAAGTGAGGTAGTGTGCTAGAAAGTGTATTTGAAAATATGCTTGTTAAGTTATTTAGAAAATTAGTATTCAGGATACGGCTCAGGATATTGAGCTGTATCTATGATCAAACAATGAGCAAAAGTAAAGTAAATGACACGAGATGTACAAGGAAAGCCCTTGATTAATCTAGATCGCCGGCATAAAACCTCGGGAGCTGACAATCGCAGCTGCCTTGTTCTTCTATTGCTTCAAATATCAGGATACAGTGCAGGATGCGGTACGGATCGACTAAGTGTTACAACGAAATTTGAATACAAGTGTGGTGTTTGCAATGAGCTAGAGAGTGAAAGTGTACGAGAGTGTTAGTGAAAAATTGTGTGTTCTAAGCTGATCCGCCCCCATCTATTTATAGTAAAGATAAAATAACAAACTACCCTAAACTTCCGGGATCCACCGAATATTCCTTCATCGAACGTTGTAGACCTGGTCTTTCGGGCTCAACGTCTTTCCTTCAACAAACTCGCCCGAGTCTTGAGGAGAAGAAGTCCACTTGACCGTTAGCAAGTCTCAGCCTTTCACCTGCACGTGGTTAATTCAATAAACCTCTGGATATCGCCCAAGATGTTAGCAATATCCTCTTCCAGCATCCTGGTGACAAATAAACAAACAAAGGCAGGATATTGGTCAGGATATGTATGCAAAGAAAATGACCCCTAACAATTGTCCCCAAATATATCAGTTGGTATACCAATCCAACGGATATATTTCAAAAATCTTATCCCATAACTCAAGGCATTTAAAACGAAGCGACGGTCAAGATCACATCGTAACTTCCAACGCGTTTTTTACTCAATGGAGATCCACGATGCCCCTATATCTTCTCTTTTCTTGTTTGAAAAGCAGATATCTTCAACAGAACCTTCAGGTAATTCTCCATTTCCGATCTTCTTCCTGTCAATTTACTTCACCTTACTTGCAATGGACGCCGAGACCTTCACCCAGCAGAATCTTCTTAAAAATCCCGAAAAGGAGATCTGCGCTTTCGACAACGCAGACATTGCAGCTTTAAGAGCCTCCGGCGCTTTCCCTGACAACACGGTCTTTAGACCATTCGATCGGTCAATCCGATCGGATGTTTCTTCCACCGAATGGGTCTGTTTCCCAGCATATCCTTTTTCATTAGGTCTTCGATACCCTTTTCCTGAATTCATGATGCAATTCTTTCGAATTACCGGCATCTCTTTTGCTCAAACCATGCCCATGGTTTGGAGAGTACTAATTGTACTCAACCAAATCAAAAACCTCCATTGCTCCGACCTCTGCATCGAGGATTTACCTATTGCTTATCGCCTCCGATCCCACGGTTCTAGCCGGTTCTTACTCTTCTCGACTTCCAGCAAACCCCTGATTCTCAAAGCCACCAAAAACGAAGACGGATGGCAACGCAAATTCTTCTTAGTCAAACGAGATTCCATTGCTGAGGGTGCCAACCTTCCGGTGGAGTGGTTAACCACCGGTAGGATCATAAATATCCTCATAGACCATTTGATTGTTATCTTCTATTAATACTCTTCTTTTTTATCTTTATGCAGTGAACTTCAAGGAAGTTGCTCCCCCTACCGCTGACTCAGAAGAGAGAATCAATACTGTTTACCGGTTACCTGCAAAAGACAGGACTTTCACCACACACGTCCCGAGTTCCAGTCAATACTCATCATCCGAGATGTCTGGTAAGAATTTCTTTCAAAATAATTAGTCACAACAGCATAATGATAAGATAAAGAGTAAAACTTTTCCCTTTATGCAGCACCAGCTAAGATCCCTGAAGTCTTCGATCTTGACGAATTGGACAGCTATTCTGACCAGATCCAGGTCAAGAAAGAACCTAGCCCCAAGACCACAGCTACATCCAAACCCAGCAGCTCCAAAGCCATCATCATTCCTAAACCTTCACCGGCTACCAAGCCCCGGAGTTCAAGTTCTCAAAAAAGGAAAGAACCCGATTCCCCTGTCATTTCTGACAGCTTTCCTTATGAGAAGCACGGGTTCATTGAAGCCAGCGGGTTTATGACTTCTTTTCTTAACCAGGTTAGTATCCTCATATCATATCCTGCAATTTAGATTATTTTCAAAGATTTAACAATATTAATCCCTGTCCTCTTACCTTTGTAGGGTCTTGAGCGTTTGGTTCATTTATATCAAGAATCCTGCAAGCTTAATAAAACACTTGAATCTAAGCTAAAGGAAGCAGAAATCACAATCTCCGACCAAGGTATGATTGCTGCCGCCAAATCTCGTCACTACGAGGAGAAATTCAAAGCTATGAACCAGGAACACCAAGTTGCTCTCAACAAAGCTACTCTTCAAGCTCAAGCCGATCTGGAAGCCGCCCATGTGCAGTACGAATGGGATATGGTCAGCTACCGGGAGAGCCTCAAAAGTTCCGTCGTCATTTCTCTCCTTCAAGCCAGGTTGAAGATGGCTCATGAAGCCAAAACATTAGGCTTCGAATGTCCTTCTTGGGATGTTGGTGCTTGGGAGACCAAGCTGAAGAACCTCGGCGGCACCTCTTCCAAATCAACTATCGACGAACCTTCCAAAGCAGTTGAAAAAGCAACCGATGCTGAGCAGGATGCTGAGGCGGATCCCAAGACGGATGTGCTGAAACAACTATGGACCAAGAAGGCACTACCCCCTAGAGCTTATTTCCTTTAAATCATTCGAACAATTTTATGTTTTTATGAACAATTTATTTCTGTGTCGAAACAATTTGATAGCCGAAGGTGGATGGGTCCTGGGTTTCAGGATGAAACCTTCGGTTATCATCCAGTATTGATTGCTTCAAGAATAATTTCATCTTTTTATTTGTTTGTTATTGCCTTGCATTATTTAGTATAATTCTTATCTTTGTAAAAAATTTCATATCGTTATCTTATAAAATATCCTGATCAGTATGCTCAGAGATATACTGTAAAAACCTTTTATTAGATAGAACTTCCAAACGTTCCTTTAACTTTGTAAAAATTTCTTTAGAAAGTGAAAAACAGTCTATCTTTTTAAAACCAAGTTTTGATAATATTTAAATGATCATAGTTCCAAACCAATACTAGTTTCAAACACCCTAATCAAATATCCTGAAAAGGACTTTGAGAATTGTTCGGGGAGGATTTTCTAACAATTAGTGATCCTTACACGTTATCCTAATTAATGATCCTTTATTCTATGACAGATAGTGATCCTCAGAAGAGCTTCAGGATCAGGATCATGGATCACTTTAAGGATCCTCGTACTGACGATTGTTTATTTGTGTTTTGTATTACTTCGCAGGAGTAACAAGCTTGACTTGGTCTTGGCGACATTCCTGGAGAATATTCCCAAACTATTCCGCACGTGCTTGGTCAAAAATGGACGTTGTGGAGAACGTGGGAGCTTGGCACAAAAGTCGGATAGTTAGTTTTAGTAGTTAACTTCTAATTTAAAAGGAGTAACGAGCTAGTAGAAAAACACTTAGCCATTTTCAGCTACACACACTCATATACTCGCATACTTGAAGCTCTCGACGAACATTCATTCATTTTAACTCACTTATACACATTTCACGAGAGTGATCCTTGTACCTAGCTCGTTACTATCCGAAGTTGTAAACATTTTTTCATTTATTTGAGCTTGGTGATCGGTAGTTTCCATCACCCGGGGTTTTTTGTGCCGGAGATCAATTCTTGATCAAGGGCTTTTTCCCCGTATAAATCCTTGTGTCATTTGTGCAAATTACATTGAAGTGATCCTTGTTATTGATATACATAATTAGCATCATACCCCGTAACAAAGAGTTTGGTTGCAATATCCTCAACAGATTTTTTGACCAAAACAGTTTGGCGCCCACCGTGGGGCAATTGGTGCTTCGTCCTTAGAAAAATTCGCATTTCTGTGCTCATTTCGGTTCACTACAACCAAGCAAATGGCTTCCTCAGCGAAGAATGCTTCAAATTTGATGCCCTCATTCACTTCTTCACAAGGCGTTCCCCCTTTGCCTCCACCACCTTCTGGATCCCAGAAGAATGCTGAGAATGCTGCGAAGAAACCAACTCCCATTTTCTCAAAACCTCCAACTTCTTCTGCTTCTTACACTCCCACTACTAGTGACATGTTTACTTTGATTTTGCAGATGAAGGATCAGATACGGCAACAGGATAAGACCAATGAGAGGATTCTCAAAGAAATCGGAGATCTCAAGAAACAAAAGACAACGGCAGAGGATCATTCCCCACTGGTGCCGAAATCCTTGAATTTTGATACTCCAGTGATTACTTCTCAGCCATCAGTGGTTCCAGACGTTCAATATGTGGGTGGACCGAAAGGAGTGCACTACGGAACAACAACAATGACCCAGGCATTAGGTTCATATTTCCAGCCAGCGGGATCCTATCTTCAGTATATGGGATCCCTCACGAATTCAGGAGGATATTCAGGAATGCACCAG
The DNA here is from genome assembly GCA_030545235.1 of Helianthus tuberosus. Taxonomy (NCBI): domain Eukaryota; kingdom Viridiplantae; phylum Streptophyta; class Magnoliopsida; order Asterales; family Asteraceae; genus Helianthus; species Helianthus tuberosus. The sequence goes on along the minus strand of CM060353.1, from coordinate 130,030,974 downwards.
GTTCAAGGATCCTCCTCTGTTCCAGGATCATCCCAGGTTCAAGGATCCTCCTCTGTTCCAGGATCATCCCAGGTTCAAGGATCCTCCTCTGTTCCAGGATCATCCCAGGTTCAAGGATCCTCCTCTGTTCCAGGATCATCCCAGGTTCAAGGATCCTCCTCTGTTCCAGGATCATCCCAGGTTCAAGGATCCTCCTTTGTTCCAGGATCATCCCAGGTTCAAGGATCCTCCTTTGTTCCAGGATCATCCCAGGTTCAAGGATCCTCCTTCGTTCCAGGATCGTCCCAGTTTCAAGGATCCTTCCCGATGCCAGGATCCTTGAGGAGTTTGCAAACAGGAAGTTCAGATGTCCATCAGGGAGATTTTATTCCAATGCAGACCAATGCTTCTACTGGTCCCTCGATCATTCTAGAGCCTCAACAATATGGATTAACATCCAATCTTCCTAATCTGAATCCAATGGGAGGTAACACTTTTAATAATTCTTATACTACTAACCATGGTCTTATGCAGGATCCAGGTATCAATCATGCCATGGCCAGAGAATTGCAAAAGCTAAAGGATATGATATCAAGTGTTCCAGGAGTGGTCAAACCTATCCCAGAGATTGCAGATGGGAGCCACAAGATATCTCGTTTTGCACCACCAATCTGTGATGCTGAGATACCCAAGAGGTTCCATGTGCCAACAATGAAGTTGTATGATGGTTCAACGGATCCTGAAGAACACATAGCACAATACAGGGAGAGGATGGAGATCAATCCAATTCCAGAAAGGTTAAAGGAAGCATGCCTGTGCAAGGGATTCGGATCCACTCTTACTGGATCAGCTCTCAAATGGCTGCTAAGTCTTCCTCCCTATTCTATTACCTCATTTGCTAATCTGGTTAACTTGTTTAATAATCAATTTTCTTGTAGTAGAAAATTTGAACGATTAACTAGTGATTTATATAGGATAACCCAGGGTCATAATGAATCATTAAGGGATTACATTACCAAATTTAGTAAAGAATCCTTAGACATTCCCAACTTAGATATAGCTACGGCTGTTGAGGCCTTTAAAATGGGATTGCTTAGGGATTCGTCGTTCTATGATGATCTTGTTATGACACCATGCAGGAACTTAGATGAGGTAAGAACCCGAGCACTTAGATTCATTCGGCTAGAGGACGACAAGAGGATCCAGGAGAGGTTAGCAGGATCCTCAAAGCAGGATAAGCAAGGATCCTCATTCAGGAACAACAAGTTCAGATCCTACAACAGATCTGATAATCAGAACGTGCATTCTGTTGATCAAGAAGAGGATGATGAGGATTATCCTCCAATTTCTGAATATTGTTTTTGTGTTGATAACAATGAACTAATCCTTGCGATGCAGAACCTAGGTGATAAAGCTAGATGGCCGAGAAAAAATGATAGGCCAGCTGCAACTAAGGATAAATCTAAGTGGTGTGCATACCATGAAGATTTCGGGCATCTCACAGAAGAATGCATTGCACTAAGAAAGGAAATTGGATACTTGTTGAGCAAGGGGCATCTAAAAGAATTGTTGGGAAGAAAAAAGTCAAGAACTCAGGATCCTGAAAGGATCCCTGAGAAGGCTCCAGCCCCTCCAGCAGATGCACAAGTGATAAACTTTATTTCTGGAGGATCAGACATTTGCGGCACATCCTTCTCAGCGGCTAAAAGGCATGCAAAGGAAACTAAAATGGATAATGGAGAAAGACCAGTTCGAACATCAAGTGTCTCCGAAGGAAAAGTCATAACCTTTGATGAGGATGATCGTGTTGATATCCAGGATCCTCATCACGATGGTTTAGTTATTACTCTTTTCATATCTAACCATTTTGTCCGCAGGATCCTTATAGACGGAGGAAGTTCAGTGAACATTATCCAGCTTGATGTTCTAAAGAAGATGGGTATTCCTGAATCAGATATCATACCAAGATCCTCCGTGCTCGTGGGATTTAGTGGCGAAACTAAGAATACCCTGGGGGACATTAAACTCCCAATATACATCGAAGGCCTACACTCTTATAAAAAATTTTGTTTTATTGACTGTTTATCTTGTTGTAATGTTATCCTTGGCAGGCCTTGGATACACGATATGAAAGCAGTCCCATCTACCTACCATCAATGTGTGAAGCTCCCTAGTCCTTGGGGAATAGTGAAGATTGATAGTGATCAGCAGGAGGCCAAGAATTGCTACACTTCATCGATGAAACCAGCCTCGAAGTCAAGGGAACAATAGCAATCAAGGTATCCTCCAAGGGATGTCTTGGAGGCGAGAGAACAGGATGTGGTAGAAATCCTCATGGATCCCGATGATCCTGAATCCAAAATCTATATCGGATCAGGGATCCTTGGCGAAATGAAAGAAGACCTCGTATCCTTCCTCAAAAGGAGAAAGACTACCTTTGCATGGAAACATGAAGACATGACTGGTATATCCAAAGATGTAATCACTCACAAACTCGGCATTGACAGATCCTTCAAACCAATCCATCAAAGGAGAAGAAAGTTTGCACCGGAAAGGAATGCCATTATCCAGGAAGAGGTAGAGAAATTGCTCCGGGCAGGTATGATTAGGGAGGTCAAGTATCCAAGATGGTTGGCCAATGTGGTTGTTGTTCAAAAGAAAAACGGAAAGTGGAGGGTATGTGTCGATTTTACCGATTTAAATAAGGCATGTCCCAAGGATCCTTTCCCATTACCCCACATTGACTCCATGGTGGATGCAACTGCGGGTCATGAACTGTTAACTTTTATGGATGCTTCATCTGGATTCCAACAAATCCAAATGGAACCATCCGACCAAGAGGATACAGCCTTCATGACTCCAACTGGTATATACTGCCATAATGCTATGCCGTTCGGACTAAGAAATGCAGGTGCAACATATCAAAGGCTGGTGAATATGATGTTCAAGGACCAGATTTGACAAACTATGGAGGTTTACATAGATGATATGGTGGTAAAATCCTTGAAAGCTAAGGATCATCTGAGAGACTTGGAGGAAGCATTCGATATCCTTGACAAATATAACATGAAACTTAATCCTTCAAAATGTCACTTTGGTGTTAAAGCAGGTAAATTCTTAGGATATATGGTGACAAAGAGAGGCATTGAAGCTAGCCCGGAACAAATCAAAGCAATAGTGAATATCAAATCTCCGGCCAATGCTAAGGATGTTCAAAGGCTAACAGGCAGGATAGCAGCTTTGAACAGATTTATATCCAAATCCTCAGAGAAATGCAAAGAATTCTATGATATCCTAAGGAAGAACAAGAAATTTGAGTGGACTGAGAAGCATGAAAATGCTTTAAGAGCCCTCAAGGATTACCTATCCTCAGCCCCAGCCTTGATGAAGCCAGAAAAAGGCGATGTGCTATCCTTGTATCTTGCAGTATCCTCAAAAGCAGTAAGTGCGGTCCTTGTTAAGGATCATGAAGGTACACAACATCCTGTCTACTATGTAAGTAAAAGTTTACTTGATGCCGAATCCAGGTATTCACACCTTGAAAAACTTATCCTTGCACTAATTATGGCATCTACTAAGTTAAGACATTATTTTGAAACTCATGTTATCATTGTTAAAACTAATTTTCCAATTAAGAATGTCCTCAGGAAACCAGAGATGTCAGGAAGGATGGCTAAGTGGGCAGTGAAGCTAAGTGCATATGATATAAGATATGAACCTAGGACAGCTATCAAATCCCAAGCATTAGCTGACTTTGTGGCTGATTTCAGTAGTGATTTACAAGAAGAAGCTGAGTTAGAAGTCCAGCAGCTAGAAGAGACCAAGGATCCTTGGATACTCTATACTGATGGATCCTCAAATGTCAAAGGCACAGGGCTTGGTATACTACTAAAATCGCCACAGGGGGACATAATACCCCATTCTATAGCTTGTGAGTTCCAAACCACTAACAATGAGGCTGAATATGAAGCCTTAATTGCTGGTTTGCAAATTGCAAAGCATATGGGGATCAGGTATCTTGAGGTACATGTAGATTCATTGTTAATTACAAACCACTTTAATGGATCCTACGCTGTTAAAGGTGAAAAGCTAACCAAATATCTTGAGATAGTCAAAAGTTTGGCACTCTCTTTTGTTTCCTTTAGTTTGACGCAGGTACCAAGGGAAGAAAATACAGAGGCTGATGCATTGGCTAACTTAGGATCATCCTTGAAGATCCCGGAGGATATCAAGATCCCTATTATCCATATCCTGACCCCGGCTATCGAGGATCACGAGGCTATGGAGATAGGAAATGATTCTGCAATTATCCCTTGTGAGGATACTCAATCCCATTCAGGATCAGGATCATGGATCTCACCAATTATGAGATACTTACAACATGGAGAGATTCCTACAGGAGAAAACCCTAGGGCCTTCAAATCTAAGGTATCTCAATTCACAATTTTAAATAATATGTTGTATAGACGATCTCTTGCAGGACCATACTTGAGATGCATTGAGGATCCTGAAATCCAAGAAGTTTTAAAAGACTTCCATGAGGGAGATTGTGGAAACCACACTGGGGGCAGGGCATTATTCTCAAGGATCCTGAGGACAGGATACTACTGGCCAACCATGAAGAGAGATGATGTGGAGTATGCTAAGAGATGTGATCCTTATCAGAGACACAGCAATATCCTCCATCAACCAGCTGAATTATTGCATCCTATATCCTCCTCTTGGCCATTTATGAGATGGGGTATGGATATAGTTGGTAAGCTCCCTAAGGCACCTGGTGGAAAAGTATTCATGCTAGCTATGACTGATTACTTCTCCAAGTGGATAGAGGCTGAAGCTTTTGTCCAAGTCAGAGAAAAGGAAGTTATATCCTTCATTAAAAGAAATATTATAACTAGATTTGGAATTCCTTCTGAGATTATATGTGATAATGGTTCCCAATTTATTGGGGGCAGAACCACTAACTTTTGTGACAGCTGGGGGATTAAGATGATAACATCAACACCAGTCCACCCACAAGCTAATGGTCAGGCAGAATCCTCCAACAAGATCATCATCAATAATTTGAAGAAGAAGCTTGGATCCAAGAAAGGGAAATGGGCAGAAGAACTACCCTATGTGCTTTGGGCTGATAGGACAACCCCTAAGAATGCTACTGGTCAAACGCCATTCTCTTTGGTATTTGGGGCAGAATCAGTGATCCCAACAGAAATGGTGGTTCCAACTGCAAGAACAAGTACCCGTGATCCTGAGGAGAATGATGAGAACTTGGCTCAAGACCTGGATACTATTGAAGAAATCAGGGATATGGCTAGGATAAGGATGGCCAGTTATCAGCAAAGAATGGCTGGTGCTTACAACAAAAATGTCAGAATCAGGAGGTTTCAAGTTGGAGATATGGTATTAAGGAAAGCATTTCAGAATACCACCAATCCTGCTGAGGGAAAATTGGCTCCAAAATGGGAAGGCCCTTATTTGATTGAAGCTGAAGCAGGAAAGGGGGCATATAGATTGCTAACCATGGAAGGTGATTTGCTACCAAGAGCTTGGAATGCTGTCCACTTGAAGAAATATTTCATGTAAGCAGGATCCTCATGACGCAGATGATCCTCACGATAGGGATATCCTTAAAGGATCCTCAAAGTATCGGTGATCCTTACTTAGGTAATATCCTAAACTTGAACTAGTTCATTTCTTTATTTTCTCATATAAGGATAAGGATCATGTATCCTTTATCCATCTCTCACGTGAGTTTAAGTTTTGAAAGTTCAGGTATCCTTAGCATAACATTGGATATCCGCTGAAGCAATCCGTTCCTTGGGTTTAACCCCAGTTATTTGGGCTTGACCCCAGTTCCGCCTGTAGCGCATGATGATCCTGGTATAGTTCAAGGCAGTGGGACCAGTACTCATTTTAGGGGCTGATAATTCCATTGTACTGGCTATGCCTAGGATCCTACGTATAATGGTAGACGTACCATACATCCGTTCCTAAGGTTTCTAACGTTTTCACGTTAGCTAAGGTTTCTAACGTTTTCACGTTAGCTAAGGTTTTGGCATTTTCATGTCACTAAGTTTGGATAGTCGCCAGTTAGGGCCGTACTCCAGTTTACATACGATCCTTGGGCTTGTCCCCAGTTATCCTTGGGCTTGTCCCCAGTTATCCTTGGGCTTGTCCCCAGTTGCTAACTCTTTTCTTATGTTGGCTTAGTCCCAAGTTATGCTCTATTTCAGGTTCTTGAAGATAAGCAACTAGGGATCCTTGATCCTTACTTCTTTCTAAGGTTTATCTTACAGTTATCCTTATTATGGTTAGGATCCTAACTTGGACCCTCAGGTATGATCCTTAACTATTTTTTTTATTCTATTCATTATTTATTTGAATAACCCTTATACTTGACAACTGAACTTGTGATTCTTAAACCATATCACTTTTTAGAACTTATCGGTTATGGGATGTATGATCCTTGATCATATCCTAAACTTTTTGATATCTTTTTGAGGCTTGATAAGTATAAACGGAATGAACATTACAACAGTTGGAAAGTAAAATATTAAAAAGGGTAACAATACAAGATAAGCGACAAAAGGTTAAGATTTTATTTATTAACAAAAGACTAACCCTTAAAAGGTTGTCAAAATTACCTACCCGAGCATCTACCAGCAAAACGTGGCCCGTCCGCTGGGGTAGGTAAAGGGTGTCCATGATAATAAGTTCAAAAGTAGTGCAGGAATATAAAGGCGGCAGGATCACAATGGCTTCATCCCCCAAACAGAGGATCCCTCCACCATATGCAATCCTGCCTATTGTCCAAAGGATCATACATGATCCTTAATCCTAAAACCTATTGTTCAAGTACAAACCATTAAATTGTTCAACATCACAACCACAAAAACAAACTACCAAATTTAAAAATTGGGCTCCGGCTGCGTCTAGAAATGTCCTTCATCGCCCAATCATGCAGCCTAAACCTTCGCTGCGTTGTCACCTCCAGCTCCACTTGTTTCACCACCTTCACCTTTGCCTCCAGCTTCAATTGTCAGGATCTCTTCAACCTCCTCAGCCTCTTCATCGTCCAGTTCAGCCAGCCTTGCCTTCCAGCCTTCGACATCCCAGCTGCTCTTGTCAAAAGCAGGATCCTGAGCTTCCAAGGCCATTTGCAGCTTGGTCTTGCACATTGTTATGGCGGCAGAGATTTTGGCGTCTTCGGTGATCTCACGTTTCTCATAATCAACATTGATCAGCACCTTGGCCGTCTCCTGTTTGGCATTCCGGACTTCCTTTTGAAGATCAGCAATTGCAAGGTCCTTAAGCACTGCAACCTGCTGGAGGTCGGCAATCTTCTTATCCTGATCCTCAACGTGGCCAACATAATCCTCGATCTCAGAGAATTTCTGCATAAAGGATAAAGGATAAGGTCAGGATTAGGTGATCCTCAAATCAGCAGGATATATCAGTAGGATATGTCAACAGGATATACAAGCAGAGACAGTGATCCTTACCTCATTAAAGTACTCGAGGAATTGGTGGCGGATCAGAGGCAGACCCTGCAGATCCTCAGCTTCAGAGGCCTTTCTCTTCTTGATTGCCTTTCCTTTGAGGGGTGCCTTGGGGACCGAAGCTGTCGGACTGGTAGGAGCTTTTCTCTTGGAGGATCTGACAGTGGTGAGATCAGCAACATTGAACTTGGAAGCAGACTTGGTGGATTTTCCAGCGCCTACACAACCAAAACAAGATAAGTATCTTTTCTTAATTTATATTTCACTATTTATTTAAATTTTAAACAAGGATACTTACTTGACATAGTGACAGAGCCTGAGGATACCTCCTGTGAATCTTGGGTTGTTGTCTTAAAAGTTCTTGTCTCAGGATCAAGTTTCTTGAAAGCAAGGAGCCTCTCCTTAGCAGCAGGGGACAATTTGAGGTGTGAGACGGTGATAGCTGCATAACAAGAAAGCAAAAATATAAGTGATCCTTACATCAAAAGAAAGATTCTGGTGATCCTTCTCAGGATCCTCCACCCTACCATGGGTAGCCCATTTCTTGGGTAGATCCTTTCCATCCTCAATAGAATCTCTCTTGATAAAAAAGAAACGCCGTTTCCAATTAGCATCGTTCTTGGTGGCTTTGAAGATCGGGTGTTCCTCACCGGGTTTACGTTTAAACAAATAGCGATGAGAACCAAAGGTAGTAAGATCATACAGCTCTCCCAGCTCTGCCATTCCTAGGTCTATACCTTCCTGCTCGATGATCCTTTCAAGGGTGTACAAAACCCTCCAAATCATCGGCATGGCTTGGATATAAGAGATGCCGGTTAGGGAAAAGAAAGATTGGGTGAAGGTTGGAAAAGGATATGTATAGCCTATGGTGAACGGAGTGACGGGGAAAGCAACCCACTTATCGGAGATATGATCGCTCAGGGCATTGGGGTCAAAAGGCCTAAATTCGGTGTTCGCCGGGAAGCAGTGGCGGATCCTATCGATCTGAGCATCATTGAAACAGCAGTGTTCTTTAATGGAGTCTTCAATGATCCCCTGGCTTTTCGGAGGGCTGTTCTTCGGGTGATCCTTGGCTGGGGAATTTCGGAGCAACATCTTTGATGGAAAGAAAGAAAAACAGAGTAAGAGAAGGAAGAAGATGAAGAAAGAGATACCTGATTGATCTTCGACTGAGAATATAAAGGGAGTTTCTTTCGAATTTAAATGCATTTGATCCTATCTCTATCCCCTATTTATAATCATGATCGTGCAGGGTTGTCACTTCTGTGACGTCACCATTGCAACGGATAGTTCAACGATAACGGCTATATTTACGTTAGTTAGTTGCGGATAAGATCAAGAAAACATAACTCGCTAATTTTACATATTACTCCTTATATTTTGGGGGCAATTGTTAGGGGAGGATTTTCTAACAATTAGTGATCCTTACACGTTATCCTAATTAATGATCCTTTATTCTATGACAGATAGTGATCCTCAGAAGAGCTTCAGGATCAGGATCATGGATCACTTTAAGGATCCTCGTACTGACGATAGTTTATTTGTGTTTTGTATTACTTCGCAGGAGTAACAAGCTTGACTTGGTCTTGGTGACATTCCTGGAGAATATTCCCAAACTATTCCGCACGTGCTTGGTCAAAAATGGACGTTGTGGAGAACGTGGGAGCTTGGCACAAAAGTCGGATAGTTAGTTTTAGTAGTTAACTTCTAATTTAAAAGGAGTAACGAGCTAGTAGAAAAACACTTAGCCATTTTCAGCTACACACACTCATATACTCGCATACTTGAAGCTCTCGACGAACATTCATTCGTTTTCACTCACTTATACACATTTCACGATAGTGATCCTTGTACCTAGCTCGTTACTATCCGAAGTTGTAAACATTTTTTCATTTATTTGAGCTTGGTGATCGGTAGTTTCCATCACCCGGGGTTTTTTGTGCCGGAGATCAATTCTTGATCAAGGGTTTTTTCCCCGTATAAATCTTTGTGTCATTTGTGCAAATTACATTGAAGTGATCCTTGTTATTGATATACATAATTAGCATCATACCCCGTAACAAAGAGTTTGGTTGCAATATCCTCAACAGATTTTTTGACCAAAACAAGAATATATCAGGATACTTAAAATAATGTTACTAAAAACTTAGGCGACGTTTACAAAGGAAAGATCATACCAGAAATAGGGTATAAACCTATTACCAGACTTCAATCCCTTTGCAACTCTCCCAACGAAGGTGTCCCCTGTGCAAGGTACTTAGTGCATTAGTTCCGAGCCTCATTCTTTTAGCTTTACATCACCATCTTGGCAAGGATGTCCCCTGTGTGCAATATTCAGAATACTAGTTCCGAACTTTAGCCTTTGAGCTTTACATCACTGCCTTGGTAGGAATGTCCCCTGTGTACAATGTCTTCAAACACTTAGAAATCTTCTGAATGTCAGTTTCCATTGTATAGGCAACTTTTTAGGTTCCAAGGGTAAAACCCAAGGATGTACTGGAGATAAATCCCTTGTATCCTGGGGAAAATCCCAAATTTTCATGCGCTACAGGCGGGAGTGTATAAACTCCAAGACTTAGAAAGGTGAAAACCTTTAAACCTTAGAGAGTATGAAAATACCCTTTCGTGAGAGAGGGTGATCAATCCTCATATACCTTTTGAATTCAGGATATAGCCAACAGTAACGAAATTGTCAGCCACTTTTACATGGACTGGTCCTACCACCTTGAACTATCCCTGAATAACTTGCGCTCCAGGCGGGGTGTTTAAACCCAATTCGGAAGAAAGGTGAATACCTTTAAACCTGTGAAGGGATCAGTATCCCTTAAACGTGAGAGAGGGGGCCAATCCTCTAATCTTTCGAGTTATCCTGAGTACATATCCTGGAGCTATATCCTGAAACATATCTTGCAAAACAATTGTAAACTAAGGTGGGTGTTAGCTTGGCTAACACCCCTCCGATGCTTAAGTTAGTATTAAGTTTCAAAGAATAAATTAAACCAAAACATATTTAAAAAAGATAGAATTCATACCATTCTGAGTTAGAAATTGAATTCTAAACTCACTTGAAATAGAGCTTAAGGTGTATAGCATTCCAAGACCTCGGTAGCATATCTCCCTCCATATTCTTGAGTCTGTATGCTCCCTTTCCTGCTTCTGATTCAACTTCATATGGTCCTTCCCATTTTGGAGCTAACTTGCCATTGGCAGGATTAGTAGTATTCTGAAAAGCCTTTCTTAGCACCCAATCTCCAACCTTAAATCTTCTGGTCCTAATATTCTTGTTATATGCCCTGGATATTCTCTGTTGATATGCTGCCATCCTTAGCCTTGCCGCATCTCTCTTCTCATCTATAGTGTCTAAATCCTGACTCAAGGCTTCAGGATTCTGCTCAGGATCACTTAAGATAGATCTTGCAGTAGGTATTGTCATTTCCGTTGGAATCATTGCTTCTGCTCCAAACACCAAGGAAAATGGGGTTTGGCCTGTTGCATTTTTTACCGTTGTCCTGTCAGCCCATAAAACAAAGGGTAATTCTTCTGCCCATCTTCCTTTTTTGGCTCCAAGCCTTTTCTTTAAGTTATTGACAATTATCTTGTTTGAGGATTCTGCTTGTCCATTTGCTTGAGGATGTACCGGAGTAGATGTAATCATTTTGATTCCCCAACTTTTGCAAAAGTCAGTAGTTCTCTTGCTTATAAATTGAGAACCATTGTCACAGATTATCTCGGCTGGTACTCCAAATCTGGTTAGGATATTCCTCTTTATGAAGGATACTACTTCTTGATCTCTCACTTGAACAAATGCTTCTGCTTCAACCCACTTAGAGAAATAATCCGTCATTGCTAGCATAAAGACTTTTCCTCCCGGAGCTTTTGGTAGCTTTCCCACTATATCCATACCCCACTTCATAAACGGCCAAGAGGAAATAATAGGATATAGTGGTTCAGCAGGTTGATGCAGTATGTTACTATGTCTTTGACATGCGTCACATCTTCGAGCATATTCTGTTGCATCCTTTCTCATTGTTGGCCAATAATATCCTGTCCTTAACACTTTTGAGAATAACGATCTGCCCCCAGCATGATTACCACAATCCCCTTCATGTATATCCTGAAGTACTTCTTTGGCTTCAGGATCCTCCAAGCACCTCAAATACGGTCCTGCAAGAGATTTCTTGTATAAAATATTATTTATAATAGTGAATCGTGATACCTTCATCCTAAATGCCTTAGGATTCTCATTTCCAGGGATGTGTCATTCTTTGAGATATCTCATGATTGGAGTCGTCCAGGATTTAGGATCCTCTTTAGGATGTTCTGCTCCAGGATCCTGAATACCAGCTACTTCTTTATCCTGAGGATTCGTCACAGGATATAAGACATGTAATATTGGTATTTGGGTCCCTTCAGGTATCCTGATCGATGATCCCAAATTTGCTAAGGCATCCGCTTCAGCATTATCCTCCCTCGGTACCTGTTCAAGTATAAAATCATCGAAATATCCTGCTAATTTTTTGAGAATATCGAGATATTCGATTAATTTCTCACCCTTAACTGCATAGGATCCATTAAAATGGTTAGCAATTAACAAAGAGTCAACATATACTTGCAAATTTTTGACACTCATGCTCTTAGCCAACTCTAATCCTGCAATTAAAGCCTCATACTCTGCTTCATTATTAGTAGCAGGAAATTCACACCTAATAGCCTGGGGTAATATGTCCCCCTGTGGCGATTTTAGTAGTATTCCTAATCCTACTCCTCTTACATTAGATGCACCGTCAGTATATAATGTCCAGGATCCTGAGGATTCTCCTAACTGTTGAACTTCTAGGTCTACCTCGTCCTGAATGTCACTACTAAAGTCAGCTACAAAGTCAGCTAAAGCTTGAGATTTTATGGCATTTCTAGGTTCATATACTAAATCATAAGCACTTAACTTTACTGACCACTTGGCCATCCTGCCTGACATCTCTGGTTTCCTAAGCACATTTTTGACAGGATAATTTGTTTTAACATGTATCCTGTGTGTCTCGAAGTAATGCCTAAGTTTCGTTGATGCCATGACTAATGCTAGTATCAATTTTTCTAAGTGAGAATACCTAGTTTCGGCATCTAGCAAACTTTTACTAACATAATAAACAGGATATTGCTGACCTTCATGATCCTTTATGAGAACGGCACTTACAGCATTCCCAGATACAGCAAGGTACAGGGATAGTGGTTCACCATTTTCAGGCTTCATCAATAGAGGTGCGGTTGAGAGATATCGTTTCAAATCCTGCAAGGCTGCTTCATGCTTCTCCCCCCATTCGAATCTTTTATTCTTCTTCAGGATATCATAAAAATCTTTGCACTTCTCTGAGGATCTCGAGATAAACCTGTTTAAGGCTGCTACTCGCCCTGTCAATCTTTGTACGTCCTTCATATTTGAAGGTGATTTTATATCCAGGATAGCTTTGATCTGCTCTGGGCTTGCTTCTATCCCCCTTTTTATCACCATATATCCAAGAAACTTTCCTGCCCCCACTCTGAAATGGCATTTAGCAGGATTCAGCTTCATGTTGTATTGGTCCAGAATATCAAATGCTCCCTTGATATCCTGGAGGTGATCCTCAGCCTTTTTAGATTTCACCACCATATCATCGATATATACCTCCATGGTGTCCCCCAGTTTGTCTTTGAACATCATGTTTACCAATCTTTGGTATGTTGCACCTGCATTTTTCAAACCAAAAGGCATAGTTGTATAACAATAAATACCTGTTGGTGTCATGAAGGCAGTATCCTCCTGGTCAGAAGGCTCCATTTGGATCTGTTGAAATCCTGAAGATGCGTCCATGAAGGTCAGCATTTCATGCCCGGCAGTGGCATCTACCATTGCATCAATGTGGGGAAGAGGAAATGGGTCTTTAGGACAAGCTTTGTTCAAGTCTGTGTAGTCCACACAAACTCTCCATTTCCCATTTTTCTTCTGTACTACAACCACGTTTGCTAACCACCTTGGGAACTTAACTTCCCTGATCATTCTGGACTTTAATAATCTCTCAACTTCCTCCTGGATAATTGTGTTCTGCTCAAGAGCAAACTTCCTTCTTTTTTGCTGCACAGGCTTGGATGATTTATCAATTCCAAGCTTGTGAGTGATAATATCTTTGGATATGCCTGTCATATCCTCATGCTTCCATGCAAACGTAGACATCCTGCAATTCAAAAAGTTAATTAATTGTTCTTCAATATCCTGAGGGATATTGGTCCCTACGAGCACCGAAATATCGGGATTATCCTGGTCCAGGATAATTTTCTTCACATCCTGCTCCGGATCCTCCACGATATCCTGGGCCCGCGTCTTTAATTGCTATGCTGCACTAGGTTTGGTTCAGGATTTCATCGAGGATGAGTAACATTCTTTCGCCTCCTGCTGATCACTATAAACTTTGACCACTCCCCAAGGGGTAGGTATCTTGATGCATTGGTGATATGTTGATGGCACGGCCTTCATATCGTGAATCCACGGTCTTCCCAGTATGATGTTATAGCAGGATAGAGAATCCATCACACAGAAACATTGTATCGAGTTGACTCCTTCAACGTATACTGGCAACTTTATCTCTCCCACTGTGTTTCTAGCCTCTCCACTGAACCCAACAAGCACGGTAGACTTTGAAGTGATATCCATCGGAGATACATTCATTCTTTTCAGAGTTTCTAGTTGGATTATGTTGACGGAGCTGCCATTATCAACCAGTATCCTGCGTACAAAATGGTTAGCCACATATAACGTTATTACCAGAGCATCATGGTGAGGATCCTGGACAGTATCCCTGTCATCAGCATCAAAAGTGATCACTTTGTCAGTTGTGAGGGTAGTCATTCTGACAGGCTTGTCTCCCCTTTCGGCCTTAGCTTCCTTTGCATGTCTCTTTGCTGCCGAATACGAAGTTCCACAAATGTCGGATCCTCCCGAAATGAAGTTGATTATCTTGGCATCCGCGGGAGGTGATGCTGCTCGTTCAGGATCCTTCTCAGTATCCTGACCCTTATTCTTCTTTCTTCCGAAGAGATCTTTCAGATATCCCTTGCTTAGAAGATAGCTTATTTCTTTCCTTAGAGCAATGCAATCCTCAGTTACATGTCCGAAATCTTCGTGGAAAGCACACCATTTTGACTTATCTTTCCAGTCAGCCTTTTGTTGATTCTTTCGAGGCCACCTAGCCTTGTCCCCTAGACCCTGCATGGCATACATCAATTCAGGAATGTTAACAGAAAAGCAATATTCAGACAACTCAGGATACTCTTCAGGATCCTCATCTTCGATAGCATTCACTCTCTTGTTTTCATTTCTACCATATGGCTTAGGCCGATATGACTTAAATGAGGATTCCGACTTCCTGTTAGTTGACTCATAAGTGTTAGATGAGTTCATCCTTTCTTGCATCTTCCTGTCATCTTCCAGACGGATATATCTCAAAGCCCTGTTACGAGCCTCGTCGAGATTCCTGCAGGGATTCATTACAAGATCCTGATAAAACTGAGAATCCTTTTGTAATCCCATCTTAAAAGCTTGCACAGCTGTTGCAACATCAAGATGTGGGATATCCAAGGATTCCCGACTGAATTTGTTTACATAATCCCTCAAGGATTCCTGAGGCCCTTGAGTTATCCTGTAAATATCACTGGTTAGTTTCTCAAAACTCCGACTACAAGAAAAATGACTGTTAAATAAATTAACCAAATGAGCAAACGAAGTAATTGAGTGAGGAGGAACGTTTAACAGCCATTTTAAGGCTGATCCTGTTAGAGTGGAACCAAATCCCTTACACAAGCACGCTTCCTTAAGCTCCGGAGGGATAGGGTTAATCTCCATCCTTTCCCTATACTGAGCAATATGCTCCTCAGGATCCGTTGTTCCGTCGTAAAGCTTCATGTTGGGGGTTTGGAATCTCTTTGGGATCTCAGCATCACAGATAGGATATGCAAAACGAGATATCTTGTGGCTGTCTTGGGACACTTCCGGGATCGGCTGGACCACCCCAGGTACACTAGATATCATGTCCTTCAACTTCTGAAGTTCCCTAGTAAGCGCTGATGTCACAGCTGTATCCTGCAAAGATCCACTATTGTTAGTAGCATGAGTATTATTATTATTTGACACGTTACCCGTTGGAGGATTTTTCCCATATCCTGAAGCATATCCTGAGCTCCTTATGGTCGACATCCTGACCGAGGAGGGTATTTCAGGAGTATGATTCTGAGGAAGGCTGGGCACAATATTCCCCCTGTTATCCTCAGTATACACAGCTGAACTGAAGTTCAACGTTCTGGGATGTAATGGAGTGACAATATCCTCAGCAGATCTGCTCGAGCCAGACTTCAGGAGTTGTATTTCCCTTAAAAGCATTTGGTTTGTTTCCTGTTGCTGCCTCATTTGTTCCTGCACACTTCCAAATAAGGTTAAAATTTCATCATTAGAAGCTAAAACGGGAGCAGATCCCTGGACACTCCGAGTAGGGATAACATCTTGAGATTGTGTAGAGGCTGGCATCCTTGGAGGAGGTGGTGGAAGCACCGAACCGGTAGTAGCAGAAGTCATAGCAGACACAGTAGAAGAACTCATGTTTGATCTTGAGGCCATTATGGACAATGTGGCAAAAAGTTTTGAAAATAGAAAGCCGATTAATGATTTCACAAAAATTTTTAATAAAGAGAGCACCACTTGCCCCACGGTGGGCGCCAAATTGTTTTGGTCAAAAATTACCGAAGTAACTTAGTGATCAAATTAGTAAAGTGAGGTAGTGTGCTAGAAAGTGTATTTGAAAATATGCTTGTTAAGTTATTTAGAAAATCAGTATTCAGGATACGGCTCAGGATATTGAGCTGTATCTATGATCAAACAACGAGCAAAAGTAAAGTAAATGACACGAGATGTACGAGGAAAGCCCTTGATCAATCTAGATCGCCGGCATAAAACCTCAGGAGCTGACAATCGCAGCTGCCTTGTTCTTCTATTGCTTCAAATATCAGGATACAGTGCAGGATGCGGTATGGATCGACTAAGTGTTACAACGAAATTTGAATACAAGTGTGGTGTTTGCAATGAGCTAGAGAGTGAAAGTGTACGAGAGTGTTAGTGAAAAATTGTGTGTTCTAAGCTGATCCGCCCCCATCTATTTATAGTAAAGATAAAATAACAAACTACCCTAAACTTCCGGGATCCACCGAATATTCCTTCATCGAACGTTGTAGACTTGGTCTTTCGGGCTCAACGTCTTTCCTTCAACAAACTCACCCGAGTCTTGAGGAGAAGAAGTCCACTTGACCGTTAGCAAGTCTCAGCCTTTAACCTGCACGTGGTTAATTCAATAAACCTCAGGATATCGCCCAAGATGTTAGCAATATCCTCTTCTAGCATCCTGGTGACAAATAAACAAACAAAGGCAGGATATTGGTCAGGATATGTATGCAAAGAAAATGACCCCTAACAATAATGTTGGTGTGAATTCATGCAGTTTTTGTATTGAACGTTTGTATACTTTGTATGAAAACAAGGTATGCAATTTGTATAAATCAAGTATTCCTGTATGTATCGAGATTGTTAATGGGTTGCAAGGCCATTAACATGTGACACGACATAGGAATCATCCAAACCATAGGCATCTTTCTAGTTGTCGATTCACGACTGAGACACAAAAGCACTACTTGGTACTACTTATCACCAAGAGTGTGGTTGCCCGAAAACCCATTAGATCTAACCTTTTGTTCTGCGGTCTTAGTATGTACACGATTAATGGTGCTTCTTGTACCCTATTCGTGACACGATTTCAAGTATGATTCCTTAGTTCTTGTATCCATCATACCATAACACGTGTATTTTCCCCAAGTTTAAAAGTATGTAAAAGTTTAAAAGTGGGGACATGACTCACTTTTCTGTAAACATTTAGTAAGATGTACTTCACCCCCGAAGTTATAAAACTGAAAACAGTTAAAAGAAAAGGGGGGAGCATGAACTCACAACTTTGCGTTTCTTGCGCCGTAAACTTCACCGGGTTTGCTTATATAGCGTCGTGACCTATACGTGTTTTATTAACGTTAGTCACTAGACATGTATCGCACAAGTACAAATCACCATCTTTTATGTATGTATTCTTTGTGTGTTAAAAATAATTTATATTTTTAACTATGTATCTTACTTATATTATTTTCTCAAAGATAAATATAAGTATCTTGTATTTTTCACCCGAGTTATGTATTTTGTCCAAAACTTCATTTCATGTTCATAACTTGTCCAAGTTATTTAATTTATTAAGAAATATATTTTCATAAATATATTCTCTTGTATTTGTCTATGCATTTTGTATGTGTATTTTGTATTTTCACTCCTTAGGAGTATTTAGTGTATTTTCAAGTCTTAATACACTTATTACATATAATACATACTACATACACTTAGCACAAAATTTGGTGATCAATAAATATATATATATTTTCCTCAAAATATACATACATAATATCAATTTTTATCTTGAAGAAATCATCATTTCTTATCTTGAAGTTTACATAAAAATTAGGGAAACCTTGATAAATATTTTTAGGTAAATTTTTAGGGAATAAGTTTCACCAAAACTTATATTTTTCTAAGTGTCAAAATTTATAGAAATTTTGACATGGTTTCCCCTAAAAATGGAGGTTTCCCATGTTTTCAAACATGTGTTTATTTTCTATTAAAATCATCACAAACAATCATCAACTTATTCAACACTTACCGAGTGTCAACATCAAGTAAATTAAACTACATCATGAACTTGAAGTTTTGTAAAAACTTGTAGTAACTTACCATGTTATTTAGTAGGTTGAGTTACCCTTAAAAACATGGTTATTTGTTTGTAAATTACTTTATTAAAAGATCTAGTCATTTACAACTTGTAAGATGATTTTTCTAAAAATACTTCTTTTGTATTTTTCTAAAAATACTTCTTTTGTATTTTTCTTGTTACAATCATGTTCCTAGTCTTGTTTAAACACTAAAAATATGACTAGTTTATTTAGAAACCATGACCTTGTAAATCTCATAAATAAACTTGGTTTCTTGAGATAATTATTTTTGTAATCATCTATTTACAAGAATTGTATTTTGTTTAAATCACCTTTTCATATGCAAACCAATTTCATCATTCAAGTTCATGAAGACATAAAGCATGATGATCTTGGTCTTTCACAAGATCACCACTTTAACTTACTAGATCATGTGTTTAATCACAATCTAGTAGGTTTCTTATGGTGTCTAACATCACTAACACAAATCATCATTCATCAAGAAGCAAATCATCATCATTTACATGTATTCTTATGTATTTAAGCTTATGTTAAAGTATCATGATCATGTTCTTTTGTGTTCTTGTGATTAACAATATTCATCATCTTTTAACCATCAAAATATGAAGTAACAAGTTACAAGGAGCTTACTACTAGCACATGGGCTAGGGAAGAACTCAAGAAGTTGAGGATTGCAAATGTGATGGTTAAAAGCAAATGGAGAAGGTTCTTTAAGATCCACAAGCTCTAAACCTCCTTAAACACCTTCTAGCACCTTATGTAAATCTTGGAATGGATTGAAGTTGGATGAAAATGGTGGATGTATGGTGGGTGTGGGTGAGCCGAGAACAAGGGGGAGAAGAAGGAGGTTGATGAAGGTGAAGTGTGAATGGTTATACTTATAGTACATGGCATATCTCCTATTGAATCTTACAAGATCATAGAATATCTTAGTAATATCATATGCAATCCAAATGAATCCAAGCAAGATCTACCAAGATCACACAAGATCAAGGGTGGGTCCACACCCTTTGTGACCGTGAACAATATAAGGGGGGGTTAAGTGTAAGTTTAAATTTACTAATTACATAAACAAGTAAGTTTTCAAGTGTAAAGTCTAGGGACTTGATGTGTTATTATGTTATTAGAGGTGTTATGGTGTTTGGTAATCATAACTAGCTCAGAAACATTAAAACAATGCTTTTAGTAATATTTTGATGTTTCGGGTAATGTCCGGTTGTTCGGTTAGATACCGGTTCGTTAAAATGCTAAATTGAACCGTTCAGTGTCCTTTATGTATCCTTTTGTGACACTTTTAATTCCCAACACTTAGGAGGTATTCTAGATAATAAAACATGAATTCTGCATGATATTTATGTATTAAAAAGCTGATTATAGCTGATTTGTGCAGAATTCTGCATTTAAAGTGCGTTTCGGGTGCTTTTTAGTGCATACTCTAGCTTCCGGAAAGTCTATATGTTAACCCTTGTAGATACTTTTGGGTTTCAATGTATTTTAGACGTTGGACCTACTCCTGGGCCCCAATTTTATTTTCTGGCTGCTTTCTGCAGAATTGTTGACACAATGTGTCTTACCGGTGAGTTTACTAGTATTTCTGACGCAACGCTATTATTAATGAATAAAGCAATATTTGTAGTATAAAACGTGCATGAATTCACATGTATAGCATGAATTCAGACAATGTTGACATTTAATCTCATAAGTACAGATATTAAATAATAATTAAATTGTACGTAAATTACTGGTTTTTGTGCCAGTTGTCACAGTCTCCCCCCGTTAAAAGAATTTCGTCCTGAAATTCAGGCTGAACTAACTCTCGCAGGAGTTTTCTTGAACAAGTAGGGGTACTTTTCTTTTAACTGGTCTTCACGTTCCCACGTGTACTCGGGTCCGTGCTTGGAGTTCCAACGTACTTTGACAAGTTTAACACTACTCCTTCGGGTCTTGTTGACTTTCCAGTCTGTAACCTCAACGGGTTGTTCTGTAAATCGGAGGGTGTCATCAATATGTACTTCATCCACAGGGATGATCACTGCTTCTTGGTTGGACTCTTTTTGAGGTTGGATACATGAAACGTATCATGTACTCCGTTAAGTTCTTCCGGTAATTCCAATTTGTATGCCACGGTACCAATTCTTTCTAAGATCTTGAATGGTCCGATGTATCGTGGGTTCAGCTTTCCACGTTTTCCGAATCTTACTACGCCCTTCCAAGGTGAGACCTTCAACAGAACTTTGTCT
Source organism: Helianthus tuberosus (assembly GCA_030545235.1). Lineage (NCBI taxonomy): Eukaryota > Viridiplantae > Streptophyta > Magnoliopsida > Asterales > Asteraceae > Helianthus > Helianthus tuberosus. The sequence continues at coordinate 130,010,420 of CM060353.1, read as the reverse complement.
CCCACCTCGAATTCTAATGGTTTTCGTCTTCGATCAGCGTAGCTCTTTTTTCGATCTCGAGCCGCCTTAATGCGCTCTCGGATCTGCATAATCTTGTTGGTTGTCTGTTGGACAAGTTCAGGTCCAACCATTCGTTTGTCTCCAGCGTCTGCCCAACATAATGGCGAGCGGCACTTGCGGCCATACAGAGCTTCGAAGGGTGCGGCTTTTATGCTTGTATGGTAACTGTTATTGTAGGGAAACTCAACTAAAGGTAGATGAGTATCCCAGTTGCCGCCTAGGTCCATAACACATGCGCGAAGCATATCTTCCAGTGTTTGTATGGTTCGTTCGCTCTGGCCGTCTGTTCACGGATGGAAGGCCGTGCTTAGATCTAGTTGGGATCCAAAGGCTTCCTGAAAGGATTGCCAGATCCTTGAGACAAAACGTCCATCTCTGTCTGAAATAATTGAGATAGGCACTCCATGACGTGCCACGATTTCTTTCAAGTACAGCTCAGCCAGTTTTCCAGTGCTGTCTTTTTCTCGGATCGGTAGGAAATGCGCAGATTTCGTTAATCGATCAACTATCACCCATATCATACCGTGCCCCCTAGGGGTCCTGGGTAATTTCGTTATGAAGTCCATCGAGATTTGCTCCCACTTCCACATGGGTATCTCGGGTTTTTGCAGTAGCCCAGATGGTTTCAGATATTCAGCCTTAACCTTAGCACAGGTTAGGCACTTTCCAACATAAATAGCAGCATCGCTTTTAAGTCTCGGCCACCAATAGTAGTCCTTCAAGTCTTGATACATTTTGTCCGATCCTGGATGGATCGAGTGTCGCGACTTATGAGCTTCATTAAGGATGACTTCTCGAATACCGCCATAGAGCGGAACCCAAATACGCCCCTTAAAGTATAAGGTTCCCTCTTTGTTCGGCACCATATTCTTCAGCATACCTCAGAGGTATTCAACTCTATGATTCTCCATCTTAAGGGCTTCTTGTTGTGCGTCACGAATGCGTGTAGTGAGGTTCGTTTGAATAGTCATTTCCAATGCTCGAACCCTTAGGGTCTTAACCCTTTCTTTTCGGCTCAACGCGTCTGCTACAACGTTAGCCTTTCCAGGATGGTACTTAATCTCACAGTCATAATCATTTAGCAGCTCGACCCAACGTCGCTGACGCATGTTTAATTCCTTCTGAACAAATATGTGTTGTAGGCTTTTGTGATCTGTGAAGATTGTACATCGAGTACCATATAAATAGTGTCGCCAGATCTTCAAGGCGAATACCACCGCGCCTAGCTCCAAGTCATGCGTGGTGTAATTTCTTTCATGCACCTTCAACTGTCTTGAAGCGTAAGCAATGACTTTTTGGCGTTGCATGAGCACGCAACCCAACCCTTGACGCGAAGCGTCGCAGTATACCACGAAGTCTTCAGTGCCTTCGGGTAAGGATAGTATCGGTGCACCGCATAGCTTATTTTTGAGCAGTTGGAAGGCTTCTTCCTTCTTATCACCCCAGTCGTACTTCCTGTCTTTCTGCGTAAGGGTAGTCAGCGGTTGAGCTATCTTGGAGAAATGCTCGATAAACCGTCGGTAATAGCCCGCTAAGCCCAAAAATTGTCGAACTTCAGTTGGGGTTTTGGTGGCTTCCCAATTCTTTATTGCTTCAATCTTGGATTGGTCTACATGAATGCCCTTCTCGTTCAAAACGTGACCAAGAAACTGTACTTCGCGAATCCAGAATTCGCACTTTGAAAACTTTGCATAAAGTTTCTCTTTCTTCAGTAGTTCCAGAATGGTTTGGAGGTGTTGCTCGTGTTCTTCTCTCGTTCACGAGTAAATCAGGATATCATCGATAAATACAATCACGAATTTATCGAGATATGGTTTGCATACGCGGTTCATCAGATCCATAAATACCGTTGGTGCGTTCGTCAATCCGAATGGCATCACAAGGAACTCGTAATGCCCATAACGCGTTCGGAATGCAGTCTTTGGTACGCTTTCCTCTTGGATTCTCAACTGATGGTATCCCGATCGAAGGTCGATCTTGGAATAGTAGCTCGATCCTTGAAACTGATCAAATAAGTCATCAATCCTTGGTAGTGGGTACCGATTCTTGATAGTGAGCTTGTTCAACTCTCTATAGTCGATACACATCCGCAGTGTCCCATCCTTCTTCTTCACGAACAATACTGGAGCTCCCCAAGGTGAGAAGCTTGGCCTTATGAACCCTTTATCCAACAACTCCTAGAGTTGTGTAGATAATTCTTGCATCTCGGATGGTGCAAGCCGATAGGGAGCCTTGGCTACAGAAGCGGCTCCTGGAACCAAGTCTATATGGAATTTGACTTGTCGTTGCGGAGGTAGTCCTGGCAGATCTTCGGGAAAAACATCAGGGAATTCCTTCACCACAGGAATGTCTTCGAGTTTCGGCTCCTCAGCCTTCTTATCTACAACGTGCGCCAGGAAAGCAACACATCCTTTCCTTAAGCACTTTTGTGCCTTCATACAACTGATGATCCGCAGAGGCGCGTCTAGTATTTCTCCATGCACGATGAGAGTTTCATCATTCGCCAGAGGGATGCGAATGATTTTCTCGTGACAAATAACTTCAGCCTTGCTCTTGGAAAACCAGTCCATTCTGACCACTACATCGAAGCTACCCAATTGAATAGGTAAGAGGTCGATGCTAAATCTTCGCTCACCAAGTTCTAATGTGCAACCTCTAACGACATCGCTCGATTCAACGAGTTTACCATTGGCTAGTTCTATGGAATAAGGAATATCTAATCTACTAGATTCTATTCCACGCATACGTTTAAATTCCACAGACATGAAGCTAAAATCGGCACCAGTGTCAAATAGTATGGATGCAAAGTGATTGTTAACGAGAAACGTACCGGTGACCACATTAGGGTCCTCGCGTGCGTTCTTTGCTCCAATCACAAATGCCCGAGCCTGGGCATTGTTCCCCCTTGGGCAATCTTTTATGAAATGATCCTTGCTTCCACAACCAAAGCATCCTTGGTTCTGCCCAGCTCCATTACCATTCCGGTTACCATTGCCATTTCCATTTCCACCATTGTTTCTATTACCGGCACCGTTGCGGTTTCCGTTCCCGTTCCTATTTCCTTTTCCCCAACAGTCCTCAGTATGGTGACCTAGTTTTCCACACTTGTCGCATTTTGGAATGCGACAAACTCCTTCGTGATGACGCTTGCACTGGTTGCAAGTGGGCGGAGTGCCCAGGTACCTTTTGGCAGGAGCGTCATTCATGGTTGCAAGAGTTTTCACCTCCTGAGGCGGGTTGGGGTCTCGTTTCTTGTTGTTGGAACCCTTGTTGTTACGTGTCACTTGATTCAGGTTCGCATGCTTCCTTTTCTTGTCACCAGACGACTTAGCATGCGTCTCAGTCTTTTCGGTTGGGTTCAGTGACAACTTCTTCATACGGAAAGCATCTTCAGTAAGGCTGACAGGCAGAGTTACAGCCTCAGTGATCGTTTGAGGTTTGGCTGAAGTTACCATGCTTCGAAATTCTGAGGCCAATCCCAAAATGTAACGTTCAACGCGCTTAAATTCGGGAGTCACCATGTAGGGGATCACTCTTGACAACTCGTGGAACCTTCGAGTGTAACCAGTAATGTCAGCACCTTCCATGGTCAAATGCCAGAACTCAGTCTCCAACCTTTGGAGTTCAGCACGTGAGCAATACTTTTCTCTCATACGTTCCATTAGCTCATCCCAAGTCATGTCGTACGCAGCATCATCACCCAGAGTCTGGACTTGCAAATTCCACCAAGTCAAAGCTTCATCAAGAAACAACCCCGTAGCAAAAGTGACTTGCTGATCCGCAGAACACTTACTCATACGGATAGTGGCATCAGTCTTCTCCGTCCAGCGTACAAAAGCCACTGCACCTCCAATGCAGTCGTAGTTCAGTGGCTTGCAGTCGAGAAACTGCTTGAAAGTGCAGCCTTAAGCTGTGTTTCCTCCAGATGTATCTCCCTGCCCATTACGTCTAGCATTGCTTGGTCCTCCACTTTGTTCGGTGCGGTTTGCCTCGTATTGGGCGATAGTTGCGGAGATCCTTTCTTCCAATAGAGCGTTCAATTCTTCAGCAGTCCTTGGCAGAAGAGGAGGAGGGGGTTGTTCAGAATCCCGATTGTTCACAATTCTCCTAGGTGCCATGTTCTGACAGAACACAACGCACAGGGTTAGACATTTGTTTGATATCGTCATACGAGACAGTAGTAGTATATATACCCAAGGATATACCACATAAGTGATATCAAACAATCCGCCAAACGTATAAATCAATTCATACAACAAGCATGCATAAATAGATAAATATTGGTGTGTCATAAGATATTCACCGAGTCTTTACACATATCAGAACAACTTGTTACACCATTGTTTGCGAAGTAAACAAAATGCATAAGGGTTACATCTCCCCAAAGTACAAGTTTAATATATGTAAAGGAAAAAATATCTTACTTCACATTGGTGGTTCTTGTCTTTATACCCTAAATTATTACTCCAAAAGAGTATTTAATAGGCTGGGGGAAGGGTGTCCACGTTTGACCTTCTCTTGTATTTGAAGGAATCTCTTATGATACGTGACAAGACTTGCTGTGGTTTCTGTGCACTGAATTCCATAATTATGTATGCATCCATAATTACGTAACTCCTTGCACAATCCACACAGTTCGTTTCATCCTCGTACCACTTCCTTCAGATAGGTCACCGTTTTCAGGTAAAGTCACGAGTACCTGAGATATTCTATTTCTAGTATATGCATATATTAATTATCACACATAGTTGCAAGTAATTTCTAGTTAAAGACAAGTGCTACTCCAGTGCACCCTAAGTTTTGTAGTGTCTTTTCTTGACTCTTTGTAAACAGTTTCAGGTAGTGGATGTCGCGGAAAGTTTTATGCAATGAAAAACTTTTGAAAAATTGTTTTCGTGAAAGGATCCTAAAGATTGTAGACTAGACTCGAGAAGGAATCCTGGTTTACTACAATCGCAGCTCTGATACCAATCTGTCACACCCCTTTCTAAGGCGGAAGCACGAGGTGTGATCATGAAAGGTTCTCATTGCATACGAATGGTAAACATACTACATGCTTGTAAAAATGACTCCAAATGTCAACATTACATAACTGAAAACATAGTTTAAGTGTTTACATCACAAGACAGCATATTCTCTGAAAAGTTTACAACTTTATTCAAAGACAAACATAAACAACATCCATGAGCAAGAGTATGACCGTGCGCACATCCACTTTAGTTACCTGAAATACATATGAGTTTTTGGAAAATCGTCAACATAATGTTGGTGTGAATTCATGCAGTTTTTGTCTTGAACGTTTGTAAACTTTGTATGAAAACATGGTATGTAATTTGTATAAATCAAGTATTCCTGTATGTATCGAGATTGTTAATGGGTTGCAAGGCCATTAACATGTGACACGACATAGGAAGCATCCAAACCATAGGCATCTTTCTAGTTGTCGATTCACGACTGAGACACAAAAGCACTACTTGGTACTAGTTATCACCAAGAGTGTGGCTGCCCGAAAACCCATTAGATCTAACCTTTTGTTTTGTGGTCTTAGTATGTACACGATTAATGGTGCTTCTGGTACCCTATTCGTGACACGATTTCAAGTATCATTCCTTAGTTCTTGTATCCATCATACCATAACACATGTATTTTCCCCAAGTTTAAAAGTATGTAAAAGTTTAAAAGTGGGGACATGACTCACTTTTCTGTAAACATTTAGTAACATGTACTTCACCCCCGAAGTTATAAAACTGAAAACAGTTAAAAGAAAAGGGGGGAGCATGAACTCACAACTTTGCGTTTCTTGCGCCGTAAACTTCACCGGCTTTGCTTATATAGCGTCGTGACCTATACGTGTTTTATTAACGTTAGTCACAAGACTTGTATCGCACAAGTACAAGTCACCGTCTTTTATGTATGTATTCTTTGTGTGTTAAAAATAATTTATATTTTTAACTATGTATCTTACTTATATTATTTTCTCAAAAATAAATATAAGTATCTTGTATTTTTCACCCGAGTTATGTATTTTGTCCAAAACTTCATTTCATGTTCATAACTTGTCCAAGTTATTTAATTTATTAAGAAATATATTTTCATAAATATATTCTCTTGTATTTGTCTATGCATGTTGTATGTGTATTTTGTATTTTCACTCCTTAGGAGTATTTAGTGTATTTTCAAGTCTTAATACACTTATTACATATAATACATACTACATACACTTAGCACAAAATTTGGTGATCAATAAATATATATATATTTTCCTCAAAATATACATACTTAATATCAATTTTTATCTTGAAGAAATCATCATTTCTTATCTTGAAGTTTACATAAAAATTAGGGAAACCTTGATAAATATTTTTAGGTAAATTTTTAGGGAATAAGTTTCACCAAAACTTATATTTTTCTAAGTGTCAAAATTTATAGAAATTTTGACATGGTTTCCCCTAAAAATGGAGGTTTCCCATGTTTTCAAAACATGTGTTTATTTTCTTTTAAAATCATCACAAACAATCATCAACTTATTCAACACTTACCGAGTGTAAACATCAAGTAAATTACACTACATCATGAACTTGAAGTTTTGTAAAAAACTTGTAGTAACTTACCATGTTATTTAGTAGGTTGAGTTACCCTTAAAAATATGGTTATTTGTTTGTAAATTACTTTATTAAAAGATCTAGTCATTTACAACTTGTAAGATGATTTTTCTAAAAATACTTCTTTTGTTTTTTTCTTGTTACAATCATGTTCCTAGTCTTGTTTAAACACTAAAAACAGGACGAGTTTATTTAGAAACCATGACCTTGTAAATCCCATAAATAAACTTGGTTTCTTGAGAAAATTATTTTTGTAATCATCTATTTACAAGATTTGTATTTTGTTTAAATCACCTTTTCATATGAAAACCAATTTCATCATTCAAGTTCATGAAGACATAAAGCATGATGATCTTGGTCTTTCACAAGATCACCACTTTAACTTACTAGATCATGTGTTTAATCACAATCTAGTAGGTTTCTTATGGTGTCTAACATCACTAACACAAATCATCATTCATCAAGAAGCAACTCATCATCATTTACATGTATTCTTATGTATTTAAGCTTATGTTAAAGTATCATGATCATGTTCTTTTGTGTTCGTGTGATTAACAATATTCATCATCTTTTAACCATCAAAATATGAAGTAACAAGTTACAAGGAGCTTACTACTAGCACAAGGGCTAGGGAAGAACTCAAGAAGTTGAGGATGGCAAATGTGATGGTTAAAAGCAAATGGAGAAGGTTCTTCAAGATCCACAAGCTCTAAACCTCCTTAAACACCTTCTAACACCTTATGTAAACCTTGGAATGGATTGAAGTTGGATGAAAATGGTGGATGTATGGTGGGTGTGGGTGAGCCGAGAACAAGGGGGAGAAGAAGGAGGTTGATGAAGGTGAAGTGTGAATGGTTATACTTATAGTACATGGCATATCTCCTGGTGAATCTTACAAGATCATAGAATATCTTAGTAATATCATATGCAATCCAAATGAATCCAAGCAAGATCTAGCAAGATCACACAAGATCAAGGGTGGGTCCACACCCTTTGTGACCGTGAACAATATAAGGGGGGGGGGGTTAAGTGTAAGTTTAAATTTACTAATTGCATAAAGAAGTAAGTTTTCAAGTGTAAATTCTAGGGACTTGATGTGTTATTATGTTATAAGAGGTGTTATGGTGTTTGGTAATCATAACTAGCTCAGAAACATTAAAACAATGCTTCTAGTAATATTTTGATGTTTCGGGTAATGTCCGGTTGTTCGGTTAGATACCGGTTCGTTAAAATGCTAAATTGAACCGTTCAGTGTCCTTTATGTATCCTTTTGTGACACTTTTAATTCCCAACACTTAGGAGGGTATTCTGGATAATAAAACATGAATTATGCATGATATTTATGTGTTAAAAAGCTGATTATAGCTGATTTGTGCAGAATTCTGCATTTAAAGTGCGTTTCGGGTGCTTTTTAGTGCATACTCTAGCTTCCGGAAAGTCTATATGTTAACCCTTGTATATACTTTTGGGTTTCAATGTATTTTAGACGTTGGACCTACTCCTGGGCCCCAATTTTATTGTCTGACTGCTTTCTGCAGAATTGTTGACACAATGTGTCTTACCGGTGAGTTTACTAGTATTTCTGACGCAACGCTATTATTAATGCATAAAGCAATATTTGTAGTATAAAACGTGCATGAATTCACATGTATAGCATGAAATCAGACAATGTTGACATTTAATCACATAACTGTAGATATTAAATAATAATTAAATTGTACGAAAATTACTGGTTTTTATGCCAGTTGTCACAACAGCCACCCCCTATGCTGTCGCGCGACGCCTTCATTTTGATAGAATTCCTTGTACAGCTGCAAGTTTGTTTTCCTTGGTCACCACACAACTTACATACTCACATAATTCGAATCAATGGGCTCTCTAATAGTTTTTAAAACCTGTTTAGACACATGGAATGATCTTAGAAGCCCCTAGACACATGGAATGATCCTAGACAATCCTCAAACACTATAAATAGAGGTGCTCCTTCATTCATCATCCTTGCACCTCTCATTTTCTCATTCTATCACTTTCTTGGAGATTCCTGCTTATAGGAGCCTCCACTTCAGTCAAACTTTCAAGCTAGGACCCTTTGTAAGTGTCCTTAGCCACTAGTTTCTGTTTTATAGGCTTTAAGGCCAAAAGTCAAGCGTTATCGTAATAACGCTTTGACTTTTAGTTAGACCTTAAACGGTCAAGCCATTGTTCGCAACGAACATGGCTACGTGATCGTAATTAGGTAGGTGTTAATCCCTCAAAAGGGCACCTCCTAAGAATCACGTTTGCTTGGTCAATTGATGAGTCAACGTATTGACATTTTAAAAGTCAACCGGTCAGATTTTAAAAATAATTGCGATCTGAGTTTAAGAGTATTCTAAAATATGTTTTATCACTTAAACAACTTAATAATAATTTTTAGAACATGTGTAAACATGTTCGGCTCGTCAATTCCCGTTTTAGGGTGCTTCGCAACCGAAAGTCGCGTACTTTGACTTCTACGTTGACTTTTGGCTATAAACCGAATTAGACAAGTATGCTACTGATTTTAGGTTCCGTTATAATCGTAATATAATGTAGTATAACCCCATAAGGTTACATTACACGATCGGACTAGGAATCTGAGTTTATGCGCATGTTCCGTTAATATGCCATACTTTGACTATAATGCCCTTTTGTTTAAAAATAAGATTTTTTAAAGTAAATGAGCATGCAAATGAGTTATGTATTGATAAGTAAACATGTTTAGAATATTTTGATGTGTATAACCTGGTCATAAACTGAGTTTACGCATATAAGCGTAAACTATGCTTTTAAAAGGACTAAAATGCCCTTTTAAGTCTAAAATGAGTTTTAAACATAATTTTAGCATAAAACTCATTACCTACTGATATGATATGATAAATAAGATTATTTGGGATGCTAAGTCAGATTGTAAACTGAGTTTAACTTCAGTTTCGTATATAATGCCGATAAATGACGATAATGCCCTTATGGCACATAAATGCGTATTAAGCATAATATTCAAACTAAACCATTTACTTACTAATATGTTATGACAAATAAAATATTTTAACTATTCAAATCTGGTCATAACAAACTGACAAACCATAGGGAGCATACCTGCTATTTTCAGAAGGTGGGGACTAAACGTGAAAAAACGTGAAACCACAGGGACCATCCGGGCAATTAACTCTTATATTAATTTATATTTAGTGTACGTCTTTTGTTAATTTCAAGATAAATAATTTTGAAATCTAATAAATATTTCAAAAGAACTATATTATCTCTTATACAAATTTTTTAAATTTATATTATATTAAATTTATTTTATAGTTATCTTTTAATTAATATTAATTATAATTAAGTAGGAGATAGATATGAGAAAACTATAAAATAGATGGCGCCAATAAATAACATTTGTTCACCCATTGGTTTCTTTTATTATATAGTATAGATATAGATTATTTATATTATAAAATTATATTATATTTATTAAACAATTTACAAAATTATATTAAAAGTTAACAAATATACTGTATATCACTAATCTAATATGTCTATTAATATGATAAGTATATAATTAATGAAATGATAACGTAAAGAGATGTTTTAAATATAATAAAAGGGAAAAATTAAAAGAAAAGCAAAAATGTTATAAGATTAAATTTTATATCTTGCGAAAAGTTTTTAAAAATTAGTATATTAATGTAATAGCAACCAAAACATTTATAGTTATCTTTTAATTAATATTAATTATAATTAAGTAGGAGATAGAGATGAGAAAACTAAAAAATAGATGGCTCCAATGAACGACATGTGTCCACACATTGGTTTCTTTTATTATATAGTAAGATATACATCTAAGAACTTTTCCCGATTATAGTCCCGGCATATGATAGCAAATAAGCATTGGGTCTGGGTTCAAAACATGATAATACATAAGGTTAGAATGGGTTCATAGTTAAAATACATGCTAAACCGATTAACTTCTGAGTAAATTACAAAAATCGTCCTTTATGTACGTCACTTATTGCAAACTGTATCCTTTGTCTTCAATAATTACAGAAAACATACTCGATGTTTGCAAACCCTTGCAAGTTATGTCCTTTAGCCCTAACTCAGTTAATTTTTGTGGTTAAATCTGATCAAATGGACCTCGCATGAGGGTATTTTTGTGGTTAAATCTGAACAAATGGACCTCACATGAGAGTAGAATGACCAAAATACCCTCATGTGGGGTCCATTTGGTCAGATTTAACCAGAAAAAAATAACTGAGTTAGGGCTAAAGGACATAACTTGCAAATGTTTGTGAACATCGAGTACGTTTTCTGTAATTATTGAAGACAAAGGACACAGTTTGCAATAAGTGACATACATAAAGGACGATTTTTGTAATTTACTCTTAACTTCTAGGAATGAGATTGAAGTGGCTGCTCTTAGGAAACTTCTTGAAGACTCTAAAACCGAAAACCATCTATAAAATCCGTTCTATTGCCCTCCCAAAGGACCGTTAGAAAACACGGGATTCAAGAACTTGAGGTTAGACGGTGTGAAGATTGAGGTTTTGAATCCCGCCTTTTCTAACAGCTCTTCAAGTAAGCGTGTGAAATTGGGATAATACAACGGATTTTATAGATGGGTTTTCGATTCTTGAATCTTCTTGATATTTCAAAAGCGTAGCCACTTTTCTTTTCAGTCTCTGCAACATAGCTCCATTTCTTTTCAGGCAAGTGTTCAAGTCCGGCAGTGCGTTGTTGCTGCTTCGAACCGGCGTACCCTGGGAACAGACCGCGAATCTGTTTAAGGAAATTGTGTCAGACACAAACCCGGTTCATCGTTCCTATCTCATTTATTTTGTTGTTTCTGTTTCACCTTTCTTGTTCATATCAACATGTTACTAACAATAACTTGATAAATTTAAATGACAACTTTATCTCTTTGTAGAATTTATCTTCAACAAATTCATATACAGGAAGCATTTAATTTATATCAGACTAGTTTAGAACCCTGTGTTTTACACGGGTTGAATAATTTTAATTTTACATAATAAGCAACATAATTATATCTTTAAAATATTTCGTGTATTGCACGAGTTAAATAAATATTATGTAATCGATTAAAACATACGGTCGTCAAGATATGTATTTGAATGATAAATTTGATGTAGTGTTTACTTATTAAAAATTTATTTTTTTTATTAGATTCGAAGCATGTGTAGTACACGTGATAGAACCAATGAAATATTAGATGATTATTAATAAATAGAAAAAATAAAAGAAATAATAAATAAATAAATATGAGAGATCCACGAAGTTTGTGATTTAATATTATTTTCTTAATTCTGTATCCAATTGAATATTAAATAATAATAATAATAGTTTAAAATAATTATTTAACTGAATCTAATTTAAATGAGAATAAAAGTTTATATATTTGTCTGTTTCTACAAAGAAAAAAAATAAAACTTCTTGTATCTCCTACGGGAGAAGGAGAAAATACAAATTACATATTATTATTAATTCAAAATTTGATAAAAATAGTTATTATCTTTATCTAAATTATATTTAATTAATCTAATTTTTAATAGGAAAAAAGAAATTGAAAAATAAGATAAGGAGATTATTAATTCAAAGTTTAATAAAAAAGTTATCATCTTTTCTAAATTATATTTAGCTAAATTATTGTTTAGTATGAAAAATAAATTGTAAAATAAGATAAGAAAGCACTAGAGATTGACATGTGTCAAAAAAATATTTTCATTTATTAGTATAGAAGGATTTAGTAAGCAAATTATAAATTTTCTAAAATGACTTTTTTACTCTGATTACAATAATACAATAGTTTGTCCTCCTATAGTAGGATTTAGTAAGCAAATTATAAATTATAATGACTTGTTTATAAATAATACAACGGTGTATTAAGATTTATTAAGACATTTAATAATAGTGTGTTTAACTCCAACATGATGTGTTTAATCAATACAATAATTTGTCCTATAGTACATGTGTGGTATTTTGGTAACTCATGCATTTTAGATTTTTAATCCTTTTTCATATGGATGTTCAGGGTAAGGTTCGGCCGGTTATGACGGGCCCTATGGGCTGAACCGGTTACTATAGTTTTGGATATACATAAAACAAATCAGCTGACGATTTAGCGTTTTAAATGGCCGGTTTGGTTTTGGTGGTCTAACGATTTGGCCATTTTTTAGATTAGTTACGGTTTAATTTTCTTCAAGTTGTAAGTAAAATTGTGCAGAATTTAATAGCAAACTGTTGAAACAAACTACCACTGTAGTCTGTAGACTGTAGTAATGATTTGCTTAAACATATCCAAATTAAAAAAAAAAAAAGTACCTTGTAATTTTATCAACTTTTGATTTCATCGATTTATTCTCAACATCATCTTCTAAATCATTAGTTGCACCATGTTCATTTTGATGCTACCCGTATATTAATAAAAAACGAGTGTCAGGAAAATTGAACTAATAATTCTACAAAGAGTCAAAAACAGTGCATGTAGAATATGAAGTGTTAAAATGTAAAAAACATAATAATGCAAGTTAAAAACCAAACCCTAAACTAAATCAAAATAGCAAACAATCAAGTATTAACACAAAGCAAAGGATATACAAGAAACAACAACAAATACATTGAAGACGATTTCGCTAGGTTTAGGCGGTTTGGACGGTTTTCAACCATCCCTAATACTCCATCCGTCCCATTAAAAGTGTCATATTTTGAATTTTCAAAGTCTTTATTTATAAACTTTGACCTTAAATAATTTTGTTTGTGTTAGATAATACTTGATTAAAGTTATATGATTTGAGTGTGTTTTACAAGTGTTTTTATCGGGTTAATTTTCATCAAGTTTTATACAACAAAAAAAATATATAATTAAAGTCAAAGTTTATAAATAAAGACTTTGAAAATTCAAAATAAGACACATTTAATAGGACGGAGGGAGTATATATTAGTATCTTATCGATCCGGTTTACACGGTGTACTCAAAACCAAAACTCGTGGTCCGAACCATCAATTCCAGTATTTTAAAGGGTAAACTGAATCGCATTCCTCTTGAACCAGCCAATTTGGCTAGGTTTGAGCGGTTTAGTCGTTTTCAACTGTTTTTTAACAGGGGAAATTACCAAAATGTTGTTTGACCAACATGATTTGCCAAAACGTCACCCTCATGCGTCCTTGGAATGGCGTCTCAAGCATGAAGCATGGGATGTGTCGATGTGTCAATTATTGCGTCCGTTAAGGTGATGCTGACACATGTCAAGAATCATGGATTGAGTCGATGACTAACGCATCAAAACTAAAAAGGTGGTTGATGTGTCGGGCTAACTCCTCCTTGTGGCTCGTTTTGGCTGGTTTATGTATCTTGGCTGACTCGTTGTTTTGGATTGGTTGACTCCTCGTTGTAGCTTGGCTGACTCCTCCTTGTGACTTGGCTGACTACTCATTGTGGCGCCGCTGACCCCTCGTTTTGGCTAGGCTGACTCCTCAAATTTTATTTTCTGTTCCACATTTCTTTTTAATTTTATATAATTTAAAAATCACGTAATTTTGTCGAGTCTATAAATACGCAATCTTGTTGTTTGGTTCTTTAAAAATAAAACGGTTTTCCAATGGTGGCTTGAGATGCATCAGCTTATTTTTATTAATTTTTTAAAGCTAATCACAAAATTAAAAAGTTCACATCAAAAGCAGTCGTTTTCTTCAAATATGAACGAAAAAATAGACGTTTTGTTTTTCAGCGTAAATGAAAAATCACTTATACTTCTATTTCCACATGACGTTTTTCTAAACTTTAAAATTGCAGGCACTGATTTTCTCTCTAGGTTGTTTGGATCAAGTTCTTTCAACGATTACATTTGATAACTTTTTAATTTTGTGATTATCTTTAAAAAAATTTATAAAAATAAGCTGATGCATCTCAAGCCACCATTGGAAAACCGTTTTTTAAAGGAACCAAACAACAAGGTTGTGTATTTATAGACTCGACAAAATAATATAATATCTAAATTAAATAAAATTAAAAATAAATGTGAAAAAGAAAATAAAATTTGAGGAGTCAGCCTAGCCAAAATGAGGGGTCAGCGGAGCCACAACGAGTAGTTAGTCAAGCCACAACGACAATGTTCACTAAGGGAATACGAAGTGGAGCGGTAAACTTCTTGTTTACCGCCGTTTGCCGATCGGTGACCCAATGCCAAGGACAATGTTTACCGAATTTGGGGGTGAAATCGGTGAACCTTCACCGATTCGGTGAAGGTGAAGGAAAGGGGGAGAGAGAGGGTGTATGGTGGGGTCCAATTCTTCTCAACCAATCATACATTTTTCTTTTTTTTTTTTAAATAGTTTACCAATTCATAAAGTGTCTAACCATTGCCAACACTTTTGAGCATAGTTTAAACAATTAAGGTTGAATAACATTGTGTTATAGGTTCTGATAAAAACGCAATTGACAGAACCCATATTAACATTGTGTTATAAATTTTGATAATAACACAATGTATAGAAACTCTAGTAAAAACATAACGACCAAACCTAGTTAAAAGACACAGTGACCAGAACCTTTAACACAATGCAAAGAAAACTCAGTAAGAATGAAAGTTTTTGTTTTACTTTTGTATAGTAATATCATACTCATATTAAATATAAAAAATGCTCATTATTATGGTGAACTTTAAAAAAAAAATAGCGTAGGAAAAAATTATGGACGTTTTAAATTAATAGAGAGATTTGGCATGTGTCTTCAATGTGGATAGTGAAAGTCAATAAGTGTAGGATTCCCTTTATGTTCTTCCATTACGTTATTTTCTCTAAAACTAATCTCAACTTTTTAAATTTATTAAATAGATTTCTTCTTACACTTCTTATTTATTTTGTTTTTTGTATTTGATTCTTAATTATGCCTTATTCTTGCGTTACAAAATCGAGAAACTAAATTATTGAAACTTATATTACGTAGTAATTTATTATATCGTAGAATATTTTCCATTATTATATATTTATTATTATTATTTATATTTATATTTATATTTATATAAAAATATACTGGTAGTTTAATCTGCCCATTGTTTATACACTAAAGAAAACATACGTAAAAGCTACATATATACACATGTTTGTGTCAAAAGAATATTGTAGAAAGATTAAAATATTAAAAAGGAATATGCAAGGACCCATCCACGCAACGTAACATCAATTCATAGCCCAGTTGGTTGAGGGCCGGTTTGGTCTCCTAGAGGTCACCGGTTCGATTCCCGCTTGTGGCGAAAGGGAGTAGGACACCCGTGCGCAATGATGGTGACTAACCCACCGAGGGGGGTTTGATCCTGAGCGTCACCCCGGTTTTCATCCGCCTGTTTCTCCAGCGAAGCTACTCGTGTGGAGGCAGCACGGTTTTCCGGGGGAACGCCATCCAAGTCTGATACCGTACGGGGCCCGATAGAACATCGTCGGCAGATCTTGGCTGGGGAATACCGTCTTTGACGGGGTTCAGTGACAATGGGTCACTCATAAGAAAGTCACCGTTCAAAAAAAAAATTCATCCAATCAATTTGACTACCACCTCGCTTAAAATATATATTTGAAAATGTAGGAAGGGTCCTCTATAGTTGCTTTTTACAGTGAATGATACGTGATTTTAGTCAGAGTATTTATAACAATAAAATGGATTGCTATGATACTTTGATTAAGGGATTGTTTGGCAACATCTGAATGGTTAAGTGTTAAATTAATAAGAGGTCTGAATTATTAAGAGCTGAACCAGTAAGAGGTCTGAACTATTAAGAGCCAGTATAATGCCCAACCGTTCAGAGGCAAATGTCTGACCAATTCAGATTAGAGGTCTTAACCATTCAGACTTAATATAATGCTTAATCATTCAGAGACAAATATCTTA
This sequence comes from Helianthus tuberosus, assembly GCA_030545235.1. Taxonomy (NCBI): domain Eukaryota; kingdom Viridiplantae; phylum Streptophyta; class Magnoliopsida; order Asterales; family Asteraceae; genus Helianthus; species Helianthus tuberosus. The sequence continues at coordinate 129,993,845 of CM060353.1, read as the reverse complement.
ACCATTCAAACATCTGCTCGCGAAACAAACAGTCTGAAGTCTGAACCATTAAGTGCTGAACCAGTGAGATCTGAACCATTAAGAGCCTCATTAAAAGCTAAACAAACAGCCCTAAGAGTTAAATGACATAAATAAAAGCGATTAAATAGGTGCAATATTCAGTTGTCAATAAATATATTTGAAGATAGTAAAAATGCACATCTTTTTTAGGATTACTATGTTCTTATTTAAATATTATTAATTTGCAACAAGTTTTGGCATTGTGTGTTTGTACATCTAGCTTAATATGTGCTTTATGTAACTCTTTATTGTATAGCTGGTTTAGTGGGTTGTAAGCTGTTTTTAGGTTTTAACACGTATGTTTGCCTGCTACGTGTAAAAGCCAAAAACAATCCTCCCACTCCCAAAACACCATCATAAACCACTAAGATCTGAAATCTGAAGATTCTAGAGAGTGGAAGGTGTTGTTTGTTTTTTTCAGAGGTAAAATGTCTGCAGTCTGCGGACCACATCTACAGACATCTGTAGCAGAAGAGGTGGACCAAACCTCTGCAGTCTGCAAGAAGAAGACTGTTTGTTTTTTTTTACCATAATCTCTTGTCTCTCTTCTACATCTCTCTCCCTCTACCATCTTTCCTGTTCAAACCTAAAATTCATCCTAACCCTTTGCCAGTCCACCACTCCACCACCCAAAAAATCATGAACCCAAATCAAACAAATAGAACCCTACTCTGTCTTAACTTTTATATTTCACACCATATCAAAGCCATGAATCAGATCAAACAAAGTAATCTAACAGCTCTTAACGTTAAACCAACGAATCAAATAAGAAATTAGTACTGAACAAGACATCATCACGTACCTCAAGGTGGAGATGAGGGCTTCGTCGGAGATGAAGATGGAGATCGACGGCGTACCTGAAGGTGGAGATGAGGGCTTCGTCGGAGATGAAGATGGAGATCGACGGCGATGGAGGTGGAGATCGATGTGTCGGCTGGATGGAGGTGGAGCTCGATGTGTCGGAGATGAAGATGGAGATCGACGGAGGTGGAGGTGGAGATCGATGTGTTAGCTGGATGGAGGTGGAGCTCGATGTGTCGGCTGGATGGAGGTGGAGCTCGATGTGTCGGAGATGAAGATGGAGATCGACGGAGGTGGAGGTGGAGATCGATGTGTTAGCTGGATGGAGGTGGAGATGGGGATCGACGACGATGGAGGTGGAGATTGATGTGTCGGCTGGATTGCTAGGGTTATGAGATTTGTTTTCTTTTCTTTTGAAAGAGCAGAGAAGAGAAGAAGAGGATAGAAGATCCTTGAAGACTTTGATCCACATCTGCCTGAGGAAGTGGTGTTGAAGACTTTTTTTAGTGAAAGCACTTCAAGAAAACAAACACACTGCAGACTTAAACGTCTGCGCGTGGTCTGCGTGGGGCAGACATAAGAGGTTCTGAAGTGCTTTTGACAAAAAAACAAACACCACCGAAGAGTAACACGCAAAAGAGAGAGAGATGGGAGTGAGGGAAGTGTCACCGGCTGGAATTCATATTCCAATGACGAAGATGACGAGGGTAGATGTTGGTAACAATGTTACGCTTACCAGAGAAGACGATGTTCCGACGAACCTGTTCTCATCTCCATGTTTCTCCTAGGTGACCCCCAAGGTAATATTTGAAGGTTAATCAAGTCTAATCCTCTTTCTATTCTATCTAGCCGGCCATTGATGTTTTTAAATTGGTTGAATTAAAATGAATTATTATCAAGCAATTTGAAGGAGACAGTGGATGTACAAAGAAACGACATAATATACTACACAAGTTGAATTGGATTCTAACTTTTTTTAATTATGTGAAAACACTGTAAAAATAATGGAGATAACAGGAGTCGACGGCCTTCTTTATGGACTAATTTTTGTTACCCTACTGTCATCCACGATATTCGGACGAAAGGGGCTGCTGTAGTGTTGTCTAGGGATCAGACTGCAGTTTGTTTGCTGGATAATTGGTTAGTGGTGTACCGTTATGTCCTGTTATGTTTGATTTATAACTTTCATTCAGTTGATTTGCTTTACATTTTTTGCCTTCATTTTTATGGGTGTTAACTTCTTAGCAGGCTGATTGGCTACAAGGCCTTTTATGGGGTTTTTTTGAACATTTTCTTAATCATAAGCCCTTTTGTTATATTCTTGAATATGACGCAATTTTATGGGGTGTTTTGTTTACTAATATTTGATTTTAGTTTATGTGTAGGGTCACCATTGGAGCCTGGACCCACAACAACCTTGCTAGAATCAGATAGAAAGTTATTGGTGTTCATTCTTGATAGGCTTCAAAAGTGAGTCATTTTTGTTTTGCTTTTATGAATAGAATACATCTTATTTGTTGTATTGTTTCTTGATTCATAGAGCTTTATTTATGGTTATTTAAACTCTTATGCAGGAAGGATACTTATGCCGTTTTATCTAAACCTATCAATTTGACTGAGGTGCGTTGTTTTGATAGTTTACAAGTGGCATTCATTGTTTTTTATTTAGATTTTTTACTTATATGAAGAGGTTTATTTGTATGCAACCCATGTAGTGTGTGTTTTAGAATCGCCACTCTTCTTTCGATTCTTGATTATAAATGTAGAATTGATTTGTAGTTCATGACTTCTTTAAGAATAACATAGGCATGTTCATTCAATTGTTCTACTGAGGTATCAATCGAAACTCGATTTTGTATGTTTCCATTCTTTAAATATAACTTTTTTCTACCTTTCATTTGTTCTTTAATGGGTTTTCGGTGATGGCTTAATCCAATTTTAGCCAAAAACCTAAATCAAAAAGCAAAAAGTAGCCTTCTCAATTTATCAAATTGGCATGAAAATCATTGATGATGAAGATTGATTTGGTAAATCAAGTCTTTTTTTTTTTAATTCTACAAGTTTGGTATTTGATATTTGATACTTTTTTATTGTCAAATTTATAGTGTTTACATTTTGTTTCGAGACTATGTTTTACTTTTTTTTTAATTCTGCAAGTTTGGTATTTGATAGGTTGATAGCTTACCTTAGCTCAAGCTCAATACATTTACAAATCGAGCTGGCTTGGCTCGGCTCAACTCATTTACAAATGATCCAACTACAAAGCTAGCTATACTATAAGAAAGTTCTTCGTGCTTGACATTTAAGAGCATGCACATTTTTTGAACAGCTGATGTCGCGAGCTGAAGCCAATAAACGGTTTGGAGAGGTACTTCCAGCTTTGGTTGATTTTTTGTTGCGGCTTTTGGTGATGCTAGAAGATCACTACAAGAGTGCATACAATATTAGTTGTGTGGGTGCCAGGGATGGACACAAAACTGGTATTCACCTGCTGAAGTCACGAGAGGCTGGAGTAGTTTTACTTTGCCAGGTAAGAAACCACAAGAGTGTTATAACAACCCTAAAATAAACCGACACTCTCGAAATATTTTTCGACACCCTAAAATTATTTAAAATACCCCAATATGTCCTAAAATACCCCCATACGCGAAAACAGGGCCCGAATACCTTTAATATTAATAAAATTAATTAAAAACAAGAAAAATAGGGTCCTCGCGGGGCGCGTAGCCTTTGGGCTACTGCCTACGTGGGCCGTGACGACAAAGGATTAAGGCGACACCCGGTGCCGCCACGTGTCGGGTCACATGTGGGGTCTAGGGCTGACTCAGCAACCCTAGGCCTACCCTAGGGAGCTTGGCGGGCCGCGAAGGCCTTGGCTGTGGGCTACGTGGGGCGCGACGAACCCAAGAATCAGCCCTGTAAATTGCGTTGCTCGGATCTTCAGTCAGTTCGCCCCAAAACTTTCTTTCTCTCTCAATTTTCTCATAATAGGCGCTATACTCGGGTATAATAGCCCCTAAATAACGAAGTTCTGCTCCGTTGTAAGTATCATAACCCCTGGATACGTATTAGATATTCTGCCCGATTGATCTAGGGTTCCGTAATGGCTGTCGTGGTTCTGCCCGACGTAGTCGTTGGAATGTCGTCTCGGGGAGGGTATTACTAATGTTAAAATGGGTTATTATACTGACACGTGTGCATTTGTGTAATTTATAGATTATTCCCAGAAAATCTTTACTGAAAACCTAAGACAGCAATGTGAGTAATCTCCTTTTTGCAAACTGTTTTTACAAAACCTCACACGATTAATTATATATTAAGCAGTTATTGAGTATTTGTAAGGATACAATTATCGTCGGTATGTTGGGGTTTTGTATACAAAATTTGTTACTGCCTTGCGAGGGGTAACATTACCACAAGTCAGGACTGACAGTACCGTGGGTGGTAATTGATATGACTTGGAAACAAATGTAATTGCGAGACCGACCTCAATACTGTAAAATGGTTTTTATTTGAACTTGATTAAACTGGGATTAACTCACCAGTATTTCCCACTGACAAAATGTTTTTAAACGCGTTTCAGGTAACAAAATGTGAAAGCCAAATAGAAACCAGCTGGACAGCACTGAAGGCTTGGAAAAGTGGCAATAAAGTTACCTAAAAGAAATAGATGTTTTTATTAAATAAAAATAGGATTTATTCCTATGAAAATGTGTGTACTTAAAACTTGGGTTTTATCCCATGTGTTTAATATTATGAAAGTGTGGTATTTTACTCTGATAAAATATTTCCTAACTACGGTCCTGATGTAATTTCCGCTGCCAAAATTGATAAAACACCAGATACCACCGAAACTGGCCGCGGCCGCCCGTTCCCGGGTTTGTTAAAGGGGACGGGGGTTGCGACAGAAGGTGGCACTGATTCAGCCACATAAGTGTTCTGCTGACACCAAAATTCAATATGTTAGGAAATAAACGGGAATACGTGCATAATTGTATTTTCTTGTTATGTGTTATTTGACTACTTGTTAGTTTACAGTATGAGCGACCAAGGACCATCTGACGCGTACTGTCAATTGTCTGGTTCGCCTAGAAGCGAAGGTGCCTCTTCTCAGCCTGCCCTCTCAGTGTACTCTGCTGATACTGAAGAAGGAATATTCGTGTTTAAGGCTCAGTCTGAAGAGCCATTCCCTCAGAAAAAGAGAGGATGGTTCATTAGGGGAGCACATGAGCGTAGAAAGCGTATGAAAAAGTTACAAGAACAGATAGCACTAGCCGCAGCCAAAAGAGAAACCGATGCCTATGCCCAGGACATGCTTAATATGGGTATAACCAACATCCACATCTTAGCAACCACTGCAGCTGACCCTAACCTGGAGCAAATGTTAGCACCCCAACCACAACCACCATTTCCTGACCAACCAATGGAAATAGAAAACCCTAAAAATCAAGTAGAAATGCATGATTTTAACCTAGAGGAAATACCTAGGGTACCCGCACCAAATCCCTTAGACCCAAATTACGACCCATGGTGGGACGACAATAGGGACTATGTGCAACGTTACCCGATACACGAAGACATGCCCATACAGAACCTAGGAGCCTACCCAGGGTTGGACCCTCTAGATCCCTATTACGATAACGATGTATTAATTAGGGAGATTTTAGAGAATCCTTACCCATACCAGGCCCCTACACCCCCATACCAGGAACCCGCACCCCAGATTCCGAACCCAATTCTAGAACCTGCACCCCCAATGAGTGCAGAAAATGTACAAGAACTTAGGACATTTGGTGAGGAAATTTTAGAGAATAGTGAAAGGATGAGACAGGTGGGAGAACGACTCGTCTGGAAGTATAACGAGCGCAATATGGATTTCTGGATGAATCCATATCCATAGAAGTGATGGTGGAGAAGGTTATAATAATAATATAATATAATATAATATAATATAATATAATATAATATAATATAATATAATATAATATAATATAATATAATAATAAAATATGTGTGTATGTGTATGAAAAAAAAAACTACGGATGCCTACTACTATTAGTGTAATTTTTATTTCAGTTGGTATTGTAATTTTAATTTCAGTACTGGTTTGTAGTAGATGCATATTATATAAAAATAGAGTAAAGTCGCAATGATCGACGCTTTTGACCAAAGTGCGTGTCATGTGATTGGCTATATTAAATATTATTTTGTGATATTAATGTGTGGTAAATGTTTAAAATTCAGATGGACAACGAAGTGAACCAGGAAAACTTGAACACTGAAAACCAGAGTGATAACCACCCGAATACCGATAATCTGAATAATGGGAATCCGAACAACAATAACAATGGAAATATGGTGGATAATAGTGCCATCCAACACATAGTGGCACAAGGAATCATAGATGTAATGCCATTTATTATTCAAACTGTTAAGGAAGCAGATAATAAAAGTAAGCATAGCAGTAAGCGACCAACTGAACCGGAACACAGCGTAAACAATGGACCTATACTTCAAGTGCCCATTCCCAAAAGAAGAAGAACCATGCCTTATGGTTGTTCTTATAAAGAATTCTGGTCCTGCAAACCAATAGAATTCTCAGGCAATGAAGGACCCATTACAGCTCTACGCTGGATAGAAAAGACTGAGGATGTTTTAAAAATAAGCAAGTGTGCTGAAGAAGACAAGATAATGTTCGCTTCTAATCTATTAAAAAACTCAGCCTTAGAATGGTGGAACACTATCCTCCAGTCAAGAGGAAGTGATAGGGTATACAACATGGAATGGGAGGAATTTAAGAATATGGTAGAAAGGAAATTCTGCCCTCCCAATAAAAAGGAACAGATAGCGAATAAGTTTCTGAACCTTAGGATGACCGGGGTAGATAGTAAGGGTTATACTACTACATTCTTTGAATATGCTAGAATAGTACCAACCCATGCATCACCTGAACCGATATTAATCTCCCGATACATCTGGGGATTAATTGGAGAAATTAGACATGTAGTCAAGGCAGCTAGACCTCAAACCATAGAAGAAGCTGTAGAACTAGCAAATACCTTGATAGACGAATTAATTCGTACTAGAGAAGAAGACCAGAGGAGAAACCTAGCTCAAAGGTTTACCCAAGAATTCCGTTCTGGGAATTCCAGCCGTAGGAATGTAGGTTCTACCTCTACACCATACTGCAAAGCCTGCAAGAAGAAGCATTCGGGAAAATGCTCTACTCACTGTAATTTCTGCAAGATGCCAGGACACAAGGAAGAAGATTGCAGGAAGAAATCCATTAATGGACCGTGCTTCAACTGTGGAGAAAAATGTCACATCAAGCCAAACTGTCCGAAATTGGCTCCAGCTGTGAACAACAAGAACACTAAAAATGCTAGAGCATTTGTTCTAACTGCAGATGAAGCCAAAATGATTCCAGATGTCATAGCCGGTACGTTCTTAGTTAATGATGTTTTTGCTAAAGTATTATTTGACTCTGGTGAAAACCAAAGTTTTATTAATACTTCATTTTGCAAACTTCTCAATCAACCATTAACTAAACTCTCACAAGAATGTCTAGTAGAGACAGCAAATGGAGAAACGGTTAGGATTTCTGAAATCTTGCAGGGAGCAAGAATAGAGTTTTTAAATCAAAAGTTTATGGCAAACCTTTACCCAATGAATCTGGCAGGATTTGATATTGTATTAGGAATGCATTGGTTAATAGCCAATAAAGCCAGTATTTTATGTCATCAAAAGTCAATCCAAGTAAATTCACCAAAGGGTGAAAAGATCACAATTAAAGGAGATAAACCATCTAGATCCACAAAATTCATCTCTGTGATGAAAACTGCAAGCTATATAAGAAAAGGATCTATAGTGTATTTGATTTCTATAATCACTAACACTAAAGGAAAAGAACTAAAAGACATTCCACTAGTGTCTCATTTTTCAGATGTGTTTCCAGAAGTGTCACACCCTGACTTTTGCTGAAGCGTGGGTTTATTTGGTGTGACTTCTTAATACCATAGCAACAATCATAACAATGCTATATGAATATAAAACACAAGATGCTCATCCATTCATTAAGTTTTGTAATACCATAACATAATTGTCTTGAAACTACTACCCAAAATATGTTACAACCATAACTTGTTTAAAAATGAGTTCACAATGGACTCAACAAAAGACCTTAAATAAAACGAGGTTTGGAGACATGTGACCCATCCAGGCAAGGGTTACACCTCCCAAACCCTACACCCCTGGATGACATCTTTTATTTAATACGCAACTTAACGTGCAACACCCGCCAGATCCAATCAATTCCCTGAAATACATGTAGTTTGAAAAGTCAACAAAAGTTGAGCGAGTTCATGTGTATGTATGTGTGTATAAACCGTTAAAGTATGTCCCAATGTATAAATGTCCCTGGTATGTAGCAATTAAGGAAAAAGAGATCACCAATGGGTTGCAAGGCCACTGGCATGTGTGAAGTGATGCAGGAAAACTCAAACCTAGCAAATTTGTACCGGGCCTCGGCTGTAAGACACAGTCACCACTATGGGTCACCCTGACCTCATGGGTGTGGGCTCGCTACACCCAAATAGATCTATCACTCATGTCCCTCGGTCCTACGACGAGGATTAATGGCTTTAAGTGTTGTACCCACCACTCACATGATCTAAGTAGTAACCCTCCTTAAGCTAACCATACCATGTATAAAAATGTCCTTAATAATTGTAACATGTATTTCACCCCCGAAGTTATAAAACTGAAAACAGTTAAGAGAAAAGGAGGACATAAACTCACTGTACTGCGTCTCCTGTATCGTAACGTCAACTCAAACTTGATCAGCTACCCGACAACCTACAACGTACTATTGTCTATTAGACGATCGGGCCGTGCCTTGCCTTTGTATTTACGTTTGAGTTACGATACTCTGATATTATTCCAAGTTATAACTTATTGTTAAAATAATAATAATTATTTTAACTTACATTATATTTTTAGGTCTTGGAAAAATAGTTAGGCAACTATTCCGTATTCATACTTCTCAAGTATATTTATGTGCGTATTCCCTTCCCAAGGATGGGGGTATTTAAACCTGTATTTCTGTGATTTAACGTCTTGACATTATATATATTTAAGTCCCACTCTAGAAAATATATAATAATTCGTTTATTAAGAATAATATGTCCCAAAATATATATTTTTTTTTTCCCAAAAATAGTATATTTTCATTCTTTGTATCCAAATAATGTTTACCCCAAAATATATTAGTAAACGTATTTTTCCGGATTTATAAGTGTGATGGTAATTTGCTAAGTTACATTATTTTGTCCTAAATAATATAACTAGTTCCCAAAAGAACAAATAATCACACAAGCGTTTTAGTATGAAATATATATTCTAAATATATATATTTATCCGCTTTTATTTTCGAAAACCCACCTCCGATACTTTGGAGTTTTGAAATAAACTTATGGCGAAGTTTACTTCCGAAAAACAAGGTTAAACCCATTTGTAAATACTTGTTAGAAAATAATTTTCTAAGTCTTGGGATTTTTAGAAAATTTCGCCAGAGTTTCCCCTAAAAACGGGAGTGTCCATGCTAATAAGCATATAGTTTTCTTTTCGAAATCAATCAACAACTAATCCTTAACAATTTTACATTACCGAGAGCGAAACTACATGCGTTACATAATAATCATGAACTTGATATATCCCGAAAACGCGTAGTAACTTAGTAAAGTTTTTAGTGAACTTAGTTACCTTCCGAAGTGTAATTATTTCCTTAAAAATCCCTTTCTTACAAAAGTTTAGTGTTTACTACTTGTAAACAATATTTACAAAGATAGAACTCTTGAACTCTTCTTGTAAATAAAAGCTTTTTACACTTATTTTGTTTACAAAAATATGTAAGAGTATGTAAAAGTCATAATCCTTTAGAAATCGGTTCTTGAACTTGGTTTACTTAGAAAACCTCTTGTAAAACTTAGGTCTACATGATCATCAAGTTATTTTGTTTACTAATATTCCAACAAAAAATATTTTTATTCAAGTTCATGATTAAACTAGAAGGTGGTTATTTATGTAACATATAACCACTTTCTAATCTTGTTAAATCATGTTACTAGACATTATTTAACAAGATTCATATGGTGATTAACACCATGTATCCGAGAATCATCATACAAACCACAACATATTCACTACAATATCATAACAACATCATTTCATCTTCAAGTAAACTTTATGTAAAGCTTCAAGTAAACTTTTATGTTCAAGTTTCTTGTTATTTAGTGTTCTTGTATTTCATATGATCCCATCATAATATTAATCTTTTAACTACTCAAAGTAGGAATAAACAAGAGTAATTCAAGACTTACTACTAGCACAAGGCTAGGGTAGACTCTAGTGAAGAAGATGATGAGAAAAGATGATGAAAAGGCAAGAACAATGCTCTTTTGAAGCTCCACAAGTTGCAATCTCCTTGAATCACCTTTGAAGCTTGAATGGAACTTGATAAATGGATGAAGATGGTTGTGAAGTGGTGGTGATGGGGGCGGTGGAAGTGAGCCGAGAGAGAGGGAGAAGAGAGTGAGTGAGAGAGTGTGAAATATGAGAAGTAAGGTGCTAATCTTGTGGCCATGCTTATATAAGATTGTTTCAAATATTATGGCCAATTCAACAAGCAAGATCTAATAAACAAATGGGATTAAATCTAGAAGGCATGGTGTGGAAATAAGTTGGTGATTTAGTGGGTCCACTTAGGACCGAATTCGGTTTTAGGGGGGGTTGGATGTAACTTTTGTAACTAAATTGAAATCATAAGTTAGTTTCCAAGTAACTTGATTATATATATGTTAGTTATTTGATTTTTAGTGGGTGTTTTGGTAAACGGCGATCACGACTAGTCAAAAATAATAAAACAATGTATTTGACAAAAATTTGGTGTCACGGGTAATGTCCGGTTGTCCGGTTAGATACCGTTCCGTTAAAGTGTTTAATTGTTCTGTAAATTGTCCTTTATATATATTTTTGTAACACAATTTATTCCCGGCACTTAGGAAAGCATACATGACCATTCTGCCATATTTTTGCACTTTACTAGTATGTTACAATGCTGAATTTTTATTAATGAATGCAGAATTCTGCATTTAAAGTGTGTTTTGGCACTTCCCGGCACTGTAACTATCACCTAGTGACGCAGTTTTATAGTCCTCACTTCCCTACACTCCATACTAGTGTAGTACCTTGTCCCTGGCTCATACTGGCCTCAATAACATTGTATGTCTATGTGCTGGCATTGTCAACATGTTTCTGAATTATCCGTTCAGTGTGCTAGCTGTGCTTTGTGCATCAAGTATGTCACTAAAGTTTGTGTGTAATAAATGGAGTGACTGTATGAAATATGATGCATATGTATGTATGATACAAAATCATAAAGCAGTTCAAATTGTCAGTTGTAATCAAGCACAATTATTAAGCACATAATTAAAATTAATTAATTGTACAGTACCTGTAATTGTGAGGGTTGTCACATTCTCCCCCTGTTAAGAAAATTTCATCCCGAAATTTTAAGTTCTGCTTCTAGTTGCAGGGGTCTTGGGATAAATGTGGGTACTTGGCCTTCATACGATCCTCACGTTCCCATGTGAATTCTGGGCCGTGTCATGCATTCCATCGAACCTTGACGAGCTTGACACTACTCATGCGTGTTTTGTTAACCTTCCAATCCGTAACCTCAACTGGTTCTTCAATAAAGTGGAGTGTGTCATCAACATCAACCTCATCGGCAGGAATGACAACTGTGTGTTGAGTTGGACTCTTTTTCAGGTTTGATACATGGAATGTATCATGAACGCCATTAAGTTCAGCAGGTAAATCCAACTTGTATGCTACGAGACCAATTCGTTCCAGGATTCTGAATGGACCAATGTATCTGGGGTTCAACTTCCCACGCTTCCCGAAGCGTGCCACACCCTTCCAAGGTGAAACTTTCAACAATACCATATCTCCCACCTCGAATTCCAGAGGTTTTCTTCTGAGGTCCGCATAACACTTTTGTCGATCACGAGCCGCTTTGATGTGCTCTCGGATCTATGCAATCGTGTCTGTCGTTTCCTGGACCAATTCGGGGCCAACCAGCTGTCTATTACCCGCGTCTGCCCAGCATAAGGGTGATCGACACTTACGCCCATAGAGAGCTTCGAACTGTGCGGCTTGAATGCTTGCATGATATTTGTTATTGTATGAAAATTCAACCAATGGTAGGTGAGTGTCCCAACTTCCACCTAAATCCATTACGCAAGCTCGCAGCATGTCTTCTAGCGTTTGAATCGTTCGTTCGCTCTGTCCATCTGTTTGCGGATGAAATGCAGTACTCAGATTTAACTGAGAACCAAATGCTTCTTGAAAGGATTGCCAAATCCTTGACACGAAGCGTCCATCTCTATCAGAGATAATTGAGAGAGGCACTCCATGTCGTGCAACAATCTCCCTCATGTATATTTCAGCAAGTTTACTCGTGTTGTCTTTTTCCTTGATTGGCAAAAAGTGCGCAGACTTCGTTAGACGGTCGACTATTACCCAAATCGTATCATGGCCCTTAGGCGTCCTTGGTAAGATTGTTTAACTCGTTAGACGGTCGACTATTCCCCACGAATTCACAAGTTTAAATTTTAGGTTTATATCCCAAATAAATTTACTAAGTGTGCGAAAACCTATCGACACATCATCAGTAAGATTGTTTAACTCTTTTATACTTTACAAATCTTTAGCATACTGTAATCGTCTAGCTGATGTACTATCATTTTCCCTATATACACAAGCTCTTTTTCAGATTTTATCATGTTTTTGTATTTTTGCATTTTTTACTGTTTTTGTATTTTCTAAAAATAAACTATGTACAAACATCTACTCCCCCTAAATACCAAAACAAGTAAAAATTCGACAAACCATTGCAGATTGATCTGAGCTCCAAAACGCATGCCAAGGCTCTGCCTAACTAAGTTCAATGGGGTTCTGTCTCGGGACATAGGGACAAGGTTGAATTAGGGGTATTATACTTAACACGAGTGCATTATATATTTTTTTAGCTCAGAAGTTATACCCAAAATTCTACCAGGAGTTTTTCTAGTTAAACCCTAAAGTTACAAAGTGGGTCTATTTTCTTTTCTCACCGTTTTATTCCCTTTTTGTCCCAAACAATAACAACTCTCACCAAAACTATTATTTATTATTATATTTTGTTCACTAGGAAACCTTAGTTAAGACCCCTAAGTAATCCTACATAAACCCTAAAATTTTCAGAACAATCAGAATCAGGATCAGGGCCCCTAAAACTCAAAGGGGGGTATTCCCTATTGATGATTATCCACATATCTTGCTGTCTAAATCGAATTTTCTAGTTCCGTCGACTCAGCTAGGCTAGAAACACACGTGGCAACCCTATGCTAAAAGGATCTCCGTCGCGTGGCGCGACAGGGTGTCGCGTGGCGCGACCGCGCCATTTTCCAGATATAAATAGAAGGGTGTGGGACTTGATTTCCTGCGTTGGTTCGACGTTAAAACTCAATTCGTGCACCAAGATATCTTCTGTTGTTGATGCACAAGAATGTCTGTTGACTGCATCTTCATTAAGTCTTATATCAAGAAAGTCAAGATTGGAACTTAAAAGTCAAATTAGGGTTTAGTTTTGATTTAGGAAGTGATGAAAACAACTTAATGAGAATTCAGTTTGCAAAGGAGCAACTTTTGTATAAAAACATGTAAGCCCTTTATCAATCTGATTTTGAGTGCGAACGCCTTTCTGCAATTCTCCTATGATCAACTCCTCTGGATGATATGAAAAAGTTCGCGGCATCACTTCGCTTGGAACATCTACATTTCCCTCCAGATTAGTAACATTCTGCTCTGCATCTTGTTCACCAACTTGGTTTGTTTGACTTGAAATCTGAATTTGCTCCCCCTCAGAATTTGAATCTGAATCACCATGATCAAATACTGGCATGTTTTCAGCTTCTAGATTATCATTCTGAGCCGACTGATTATCCTGAGCAACTTCATTCTGTTGGACATCATCATGTTCACCAGCATTACTTGGACCTGCTTCATCATCATTTGAAATTTCCCGTGGTCTCCTCGAATACTCAGCTGGGAACCTTAACTGTGACTCATATTAACGCAAAATATCCAACTCATCAAAGAAATCTTCATCATCCTCTGATTCTTCTCTCATGTCAAACGAATCCCAAAGTTTGTCATAATGATAACGCCATGAATCACCAGGATTCTGCGGCGGCATAGTATAACCTTGACATTCAACATTTACAGCTTCAATAATCCGCTTCTCACTTGGAACGAAGACACGTCTCAACGGATTTGAATAACCAACAAATATTCCCTCAATGCTCTTCGGACCAAACTTTCCATGAGGCTCTATAACCGTACAAGGTGACCCGAACGGTTCTAGATACTTCAAATTCGGTTTGCGGTTATTGATTAGCTCAAAGCATGTTTTGTTGAACTTCTTGACAGTGAGAACCCTGTTGAGCGTATAGCATGCGGCGGAAACAGCTTCAGCCCAAAAATTAATCGGTAACTTTGAATCTGCGAGCATAGTTCTAGCCGTCTCGATTAGTGTCCGGTTTTTACGTTCTGCGACTCCATTCTGCTGCGGAGTGTACGGAGCACTAAACTCATGCAAAATACCTCTTTTATCACAAAATTCTTCCATCTTGCTGTTCTTGAATTCAGTACCATTGTCACTTCGAATTCTCTTGATACGCCTTTGGTACAAATTCTCAATCTTCCTGAACAGCCCCATCAAACTGTCAAATGTTTCATCTTTTGTCTTCAAGAAAGAAACCCACGAAAATCTGGAATAATCATCAGTAACGACCAAACAATAGTAATCTCCTGTAATACTTTTGACATTCACAGGACCAAACAAATCCATGTGAAGTCTTTCCAGCGGTCTTGAAACTGAATTGACTTGCTTTGTAGGGTGTGACTTTTTCTTCTGCTTGCCTTTGATGCAGCTAATGCACTCCCCTTCCAGATGAAAACCTTTGATATTAACACCCAATACCAAATCATTGTGCACCAAGTGATTCATCTTCCTTAGGTGAATATGCCCCATCTTTCGGTGCCACAATCTTGATTCTTTCTCAGTTGCTCTAGACACGAAACAATGTGCTTGACCAGTAGTTGTAGTTGCTACAGACATATCTAACACATATAAATCATTCACTCTAGGTGCCCTCATAATAATCCATTCTTCAGGAATAACAAAACCAGGTTTCAAGATCAAACATTCCTTATCAGTGAAATGAGTAGTATACTGATTGTCACAAATCTGCGAGATACTAAGCAGATTGTTCTCCAGCTCAGTGATGTAGTTAACTCTCTCAAACGTTACAATCCCTTTGGATAACGTTCCTTCACCAACAATTCTACCACCTTCATGACCTGCAAATCCCACATAACCACCATTGATATTCTTCACATCATACAGTAATGCAGTTTTTCCTGTCATATGTCGAGATGCGCCACTATCCATGATCCATCTTGAAATGGCTCTTGGAAGATCCTGCACATAACAAACTTCAAATTAACCAACTTTTAAGAAAGATGCCGATTCATGCTTCGCGATCCAGGAAGCTCCGGCCATTCAAACTGCTTATTCGAACATGGTGTCCACCCAGGCCTCATCAGCCTTAGGTGTAACCTTGACTCTCGCAATTTGAATTTTGAAATTTTCAGCCTTCAAAGGTGGAAAATTTGCATCATAATCAACCGAAATTGATTCTTCAGCCTTTTTCTCATCAGAAGTTGAAATTTTCATTTCAGTTTTTGGTTTCCAAACTTGTTGAGTTAATGCAACCTGTTTATAAAACTTGTCGTTTTTAGTTACCACTTTCTTTACAGGTTCATTTTTCACTTTGATGTTGTTATTTTTCACACTCTTTTTCTCAACAACGATTGGTGCTTTACTCTTCATGTCAACTTTCTTCTTTTGGGATCATCTGTCAACAACTTCAGTCTTAGGCTTGGAGTTGGTGCAATTTCTTGCAATGTGACCAACTTTGTTACATCTAAAACATGTACGAGTATCAACAACTCGACTTATGCCTTCAGACTGAGGTTGTGAAACCTTCTTCTCAAAGAACTCTTTATTTGATTTTGAAAAAATTTCATTCTCTTCATCAGCAAGTGAACTTGAACCATTCACAAACACTTTCTTTTTAGCAAACCTTTTGTTTTGAAAACTCTTCTTCTGATAACTCTTACCATCCCTATAACCACCCGACCAATTGTTTCGATTGTTATTATAAAAACGTGGTGGTACAACATGCTTTTTGTAGTAAGCTTTATCTTTCTCAAAATTCATTTGCCTTTTTGTTTGGCTTAAACTATTCACTTCTGACAATTCAACTTCAACTAACTTGAAAACATTTGTCAACTTTTTCACATTAACATTCTCAATGGGAAATTCAGAATCCGAATACAACTTATCAGATCCAGCCATCTTGTACATCACAAGACCCGGTTCATCACTTAAGTTGTTTTTGGATTTTTGATTTCTGAATGTATTTGTCCAAGAAACACCCATCATCTTCAGTTGAATCAGACATCAAAACACTTTCAGCTGTACTCTTAACAATCTCTGTCTGAACACTATCATCAGATGACGTAAAAGTAACATCAATATTTTCGGGAAGTTTAACTTCTTTTTCTTCCTCAATTTCAACCAACCCAGATTGCTTTTTCGTATAGTTATCAAGAACAGGTGGTGGAACTTGATGAAACCCCACCCCAGTTCCATCACAATACACATCTTCGCCCGCTTTGTCTTTCCCGATGGGTTTGGGAATGATATGTTGCAAAACAAAGCTTGCGGAGCTGTAACTGTTAAGCTTCAACTGGATTCGCTCATTTTCGATTACAACCTCTTGAACTTTAAGTTTCAATTTAGCGATTTCATCCAGTTGTTGATTGATTGATTCTTCTTTAACTCTAAGCACTGCTCTTAGATGTTCATTTTCTTTAAAAGTTTTACCATTTCGATCATCACAATCTTTCAATGTACTTTTGAGTTTTTCAAATTTTTCAGAAATCTGACGGTTTTCAAGAATCAACTTTTCATTTTCTTGTTTAATTTTGTCATGATCAATTTTATCATTTTCAATTTGTTTAGTTAATTCTCTTATCCGTTCAGTTGAAGCTTTAACTGTTTTGTCACGATCAAGAATCTGATTCTCAACGCTTCTGACCTTAGCTGTCAGATCATCAACTTTCTTCCCGTTGAGATACGTGACTGTGCTACAAAATTTGCACTCTTTGTTGCAATTTTTGCAATCAGCATTTCCATCGATTTTCTTACCTGACACATTTGTTGACACATCTGAACTGACCTGGCTTTTTGACTCAGACACGGAGTTAGAGTCTACCTCAAGTGCCTTAGCAGCTAGCACTTTGTCAGCCATTCTTCCAAGATTCTCAGCAGTCAACTCCTGCGTTGTGTCAATAACTCCAGTATCAATCTTCTTTGCTTTCTCGATCTCTTCTTTTTCCTTTCTCTCTTTCTCTTTCTCTTTTTCAATCATTTTCGAAGTTGGAGTTCCCCATCATTTGTGTTGCCAGTACTCATCATCTTCTTTGTATTGCTGAATTATGACTTCAATATCAAGTGTACTATCATCAATTGCAATATTTCTATACTCATCAAGATAGCACTCTCTATCTGGATCCCATCTATTGGCTCTCCTTGCTTCCAGATAGATACGAGATATTCTAATGATTTTGTTTTCAGCTATCATTTTCCTGTATCTATACTTTTGCTCTTCAGTTCGATCGTCTTTCCACGGAATAGGATCGTCATTTTTCGCCATGAATGCGTAACCAACCGCATCTTCTTCTGGTAGAACCTCTTGACTCCAGTCATAACCCTCATCATCGTAAATCACCGCAAGAGCTCTAGATTTCTCTCTGTTATCTTCAACCTGCTTCAATCTAGGCGGCTCAGATTTATTCTGGTGATAAATCGCCTTCTTGTAGTAATCATCTCTGAAAGGGTTCTCCGACTCATCAGCATAAGCGTTTCGGCATTCTCGTTTGAAGTGACCCTTCTGCTTACACTTAAAACAAGTCACCTTCGATTTATCGAACCCCAGCTTGGTAGAAGCACCACCAATTGTTTTTCTGCCAGTAATTTCCATGAATCTTTGTGCACGACGAACAGCACTTGCCGTAGCCCAACGAATATCGATCAGTTCCATTTCCTCCGGATCAATCTGATCGTAATCTTCTTTCGTCAGATTTGTATTGCCAATCTTTCCAGCTACCAATCCTTCATACGATTCCAAAACTGATGCTAGAAAGATCATCTGCTGCTTGGCCGATTCTTCATCAAAATTTTGAGCATTCTTCAAATCTATTGCGATGTTGCATTGAAAACGATTCTTTGCATCAGAATGACTTCCAGAAGATGAAGATCCACTGTGATAACCACTATGACTTCCACTGCTTTGACCACTTTGATTTTCTTTGCCGGCTGTCGACACATTTTCCACAGAAAACGCAGTTTTTGGTGAAGTTGCTTTTGGCATCATGCTTTTTGGATAGTATAGATCCAGATTCTGTTGATAAGATGAATGATTAACTTTGTACGTCTTCTTTAACTCCAACTCATGACTTTCAAGTTTTTCAATCAGCAAATCTAATGTCAGCTTTTCTGGTTCTTTGATGGTATTCTTCAGCATCAGCGCATAATATCTCCAATCCATCTCGTCAGGCAACGAATCGAACAATTTGTCGATAAGATCTTCTTCAGGAATGTCGATATCATGTCTTACTAATTCCAGCTTTAGATGACCGAACCTTTCTATCATTTTACACACTGACTCGTTCTTTAAACATCCAAACAGATCAAATTCTTTTCTAAGAAGTTTCTTTTTGTTTTTCTTAATTTCTTGACTACTGATACATTTCTTTTCAAGCTTTTCCCAAAGATCTTTTGCATTTGAATATTCGATCAAGGCAATAATGTCTTCCCGGACTGACTGAAATAACAATGCCACACACTTTTGTTCAGCTACAAATGATTCAATCTCCTCGGCTGCTCTTAAAGTTTCACCATATTTCTTTCCATGTTCATAACCGTTTTTCAAACTCTTCCAGCTAGGAAATGCGAATGCCATCAACCAGTCTTCAAACTTTCTGGACCACCGACTATACTCCTCAATAGCCATAAGTTTTGGAGGTTTATTAAACGTTCCGAAAGCACTTTCCGACTCCCAAGCTTCCTTTTTCTTCTCTTTTGGCGTGTTATCATTCACATTGCTTGACGAAGTATTATCGTTTCCGGAATCTCCAGCGAACGCGTACATGTCGCTAAACGGGTTTAAAAAAATATCATCCATCGTGAATGTACCTGTAAATTCAGACAACACTTAGAAAAATTTTGATTTTGGAAAATATAGGAACCTGTTCAAACGGAATGGTTCAAACAATGATTCAAACGAACTAGTTGTTTTCAAACGGAATGGACTGTTCCGTTTGAAATACCAATAGTTTCAAACGACAGATGTTTTCAAACGGAATGGGCTGTTCCGTTTGAAATACCAATAGTTTCAAACGACAGCTGTTCAAACGACAATAGTTTCAAACGACAGCTGTTCAAACGACAATAGTTTCAAACGACAGCTGTTCAAACGACAATAGTTTCAAACGATCAATTTCAAACGGTCAATTTCAAACGATCAATTTCAAACGATATGTCCATTTTCAAACGATCGTTCAAGTTCAAACGATATGTGTCAATTTCAAACGATATGACGTTAGCAACTCGCGAACAATTTCAAACGGTATGAATGATTTCGATCAGTTTAAGGTCGAATTTTGATTTCAAAATTTCAAGGATTAGTTAATAGTGAATTTCGTTTGCTATGTGAACGTTTCAAGCCATTTTAACCGTGACAACTAGTTAAAATCAGAAAAGAAAGGTAGAAGTGAGATAATCCGATGATTTCAAGCTGTATTTGGTATGAACTCCTCGTCCTGAGCTCTGATACCACTTGTTGGATCGTGTACGTGACCCTGAAAGTCAGTTAAGGTAGTTCAAAATCGATTACTAAGGCGGAATCAAAGTAAACAACGTCCAAAACAACTTGTATCCTTTAATCTTTCTTTCTATTATCAATTGTGAGCTTTTACAAAGTTCTAACAATTATTTGGCAGCACCTTCGCTCACACATAACCGTTCTGTACCGTTCCGTTTGAAATTTGACAAACACACTCCTATATATAGACAATGAGACCCTTCCCTTTGAAATTAACATAATCTTGTTCAAACGGAACCCTATCTCAAACGACCTATTCAAACGGAACCTCTTATCTCAAACAACAAGTTCAAACGGAACCCTCATCCAAACGGCAGTTTCAAACGGAACCCTTTTCATCACTTCCTAAATCAAAACTAAACCCTAATTTGACTTTTAAGTTCCAATCTTGACTTTCTTGATATAAGACTTAATGAAGATGCAGTCAACAGACATTCTTGTGCATCAACAACAGAAGATATCTTGGTGCACGAATTGAGTTTTAACGTCGAACCAACGCAGGAAATCAAGTCCCACACCCTTCTATTTATATCTGGAAAATGGCGCGGTCGCGCCACGCGACACCCTGTCGCGCCACGCGACGGAGATCCTTTTAGCATAGGGTTGCCACGTGTGTTTCTAGCCTAGCTGAGTCGACGGAACTAGAAAATTCGATTTAGACAGCAAGATATGTGGATAATCATCAATAGGGAATACCCCCCTTTGAGTTTTAGGGGCCCTGATCCTGATTCTGATTGTTCTGAAAATTTTAGGGTTTATGTAGGATTACTTATGGGTCTTAACTAAGGTTTCCTAGTGAACAAAATATAATAATAAATAATAGTTTTGGTGAGAGTTGTTATTGTTTGGGACAAAAAGGGAATAAAACGGTGAGAAAAGAAAATAGACCCACTTTGTAACTTTAGGGTTTAACTAGAAAAACTCCTGGTAGAATTTTGGGTATAACTTCTGAGCTAAAAAAAATATATAATGCACTCGTGTTAAGTATAATACCCCTAATTCAACCTTGTCCCTATGTCCCGAGACAGAACCCCATTGAACTTAGTCAGGCAGAGCCTTGGCATGCGTTTTGGAGCTCAGATCAATCTGCAATGGTTTGTCGAATTTTTACTTGTTTTGGTATTTAGGGGGAGTAGATGTTTGTACATATTTTATTTTTAGAAAATACAAAAACAGTAAAAAATGCAAAAATACAAAAACATGATAAAATCTGAAAAAGAGCTTGTGTATATAGGGAAAATGATAGTACATCAGCTAGACGATTACAGTATGCTAAAGATTTGTAAAGTATAAAAGAGTTAAACAATCTTACTGATGATGTGTCGATAGGTTTTCGCACACTTAGTAAATTTATTTGGGATATAAACCTAAAATTTAAACTTGTGAATTCGTGGGGAACACTACTTGGATATATAGGTAACCCCTGAAATCTCGTTTGAAAGGTCTCTTAATCTGATATACTAGGTCTTTATACTCAATGATGTCTGGGGTATTATTCCGGGACTTCTGCTGAACGGTAGTTCTGACCTAGTCCTTGGCTAATACTTGCTGCAATGCTTGAAACACAGCATTAAACCCTCAGCATGCTGAAACAATAAAATTGATAAATGCTGCTGTTGTAAGCAAAAAGATCCTCTAAAGGGGACACACCGAAAAGTCAAAGCTGATATCTCTCTGCGTATACGGAAGTATCGATCTGAGATCCCTCGGCCCTCGCATACCTAAATTATATACAGATATCATTGTAGTAAACTCACCTGTAAGACTGATTATTGGGATTCTGGATTCGGGAGTATATTCAAGAGGTGGGACACATGAATGATCTAAGTTCTTAATTCATCTAAATTGTATCCTGAGTAAATTGAAATTTGTGTGAGAATTTAAGATGGATCAGTATATCGACAATCGAGGTGAATTGTTTAAATCTGAGTATGTAATGTAGCTTAACGGTACTTGTGATTTGTCTGAAAAGCTGATATGATTCCCTGACACGCTCGCCAAAAATATGTTTGTAAATAGTTTACTTTGTTTACTTTCTAAAATTTAAGTTTTCTGTATTTCATTTCTTAGTTTAGAAAACTTTGATAAAATCCAAAAAGATTTTATTTCTGCTTTATTTTTCTGACAAACCAAAGTGGAGAGTTGATTGTTGGATTCTCAGATGTTTGAAGCAGATGCAGGAGATTCTGGACTGAAGAATGAGGAGAGCTTATCTTTGAAGAAGTTTAAATTGGTTGAAAAGTTAAAAACAAGTTCATTAATTTGATACTTGTTATTTTCAGAAAATGTTTGAAATTGTTGTTTTAAAATCAGTTTGTTTCGTCAAATGATCAACCAAGGTCATTAATTTGGACTTGGTAGATTAATCAAGTAATCAGGGTCATTAACTTGGATCTGAATACTTGAGTGGATTTCTAAAACTGATTGAGTTTGTGATTTAATGTTAAAAAGATAGTTTGTAATGTTTGTTGGTTGAGTAACAGGTTTGAACTTCATTATTCCCAAAGGAAGCTTTTTGTCAAAGCTTGAACCAGATATCTCAGATTCTAGCATATCGAGAGGGGGAGTCTGTGAAAGGGGGAGTCTGGATCAACAGTATATGGGAGTGTGAAGATAGAGTGCTTATGATGAAAAGACAGAGTTAGAGAAAAGACTAAGACTGAAGACTCAGGATCTAAAGACTACGTCAACATCCAAGGGGGAGTCTGTTGATGCACAAGAATGTCTGTTGACTGCATCTTCATTAAGTCTTATATCAAGAAAGTCAAGATTGGAACTTAAAAGTCAAATTAGGGTTTAGTTTTGATTTAGGAAGTGATGAAAAGGGTTCCGTTTGAAACTGCCGTTTGGATGAGGGTTCCGTTTGAACTTGTTGTTTGAGATAAGAGGTTCCGTTTGAATAGGTCGTTTGAGATAGGGTTCCGTTTGAACAAGATTATGTTAATTTCAAACGGAAGGGTCTCATTGTCTATATATAGGAGTGTGTTTGTCAAATTTCAAACGGAACGGTACAGAACGGTTATGTGTGAGCGAAGGTGCTGCCAAATAATTGTTAGAACTTTGTAAAAGCTCACAATTGATAATAGAAAGAAAGATTAAAGGATACAAGTTGTTTTGGACGTTGTTTACTTTGATTCTGCCTTAGTAATCGATGTTGAACTACCTTAACTGACTTTCAGGGTCACGTACACGATCCAACATCTGTTTACTATAAACACACACAATCACGAAACGCTGCCACAATAACAGGGTAATAACTCGATCGCTGCTACGATTCAATGTCCGATCGATTTAAACTATCCAATGAATGTTTAAGTGATATCCTTTGTCATTAGTCGTGATTCCGACAGGATGTTTGAGTACCACCCGAACTCGGGGAATACTCTGTCATTCATTGTGAATCCAATGGATGTTTAAGTGATTGCACTTTGTCATTAGTCGTGAGGGTTTTAATCTCGTGAGTTATCGTAAATGCTGTATTAGTTACTTACCGAGTTCGTGTGCACTAGGTTACAAGACTAATCAATAGGCTAAGCTCTGCCTGTATAAATCTGCAATATCAAGGTTAGCCAGTAGACTAAACTCTGCCCGTATAAATCTACATGCTTATAATGTGAGTCATTCTCTTTTTATCAAATTTGATTTCAAAATCATGTTTACTTTCAAAGTTATAATTACGGGGATTAAGTCTTTGTAGTCACCAAATTACAGCCGGTATGTGGGGTTTTGTACACATTACTTGATAAACTTCACCATTGGACAACGAG
This sequence comes from Helianthus tuberosus, assembly GCA_030545235.1. NCBI lineage: Eukaryota > Viridiplantae > Streptophyta > Magnoliopsida > Asterales > Asteraceae > Helianthus > Helianthus tuberosus. The sequence continues at coordinate 129,970,102 of CM060353.1, read as the reverse complement.
TTAGCCAAGGGGTGATATGACCATAGTCACAGACACCATTGGACTCTGAGGTTACCGATGGATGTTCGAGTGACAAATACTGTGGGTAGTTGGTTGATATATGGAAACATTGTAATCGCTCTTAATACTGTAAATTATAACAAACGTGTCGTTTTAGTAAAAAGAATGATTCACCAGTATTTCCTGCTAACAAAACCTTTTTAAAACGCGTTTCAGGTAATTACAGTAGATTGGGGTAAGAGATGGATACGGCACTGAAAGGCTTCAAGAAGTGGCTTATTTTATTAATTAAATCAAATTAAGAAATATTATGTAATTGGGTTTATTCCTTATTAAAGCTACCTTTGTAAAACATGGGTTTATCCCATATATTTAATAAATAAAATCCGGTGTTTTCTAAACTCTGATATTTTTCCTAACTCACGGTCCTGATGAAATTTCCGCTGCAATATTTTTCAAAATTATCACCGGTACCACTTGGCTTTTCGCGGCTCCCGATTCCGTCCAGGGTGGGTTGGGGGTCGTGACAGAAGGTGGTATCAGAGCCACTGATTCAAGCCTATAGGTGTTGTGCTAATAATACCTAAGCTTATATAAAAGAGTTAGGAGATTGCTATTAACTAGTAGCACACAGGATAGTATTTAGACTTGAACTTAAGAAAAGATGCCTTAGTATAAGCTTCAAGATAAGCTAAGTACTTATGTAAATAAAGTATGATGAGTTTTGGTATGCCATAAGAATGGTAATTAGAATATTGCAAGATATGATAAATAAGCAATAACACTTAATTACTATTAATTCTTGCTTATTGATATTACTTGGTCTAGAATAAAGATATGTTATGAAAATACAAATTTCCTTGATTCTGGATAAAAGCCCTAATAAAAGAGGCACTTTTAAAATCTTGAAAAGTTACTATTTATGGGAAATAGAAAATTTTCTCCGGCAAGACTGGGTATGGTGTAGAAGACTCTCCAGCTTGTCCGGATATAACGGGGTTACCTCTCCGGCGAGAACCGGATAAGACGGGGTATATAATATGTCAAACAAGTGACAAGATTTCCCAAAATAGTATCATGACCTGATATCTGACTTGTTTTTGGAAATAAGAATCAGTTAAATACATTGACCTTATAGAGGGTATGTATCTTACAACATGTGAAATATATGATTATATAGATATGTATATCTATAAGGTATAAGGATTGACAATTTGAAATAAAGTACAAGTATATGTGTCAATAATAAATCTAGATTCCTTTATCAAGAATCCCTTACATATATCAATATCAAACATTATTTCGTTTGATCATCTACCTCGTAACTCGTGCAATGGAAACCCTTTAAGTTGGGACACTATCAAAAGTATAAGAATTTCCAATGCGTTACCATAAACTATTAACGCAAGTAAGAAACATGTAAAGTTGTGCTAGTGCACAAGAAAACACATGAAACTTAAATTATACGTCCACAGGCGTCGAAGTATATCACACACGACTTCCAAGGCAAGACCTTTGGAAAATATAAATTGGGCACAATGACACCAATGCTAATTCCGTCAGTAGAAGAACTACTAATAAAAAAGAAGCACTTTGCCACATGATCCTACAAACGACATGAATCTCACTGAAGTACGTTGAAACAAGATTTCACAACCATCGGTGCACAGTCTAATCAGAGTCATAATTATTAGCACTACAAAAGAAGTCATATACCTTTGCAAATCCCCTATTTCATTTCATTTCATTCGACATTCCTTGGTAATGTCACTTAACAACGGTTATCACACAAAATTCCAGATAAAATTCTTAAATTCCTTTTGTCAAAAATTCTGACCTCTGTGAATAGACTTTTGCATTACTACTCCTCCTAATGGTCATCATACCATGAGGAATTCTTTCATAGTAGCGAATATTGATCTGTATCATTTACCTTAATATTATTTTTATTGAATAAGACATGACATAACCCTAAAGGTATAACTGATACTATTTTAATAATTATAAAATGATAACTAATTGTGTATACGTTTAAATTACTTATTTTTCAATTATACAATTGTTTTCTAGAACTACATATTAAGAAATTTTATAAAATATACAGGTTTGATTTTGGTAATTAGTATGTTTGTACCAATATTTATAACCACCTGTATGTATACCTTAATAATACAAAGAATATTATAACTACAACATTCTTATAATTACGTAAGTATGTTACAAAGTTTGACATATTTTATAACTTTTAAGGTCACATTAAAATATCATATAAAACAAATAGATTTGACCTATTTATAAAATTCATATAAGAGTATGATATACATATGAATGGTGATCTATTTAAGGATTTCCTTGGGCAAGTAAAAAAAATTCTTGTTAAACCATTGAGGTGAAGAATTTATATTTTTATATATGTATAAAATTATGTTTGAGGTATACTCTCATTTAAATTTATATTTAGTTATTTATTATTGGTAATTAATATTAGTTTTATTATTAGTAATAATAGTAGTAGTGTTAGTATTATTTTAGTAAAATATCAGGGGCAGGTATTGGATAGCCTAGCCTTAGTTAGGCATGGACTGATCACCTATGCTTAAACAAGGCAGCACTAACCAATATCCAACCATGATAATGACTAGTTAAAATATATAAATTAAGTCATCATAATTATTTAGTAAATTTTAATTATATGTAAAAATATTTTTATATATATAAATATATATATATATATATATATATAATTTGTACTGTAAGGAGAAGACATATTTTTATAAAACAAATACAAGAATTAGAGGGGCGAATAAAATTATCTAAATAACTGTCTAAGTATTCATGGACAAGACATTTTATACTTATAAATAATTGTTCATCTTGTTTAATATTACACAACTATTAAATACTTATAGAAGTATTATGTATCAAGATCAATAAAAGAGTTATGCAGATCAGAGACGTAAACCCCTAGAGTTTTTATTAAAAGCTTTCATTTGATTTCACGGTGAATTTGTTCGATCTCCATAATTATTGAACTATTTCAATCATTACGACACCTTGCGATATCGGTATAAACTTATAACTTTGGCTAATCACAATCATTCGAATCATTCAAAATCACATCTGTCTTTCAACTCATCATAAAAAAAAATCGTCTTAATGCAATTATGTATTAAGACAATAATACACTAACTCTATTGTCCTTTCGTGTATCTTTGCAATTCACTCATCTCAACACATTGATTTTCTCATATCATAATTCAATATTTGACAAATCATTTTCATACTTTTATTTCATTTTTGAACCTGTCGATTCTAAGTCTTCCTCAGTTGCCAATCAAAGTAAGCTTTCTTTTGACAAAGAATTTTATTGATTCTAAAAGTCCTTCACATTCATTTTAAATATCTATTGATCATATATCTTTTGGCTTGAACCTAGTCACCTTGGAAATTGTATCATTTCATCTCATTCGTTTGTCATCGATTTCTTGAACTAATTCAGTTGAACCATTGAATCCTACTTATTGTACAACTCGTATTCACAAAATTTGATATTTTAATTCTGAGTCATCTACCTTAATATTGTTTTTATTGACTAAAATATGACATTGTTGGATCTGAGTTTCTTTTTTATTGTATTTTCGTTTGAAATTAAGATGGAAATGAAAGAGTTGTGCAGCGGAATTAAGATGAAAGCAAACTTTACATACAATCAAACGAGAGTAATACTTTAATCAAACATCTTTACACAATGAATCGAAAGATTGAATTTGTTTCAACAACGATTACAATGATTGATGAATGAATGCAAACTCCCCCTCAGCCAGAGCTCAGTAGTTTGTTCGTGCAAAGAAGACGATGTGATCAAAAGTGCTAATAGAACAGTACAAAGTACTGAACTATTTATAGGCACTTGCAAACCACTGAGCATCTTAGCTGACGTCACCATGAAAGTGACATCTAACCTCCTAACAAACTCTAACCTCTGATCTATACAAACACTGATGTACTAACTACTGCTATTACAATTTATTACATAAAAGACACTTAAACAGCTGTTGCATCCTTCCACTGCTGTGAATCCAGCAGTGCTTGTCCGGATCAGCAGTACTTGACTCAAGGTAGTAGATTGAGTCAGCAGAGCTTTGGTCTTCTATCAGTCTTTAACATTTGGCAGTAGATGCAAGGCAGCAGTTGTGGATCAGCACTTGGTAAGATCAGTAGATAGGAGGTCAGCAGATACAAAGCCACTTTCAAGGGGAAAGATTTGCATGAACTAACTGTAATCATCTGCTTATTCTGGATCCACTGCTCTGGTCCAGTTTTGGCTTTAATTATCTGTTCCTCTGATAGGGTTCAATCCCAACAATCTCCCCCTGGAACAGATAATGCCAAAACTCTTCATTATTTGTGGAATGCTTTATTGCCTCATCAACAGCTCCCTTATCTGACCTTTAAATTGTAATTCAAAGTCTAGGGCATCTGTATCTTCATCATCCCTGCTAAGTGGAAGATCAAGGAGATCCTGCAAATCTTCAAGACTCAGGCCAAGAGCTTGTTCCCTTGATATTTTCTCCACTTCTCCACCAGACCTGAGCAAAGTCAATACGCAGGTCTGTTTGTCAGTTTCCCACTTTTGTATTTTTGAGCCTGGTGGGTTTCTTGGGAGATATTTATTTGCAGAAGTATTTGGAGAGGCTGGCCTATTCATGACTGGCTGAGCAGCACTTGCAGATTGTTCCAATTCAAGATCTTCTTTTATCATTACTTCTGTGCCTGCTTTTACAATAGCATCTCCAGCTAATAGATCTTGAATTGTTTCCATGCTAAACTGGTTTTTGCTCCTTCTTTTGTAGATGGCAGCACCAGCTGGAGCAGTGGTTCTTTTGACTTGCAGCTTTGGTGGTCTTTTTGAGACCTCTGCTTTGGAATAGTCAGGCTTTGTGGAACTCTTGGATCTTTCTTTCTAAGTTCCTCTAATTTTTTATAGGTTGCCCTGACTCTATCTTCTCCCCACTTTGTCACAGAGTTCTTTGACCCATAATCAGCTGCAATTAGTTCCTCTTTCATTCTCCTCAACTCTAACATTTTCTCGGCTTCAAATTGTTTGAATTTTTCAGGAGGAGTCTGCTTGACCTTATTTTTGATCATGTCTTGAATCCTGGCTGCTTCTTTTTCAAGCTCAGGAATGGTCCAGTTCTTGTACATGTGTTTCTCCCCCTTGTATTTCTTGTAGGTCATGATGTTTTCAATGTAGTCTTTCCTTAAGGACTCATCTGCCCTTTCTGAAATTTTCTGACATACATTTTTAGCAAAACGCTCCATAGCATTGACCTGTGAGAGTAAAAACTGATAGTTTTGTTGAAATTCTCTATCAGATTTCCCTTTTCTATTTTTGATTGCAATATCCTCTGCTTGTTTGGCCTTAAGTTTCAAGTATTCTTCAATATTGTTAGGCCTGGGATAATTTGCAATTGATGGTAAACTCCTTTTGGCTGGGTCATCTTCATAATAAAAGGATTTGATTTCTTCTCTGACTGCAATGAGTTCCAGAGGAAATGAGACACCAGCAGGAGGTAGTGATTTTACAATTTGAGCTGAAGAGAGAGGTATGGGTTTTGGAATAGTGACAAGTGATAGGGATTTTGAAGATGTTGGTGATGGAGATGTGTCATCATCTTTTAAAATTAGCCTTCTCCTTTTTGGTTTAGGAGAGACTGATGATGTTTTGAATGGAACAGTGGTGGTAGATGTAGTGGCAGTGGATTGTGATTGACTAACAGCTGTTGAAACAACTGGTGTTTCAACCACTGTTGTCATTACAACAGATGTTATAACATCTGCTGTCTTCTGCTGTATGTCAGCAGGTGTTGTTTTTGGTGGTGATGATGGTAGAGCGGTGGATGTTGTGTGTGTTGAAGTGGTGTGTGTTGATGGAACAACTGTTTGGCAAGCAGTAGTTTTTGTAACTCCAGTTGCATCAGCTGTTTTGTATGGTGGTTTTTTAGCAGACTTTGAACGTCTGGTTGGAATGGATTTGGGTTGCCTTACTTTTCTAGTAGGCCTCTTCTTTTCCTCAACAGGATTTTCATGATCCTTTGACCCAGAAGTACCCTGATCTGGATGATCCATTCTGTCCACCCTGGCTTTCCTTTTGGCCTCTCTATCCCTTTTTACACTTGCAACTGCTTCTGCTAGTGCATTTGTTGTCACATCAATTTTCTTGTTGCCATCTGGCAAAGGGATCTTTTTGGTCATGTTTGAATTCTCTGGTTCAAGATAGAGACCATCCTCTATACCCTTCTTTTTCCACTCCTTAATTTTCTCCCCCTTTTTGGCATTATCTTCTAGGAGTTGATAAATGTAGCGTACTTTTGGAGGAGCAGTGCCAGTGGTGTGCAAGATCTGAGTTTTGAGAGCCTTTAAATCAGCCTGAGTGTTCTTGAACCTTGACTCCATTGCATTTCTCAGCTGTTGTACATGTTTTTCATGTTGCTGATCTGCTAATTGTGCTTGTTTTTGGAGAAAAGATTGAAATAGATTCCAGAGCTCATTTGTAGCAGGTGCCCTTTGTGGAGCAGGTGCTTGAGGTGGAATAACAGTTGATTGTACCTTCTGAACTTGTAACACCTGTTGTAGCATATCTTTGAGTTCTGCAACAGAGTTATCAAGCTTTGCAATACTATCCGTCAATTTCTGGTACTTTAAACCATCACCCAAGTTAATGAGATTATCTGATTTCCCACTAGTAGTGGTTTTATCAGTGGTAGATGTAGGGAGTATACTCCAAACATTAACCACTGATGCCCTTTTTTCTTGGTACTAGGGTCTTCTTCCTTCAACACTTGACAACCTTTTGATGTTGCCAGTAGGATAAATAAATCCACTGGTGGTTGGCAGAGGTGCTATAAAAGGAATTGCCTCCAAGGAAGTCTTATTAATGTAACCATTGTCCAACTGTAAACCTGTAGGTTCAACAGTTGTAGTGGCTGCTTCACTTGGATTACCACCAAGAGTTACTTGTAACTCATGGGGTGTAACCTCCTCAGGTTGTGTTGGTGGGTTAGCAAAGATTGATACATCAGACCCAGTCAGTTGTTGAGGTATATTCTCATTATCAGGTAATTGAGAAGGACTGGTTAATGCCTGGTTCAAATCAATTGCATCCAACAGTGGTTTTATTGGTGAGGGAATTGTGGATGTAATGTTTGGTGTAGAAATAGGATGTGTCCCGGGCATTGGACTGTGGATGATAGAAACGAGTGTTTCCAGAGCATCATGATGTGGAGACCCTATTTGTACAACCTGTTCTTTTTGTGAAGAAGCAGGAGGAGTTTTGGTTTTGGGTTGAGATATTTGTACCAACTGCTGTGAGGAAGTAGCAGCAGTGGTTTCTTGTGACTTTTGTGTTGTTACTGGCAGAAGCTCTGGTATCTCATCCTCCAGAGATGCCTTTTTGATGGTTTTGGGGGGTTTTTGTGTTTTTCTTTTTGTTGGCTTTTTGGTGATTTTAGGTGTGGGTTTCAAAACAGTTGTGCTGCTGCTTTGATCACCTTGAGCAGTAGGCTCAGCAGCAGATACCTGAGGAGCAGTTGTAACTGCTAAAATCTGCTCAGGCACCTCTGCTTGTGTTTTGCAAGGTGCTAACATTCTTGAAAAAGTTTCAGTTGTTAAACTGTTTATTTGAGTAGAATCACCTTGGTTTATTACAGCTAAATCATCCTTACTGAATTTCTTTGAAAAATAGTAACTTAAAAACCTTGGAAACAGTAAGAATGATTTTGTTTCATCATTATTAACCAAATCTTTGAAAATTTCCCGAGAATAGTTAAAATTTTCTCCTTGAAGAATTGCATATCCCAGATTTTGAATCTTTAAAGGGATTTCATTGAAAGAAGTGGTTTTGTTTGAAACACATATTAGGAGGGTATGAAATAAAAATCTGGTTGCAGAAGGAAAATAACCTTTTTCTAAGGTAATTTTCTTCATCATTGTGGCTTCATACCCTCTCTCAATGAAGTCAATTTGTAACTCGTTTTTAGTGAAAGAGATTTTACCTTCCTGATCACCGAGTTGAAAGACCTCTGAAATGGATTGTGGCGTGATTTGGACAACTTTACCCTTTATCGAAGAGTTTATGGTGGTTGCAGTGTCTCCTTGTTTTTCAAGGGTTGCATTTTTCCAGAACTCCCTTTGGGTTGCCAAATAGATTGGTGCGTCGGCAGTGAACAAAGTTTTGTACTTTGATTTTGCCATGAGATCAATGATGGAATCGAAAACTTTGGTGGTTCCTGGTTTTGTGAGAAGACCCAGGAGATTGTGAGATGGTTTATGTGGAATTTCAATGGAGATTGCCTTTTGAGAGGCTGTTTTCGATGATGATTTGGATGAGGGTTTTGAAGATTTCTTTGATTTTGTCATTTTGAGGATGATTGATCGAAGAAATTTGTGAAGAAATGAGATGAAAAAACTGCTTTGAGAAGATAATTTTTAAGAATTCAATTCGACAGTAAAACCCTGTTTTGGTGGTGAGTGGGGGATTTTATAGGGAAGAAAGTGAATGCTGAGGTGGCAGCCGTTACAAAAGGTCTGACCAATATGTACTGCCCACGTGACAACCCCTGTTGAAAGTGAAGGACAGTACTTGTGTGATAGGAACAGATGAAGGCAGTGGTATGAAAACAGTGGATGATTTTCACTATCAGTGGATAGCATATCAGTGGATAAGACACTGCTTTTGAACAACAGAGTTTATCAAAGTAATGAGAGAGCAGGGGTTGACTTTCAGCAGTGGACAGACTTTTGAAGGAAGCAGACTTTTGAACAATCAGTGGTTAATGGCAGACTTTTAAGGATTTTAATGAAAAATTTTCATTTTTAGCTATTTTTAAGGATGGAGTTTTGATTTTCTGAAAACATTTTGTTGCTTTTATTCATAGAAAAAACAAGATGTTGCTTGTTATTCCATGTTCAGCATCCCAATCCTAGAGACCAAACTTTCAAAAGTGGCTGTATCAAGTGCTTTTGTGAGCACATCAGCTAGCTGGTCTTTAGTTGGGACATGATGCAGAGAAATCAAACCTTTTTCATACAATCCCTCACAAAGTGATGTCTGATGTCGATGTGTTTGGTGGTTGAGTGGGAAACTGGATTTTTGATGATATTTTCTGCTGCCTGACTGTCCAACATGAGTGGTGTCTTTAAGGCAGTGATACCAAAATCCAGCAACTGATTTTGAAGCCATAGGAGTTGGGCTGTACAGCTTGCAGCAGCAATGTATTCAGCTTCAGCAGTGGATGTTGAAACAGCTGCTTGCTTTTTGCTTTGCCATGAAACTAAGCAATCACCTAGAAACTGGCACCCTCCTGATGTGGACTTCCTTGTGGTGTGACATCCAGCAAAGTCACTGTCTGAGAAACCTGAAAGCTTGATGTTCCCATTAGCTGGATACCAGATACCAAGTGTGGGAGCACCTTTTATGTATCTGAAGATCCTTTTTACAGCAATGAGATTTGATTTTCTGGGAGCTGATTGACTTCTTGCACAGAAACATGTTGCAAACATAATGTCTGGTCTAGATGCAGTTAGGTACAATAAAGACCCAATCATGCTTCTATAAAGTGTTTGGTCAATCAGCTCATCCTTTTCATCAGACATGACCAGCTTATTTGTTGCCATGGGTGTGCTGCATGGTTTACAATCATTCATATCAAATTTGGTTAAAAGTTCTTTAGCATATTTGCTTTGATGAATGAAAGTTCCATTTTGCAATTGCTGTACTTGGAGACCAAGAAAGCATTGCAGCTCACCCATAGCACTCATTTCAAACTCAGCTGTCATGAGTTCTCTAAACTCTTCACACATTGAGTTACATGTGCTTCCAAAAATAATGTCATCCACATAAATCTGGACAATCATTAAATCCTTCCCTCTCCATTTTAAAAACAATGTCTTATCAATGGTACCTCTTTTGAAACCATTTGAGAGTAGGAAGTTGGAAAGAGTTTCATACCAGGCCCTTGGTGCTTGTTTCAAGCCATACAAGGCTTTGTTTAGCCTGTAGACATGATCTGGATAAAATGGATCCTCAAAACCTGGAGGTTGACAAACATACACCTCTTCTTGAATTGTACCATAGAGGAAAGCACTTTTGATATCCATTTGAAACACCTTCATGTTGTGGTTGACAGCAAAGGCCAGGAACAGTCTAATGGCTTCCAATCTTGCAACAGGGGCAAATGTTTCATCATAATCAATCCCCTCTTCCTGTCTGTAACCTTGAACCACAAGCCTGGCTTTATTCTTGACAACAATACCCCTTTCATCAGTTTTGTTCTTGAAGACCCACTTTGTGCCAATGGGACTAACCTCTTCTGGCAGTGGTACAAGCTCCCATACTTGTTGTCTTTTAAACTGTTGGAGCTCCTCTTGCATGGCTTCTACCCAGCTGTTGTCTTTCTGTGCCTCTTGGTACTTGACTGGCTGATGGAGTGATAGAAAACCAGCAAAAAGACAAATGTTTTGGGTTTGACTTCTTGTGAGCACCCCTTCATTTATGTTGCCAATGATTTGATCAGGTGGATGAGATCTCAAGAAGATTAAATCTACTTGGTATGGTATGATGGCATTGGTTGGTGAAGGCTGCAAATGTGTATCATCTGAACTAACCACTGCTGGGGACTTTGATGATCCAGCAGTGGCTTCAAAAGGTGGTGGTATAGGAGGTAATGAAGTGGACAACTGTTGACTTTTATCCACTGTTTGAGGACTTTTGTCAGCAGTGTTTGTGGATGTGGAAGCAGTGGTTGATGGGCTACTTTGGTCAACAACTGTTGAGGTAGCAGTGGTTGAGCTTTGACAACTGTTTTGAACAGCTGGTGCTTTTCCCTTTGTGGCAGACCTTTGAGGAATGATGATTTCATACCCATAGTCTGGTGTTGTATCCTCTGATGGACCTGCACTGTTAGTCTTGACAGCAGTATTTTCAAAAGTGAATTTTTCAAGATCAAACAGATCTGCAGGGTTTGCTGGGATTTTCATTGATGAAAGTTCATTGAACTTTACATTCAAGGTCTCCTCCACTGCCTTGGTCCGTGTATTGAACACTTTGTAGGCCTTGGCAGTGGTTGAGTATCCCAGATGATAACCACAATCAACTTTGGCTGCAAATTTTGAAATGGAATCTTTTAAGTTCAAAATAAAGCATGGGCAGCCAAACACTTTGAAGTATGAGATCAGTGGTTTAATTTTATACAGAATTTCATAGGCAGTCTTTTTGTGCCTGAGGTTTATTAAAACTCTGTTCTGAACATAGCAAGCAGTGTTTACTGCCTCTGCCCAGAAAGTTAATGGCAAACCTGAATCTGCAAGCATGGTTCTGGCAGCCTCAATCAGAGTTCTGTTCTTCCTTTCCACTACCCCATTCTGCTCTGGTGTTCTTGGGATGCTGTACTACCTTACAATCCCTTTCTTCACACAGAAGGCATCCAACTCCCTATTTTTGAATTCTGTGCCATTGTCACTCCTGAAGCTTTTCACTGGAAGGTCAAATTGCTTTTCAACCTGTATTACAAAGTCTTGCAAAATGCCTGCAGTTTCCTCTTTTGAGTGCAAAAAGAAAGTCCATGTGAACCTAGAAAAGTCATCAACAATAACCAAACAATATCTTTTCTTTTTGAGGCTCATGACTTGAACTGGGCCAAACAAATCCATGTGTAGCATTTGTAAACACTGGGTTGTTTTGGACTCTTCAATGGACTTGTAAGAACTTTTATGCTGTTTTCCTTTTAAACAGGAAATGCAATGTTCAGGACATGAAAACAATTTTTGTGGTAGGCCTCTCACCAAACCATTTTTTGAAATTTCTGTGATTGTCTTTAGATTTGTGTGTCCCAGCCTTCTGTGCCAAAGTTCTGTCTCTTTGTTAAAGGCAGCTGAGAACAGACAGGCATCAGCTCTGGGACACTCTTTTGACATGTCAACAACATAAACATTGCCACTTCTTTGAGCAACAAGTTTAGTTTGACCAGTTTTGATTATTGCTTCAATCTTTTTGACCATTTCTGGTCCAACAATCCTACAACAATCTTTTGTGAAGAATGACCCAAAACCCTTGTCACTCATTTGGGACACACTCAGAAGGTTGAATTTTAGATTGTCTATTAGATTGACATTTTCAAATTTTACTTTTCCAGACTCCACTGTACCAGACCCCAGAACTTTTCCTTTACTATTATTCCCAAAGGATATATCACCCCCTCCATGGATTTTAAAGTCTTTGAGGAGGGCTTTACATCCTGTCATGTGCCTGGAGCCTCCACTATCTACATACCAAAGACTATCAAAGCATGCAGAAGCTCCCTGCACATGAAGTAAAAGGATTAGTTCATTAAGGTCTCCAAAGCCAACAGGGCTTTGGATGGGGTCTCAACAGTGTCTGGGATGGATGCAGAATGATGGACAGTGGTTAGGTCAGGAGTTTGAACTGTTTTAGGACAGTGCTTCTCTAACCACTGTTGTGGGTCCTGACCAATCATCTGCTGGTAACCAAAAGGATGCTTGTTCACTTTGGGTTTAGAAGGCCTTTTGTAGGCCTCATAAACGTGAGGAATCCTTTGGTAAGACTGTTTTTCTCTGCCTTTTCTGAACTGATTGGCAGGGGGTGCATCAGTAACCTGAACATCTCTTTTGACAGATGTTTGGTTCAGCTGTTTTGTAACAGCTGTTTGAACTGGCACAAACAGTGGTTGTTTCTTGGTGAATTTGACAGATGTTGATGATGATGATGGACTCAAGGATGTTTTAGCAATGTACTCATTCTTTTTCACATCAAAGTTTTTGAGATACACACATGCTTGAGTTTTGTGGTTTGTTTTACCATAGACAATGCAACCTTCAGCTGAAACAATGACACTTGTTCTGTTTAAATCATACGCTTTTAAGTGGAAACAATCTTTTGTAAGATGATTCCTTTTCTCACAGAATTCACAAAACAAGTTATCAATTTTTTCTTTCTTCTTTCTCTTTTCAGACTCCTTTGCAGCAGAGGTTTTAACCACTGCTGGGATGTCTTTGAGAGGTATGACTTTAGCTTTTGGAGCCTTGACACCATCAATTGATGTAAAGTCCATTGGCTTGAAATTTTCAAGAATGTCACACTCATCAGACCATTTTGGTTTAAGCTGGTATTCTTCAAGCTCCTCAAAAGTAGAGGATTCCATTGGTCTGTCAAGTGTGATTTTGTTACCAAGTTTGTCAGTGATTTTCACTTCTTGGCCATTCTTGTTTGTGGGGATGAACTCAGTGGTTACATCAGTGGTTTGAACAGATTTTTCAAAAGCAGTGTTTTCATCATCATGTTTTCTATAGCCAACCCCAAACTTCACATTGCTTTTTCTCTGTTTTTCAAGCATAACCTCATATCCTTTGCAGGATTCCACCCATCTTTCACAAGTAATCTGGGCGGACTCCAACTCCTTTTTGCAAACTTGGTATTTTTCTACCATAGTTTGAAGTTGGGTTTTGGTTATACTCTGCTCTTCTTTTAGACAGCTGTTCTCTTTTTCTTTTTCAGTCAATTTGTTTTTAAGTTCTTTTAAAGACCTTTCAAATTTGACCTCATCAGACAAGATTTTATCCCGAAGGTTTTCATTCACCTCTTTAATGTTAGCAAAAGCAATTATGCAATTGTCAGAACACAGTTTTTCAAGAACTTGAGGAGATACCTTGGCAGCTGCCATCATTGCACAATCACATTGATGATCTTTTTCATCATCAGCTTTCACCTTCTTTTCACCAGCCTTTTCTTCTTTCTCTTCTTCTTTGTCCTCTACGGACCATGGATCTGTCATTGGTTCAATCAGGGTACCTGAACTTTCTCCCAACAGTAATTCACCAGCCACAGCAGTAACCACTGCTTCAGTCACCTCTTCCACTGTTTCAAAGCACTGTTGTTCCTCCTCAGTTTCAACCCCCTCCTGTATTGACTCTAATGCCATCAAACAAAACTCATCATGTGAAGAATCATTAGAAGCATAGAGTGCAAAATTTTCATCATTAAGGTCTTCAGGAATACTGCTCCAGTCAACAAACCCTTGAGTGAAAAAACTTTGTTGATCTGGTTGTGCTGCTGCTGGAGCAGTGGTTTGAGGTGCAACAGGTTGCACTTGTACCTGTGGAGCAGGGGTTTGAACATATTGGATTTGTGGAACAGTAGTTTGGACATAATGTACTGGCACAGGGGCAGCAGCATAGTGAGCAGTGTTCACTTGAGCTGCTGGGGCATATTGGGCATAGTGCACAGTGTTTTGGTTTTGAGCTCTAGGATTTGAGCTAGGATGAGTAATTATGGGACCAGTAGTTTGATTCCTACATTCCCTAGCGAAATGTCCCAACCTATTACACTTGTAGCACTTGATTTTCGATTTATCCAACCCAACCCTTAGATTCCCATGCAAACCTGGGAATTTTCGATTTATCCAACCCAACCCTTAGATTCCCAGTTGGTGCAGGATGTCCATTTCCTCTAAATCAGTGGGATCAAAATGTTGCAAATCATTTAGTTCAAAACTTAAATTGTCTGACATCTGGTTTTCATTTGCAGTGAATGCATAACTAGTAGAGTGAGGATCAGGGTTGTTAAAATTTGCACCAGCAGTTATGTCAATGAAGTGATCATAACCCTGATCCTTACCACTGCTCCCAGATTCTTCTTGACCCAGAAGAGCAGTATTACCGAAAGTGTAGTCATCGGTAACTTTTCCTGACTCTTGTAACCTCCTTTTCTGGTTCAACTCCCTTTCGTAGGTCAGGAGTCGACCGTGGAGTTGGGTCAAGGTCAGATCCTTGAATTCAGGTGAGTTTCGGGTGACAAAAGCTATGGTGTCCCATTTTTCTGGCAGTGACCTAAGGAACCTGCTATTTTGAGTTGAGTTTGTAAAAGTGGTGTTAAGAAGCCTCAGTTCACTGATGAGACAACTGAAACGCTCAAATTGTTGCGTTAGTGATTCACCTTTAACGTAGCAAAATGTTTCATACTGTTGGTTCAGGATTTCCCTATTGTTTTCTATGACTTCCTCAGTTCCCCCAAACTGTTCCTTAAGTGCGTCCCATAACTCTTTGGCACTGTTACAATGTAACAGTCCAGCATATATCTCATTGGGCAGCGCAGATGCTACGATGCTAAACGCTTTAGCATCTAGTTCGATCTTTTGAAAGTCGGTTTCGGTATAATTTTCAACTGGTTTTGGAACGAACTTTTTAGCATCTTCAGCACTTGGCACTGAAGGAACATGGGGACCATAAATGACAGATTTCCAACAACCTGTGCTTTGTTGAGCGAGGATGTGACCCATCCTCCTCTGCCAGATGTTGTACTCATTTCTTTTTAGCATAGGTGGTTTAAAAAGCGAGCCGATGTTGTTTTTATCATCCTGAGATTGTGACGTCATTCTTGTTGTTTTACAGACACTGAGAAATCAACTTTAATGGTGATTAATCCTTGCACTGTTTTTCAACGGACGAACAAACGATCAGTATCAACTGTTATGAGCTGAACTATTTACGTCAAAATGATTGTTAAATCAAATTTGACTGTCCAAGCTCTGATACCAATTGTTGGATCTGAGTTTATTTTTTATTGTATTTTCGTTTGAAATTAAGATGGAAATGAAAGAGTTGTGCAGCGGAATTAAGATGAAAGCAAACTTTGCATACAATCAAACGAGAGTAATACTTTAATCAAACATCTTTACACAATGAATCGAAAGATTGAATTTGTTTCAACAACGATTACAATGATTGATGAATGAATGCAAACTCCCCCTCAGCCAGAGCTCAGTAGTTTGTTCGTGCAAAGAAGACGATGTGATCAAAAGAGCTAATAGAACAGTACAAAGTACTGAACTATTTATAGGCACTTGCAAACCACTGAGCATCTTAGCTGACGTCACCATGAAAGTGACATCTAACCTCCTAACAAACTCTAACCTCTGATCTATACAAACACTGATGTACTAACTACTGCTATTACAATTTATTACATAAAAGACACTTAAATAGCTGCTGCATCCTTCCACTGCTGTGAATCCAGCAGTGCTTGTCCGGATCAGCAGTACTTGACTCAAGGTAGTAGATTGAGTCAGCAAAGCTTTGGTCTTCTATCAGTCTTTAACATTTGGCAGTAGATGCAAGGCAGCAGTTGTGGATCAGCACTTGGTAAGATCAGTAGATAGGAGGTCAGCAGATACAAAGCCACTTTCAAGGGGAGAGATTTGCATGAACTAACTGTAATCATCTGCTTATTCTGGATCCACTGCTCTGATCCAGTTTTGGCTTTAATTATCTGTTCCTCTGATAGGGTTCAATCCCAACAGACATAAGTCTAAAAAGAAATATCGTAACCCAAATCTCGAGGACGAGATTTAAAACAAGGTGGGAAGGATGTAACATTCCTATTTTACCATAGGTTTGGTTAAATTTATTAACCACTAGTAACTAGTAACTAGTTTATTTTTAAATATAATTATTCGACCCAAATAGTTTTAAAAACTATTTTTGGTTGAAATATTATATTAATTAATTAGCCTGTATATGGGTGACCTTTCTATTAAAATAAAAGTCTATAAAAAACTTATAATATTAGACAAGTAGATTACGGGTAAGTTGACTGTAAGAAATATGAAGTACCTGAACGGGCTCAGGAACCATTTAATAATTAAACTATAAAAATACATTATATTTGAACCTACTCTGTTTTTAATGAAACTTGGTTCAAAATGTAGACAAAAATATTCTCGTTCTGATGATATATTTATTATTTTATAAAACGTTATATTTTAAAAGTTATACACGCCAAATAAGTGAAGCAGTTAAATTAATTATAATATATAAAATAATATAATAATAAATTACAAACTAACCTATGAAGTGAAAATACACGTCCATGTGTATATATTAGAATATGCATGCATAATACGTGTAACTATAGAAATCTAAAACATTAAATTGAGATGGAGGGTACGTGGCTGCCAACCTTAGTCCCCAAGACAAACATTTACTATAAATAGAAGCATAAGTTCATCATTCTAATTTGCTTAGCTTCTGTCTTCTCTCTCGCACTCAACTGTATTTTCGAATAAATCTATATTCTTCATCGGTAATAATAATAAATCCATGCCCGTTCTAAGTATTTTAACTCCAGATCACTGCTACCCTTTCCGATTGATCTGAGCTCCATAACGCATGTCAAGGCTCTGCCTGACTAAGTTCATTGGGGTTCTGTCTCGGGACATAGGGACAAGGTTGAATTAGGGGTATTATACTTAACACGAGTGCATTATATATTTTTTTTAGCTCAGAAGTTATACCCAAAATTCTACCAGGAGTTTTTCTAGTTAAACCCTAAAGTTACAAAGTGGGTCTATTTTCTTTTCTCACCGTTTTATTCCCTTTTTGTCCCAAACCATAACAACTCTCACCAAAACTATTATTTATTATTATATTTTGTTCACTGGGAAACCTTAGTTAAGACCCCTAAGTAATCCTACATAAACCCTAAAATTTTCAGAACAATCAGAATCAGGATTAGGGCCCCTAAAACTCAGAGGGGGATATTCCCTATTGATGATTATCCACATATCTTGCTGTCTAAATCGAATTTTCTAGTTCCGTCGACTCAGCTAGGCTAGAAACACACATGGCAACCCTATGCTAAAAGGGTCCCCGTCGCGTGGCGCGACAGGGTGTCGCGTGGCGCGACCGCGCCATTTTCTAGATATAAATAGAAGGGTGTGGGACTTGATTTCCTACGTTGGTTCGACGTTAAAACTCAATTCGTGCACCAAGATATCTTCTGTTTATTATAAACACACACAATCACGAAACGCTGCCACAATAACACGGTAATAACTCGATCGCTGCTACGATTCAATGTCCGATCGATTTAAACTATCCAATGAATGTTTAAGTGCTATCCTTTGTCATTAGTCGTGATTCCGACAGGATGTTTGAGTACCACCCGAACTCGGGGAATACTCTGTCATTCATTGTGAATCCAATGGATGTTTAAGTGATTGCACTTTGTCATTTGTTGTGAGGGTTTTAATCTCTTGAGTTATCGTAAATGCTGTATTTGTTACTTACCGAGTTCGTGTGCACTAGGTTACAAGACTAATCAATAGGCTAAGCTCTGCCTGTATAAATCTGCAATATCAAGGCTAACCAGTAGACTAAACTCTGCCCGTATAAATCTGCATGCTTATAATGTGAGTCATTCTCTTTTTATCAAATTTGATTTCAAAATCATGTTTACTTTCAAAGTTATAATTACGGGGATTAAGTCTTTGTAGTCACCAAATTACAGCCGGTATGTGGGGTTTTGTATACATTACTTGATAAACTTCACCATTGGACAACGAGTTAGCCAAGGGGTGATATGACCATAGTCACAGACACCATTAGACTCTGAGGTTACCGATGGATGTTCGAGTGACAAATACTGTGGGTAGTTGGTTGATATATGGAAACATTGTAATCGCTCTTAATACTGTAAATTATAACAAACGTGTCATTTTAGTAAAAAGAATGATTCACCAGTATTTCCTGCTGACAAAACCTTTTTAAAACGCGTTTCAGGTAATTACAGTAGATTGGAGTAAGAGATGGATACGGCACTGAAAGGCTTCAAGAAGTGACTTATTTTATTAATTAAATCAAATTAAGAAATATTATGTAATTGGGTTTATTCCTTATTAAAGCTACCTTTGTAAAACATGGGTTTATCACATATATTTAATAAATAAAATCCGGTGTTTTCTAAACTCTGATATTTTTACTAACTCACGGTCCTGATGAAATTTCCGCTGCAATATTTTTCAAAATAATCACCGGTACCACTTGGCTGTTCGCGGCTCCCGATTCCGTCCAGGGTGGGTCGGGGGTCGTGACAAATGCGCAACGAGAGATCCGTCTGAACAATCATTTCTAAAGCCCTAACCCATATGGGCTTGATCCTTTCTTTCCGACTTAAGTCATCGGCGACTACATTCACCTTTCCCGGGTGATACTTGATCTCACAATCGTAGTCGTTCAACAATTCAACCCAGCGTCTTTGTCTCACGTTAACTTCTTTTTGATCGAAGGTATGTTGCAGACTCCTGTGATCAGTGAAGATTGTACACCGCGTGCCATATAAGTAATGTCGCCAGATTTTCAAAACAAACGCCACTGCGCCCAGTTCTAAATCATGAGTGGTGTAGTTTTTCTCATGGACCTTCAACTGGCGAGATGCATATGCTATGACCTTATGTCGCTGCATCAGCACGCAGCCTAAACCTTGACGCGAGGCGTCGCAATATACCACGAAGTCGTCCGTGCGTTTGGGCAGAGATAGAATCGGTGCGTCACAAAGTTTGTTCTTCAACAACTGAAATGCTTCTTCTTGTTTGTCTTCCCAATCAAACTTCTTATCCTTTTGCGTGAGAGCAGTCAGGGGTTGAGCGATTTTTGAGAAATCCTCAATAAATCTGCGGTAATACCCAGCCAGACCTAGAAACTGTCGAATCTCGGTTGGCGTCTTTGGGGTCTCCCAATTCTTGATCGCTTCAATCTTTTTGGGATCCACGTGAATTCCATTCCCATTAACCACATGACCAAGAAACTGGACTTCCCGTAACCAGAACTCGCACTTTGAAAACTTCGTGTATAACTTCTCCTTCCTAAGCAACTCTAAGATAGCTCTTAGATGATGCACATGTTCTTCTTTCGTTTTCGAGTAGATCAAGATGTCGTCTATGAACACGATCACAAACTTATCAAGGTATGGTTTGCAGACTCTGTTCATTAAATCCATGAACACGGCTGGCACGTTCGTCAACCCGAACGGCATAACCAGGAACTCATAATGCCCATAGCGAGTCCTAAAGGCCGTATTCGGGATACTTTCCTCTTGTATCCTTAACTGATGATATCCTGATCGAAGGTCGATCTTTGAGTAGAAACTTGAACCTTGTAACTGATCGAACAGGTCATCGATCCTTGGCAAAGGATATCTGTTCTTAATTGTCAACTTGTTCAGCCCCCGGTAGTCGATACACATGCGAAAACTACCATCTTTCTTCTTGACAAAAAAAACTGGAGCTCCCCAAGGCGAGAAGCTTGGTCGGATAAATCCCTTGTCTAACAGCTCCTGGAGTTGCATTGACAACTCCTGCATTTCCGAAGGCGCAAGTCTATAAGGTGCCTTAGCCACAGGCGCGGCGCCTGGAACTAAGTCAATGTGAAACTCGACTTGCCTATGTGGCGGCAATCCTGGCAAGTCTTCTGGAAAGACTTCAGGATACTCCTTAACGACTGGAATATCTTCTAGTTTCGGCTCAACGGCTTCCTTATCTATGATGTGTGCCAAGAAGGCAACACATCCCTTCTTCAAGCATTTACTAGCTTTTAGACAGCTAATGATCCTTAAAGGCGTATCTCGCTTCTCTCCGTGAACTATAATCGTTTCTCCATCCATCATCGGGATACGAATGGTCTTCTCGTGACATATAATTTTGGCTCTGTTGCTTGACAACCAATCCATCCCTACTACCACGTCAAAGCTTCCCAACTCGACTGGAAGTAGATCTAGTGTAAACTCGTGCTTTCCCAATTCAATCATGCATCCCTTGATGACTTCATTTGTTTCCACTAGTTTTCCGTTAGCCAGTTCAATTGAGTATGGAATATCTAACTTACTAGCAGTTAATCCAAGTATTTTCTTAAATTCTAGTGATATGAAACTATAATCGGCACCAGTATCGAAAAGCACAGATGCAAAGCGTTGGTTAACAGGGAACGTACCAGTGACAACATTCGGGTCCTGGCGTGCTTCCCTGGCTCCAATATTGAATACCCTTCCACGGGCTTGATTGAGTTTTGGGCATTCACGTTTGAAATGCCCGATGTCTCCGTAGTTAAAACAGCCAGGTCCTTGGCCGTCACCATTCCCATTACCTTGGTTGTTGTTGCGGTTCCCACCTTGATTACCACTATTCCCAGAATTATCCCTATTACCATTCCTGCCATTGCGGTTTCCATTTCCGTTTCCTCCTCGATTGTTGTTCCCATTACCAAATCCTCATTGGCCACCCCGGCCAGTACCAACCCAGCAAGTATCTTTCAAGTGACCAATTTTCCCACAAGATTCACATTTTCTATTTCTGCACTGGCCAGCATGATGATACTAGCATAATTCACACTTGGGCAGAGTGCCCATGTATCCTTTTCCTTTTGCTCTGGCTGGTGTGCTAGTGTCACCCTTCTTGTTCAAACTGCTGGTACCCTGCTTAAAGTTGGAGAACTTTCGTTTGTTTTCTCCAGAGGGCTCCACATGAGTTTCCTTCTTTTTCTGATCAGTATTGGAAAACTTGTTTAGCCTGATGGCTTCCTCAGTCAGAGATATGCTCAGATCGATGGCTTCAGTAATGGTTGTCGGTTTTGACGATGTAACCATGCTCATAATCTGAGGCGCTAACCCCCAGATGAAACGCTCCACGCGTTTAAATTCGGGCATGACCATGTACGACACCACATGGGACAGATCGTGAAACCTCTGAACATATTTGGCGATTTTTGGGCCATCCATCTTTAGGTTCCAGAATTCCATTTCTAGCTTTTGTATTTCAGCCCGCAAACAGTATTTCTTCCTCATGAGCTCTTTCAGCTCAGCCCACGTTAGTGCATATGCCGCCGCCTCTCCCAATGTTTGTACTTGCAGATTCCACCACGATAGGGCACCATCAAGAAAAAGCCCTGAGATGTATATAACTTGTTGATCGGGAGCACACTTGCTCATCCTTAAAATAGAATATGTCTTTTCTGCCCATCTGACAAATGCAACAGCACCTCTAGTGCCATCAAAGTTTAAGGGCTTACAGTCGAGAAATTGTTTGTAGGTGCAGCCTGTCCAAGCAATGTTATTCATAGAAAACATTAGCATTTGCACATGAAATGTCTAGATGTAGTGTAGTGTGTCTTGAGTGACTTAAACATTACCATGTGGTGGGTTGTTGTTTCTTGAGGTACCTCCGCTGGTCTCAGCGCGGGAGGCCTCGTAATCAGCTATGGCCTTTGAAATTTGTTCCTGTAACTCCGCCTCTGTGGTGGGTAAACGTACAGCTCTTCGTGGAGGCATCTTCTAGAAGAAGATCATATTGATCAGGTCATAGTAAGTATAGTATGTAAGTAATACGCATACGTAATAACATCCATCAACATAATAACACATAACATCCCATGTTATAATAAACAATAAATCAACAATGCATGTAATGAGAATACTGCGATTGAGCTATTATATAATCAAGAGCACAATACAATGTTTACAAGTTTTCCAAATGTATCGTACATCCCAAAAGAGACTAAGGGTCGCAATGCCCTTGTCTGAACTATCTAGTCAAATACAACAACCAAAATCAAATATCCAAAGTCATGATGTCAAAATGTGGTCTTCAAAATGCTGTATAGTCTGGCTCAATTGCTATCTTCTCACCAAAAGTAACGCTACCTGCAACAGACCAAAAATGTAGTTATGCTGATGGCGGAGGAGGAGGTGGAGGAAAAGAGAAGAGCAAACGGCGCATAAGCACCCAATCCTCCTCCAAAGCTTGGACAACTCGCAGCAGATACGCAATCTGCTGCTCAGGAGTAAGAAAACGAACGTCAGAATCAGGAGGTAACGGGAGGGGAGCATTTGGTGCGGCAAAAGGAGTCTGACAGTGACATGGGGGAGGACGTGGAGTCCTCTCTAACTCCTGAACGCGACGACTCAGTGCGTCCTACTGTAGCTGTAGAGCGATGAGTATATCCTCCGTGGAATATCCGACATGAAATGGGTGATAAGGGTCGGATAAAGGCATAACATTGGGCGAAGCCCACAGAAACGGCTCGCCCGAAGGTGCAAAGGATGGTGTAGTGTGAGAGAACTGAGACGTGACAGGTATAGCAGACGACATGGATGGAACAAAAACTGGATGAGGAATCTGCGGCATAAACTAGCCATCTCCTGACATAAAAGGTACGTAGCCAAAGGGCTGTCTCGACGATCCCTCCCCAGGTCACGGTGGAGGAATGTCCTGGAGGAATGTGATGGGAAGGTCAGTGCGATGGGTATCAGATGTGTGTGGGTGGAATAATGGAATATCAAGTGGTGCAGAAACATGTGCGGTAGGGGGAGTGACTGGTAACACAAACGGAGGGTAGTCATCATCATCCTCGATCCACCCATTACGGGTGTCAGCATAACGAGGATCGATGTGAGTAGCAAAAGGTGCATGGTCAGCATACACCGAGGCCGAATCAGGAAATAATGGTGCGATGTTTGGTATCTCGGCAAAGACAGAGTCAGGCAGAGGTGCCACGACTGGAACCTCAACGACTGGTGGTGGAATGGCAGGAGCATCAATAACTGGTGGTACAATAACAGGAGCATCAGCATGAATAGGGTCTAGAGCAAGGACAGGCTCTGGTACTATGTTGGGCTCTGGATCGACAGGAGCAGGCTGATGATCAGCAGGCATGACAAGAAACTGATCATCAGGAAGAACAGGAGCCTCAGCGGGCTGCTCCTCGAGGATCAACTCGTCCTCCTGGTCTAGATCATGATCGAATGGGAAAATGGGGTCAAGCTCGTCCTCCAACTCTATATCCTCATCATCATCAATACCAGGGATGAAACCGAATCCCAGCGGTGGGACAGGTGCCTCGGACATGTCCGTATCGGAGTCGGTGTCGGTGGGGTATCGCTGTAACCCCAGCGCGTGGAGAGTAGAGGAAGCTACCGACTCAAAAGAATCTGGGACAGACGAATCAGAATGAACCTCCATATCAGGAATCTCAACCAACGGAAGGGCGACATCATCCGCAATCGGGGCCCCGCCCTCATAGTCGTCCTTAGGGGGACCCTCGAAAAGATCGACGTCGTCATCTGACACAACATCGAGTGGCAAATCCTCAACGGGAAATGCAGCAAGTGGAATAGGAGCAGGGATCTCCGCAAGAGGTAGATCCCCGACTGGAATGCCATCAGCTAGCTGTACGTCGTCACCGAAATCTGGCAGCGCGAAAGGCTGAAAATCATCGTCGTCTGTACTGTCCGTATCAGATGTGTAGACCTCCGGGTTTGAGTGCATCGGGTCATCAGAATTTGCTGCCACTGGGTCAGAAACTCCACTCGACGAAGACATAGCGTCTGTAATAACACAACCACAAAGTGTGCACATACATCAATAATAGTCAAGTAAGCATATAAATCACAATAATGCAAGCAAGTAATCATCCTAGTCCTTCCCAGACTATCCCACCCTAGTCTCTCAGACTGAACTCCCTAGCCTCTCAGACTAACTCCCTGGTCTCTATGACCAACCTCACAGTCTCTAAGACTAAATCCCTGGTCTCTAAGACCAACTCCCTGGTCTTTAAGACCAAATTTTTCCCCAGTCTCTAAGACTGATCCTCCCTCAGCCTCTAAGACTGATCCTCCCTCGGCCTCTAAGACTGAAATATAAATTTTGAACGATGTATTTATGCCTTTTGTTTATAAAATGTTTGTGCCCCGGATCGGGACCTTTAGTGTATGCAATGTAAAAATGTTTGAAAACATCTTCGTGAGAGCCCTAGTGATCATAGTCTAGACTCGAGAATGAATCCTAGTTCGCTATGATCGAGGCTCTGATACCAAGCTGTCACACCCTGACTTTTGCGGAAGTGTGGGTTTATTTGGTGTGACTTCTTAATACCATAGCAACAATCATAACAATGCTATATGAATATAAAACACAAGATGCTCATCCATTCATTATGTTTTGTAATACCATAACATAATTGTCTTGAAACTACTACCCAAAATATGTTACAACCATAACTTGTTTAAAAATGAGTTCACAATGGACTCAACAAAAGACCTTAAATAAAACGAGGTTTGGAGACATGTGACCCATCCAGGCAAGGGTTACACCTCCCAAACCCTACACCCCTGGATGACATCTTTTATTTAATACGCAGCTTAACGTGCAACACCCGCCAGATCCAATCAATTCCCTGAAATACATGTAGTTTGAAAAGTCAACAAAAGTTGAGCGAGTTCATGTGTATGTATATGTGTATAAACCGTTAAAGTACGTCCCAATGTATAAATGTCCCTGGTATGTAGCAATTAAGGAAAACGAGATCACCAATGGGTTGCAAGGCCACTGGCATGTGTGAAGTGATGCAGGAAAACTCAAACCTAGCAAATTTGTACTGGGCCTCGGCTGTAAGACACAGTCACCACTATGGGTCACCCTGACCTCATGGGTGTGGGCTCGCTACACACAAATAGATCTATCACTCATGTCCCTCGGTCCTACGACGAGGATTAATGGCTTTAAGTGTTGTACCCACCACTCACATGATCTAAGTAGTAACCCTCCTTAAGCTAACCATACCATTTATAAAAATGTCCTTAATAATTGTAACATGTATTTCACCCCCGAAGTTATAAAACTAAAAACAGTTAAGAAAAAAGGGGGACATGAACTCACTGTACTGCGTCTCCTGTATCGTAACATCAACTCAAACTTGATCAGCTACCCGACAACCTACAACGTACTATTGTCTATTAGACGATCGGGCCGTGCCTTGCCTTTGTATTTATGTTTGAGTTACGATACTCTGATATTATTCTAAGTTATAACTTATTTTTAACATAATAATAATTATTTTAACTTACATTATATTTTTAGGTCTTGGAAAAATAGTTAGGCAACTATTCCGTATTCATACTTCTCAAGTATATTTATGTGCGTATTCCCTTCCCAATGATGGGGGTATTTAAACCTGTATTTCTGTGATTTAACGTCTTGACATTATATATATTTAAGTCCCACTCTAGAAAATATATAATAATTCGTTTATAAAAAATAATATGTCCCAAAATATATTTTTTTTCCCAAAAATAGTATATTTTCATTCTTTGTATCTAAATAATGTTTACCCCAAAATATATTAGTAAACGTATTTTTTCGGATTTATAAGTGTGATGGTAATTTGCTAAGTTACATTATTTTGTCCTAAATAATATAACTAGTTCCCAAAAGAACAAATAATCACACAAGCGTTTTAGTATGAAATATATATTCTAAATATATATTTATCCGCTTTTATTTTCGAAAACCCACCTCCGATACTTTGGAGTTTTGTAATAAACTTATGGTGAAGTTTACTTCCGAAAAACAAGGTTAAACCCATTTGTAAATACTTGTTAGAGAATAATTTTCTAAGTCTTGGGATTTTTAGAAAATTTTGCCAGATTTTCCCTTAAAAACGGGAGTGTCCATGCTAATAAGCATATCGTTTTCTTTTCGAAATCAATCAACAACCAATCCTTAACAATTTTACATTACCGAGAGCGAAACTACATGCGTTACATAATAATCATGAACTTGATATATCCCGAAAACGCGTAGTAACTTAGTAAAGTTTTTAGTGAACTTAGTTACCTTCCGAAGTGTAATTATTTCCTTAAAAATCCCTTTCTTACAAAAGTTTAGTGTTTACAACTTGTAAACAATATTTACAAAGATAGAACTCTTGAACTCTTCTTGTAAATAAAATCTTTTTACACTTATTTTGTTTTCAAAAATATGTAAGAGTATGTAAAAGTCATAATCCTTTAGAAATCGGTTCTTGAACTTGGTTTACTTAGAAAACCTCTTGTAAAACATAGGTCTACATGATCATCAAGTTATTTTGTTTACTAATATTCCAAGAAAATTTATTTTTATTCAAGTTCATGATTAAACTAGAAGGTGGTTATTTATGTAACATATAACCACTTTCTAATCTTGTTAAATCATGTTACTAGACATTATTTAACAAGATTCATATGGTGATTAACACCATATATCCGAGAATCATCATACAAACCACAACATATTCACTACAATATCATAACAACATCATTTCATCTTCAAGTAAACTTTATGTAAAGCTTCAAGTAAACTTTTATGTTCAAGTTTCTTGTTATTTAGTGTTCTTGTATTTCATATGATCCCATCATAATATTAATCTTTTAACTACTCAAAGTAGGAATAAACAAGAGTAATTCAAGACTTACTACTAGCACAAGGCTAGGGTAGACTCTAGTGAAGAAGATGATGAGAAAAGATGATGAAAAGGCAAGAACAATGCTCTTTTGAAGCTCCACAAGTTGCAATCTCCTTGAATCACCTTTGAAGCTTGAATGGAACTTGATAAATGGATGAAGATGGTTGTGAAGTGGTGGTGATGGGGGCGGTGGAAGTGAGCCGAGAGAGAGGGAGAAGAGAGTGAGTGAGAGAGTGTGAAATATGAGAAGTAAGGTGCTAATCTTGTGGCCATGCTTATATAAGATTGTTTCAAATATTATGGCCAATTCAACAAGCAAGATCTAATAAACACAATTTATTCCCGGCATTTAGGAAAGCATACAGGACCATTCAGCCATATTTTTGCACTTTACTAGTATGTTACAATGCTGAATTTTTATTAATGAATGCAGAATTCTGCATTTAAAGTGTGTTTTGGCACTTCCCGGCACTGTAACTATCACCTAGTGACGCAGTTTTATGGACCTCACTTCCCTACACTCCATACTAGTGTAGTACCTTGTCCCTGGCTCATACTGACCTCAATAACATTGTCTGTCTATGTGCTGGCATTGTCAGCATGTTTCTGAATTATCCGTTCAGTGTGCTAGCTGTGCTTTGTGCATCAAGTATGTCACTAAAGTTTGTGTGTAATAAATGGAGTGACTGTATGAAATATGATGCATATGTATGTATGATACAAAATCATAAAGCAGTTCAAATTGTCAGTTGTAATCAAGCACATAATTAAAATTAATTAATTGTACAGTACCTGTAATTGTGAGGGTTGTCACAAGAAGAATTACCAGGACTACAGCCAGACAGAGAAGTCGAATTCAGAATTCACCTATTGCCAGTAACAGCACCGATTGCCAAAGCACCTTACCATTTGGCACCAGCAGAAATGCAGGAACTGAAGAAACAGTTAGACGAATTATTGGAGAAGGGATTCATACAGCCAAGCTCATCGCCATGGGGAGCACCGATTTTATTTGTCAAAAAGAAAGACGGATCAATGCGTATGTGCATTGACAACCGTTAATTGAACAAGGTCACAATTAAGAACCAGTACCATTACCGAGAATCGATAATCTGTTCGATCAGTTGCAAGGAGCTCGATTTTTCTCAAAAATCGATCTAAGGTCAGGATATCATCAATTTGAGCGGAAGTTCCTAAAAGGATTTTATCCTTTATGCGCAAGGATTCATTAGTTTCCTTTTGGCGCGCATGTGTTATCTGCTGTCTTTCTTCTAAGCTCTCTTTGTAAGACCAGTGTGTGGCCGCGCAAGGTCTAAAGAGGGTTAAAAGATAAGGTTGTGGTATGGTCCCAAGTATTTAAGGCGAGGTTTTTGTAACACTCGTTTAAATTTCAAGTTTAATATAATAAAAGATACTTAATTTTGAAATAAAGAGCCTTGGGTTAACATAAGTACAAAATAAAAGTTTCTTATAACACCTACTAGTAAACTACCGACTAGTTTAAAACATTCATAACATGAGTAGCAAATCATTTACATCAAAACATTGTCTAGACAAGATCAATTTAACGCAGAAGCTTCAAAAATTTCTGTTCGGTTCTTGGTAACATGCTTGATCACCATCCGTAAGGACCCCATCTTTACCTAGAGTCAAAACCACTTAAAAAGTTAGTCTTGACGTAAACATAATACATATAAATAAGTTCTAGTATCAATTCGTCAAAAATAAAATAAAATAAAATTTCATTTTTCGACCTGTCGCGTGGCGCGAAGGGCCCTCGCGTGGCGCGGGTGGTCCCGCGTGTCGCGCCAGTGCTTCATGCTCCCCTCGCGTGGCACGGGGGAGTACGTTTTCCAGCAGGTCTAGTTTCTGGACCTGCATTTTACCCAGCTCCGGAAATTCCCCAAAATCCAACTTTAATTCCTCATAACTTTTTACTCGGTTATCCGTTTTAGGTGATTCTTTTTCCTATGCGTCCGTAATAAAATTACGGAGCCAACCACGTAAATTTCATATTATAAAAACCGAATTACGAGTACACAGTTTACAAAGTCTTTGTTTCCATTATTTGACCCATTAGCTATATGTGCCTAATACCAATTTCTCATTCTAAGACCTTTTAGACGTAATTACCCAAGTCCCCGGGCTTATAAATCTTGATGTATTTATCCCCAACACTAACAGGTTATGAAATTCTCAATTCTTTTTAACACATGATTATTTCACAAGCATACTTTGACCCATTTGGTTGTCTAGTGAAAACCATCACTTCAATGACAAACCAAACTACCTCTAACCTTTATATTGACCCCTTTGACTGCCGAGTGAACTTTGTCGCATCAAACATGTATGTTGCACTAATCAATACTAACAACTTATGAGACTCTTAAGTCCCCTCATTCATGATTATTTCCATGCATAGTCTTAACCCGTTTGGTTGTCGAGTGAAAGCCATCACTTCAATGACAAGCCAACTACTTCTAACCTTTATATTGACCCGTTTGATTGCCGAGAGAACTTCGTCACTTCAATGACACATCAAACGTGTAATTTATACTACGACACTATTTGTACACTAATACCAAACTTATATGCATAATGTAACGGGACTCAAGTCGCGTACCTTTAGAGCGCACCCTTCAAACGTGTATCCCCTCCGGCTTGTCCGCTTGACGACCCGGATTCTTTGCCTAAAGAGTTCAATTCACAACCATTTTAGAACTCTTTTCATAGTCATTAACGCATAATTTCTATATGAATCAAATCTGCGTTTTCATCCGATTTTTAACCTTTTTAATCCTCACTTAGGCATTTTAACGAACACCTAGCGGGTCTATTCTTTACATAGTTATAATCAAGTTCATGATTTGTTATATTTACCAATTTCAATCATATTTTCGATTTCTCCGTAACAAACATGCATGCAATCATTCAATTCATCATAGAGATGTCAAGTAACACAATTTTGACAATCAAAATGCTTGTGTTCATCTACTTAGTAAACCCATTAAATTCATAAGTGGGTTTTTTTACAAATTTCATAATTCTAAGCAAGATTGCTACAAATTATCACTAGGATTCAGCCTTATACTTGTTTTCATTACAAGTTCCATCTATACATCATATAATCAAGCTAATTTCAACTTTTCATGATTTGTCTAGAACTTGAGATGAATCAAAAATACCAAAATTTACATACCTTATGATCCCTACAACAAGGTGATCACTAATCTATATTCAGATTTCGATTTGAACTTGATTTGAGCCTTCAATTTATGGTTTTTGTGGAAGTTAGGGTTTGGAGGAGAACCCCATTGTCGCCCCTGCCATTTGATCGACCAGACACACCATTTGTGTGTGTTTGGTGGGTTTTAATTTGTTTTTATTTAATTAAGTTTCAAATCTAATAATATAAGCCCCTCCACTTTGGTTTGGTTTATAACTTGGGCGTTTTTAGTTCCTTCATGTGTTACAACGAGGCTTATAGCTAACTGGGTTATTTATTTCCTAGTTAGCTTGTTCTCGTTTATTATGTACTTTATATTTTTATTACAAAGTTTTATAAATTTCAGGGTGTTACAGTTTTTGGGACCTTACCCCTTCAAGTACCCCCAGTCTAGTGTTGCTCTTATGCAAGTAAGTGGAGCACTGGACTATGAGAGAGGGTTGCTTTTTGCTGTAGAGTTTTTTGGCGTGAAAGTGGAGAATCTTTTATAAGAAGATACACTTTGCCCATTATTTTATGTTTTTCTGAGAAATTTGACCTTGGGTCTATGAAAAGTGCAGTAATGCCTATTGACGTGTGACAGCTGTCGCTGTCTGCCTGTACATTACTGTCCGTGTTTCGCACGCGCGCGTGAACTCGCGTTTGTGCTCTTTCCCACTCGCTTCTGACGCTTGGATAACCGTGCCATTCCGAAAAAGGTGTTGTTGCAGTTACCTAGGCTATTTATGGCGGTGAGTATATAAGTGTTTTGAGTTCCCTATTTCCAGTAATCATTACTTCGTTGAAACCCTTTTCCCTCTTTGTTTTCTTTATCCGTTCCTAGAAAGAATTTGCAATTTCTTCCTCTTATGTCAATCGGAGATCATCACGAAGACTCCACTGAAGAAATGTCAGCCGAACTTCCACCATTAAAGTGGCCTAGGGCAACTTTCGATGGTTTAATTCGGAATCTCAGGTTCCTAGAAAACTGGGGTGCCCGTTACCCTGAAGAGGGTCAGACGGCGGCGGATGCTCCGGCCGGTTATGTGACCTTGTTTTGGGATTTCTTTTGTGCAGGCAACTTTCGTTTGCCTGTAACGAAATTCTTTCTTGAAATTCTTGAGTATTACAAGTTCCATATCTCCCAGATGCACCCAATTGATATGGTTAGGGTTCGGCATTTTGAATTTGTGTGTCGTACGATGCATATTGAACCGACGGTTCCTCGATTTCGAGTTTTTCATCAAATACATTGTTCTCAAGGGTTCTATTCTTTTGTACAAAGAACATCGGCGAAGAAGATTCTGCTTCATCCCCCAAAATAATTCCACGACTGGAAGCAAAAATTCTTTTTTATTAAGACAGGGGTTGTTCCGATGAAGATGATTTTTAGGGGAAAAGAGGATGTCCCCACTGAAACCATTCAAACTCCTGTTGACGAAAATTGGTACTAGGATCTGAAAGACGTTCCATCTATTGCTTTACCGGAGAAAGCCCTTGTTGGTGCCAGCATGAGTCTGAATTGGAGGATGAATCGTGAAGACAAGCCGGTGTATATGGAAGGTGGTAAAGGTAAGATTTTGGGGCTTGCCCTGTTTTTCATTTTCTTCCTTTCCTTCTCTTTTTTTTTTTTTTTTTTTTTGAAGTTTATCTTCACTTCTCTTTCTTTGTAGTTGTCTCGCTATACGTTGTTGAGTTTGAGAGAGAAGGTGGAAAGATGTCTACTATTGCTAAAAAGCCAGATGAGGAGCTGTGGTACCACCATATTGTGAAGAATTTCGTTCTTCCACAGGATGGTGATTTGGTTGCGCAACCTGATGCTGGCGCGGGTAAGCTTGTATCATAATGTTGTTTCCTTGTTGCTTCTGGTTTGATTTGAATTAAGTTTCCTTTGTGCTTTGTAGCAGGTGATCTGTCTAATTTGGGCATAGGCCATGAGAAGAAAAAGCGCGTGCCAACCGCTACAGCTGCGCCAAAGAAGAATGATGTTGGGAAAGCTCAATCTTCTAAGGGCAAGAATGTTGGGGGGGAGAAGAAAGGTATGCGCCATTCCTCTGACTCCTGGTGTGATTATGTGGTGGTTTCTGATTCATTGGAGGGTCTTGCGCCTACAGTTATAAGAAGACCGAAGCTGGAACCAAAGGATACTGCTGATATCCCTCCATCCAACCCTGATGATCCCAATGATTTGGAATCAAGTCCTGAGCGCTTAGTGAGGAAGAAAACAGGGAAAAGGAAACAACCTGATGTTGAAGCTGGGGGTCAGCCTGTGAAGAAAATTCAGCGAAAGAAAAATACTAGGAGGGGCAACCTAGATGCCTTTATTTCGGAATCTGTTCCTGGTAAGTTTTATCTTTTGCTCTCTTCCTTTTACTTCCTTAAATAAGCGAGATTCATGTACTTGTTTTTGCAGAAAAACCAAGTTCTCCTGTTCCCACTAAAGCAGTATTTGTGGTTAATGAAGATCTTCTGCCCTCTCCCCCCGTGCCTTTGTTGCTGAGCAGTTAAAGAATACTGAGATTCCTGAGCGCAAGGCGGGGGGTACTGTTGGGGCTGAGAATCTTGAGGCTGACAAGCCTATTGATGTTGCTGTGGATGCGGAGAAGGTTACTAGCCCATAGATTGTGGATGGCACTGGTAACCTAGAAACTCCTGATCTTGCAGCTCGTGATTTGGAGAAGGGGAAGGCTGCTGAAGAAATTCCTGTTACAACTTCTCCTTCCAAAGCTTCTGGTTTTATGCCTGAGAACATCGAGAAGGTTACTGTTGAAGACCAAGGCTCGTTCTCTGACGCTGGCAAGAATTCTCCAATCCGCCCAGATGAAACTCTGGTGGATTATTATTATAGAACCTATTCGGAAAAGGATGCTTCTGAAATTCATGTCCCTGTCTGGAATCTGAAGAAGGGTGACACCTTTTCAGATTGGCGTGTGTGCCGGGACTGGCTACAGGGGATCTTTCCGCCTAGAGAAATTAAGTTTCAAGAGGGGCATCTTTACGATCAAACTTATCATGCTTACCTTGAGGAGGTTGCTTCTTATACATCCACTACGCATCGCATAGTGCGTGAGTGGCATAGTATGCATAAGGAGTGGTCTGCGTTTAAGGTATCCAAGAAGAAAGTTGCTGACGATGAGAGTCGTGTTGCCCAGTTAAGGACTAAACTAGAAGCTGATCAAGCCAAGTTTGAGGCTGGTCGAAAAACTGAAGAGTGGTCCGTTGCGGGCTGGAAGAGATAGGCGGAAGCCGAAGCTACCCTTCTTTCCGAGGAGCGCAAGAACTGGAAGAAGATTTGTGAAAAGGATAATGCTGAGAAAATGAACCTCCGCAATGTTATTAACAATCTCAAGGCTGATATTGAGAAGTTGAGAAAACAAGATGCGGAGATTGAAAATTTGAAACAGGAAAAAGCAGATGCTGAAGTTGCACGAGATGAAGCGCGGTCTCATAGGGAAAGAAGTGAACAACGAGAGGTACATACCTGCGCTACCCTTGCCCTTAGAGATAAAGAGATAGAAGAACTTATTGCTTTGCTATCTGATCAGGAACAACTTAAGAAGGATCTTAAGCTTGCGCATACTGAGATAGCTGAAACCTCTCGCCGCTTAGCTGAAACTGAGGAAAAACTAGAAAATTCCGAAACGGCGCGGGCAACGGCAGAGAGCGAGCTTGAACCATTGAAAAGCAACATGCTATGGTTGAAGGAGCGTGGAATTGCATGCGTAAGTTTCATTTTATTTGTAATTCTTACAAAGATGTTTTGCGCCATTTCCCTTATGTCCCTGATTTTATAGGTTGCTGAGTCGGTGCTGAATTCTAAAGAGCTAGAAAAAACGGTTGCGCGCTTAGTAGTTGCTGCGCGAAATGATGGATATGCTCAAGGGTATGCGGAATGCTCGCATCATGTGAATAATGCTTTGAAGGTTGATTGGGATACTAGTAGATCCGCTACTCATGGCGTTAATACTGGCGCTGGCCTTGTAGCTATGAAAACAAAATTCAACAACTTGCAGCTTCCTGTCATGGATCTCATAAATGTTGCATTGCAGTCTGAAGATTATGTAGCACAGCTGAAAGAAATCTTCCTGGATGGAAATGAAGACGAAGACTTAGCGTAGGTTTCCTCTTATAATTGTATGAATAATTATTTTGTAGCTTCATTGGGATGTGTATCCTTTTTTTGTTAATGCGCTGCCGCGCAATAACCATTAACAATACACTGCCGTGTAATTTGATGATTTTGAAGGCGTGTTGGTGCGCCAAGAATAGTATGGTGTGTTTTTTTAATTTACAATATTTTGCATGGGTACAATTACTTTGATTAGGTAAAGCGAATGAAGGTGCTATAAAGCTCATATTTGAACGTATGGTCTCGTGTGATGTAATCACTGACCATTCATGAGACTTGTATTATATTTACCATAATGTTTTTGCGCTTACCAAAAGAAATTGCATGCACTTTGTAAGAAAAAACACAAGGATAATAGAAACTTTGTTGTTTATTCACGGATAAGGCGCAGAGGCCGTTACAAAGTCTATTAAAATAATTACACGGGACTTAACTTACACTCTATTTCCTGCTTAGACTTGATAAACTGTAGAGTCTGTTCCGTTCTGCAGGGAGATCATAGAGTTGCTGCTTAATTTTTCGCTTTTTTACTCGGGCCTTCTTCGCCTCGAGTGATTTGTTTTATGTCCTTGCGCACGTTCTGTAATAGGTGAGTGAGCTCACCACTTTTAAGAACCTTCTCTATCTTTGTGCGCAAGGAGATGCAGTTATTGGTGGTATGACCGTTGTCCTTGTGATAATCACAATACTGACTCGGGTCCTATTCGCGTTTGTTCTTCAAGGGTGGTGGAGGCTTAAACTGGTAATCCTCCGTACTTTGTACTTCCGCGGGAGTTTTGGTTAGGGGAGTCCATTGTCTCTCCCTGTTCTATTGTTTAGCTTCTCTTTGTGCAGCGAGCTTATTAATTATAGCTCGTGCATCCTCTGATGAATAGTTCCCTGAGCTTGAATCGCACCAGCCTTTCTTAAATTTCTTCCCGCTGCTTGGGCCTAAATCTGAAGGATGGCTGTGCGGTGGTGGTGGCCTGTTGGTACTGAGATTCTTTTCCGTCTAGGCATAGACCTTAGCCGCCGCCATTAATTTTTCCCAGCTTTTTGGGAGTCCTTCTGTTCCAGATAGGGCTTTTATCATGTCGTCACACCTGACGGCATATTTAAATTGGGCTCGGATCAGATGCTCATGAACGTCCCCTATCTCAAGAACCTATTTATTATAACGAGTAATGAAGTATTCCAAACTTTCATCGTCATGGCGCCAGATGTTCATTACGTCCGCCGTGTCGCGGATGGATCGCCTTTGCTGGCTGAAGTGGACGAGAAACTTCTCGCACAAGTCTACCCATGACGTGATTTTCCCCACAGGCTGGTTGTCAAACCAGAGCCTTGCGGCGCCTGTAAGGGTTTGAACAAAGATGTGACACCACATCGGTAGAGTCCACCCTCCCACTAGTCCTGCGCTTGTGAAGACTCGCAGATGATCATCTGGTTCCGTCATACCGTTGAACTTGCCTACGTTGGACGGGAGCTTCGCTTTCTCTAGCGGAGCCAGAGAAATTTCATTAATAAATTTTGAATTCTCCGTCGCATCTGCAGGGCGGTAGATCAGATCATAATTGTGCTCAGCCTCGGGATTGTAAACAGCGCGGGGTCTACACTTGTTGTAGTTCGGTTGTAACCGACTAAACACACGGGCACTTTTTCCTTCAAGGTAAGTCCTATCATATTCACTGGTATGGGTGTCCTGTGACGGACCCAACCTGGTATGAACTGACTGACGGCGATGAGAATGAGACTCATCCCGGTATTCTCTTCGGTGATTTTCTGACTGGGTATACTTGTAACACCCCAAAAATATAAAACTTTATATTTTATTATAAAGTATTAATCAAACAAGAATCAACTAGCTAGGAACCTATAACCCAGTTAGCTACAAGCCTTGGAGTAACTTATAATAAGCTTAAAACACCTAAACTTAAAGTTAAATAAAAAGTGAGGGGCCAAACTAGTCAAAACTGAAACTTAATTATTAAATTAGTAAACAAACACACCAAACACACACTTGTGTGTGTGCTTGGATCGAACAGAAGGAAGGGCGACCAGGGGATTCCCTTCAAACCCTAGTTCTTCACAAAAAACTCAAATTGGAAGCCTAAATCAAGTCCAAATCGAAAATCGAAAATTGAATACATATTAGTGATCACCTCGACAAAGGGATCGTAAGGTATGTGAAATTTTGATATTTGGTTCCACTTCAAATTTTAGATGAACTCGTGAGTTTTGAAATTGAGCCTGCATGATTGTTGTATTGATGAAATTAGAGGCGAATTGATGTCTAGAGATAAACCCTAGATGATTTCTTGTTAAAATATAGCATTATACTTGTGGGGTTTATAATCACCATTGTAGGTGATTAGTGTGTTTGTAGAAACTAAATAAACACTAGGATGATGATTCTTATTCTAGTGAAATCTGAATTCATGTGGTAAATTCTGAAATAATGATGTTAAAATTTAGTATAGATTTGCTAAATTGAAGTTGATTTAGATGGAAATAACAAGTCATGAATTTAGTATTGATTATGTAAAAATCCGACCCACTAGGTGTTTGTTAAAACGCCTAAGTGAGGATTAAAATGTTAATAATCAGACAAAAACGCAGATTCTGATATCATAATGAATTATGATAAATGATTGTAAAAAACGGGTTCTAAATTGGTTGTGAATGGAACTCTTTAGGTAAAGAATCCGGATCGTCAAGCGGACAAGCCGGAGGTAATACGCGGTTGAAGGGTGTGCTCTAAAGGTACGCGACTTATGCTTTCGTTACATTATGTTTAATCGTTAGTTTTAACTTGTTATATTGAAATTTGGCAAACAAGGAAACCTGTTAAGTCACGAAAGTGACGAAGTGCCATAGACAAATAAAACGGGTCAAATCATGTGTTAGAAATAGAGTTTGGAATGTTTGAAATGGTGGTCTCCATTCGGCATCCAAACAGGTCAAAACAAGTTGAATCTATGCTTGTCAAATAGTGGTAAAAGCATGTTTAAATCCTTAAAACAAGCACGAAGATTATTGCGTAAGCAACCCTCGGGAGGGAAGCAAAACGTCATAGTCGGAGAACCCGGGATTGGGTAAATTGGTCGTAGACATGAGATGACAGTAAAACAAGTTGTTGAACTTGTAGACAAACGGGTCGAATAAACAAGGAACCGGATTATAAGCCAATTGTTCTTAAACTAAAAATTTACGTGAATTGTGTCGATAAACGCGTCCGTAATTAAATTACGGTCGCGTAGGAAGAAGAATCGGCTAAATCGGACACTCGAGTAAAAAGTTATGTTGATTTAAAGTTGTAGATGTTAAAAAAATTGGTGCTGGGCTGATATACAGCTCTAGTAAACAACCTTCTGCCAAAAACACACCGTGGCACTATGCCACGTTAAAACTTGAAACCCGTCGTGCGACACGACGGTGGTGCCGGCACGCGACCGCTGATCTTTGTCTCCGTCGTGCGGCACAACCACCCAAAACAAAGGAATTTTGTTGTTTTTGCATCGTTTTGAACATGGAACTTAATCATACTTGTTTTTAAGGTGTCAAAACTATTCTTTTACATGGTTTTGACCATAGGTGAAGGTGGACCTAATCCGGATGGCGATCAAGCAGTTATCAAGAACCGAACGTGCTAAACAAAGCTTCCGCACTTGATCTATTTTGTTTAGTAATATGTAAACACTTGAAGTCTTGTCATGAAAGTTTAATTAGTAGGATTATAACTTGAATATTATGATCATGTATGGTCTTAAAATCATGAAAGTTTTTTGTAAACTCGAAATTTTTGTACTAAATGCATGTTATATATTATCAATTCGGTTATCTTAAAAAGAGTCTTACAAGTTGGTATCAGAGCTAAGGGTTGTCAATAAAGTGTGTTCGGTTCAAGCTTGATCAAGCATCCGGTAAGAGTTAATTGTTTTAAGTAGATTTAGTGAATATAGAAATGAAACATGAACTGACATGCACGAAAAGAGTGTGTTAACTCACTCAAACACAGGAAGTGCATTAAACAAGAACGGTTGAAACAAGTCATGAACTTGATTAAACCAAAACAAGTAAATCATATGTTATAAATGAAATGTTTAACGGTTAATGTAAACATTTCAGTATTAAAGATGGCGGATATAGGTAACGATGATGCGGTGCCAAGAGTCACCGAGCAAATGAGAGAAGTGATTGCCGAGGAGGTTGGAAAGGCAATCGAAAATAGTTTGTCTGGTTTTATCGATAAGATTCAAAACACGGTTCTGTCAGTAGTGGACGAGAGAATCAAGAAATTGGAAGATAGTGCCAATCTAGCGAAGGAAAAGTCCGGAGGACGAAAGCCTTGTTCATACAAGTAGTTCATGGCGTGCAAACCGCCAGTCTATAATGGGGAGGTAGACCCAATAGCATGCTAGCGATGGCTAAGCGATATAGTGGGGTTATTTGAGAGGACCCATTGTGATGAAGATGACTACGTAGCCTATGGTACGGGTCAATTAAGGGGTCAAGCGAAAGACTGGTGGGATAACAAAAAGAAAGAAATTGGAAGTTAAGCGGCTAAGGCCATGACATGGGATGAATTTAAGACGCCGTTTCTTAAACATCACAGTCCCAAGGCGGTCATTAATCGAATCAAAGAAGAGTTCATGCAACTTAGGCACAAGGGGGAGTCCATAGACAAAATCACGGGAATGTTTATGGATAAGATGAAGTTTTGTGACGAATTAGTGACAAATGAATAACAGAAGATATGTTATTACTACAATATGTTGAGCGCCTAGTATAGGGAGTTTATGACTCCTTCAAAATTCGAGACCCTTACCGAGATCATCAATGTTGCTCGGGAACGGGAGATTGAATTGAAAAAGCAAGTTGAACAGGGCGAACGAAGGGCACATGATGTTAATCTAAGCCCTACTAAGAAGGCATGAACGAATGAAATGGGGAAGAAATCTGATGCAAAAGGCGGATCGCCAAGTTGCAAGATCTGCAGAAAAGGTCATAAGGGCGAGTGTCGCTTCAAGGATAAACCCTGCCCCATATGTCGGAAAACGGGGCAAATGGCTTCATCATGCCCGGAGAAAGTGACGGTTTGCTACAATTGCTATCGACCGGGTCACAAGAAGTCGGAATGCCCTGACCTAGTAGGAAAGAAAGACGGGCAAGACACGAAAGGTGAAGCCCCGAAGGCAAAGGCTAGATCATTCCGCTTGACGGCCGCAGAAGCAAAAGTTGAACCCGAAGTGGTTTCAGGTATATTTTCTGTAAACTCGATTCCTGCACGTGTATTATTTGATACGGGTGCGAATAAATCCTTTATTTCATATGGGTTTATTCGACATCCATCATTTGTTTTAACAAAATTACCTATGCCTTTAGAAGTAGAGATAGGTAATAATAAGAGTTTTATCATTTGTGATGTGTGTAAAAATTGCAAATTGAGCATTGACGATGAAGAATACACAATAGACTTGATCCCGATGTCGATGGGAGAATTTCAAGTGATCGTGGGTATGGATTGGTTGTCCCGATACCACGCTAAGGTGGCATGTTTCCGAAAGGAAATAAAACTGACGTCTCCTAGCGGAAAGCACTTTACGATATACGGTGAAAAGGGGGGTAACCCAATGGTATGCACAATGCTAGAGGCTCACAGACTTATGAAACATGGATGCAAAGCATATATGGTATACGCAAGTGAGTCGGAGAAAGAGTCCCCAAAAATCGGGGACGTACCGGTGGTAAGCAATTATGAAGATGTGTTCCCGGAAGATTTACCGGGAATACCACCAGAAAGGGAGGTAGAGTTCGGAATCGAATTGATTCCAGGCGCAAAACCTGTGGTCAAGGGGCCGTATTAGCTCGCGCCGTCGAAGCTACAAGAATTGATGTCTCAGATCCAAGAACTACTCGACAAGGGGTTTATCCGACCGAGTGTATCCCTGTGGGGCGCACCAGTACTATTCGTGAAAAAGAAAGATGGCAGCATGCGCATGTGTATCGACTACCAAGAGTTAAACAAACTCACGGTGAAAAACCGATACCCACTCCCAAGAATTGATGACTTGTTTGACCAGCTACAAGGAGCGAGTTGGTTCTCAAATATTGATCTCAGATCTGGTTATCACCAGTTGAAAGTCAAGGAGGAAGACGTACCGAAGACGGCCTTTCGTATGCGGTACAGGCATTATGAGTTCCTCGTAATGCCCTTTGGGTTGACTAATGCACCCGTGGCTTTCATGGACCTCATGAACCGGATTTGCAAACTTATGTTGGATAAGTTGGTAATCGTATTTATCGATGACATTTTAGTGTATTCGAAGAATGAAGCTGAGCATGTTTACCATTTGCAAGAAGTGTTAGAGACACTCTAACGAGAAAAGCTGTATGCAAAATTCTCAAAGTGCGCCTTCTGGTTACGAGAGGTGCAGTTTCTTGGGCATATCATTAGTGCCGACGGGGTACTAGTGGATCCGTCAAAAGTAGAAGTCGTGTCAAAATGGAACACTCCAAGGAATCCCTCAGAAATCCGAAGCTTTTTAGGGCTCGCGGGATATTATCGGAGATTCATACAAGATTTCTCCAAAATTACCTTACCGTTGACCAAACTGACTCGCAAGGAGGAAAGATTTGTATGGGGCGTTGAACAAGAGAAAGCCTTCCAAACACTCAAAGAAAAGTTAACTCACGCTCCGGTGTTAACGTTACCGGAAGGGGTTGACGACATGGTGGTTTATTCTGATGCGTCACATTCGGGGCTCGGATGTGTCTTAATGCAACGAGGCAATGTCATAGCCTATGCCTCGAGGCAACTGAAGATCCATGAAAAGAAATACCCGACTCATGACTTGGAGCTGGCAGCAGTGGTATTTGCCTTAAAAATATGGAGACATTACTTGTATGGGGTAAAATGTACCATCTTTACCGACCATAAAAGTTTAAAATATTTCTTCAATCAGAAGGAATTAAACATGAGGCAGAGGCGATGGTTGGAAACTGTCAATGACTATGATTTTGAAATACATTATCACCCCGGGAAAACCAATGTAGTGGCAGATGCGTTGAGCCAAAAGGCAGATTATGCCCCGATACGAGTACAATCAATGCAACTTATTGTGACCTCGGGCTTACTAGAACGAATCCGAGAAGCACAAGTTGAAGCAGTGAAGGTGGAAAACTGGAAAAAGGAAAGAATTGTAGGCCAACTTAAGGATCTCGAAGAAGGCAATCACGGTTTGAAAACACGTTTCAATATAATTTGGGTTCCTAACACATGTGGAGTTAAAAAGCTTCTACTCGATGAAGCTCACAAATCCCGTTATTCCATCCATCCGGGAGCGACCAAGATGTATAACGACTTGAAACAAAACTATTGGTGGCCCGGAATGAAAAGAGATGTAGTGAAATACGTGGAGAAATGCCTGACATGTCTACAAGTCAAGGCGGAACACCAAAAACCATACAGTAAGCTCTAACCATTGGAAATTCCAGTTTGGAAATGGGAACATATTACAATGGACCTGTTAACCAAACTACCGAGGACGAACCGCGGATTTGATGCAATATGGGTAGTTGTTGATAGACTGACAAAGAGTGCTCACTTTATTCCGATACGTGAGACTTATACGTCAGAAAAGATGTTGGAGGTTTACACTAATGAGATAGTGGCACGCCACGGAGTACCGGTATCCATGGTGTCCGATAGGGTTACCCGATTCACTTCAAATTTTTGGCGAGATTTCCAAGAGCAAATGGGAACAAAATTGTTCATTAGCACTGCGTACCATCCTCAGACGGATGGACAGAGTGAAAGAACAATAAAAACATTGGAAGACATGCTACGGGCATGTAAAATCGACTTCGGAGGTAGTTGGGATGTTTATCTACCATTGGTCAAGTTTTCGTATAATAACAGCTACCATGCTAGTATCGGGATGGCACCATATGAAATGCTTTACGGTAGGAAGTGTCGGACCCCGGTGTGTTAGGGTGAGGTGGGTCCACGTGAACTCGCCTATAAAGACATAGTTCGAGCCACTAATGAAAAGATTGATGTGGTTCGAGCACACCTGAAAGCGGCTCAAGATAGACAAAAGTCGTATGCGGACAAAAGGAGGAGACCGATCGAGTTTCAAGTGGGCGACAAGGTCATGCTTAAGGTATCCCCATGGAAGGGGGTTATCCGGTTTAGAAAGAGAGGAAAATTAAGCCCGAGATTTATTGGGCCATTTATGATTGTCGAACGAGTAGTAAAGGTGGCATACCGCCTTGAACTACCGGAGGAATTAAGCGGAATTCATAGCACATTTCATGTGTCACACCTTCGGAAATGTCTAGCGGACGAAACAGCCTATATCCACTACGATGACATCGAGGTGAATAATAGCCTTAACTATGTGGTGAAACCCATTGCGATTTTGGATCGTAAGGTGAAAACCTTAAGGAACAAAGAGATCAATCAAGATAAAGGTTAAATGGGAACACAAGAAGGGTTCGGATGGATACCACATGGGAATCCAAAGAGGAGATGCAACGGCTCTACCCTACATTATTTGGTACGTAATTCGGTTTCGGGGACGAAATCCTTTTAAGGGGGTGGACTTGTAACACCCCAAAAATATAAAACTTTATATTTTATTATAAAGTATTAATCAAACAAGAATCAACTAGCTAGGAACCTATAACCCAGTAAGCTACAAGTCTTGGAGTAACTTATAATAAGGTTAAAACACTTAAACTTAAAGTTAAATAAAAAGTGAGGGGCCAAACTAGTCAAAACAGAAACTTAATTGTTAAATTAGTAAACAAGCACACCAAACACACACTTGTGTGTGTGCTTGGATCGAACAGAAGGAAGGGCGACCAGGGGATTCCCTTCAAACCCTAGTTCTTCACAAAAAACTCAAATTGGAAGCCTAAATCAAGTCCAAATCGAAAACTGAATACATATTAGTGATCACCTCAACAAAGGGATCGTAAGGTATGTGAAATTTTGATATTTGGTTCCACTTCAAATTTTAGATGAACTCATGAGTTTTGAAATTGAACCTGCATGATTGTTGTATTGATGAAATTAGAGGCGAATTGATGTCTAGAGATAAACCCTAGATGATTTCTTGTTAAAATCTAGCATTATACTTGTGGGGTTTATAATCACCATTGTAGGTGATTAGTGCGTTTGTAGAAACTAAATAAACACTGGGATGATGATTCTTATTCTAGTGAAATCTGAATTCATGTGGTAAATTCTGAAATAATGATGTTAAAATTTAGTATAGATTTGCTAAATTGAAGTTGATTTAGATGGAAATAACAAGTCATGAATTTAGTATTGATTATGTAAAAATCCGACCCACTAGGTGTTTGTTAAAACGCCTAAGTGAGGTTTAAAAAGTTAATAATCGGACAAAAACGCAGATTCGGATATCATAATGAATTATGATAAATGATTTTTAAAAAAAGGGTTCTAAATTGGTTGTGAATGGAACTCTTTAGGTAAAGAATCCGGATCGTCAAGCGGACAAGCCGGAGGTGATACGCGGTTGAAGGGTGTGCTCTAAAGGTACGCGACTTATGGTTTCGTTACATTATGTTTAATCGTTAGTTTTAAATTGTTATATTGAAATTTGGCAAACAAGGAAACCCGTTAAGTCACGGAAGTGACGAAGTGCAATAGACAAATAAAACGGGTCAAATCATGTGTTAGAAATAGAGTTTGGAATGTTTGGAATGGTGGTCTCCATTCGGCATCCAAACAGGTTAAAACAAGTTGAATCTATGCTTGTCAAATAGTGGTAAAAGCATGTTTAAATCCTTGAAACAAGCACGACGATTATTGCGTAAGCAACCCTCGGGAGGGAAGCGAAACTTCATAGTCGGAGAACCCGGGATTGGGTAAATTGGTCGTAGACATGAGATGACAGTAAAACAAATTGTTGAACTTGTAGACAAACGGGTCGAATAAACAAGGAACCGGATTATAAGCCAATTGTTCTTAAACTGAAAATTTACATGAATTATGTCGATAAACGCGTCCGTAATTAAATTACGGCGTAGGAAAAAGAATCGGCTAAATCGGACACTCGAGTAAAAAGTTATGTTGATTTAAAGTTGTAGATGTTAAAAAAATTGGTGCTGGGCTGATATACAGCTCCAGCAAACAACCTTCTGCCAAAAAAACACCGTGGCTCTACGCCACGGCAAAACTTGAAACCCGTCGCGCGACGCAACGGTGGCAGCGGCACGCGACCGCTGATCTTTGTCTCCGTCGCGCGGCGCGACC
This sequence comes from Helianthus tuberosus, assembly GCA_030545235.1. Taxonomy (NCBI): domain Eukaryota; kingdom Viridiplantae; phylum Streptophyta; class Magnoliopsida; order Asterales; family Asteraceae; genus Helianthus; species Helianthus tuberosus. The sequence continues at coordinate 129,925,384 of CM060353.1, read as the reverse complement.
ACCCAAAACGAAGGAATTTTGTTGTTTTTGCATCGTTTTGAACATAGAACTTAATCATACTTGTTTTTAAGGTGTCAAAACTAATCTTTTACATGGTTTTGACCTTCGGTGAAGGTGGACCTAATTCGGATGGCGATCAAGCAGTTATCAAGAACCGAACGCGCTAAACAAAGCTTCCGCACTTGATCTATTTTGTTTAGTAATATGTGAACACTTGAAGTCATGTCATGAAAGTTTAATTAGTAGGATTATAACTTGAATATTATGATCATGTATGGTCTTAAAATCATGAAAGTTTTTTTGTAAACTCGAAATTTTTGTACTAAATGCATGTTATATATTATCAATTCAGTTATCTTAAAAAGAGTCTTACAATACTCGTATCTTGATGGAGATCTAGAGTAAACTTCTATGTCTTCGATCTGGACCCGTGATGGTCCATCATGCTGAGAAACGTGTGGGACTGATGGTGCTCGGTTTCGGGACACAGGCCTTCGTGATTGAGTTTGGGGAGCAGTTTGTGAACAAAGTTGTACGTACACAGCATTCAATGCCCCCTGAGATTTGACATACCAGGAGATTGGGGTCTCTCCTAGGGGTAGAATTGAGCTTACAGGGATCTCCGGCTGTACCCCTGGGGTGATAGGCTCGTTTGGATGATTGTTAGTGAAATGCACTTCATTGTCATCCGAGGCTTCTTCTACAATACCCTCAACCTGGGTATTGTTAACGAAATTTGGCCGAGGGCCATTTTGATGACGAGCCGAAGTTTCTTCCATTTACGAATGGAAACAACAAAGTGATTTGAAAACATGAAAAACATATGAAACAGAGAAATCGGTGGGCGCCAATGAAGAAACACTGGATAAATGACTGGAATCAAATTATCCAGGGGGTTAGGTTCTGCATAAAAAGGGTTGGTTCTCTCTCGTTTGATTCAATGGGACGAATCTCCTCTTCTTCTAGATAGCTGCAAAACAAAACACCGTCAGCCTCGTCAAGGGGAGAATGGGGGTTCTCTCCGTGACCACCCTCCGGCGTGAGAATAAGTATCGGTATATGAAGAAGAAGAGTATAAGTGAAGTGAATGTGACTTGAAGTTTGTACCTAAATTATTCTTCTATTTATAGCCGGGAGTTTGGGCGGGAAAACCTGTTATTGAAATGTTGACGGAAGATGCTAACTCCGTAGGCGGTTATTTCCTTCTCCGTTAATCCTCTTGATCTGACGTGAAAGTACACGGATCGTTATTTAGATCAACGGCTGGGGTATTGCCACGTGGAAAGTGGGCAAGTGGAGGTTTCTTTCTAATTTCATGCCATCATCATGGCTTCAGGGGAGCCTGGGATGATGACACGTGTCCCAAACGGTTATAACCGTCTGGTGGTGCACGATTGAGTTTTCTAGAAGATTATTGTCATAATCCGGTGTGACTCCTTATTGTGTGGCATCAGTACGAATAATATCCAAGTCTGGGTATTATTTGAGCGGAAGTTCCTAACAGGATTTTATCCTTTATGCGCAAGGATTCATTAGTTTCCTTTTGGCGCGCATGTGTTATATGTTGTCTTTCTTCTAAGCTCTCTTTGTTGGACCAGTGCGCGGTCGTGCAAGGTCTAAAGAGGGTTAAAAGATAAGGTTGTGGTATGGTCCCAAGTATTTAAGGCGAGATTTTTGGGACCTTGCCTCTCAGAACCGGTAACCAACCGAACAACCGGACACTACCCGAAACATCAAAATTTCACTAGAAGCATTGTTTTAACATTACCAAGCTAGTTATGATCCCCGAACATCATAACACCCCCTAAAATATCTAGTAACTAACTTAACTTACTAGATACTTATATTTCAACCTTAAACAAACTAACTTGGTTAGGACCTAGCCTATATACCCCCCTCCCCAACTATGTAATCGGACAACATGGCCCCCACACATAGATTTTATTTGATTTAAATAATGGATCATGTTCCCTTGTGTTGAGCACATTATACACAAGTTAAAGAGTTAAGATGGATTATAAGTAAGCATGCAAGATCATAACCTCATTACTACACACACCAAAACACACACAACTCCTCCCTCCCTCTCCTTGTGTTCTCGGCCGTGAGCCACCACAACCGCCACCATCATCATCCAACTTTCTTCATCCATTTCCCATACATACAAAGGTGCTAGAAGGTGTATAAGGAAGCTTGGTGGCTTTGGAGCTTGAAGGACCTCTCTTGCTTGCTTTTATCCACTCACTTTCTACACTTGAATCATCCCTAGCCTTGAGCTAGTGGTAAGATCCTTGTACACTCCATTTTACTTCTATGTTAGTAGGTTAAAAGATGTTACAAGTAACTAATCTTGAAGAACACTAAAGATCATGAGAAGTAAATATGAACATAAGCTTAAAATGTGAAGTAATCTTGATGAATATGAGTTGTTATGCTTGTTGATCATTGATTATTTGTAGAAATGATGTTGATCATCATATGATCTTGCTAGATCATGATTGAAAACATAATCTAGCAAGATGTGAGAATAGAAATTGTTGTAGGATGATGGATCATCCACACATAAAACATGAACTTGAAAGAAACATAATGTTTTCTTGTAAAGTAATAATCAAAGTATATTGTTAAACTTGTAGATCTAAATATTTCATGGATTATTCTAAAGAAACCAAGTTAAAATATAAGTTTTGTTAAAACTTGGTTCTTACATGAACAAACACTATTTTTGGTGGTTAAACAAGTGTAGAAACACTTGTGTAAAAAGAAAATTTCATAAAGAAACATTTTTATAAAACATGATTACAAGTTGTAAACATCTAAATCCTTCAAGAATGATGTTTTTAAATAAACAACCACACTTTAAATGGTAACTAAACTCACTAAACACACTACCAAGTTACTACAAATTTTCATAAATTTTTAAATTCATGAGGTGGTAGATTAAGCATGGTTTTGGCAAATTGGTAAGTGTAAGTTGTTTAGAGTTGATTGTGAATTGATTGTGATGATTTTAGAAAAGAAAATGATATGCTTGAAAGCATGGAAACCTCAATTTTTAGGGGAAACTATGACAAAATTTTCTAAAAAATAAACACTTAGAGAAATATTTTCAAACAAATATTTACAAAGTGTATTTTAAACCATAAATTGTTACATAAACTTTTCCATAAATTTTGGTTACAAAATACAAATATTGGAGGTTGGTTTTTATAAATAAAAAGTAACTAAACATGTATTTAGAACATATATATTTAGAAGACACAGGTGTGTGATTATTTGTATACTTTGTGTAATAGTTATATTATTTAAGAACTTAAAATTATATAACTCACAAAAACACCAAGAATTACAATCCAAAATATTACCAAAATCCCATGGAATAAGCATACAAGTTACACACAAAATATTGGCGAACCGAACAAGAAATGTAACTTACAAAATATTCCGGAAAATATGTTCACAAAGTATATTTTGGTAAATATTATTTTGGATACAAAGGATTGAAAATATAATTTTCACAATTACTTCAAGAGTATATCATATTTTGATAAGGGAAAAATATAGCATTTTTTACAAGTATAAAAATATATATTTTCTTTGGAATTATTAGATGATATAATATTTTTGGGAAAAATATATTTTCTTGAGTAAACTTGAAATACATTATTTTTGGATAAAAGTAAGTTTATAAATATTTTCTAAGTTAGACTTGAAAATATATTATTTTGGAACTACAAATATTTTTGCCAAAAGAAAAATTATAAATAATTTTTCTAGGTAATATTCCTTAAAATATATATTTTGGAAATATATATTGGATGTTTATTAAAGATAATATTCCGAAATAATTAATGTGAAATTAAGTATGAGGATACTTAATAAATACAATAAAAATACGTATTCTTGCACGTATAAATATACACCGGAATACGACCCCAAAACATGGCGAAAATACACATGTATAAGATACCCCCCATCCTTGGGAAGGAAATACAAGTATAAATACTTGGGAAGTATTATTACAAAAATATTATTTAACAACTATTCCAAAATTTATAAATATAATTTAAGTTAAAATATTAATTATTTTAACAAATAATTATGTGACTTGGAATAATGTCGGAGACACAAAAAGAAACGTAACTCAGAAACGTTAATACTAAGTCAATGCACGGCCCGTTCGTCTAATAGACATTAGTACGTTGTAGGTAGTCGTGTTCACCGAAGAAGTTCGAGTTACGATTGTTGAAGACGCAAGACTGTGAGTTTCGTGTTCCCCCTTTTCTTTTAGTTGTTTTTCAGTTTATAACTTCGGGGGTGAAGTACATGTTACAACTGTTTACAAACGTTATTATTTGGTATGGTTAGCTAAGGAAGGGTACACTTAGATCATGTGAGTGGTGGGTATAACGCTTAAGGCCATCAATCCTCGTTATAGGACCGAGGGACATGAGTGATAGATCTATTTGGGTGTAGCGAGCCCCGCCCATGTTGGACCAGGGTTTGGCCCATGGGTAGACTATGTCTTACAGCCAGAAGCCCGGTGCAAATCTGCTAGGTTTGAGCTTTTCTGCATCACGTCACACATAACAATGGCCTTGCAAACCATTGGTGATCTTTTTTTCCTTGTTGCTTTCATACCGGGATTTACAAACTTACATACATACTTACACTGATTTCAAAGGTTTATTCATACACACAAGCAAACACACGAACTCGCTCAACTTTTGTTGATGTTTTCAAAATACATGTATTTCAGGGAATTAGTAAGTGGATCTGGCGGGCGTTGGAAGTTTCATGCTGTGTTAGGAATAAAGATGCCATCCATGGTTTTGAGGTTTGGGTTGGGTGTCTTAATCCTGGACGAGACACGTCTTCCAAACATTGGTTTTATTTAATATCTTTTGATGAGTCCTTAGTGAACTCATAAACAATTCGTATGGTTTGTAAAACTTGAATTTGAAGTCTACGTTTAAACAATGATGTTGTGATGTTTTCAAACTTATTTAATGGATGAAAAATCTATGGTTTATCATATAGTTGTTGTTATGATTGAATGCAATGGTATTAAGAAAGTCACACCATAAACACGCTTCCGCAAAAGTCAGGGTGTGACATTTTTGATATATTTTCTAGGATTATTGTTTCTGTATATGCAACTGGCAAGTGGCACCAAATGGAGAAGATGCTTTGACAATATTTGTGGCTCTTGATAACTTTGATTATGAGCAAAGTAGAAAGGATGACAGATATGTATTAGTATGACTTAATTAGACTGTTGTTTTAACCCATCTGTTGAATCATTTAAGGAAAGTCGCAGAAGATTTTGATTTTATTGATAATCTGTGTTTCACACTTCCATATGTTAGACTACTGTTGCACAAAGGAGAAGGCAAAATGCAATTTCGGTGGGCAAAGAAAGAAGAGAAGCTATATATTTGAATCAAACAATAATGAACAGGAAGGTGATCTTCTATTTTGTCAAATCAAGCCTTTTTATTTATCTCATATAGGATATATAGATTAAAAAGGAGAAATGATGTAATCTAAATGTTGTTTAGGGTCTAATTTTTGGATTTCTTTTTCGTGTATAATGCAGTTGCTTGAGGTGGTTTGGTGTCTTATAAATATAGCTGCTGGAAAACCTAAAGAAACAACATTGTGGCCTGCACTACCCTTACTCATTGCTCATATTGGAGTTTAGTCATCAAATAACACTTCCACATGGTTTTTTTTAGCATTTATACTTATATACATACAAATATAAGCACTATAATATGTGTTTATTAAGTGTTGAATCATATGCAAAATGGCAATTGAAGGTGCTGAAGTTTATCATATTACACTAAAGTATTTGTATGATTTTCTGATTATATGAGTAACCTAAAAAATTAGATGTAGGTGTTATGTGTAATCTGTATTGTGGATTTTAGATAGAACTAGATTTCGGGGTTATAGTATATATGAAAGGAAACAATGGTTGTGGCTTTTGCAAGAATGATAGTTGCAGATTCAAAAGGGTAACTTGCTCCTGAATATTAGTCTTGGGTTGTTTTCTCACAGAGACAGAAGTTGGTGTTTTATTTGTTTATCCTAGTTATTTTTTCTCTTCATGCTCAATCTATTTATGGACTGATTGTGTTGTTTTGTTTTTCAGTTGACCTATGCCTTAATGATCATCTATATCTATATCTGGAGTCTTGACTGCAGTCACTTTAAATTGCATACATTTTATTGCTTATCTATAAGCAGGGAACAAGGAACAACTGGTGTGTTGTTTACATGAGGCTTCATTCTTTGTTTTTTCAAAAGCTATTTTGTAAAATGGATCTAATAAATTAATTTAGAAAAATAAAGCTCTCTAATAAACTAATTTAGTATATTTTGTTTGTTATAACGTTTGCTGGTATCGACTTGGTACAGAAGCAAACTGATATCTCACAAATTTATGCCAACCGATATCTCACGAATTTTTATTGAGTGTCCGCCACAACACGCGGGTTAAAATTATCACCATAGATCATCGACATTTTATGCTGTGATAATTCAACTTGATTAATGTTTTTAAAGTTTTGAAATGTCAATAGTTTTTGTATGGTTATTGTTTAATGCTATCTAATATTCCCCGTCGCAACGTGGGGGGCTTTCATCTAGCGTGCGATGGGCTTTCATCTAGCGTTTGTATATGTTCTTAATTTGTAAGCCCCCGGCCGCAACGCGGGGGGGGGGGGTTCCATCTAGTTAACTTATATTTGTTTTACACTAGTTGATGCCTCGTCTGCGTTGCGGGACGGTAGGCCAAATATTTCTCACCCAATTAAAAAAAACACTATCGTATTTTTGTTAGAAAAAAAAACTAAAACGGTAGCAAGAACGTAATTTTGAGCTCGGGACAAAATTGTAATTTCTTAGAACTAATGAGCTAGGGTTGGGCAACTCTTGACACGAATAAAAATTAAATTGAGTCAACCAATAAAAACAAAACACTTCAATAGTTTTGCTAATAAAACAAAAACGATGGCAATAATTTAATTTTGAACTCAGGGACAAATTGTATTTTTTTTATTGCGGGTAAAATCATAATTTGCCAAAAGCAAAAGCGATGGCAATACTGTAATTTTGAACCAGAGGAAAAATCATAACTTTGAACAGGGGCAAATTCTTAATTTTAATCTGGGGAAAATCGTAACATACCTGGGCCAATAAGGGAGTGTCATGCAGCAGCCTGACACTATTCCTCCACATCCTTTAAAAAAAACTAAAACGATGGCAAGACTGTAATTTTTAACTGGGGGAAAATTGTAATTTTGGGCTAGGGTAAAATCGTAATTTGTCAAAAGCTAAAGCGATGACAATACTGTAATTATAACCAGGGGTAAAATCATAACTTTAAACAGGGGGCAAATCCGTAATTTTAAGCTAGGTTGTCAAAAGCTAAAGCGATAACAATACTGTAATTTTAACCAGGGGTAAAATCGTAAATTTACACAGGGGCAAATCAATAATTTTAAGCTGGGGTAAAATCGTAATATACACGGACCAATGGGGAGTGCTATACAGCTGCCTGACACTAAAGCCAATAGTAAAACTATAAATTTAAACGGGGCAAAATCGTAATTTTGTAAAGGAAAAAAAAACAATTTGTGGGTGGCATTTGGCCGCCCAACTCAACCAATCCCATAGAAGTACTATTGCCGACCACAGTTTATGTTATTGTAGATAATTTAAACGTCGTGAAACTAAACGTACTGATGTAACGGGTTGGGCGTCATGTGTGTTGATCGGAGTGTCGCGCTCCGATCAAAGATAATATTTATAAGCCCTATTTACCCTTAACAAATAGCTAGTGGTAACAAGGGGTCGAACCACGAAGAGTATGTGGTTTGCGAATGGATTTGGATGAATGCTCAAAAGGTGTCAAAATTATGAAGCTTGCTATCTTGTTTTTGTGTATTTTTTGTTGATTGAAAAGATGTGAATTGAAATTACTAAAGTAATTGGGTTGATAACTACTATTGATTAACAATTAAAAAAATGTAATTAAAGGTTTAAACAAGATAGAGAAAACAAGGCTCACACCCGGTTCGGTAATTGCAATCCTAGGGTTCTTACACGTTTTAAATTTGATTTACTTGAATATGTTATTAACGGATTTCTATTATCAAAGGTTAGGTGCCAATTGCTATCAACGCATATCACGAACCACAATGCACTTCGTTACTTCGGACAAGTAAAACCTTTTAAATGACAAGGCATAATTGCACAAACTTGTTTCGCAAAGTAAAATTTCATAACTCACTCGACAATTCACAAATGTAGTTCAAATGCAAGAAAATTGTCAATCAACTCAAATACAATTCAAGTTGTCACAAAATCAAACTTAAACATTGTTCAAACCCTAGACTTACAATAACCTACACCGGGGTGAAACCTCCAAGAAATTAGCCGCTCATGATGAACGAGACTTGATCAACGGATGCTTGAGACTTGAATCGGGTCATCTTGAAGCTTGAATATGGATGAATGGATGAATGGTTAGGGTTTGTGGATGGTTGGTGATGGTGAAGTGATTGATGATTCGGGTTGATTCGGATGATGGATATGATGGTAGGTGGAATAGAGATGAATTGGTAGGTGTATTAGGCTCCAAGAATATGATTCAAACTTTCAAGATGTTGTAACCCCCTAGTTAATGGCCTCCCCACCAATAAAAATCGTTCCTAACACCAAAAGATCCAAAAATCGCGTAACAGGAAATTACTGCCCGTCGCCGACGGCTTGGGGCCCGTCGCCGACGGCCTCCCAAAAGCTGAGTTTCGTCCGACGGCTTGTTTGACTAGTTACGGGCTTCAATGGCCGACGAGTGCTTCTGGAGCCCGTCCCGGATGGCCTAGAGCCCGTCGGCGACGGCCTCTCCAGCTCCGTTTCTCCAATTTCTTTATCTTGCACTCCCGATTGATCCGTAACGCGTCCCAGTTGTCCACTTTTCATCCCGGTGACACATAAAGCTCCCAAAAAGCTCCTTAAACTCCATTAAACCTGCAAAACACATTTTCGATTAAAAGTAGGCTATCCAGAATTAAAACTTGTGTAAAAACATCAAGTTACACAATTACTAGCACCGGTTTTCGACCACGTATCACATCCCCACACTTGTCTTTTGCTTGCCCTCAAGCAAATCTGTTTTTTACTTTCACGTGGGTCGAACAAAGAATACACTCCCCATTCCCAAGACGAAGGTTAAGTTCTATTGTCATACAAAAGTTCAAACTCTTTACAATTTTCACATATTTAACGTTCAAGTGAATAATCACATATAACAATGGTTATCTAAGTTTAATCCGCCCGTGAAACCAACAATTCATGCACATCCCTCACAATGTTCTCTCCACTCGGTTTACAAATTGGCTAATTTTCATAATGTATTAGCACTTCAAAGAATAATCGTTCAAAACCGATTAGAACACGTACCCGCATAAGCTTGCAACTCAATCATTCTCCACCACCGAACACGAATACCAAGCACAAGTCATAAGGTCTTTGAACGGGTTGTAAAGGGGTGTAACATTCCTATTTTTGTATAAGAATTTTGAGTTTGGTTAAATTTATTAACCACTAGTAACTAGTTTATTTTAATATAATTATTCGACCCAAATAGTTTTTAAAACTATTTTGTATATATAGTTGGTTGAAATATTTTGGCCTATATATAAGTGACCTTTTTAAATAAAATAAAAGTATATATAAACTTATATAATTAGACGGGTAGATTACGGATAAGTTGACTGATAGAAATATGAAGTACCTAGACGGGCCCAGGAACCGTTTAATAATTAAACTATAAAAATACATTATATTTGAACCTACTATATTTTTAATGAAACTTAGACCCAAATGTAGACAAAAATATTCTCGTTCTAATGACATATTTATTATTTTCTAAAACGTTATATTTTACAAGTTATACACGCCAAAATAAGTAAAGCAGTTAAATTAATTATAATATATAAATAATAAATAATAAAAAAAAATATTATAAAAGTGGACATGTGTCCACGAAAAGGAAAATAAAATAATCCTACAAATTGCAAATGATGGACGTGTATGGATAAGAAGAAAAAGAGCCTTCCCCTCCAAGCTAAACATAGTATAAAGAGTAAATTACAAGTTTTGGCCTTTATGTATGTCCCAAATTGCAGGCGCTGTCCTTTAAACCAAAACTTGACAGGCGGTGTCCTTTGTGTTTTCAAAATCTTGCACGTTTTGTCCTTTAGGCCAAACTTAGTTAGATTTGTTACTTAAATCTGGTATTAAGGGGCTATTTTGTAAAAATAATTTATTCAGGGACTAAATTGTACAAAACTTAAAAATATAAAACCCCCAAATTAGGTCGTCTTCCCCATTTATCCCCATTCACCACCGCCCCCAAACACCTGCAACCACCACCGCCATTACCACCACACCCACCGCCCTCCACCGCTCAACCATCACCTTCCCTCATCACGACCATCCACCGATTCACACCACCGTCAGTCACCCACCGACTTCAACCACCGCCATTACCACGATCTCCACCACCATTCACACCGGTCAACCTCCTCAGCCACTGCCACCGCCGTTTCAACCGCCGGACCACCATTTCCGACGCCACACCACTCCGCCCTCAACCACCACTGCCTCTCTCTCTCTCCTGTATCTATTCTCTCTCTCTCTCTACTCCATCTCTCGTTCCTCTGTAAACTTCACCACCACCACCACCATAACCTCCTTCCTCTCTCTCTCTCCTGACCTAAAGATTCACTTAACAACTAAAACGCATAACAATCGTAAAATGTAACAGATTATACAAGTAAAAAAGAGTGTTCTTTAGATACAACCCCTAAAAAATTGAATCCTAATGTCATGAACCTGCACATACACAACAACATACCAGAATGACTGAGAAACAAACTGAAACCCTAGGTTCGAATGATTAAGGGGCAAATGATCGATGAAACACAGAGCAAGCTTGTGGACGAAATTGGAAATTTGGAATATTTGTGAAGCGGGTTTTCATGAACAGAGATTTGGGAGCAAATAAATAAAGAGGATTGTGATTTGGGGGTTTTGAAGATGCAGGAGTATGTATGAGGGTGTTTGGATTCAAAAACAAACTTGTATAATCTTAAGAAGTTTACAATAATAATAATAATAATAATAATAATAATAATAATAATAATAATAATAATAATATTAAGTTTTGTACAATTTAGTCCTTGAATAATTTTTTTTTACAAAATAGCCCCTTGATACCAGATTTAACTAACAAATCTAACTAAGTTTGGCCTAAAGGACAAAACGTGCAAGATTTTGAAAACACAAAGGACACCGCCTGTCAAGTTTTGGTTTAAAGGACAGCGCCTGCAATTTAGGACATACCTAAAGGACAAAACTTGTAATTTACTCTAGTATAAATAAGAGGTGTTGTCCAACATTCAAACAGCAACCATTTTCTTTCTTTCTCTCACTAAAAAATCGCCATCTCTCTCTTTTGATTCTTTTTATTTTTATTTTTCCTATAATAATAATAATAATAAAGCTATGCTCTGTTTTAAGTGTTTTAACTCCCGATCACCGCTACCATTTCCGATTGATCTGAGCCTCATAACATATGTCAGGGCTCTGCCCGACTAAGTTTATTGGGGTTCTGTCTCGTGACATAGGGACAAGGTTGAATGAGGGGTACTATACTTAACACAAGTGCATTATATATTTTTAAATAGTCCAAAAGTTATGCACAAAATTTATACCAGGAGGCTTTCTAGTTGAACCCTAAAGTTACAAAGTGGGTTTCTCACTATTTTATTCCCTTTTTCTTTATAATATAATTATATTCAAAAATGTCCCAAACTATAACAACTCTCACCAAAACTATTATTCATTATTTTATTTTCTTTAATAAGAAACTCTAGTTAAGACCCCTAAGTAATCCAGCATAAACCTTAAGATTTTCAGAACAATCAGAATCAGGATCAGGGCCAAACTCAGAGGGGGTGTTTCCTAATTGATATTATCTAAACAGTTTTCAATAGAATTCGAATTTTATCGTTCCGTCGACTCACCCAAGCTACTGAGACGCGTGGCAGCCCTATGCTAAAACCGCCCTCCTCGCGCCACGCGACAGGGTCTCGCGCCACGCGGGCGCGCCCTTTTTCCAGTATACATAGAGGGGTGTGGGACTTGATTTCTGTCACTGGAGCGACGTTAAAATTCGTTATACACTCCGAGATATTCTTTGATTACTACCAAACACACACTAGCTCGAATTCTGCTACGATACAGGGTATTAACTTGATCGCTGCTACGATTCAATGTCCGATCGATTGAAACTATCCGACCGGATGTTTAAGCGCTATCCTTTGTTATTAGTCGTGATTCCGACAGGATGTTTGAGTACCACCCGAACTCGGGGAATACTCTGTCATTCGTTGTGAATCCGATGGATGTTTAAGTGATTGCACTTTGTCATTCGTTGTGAGGGTTTTTATCTCGTGAGTTATCGTAAATGCTGTATTAGTTACTTACCTAGTTCGTGTGCACTAGGTTACAAGACTAATCAATAGGATAAGCTCTGCCTGTATAAATCTGCAATATCAAGGCTAATTAATAGGCTAAACTTTGCCGTATGAATCTGCATGCTTATAATGTGAGTCATTCTCTTTTTATCAACTATTTTACAATACCTCAAATTATTTTCAAAAGTTATAATTACAGGGACTAAGTCGTGGATATCTTGAATCACTGGTTAGTGGGGTATTGTGCACATTACTAATTTTCTCCCAGTTAGGTTCATTGACCTACTAGGGATAATCATCACTATTTAGGTTCATTGACCTAATAGTGGTATGACCATCGTCACCATTGTGACATGTCACCATTGTGACAGAGCGCCAGATAAAAATAAGATAGAAGCCATTGTAATCGCTCTTATGCTGTAATTAATAACTATGCATCATTTTATGTAAATAGAATGATTCACTCAGTATTTTCCGCTGACAAAACCTTTTTAAAACGCGTTTCAGGTAATTACAGTAGATTGGAGTAAGAGATGGATACGGCACTGAAAGGCATCAAGAAGTGGCTTATTTATTAATTAAATCAAATTAAGAAATATTGTTTTATGTAATAAAATTTATCTTTATTAAAGCTACCTTTGTAAAACATGGATTTATTCCATCTATTTAATAAATAAAATCCGGTGTTTCTAAACTCTGATATCTTTCCTAACTCACGGTCCTGATGAAATTTCCGCTGCAACGTTTTCAAAATAATCACCGGTACCACTGGGCTGTTCGCGACTCCCGATTTCGTCCAGGGTGGGTCGGGGGACGTGACAGAATGTGGTATTAGAGCCACTGCTTTAAGCCTTTAGGTGTTGTGACAATAATACGTAAGTTCATATAAAAGAGTTAGGAGATTGCTGTTAACTGATAGCACACATGATAGCATTTAGACTTGAACTTAAGAAAAGATGCCTTAGTATCAGCTTCGAAATAAGCTAAGTACTTATGTGAATAAATTATGATGGGTTTTTGTATGCCATAAGAATGGTAATTAGAATATTGCAAGATATGATAAATAAGCAAGAATTAATAATAATTATTGCTTATTGATATTACTTGGTCTAGAATAAAGATATGTTATGGAAATACAAATTTCCTTGATTCTGGATAAAAGCTCTAATAAAAGAGGCAATTTTAAAAAAGATACTATTTATGGGAAATAGAAAATTTTCTCCGGCAAGACTGGGTATGGTGTAGCAGACTCTCCAGTTTGTTCGGATATACTGAGGTTACCGCTCCGGCGCGAACCGGATAAGACGGGGTATATAATATGTCAAACAAGTGACAAGATTTCCCTAAATAGTATCATGATCAGATATCTGACTGGTTTTTGGAAATATGAATCTGTTAAATACATTGACCTGATAGATGGTATGTTTATTTCAGCATGTGAAATATGTGAATATATAGATATGTATATCTATAAGAAAATTTCCAAAAGTCAATTTGGAATAAAAGCACAAGCATCTGTGTCTAGATTTCTTTATTAGGAATCTCTTTTCCACTATCAAACATTATTTCATTTTTACCTAGTAACTCATGCGACAATATAAACAACAGAAACCCTTTAAGTTGAGACACCATCAAAAGTATAAGAATTTCTAAATGTGTTACTATAAACTATTAATGCAAGTAAGAAGTATGTAAAGTTGTGATAATATACAAGAAAACACATGAAAATTTAATTATAAGTCCACAAAAGTTGAAGTCTATCACACACGATTTCCAAGGCAAGACCTTTGGAAAATATAATTAGGCACGACGACACCAATGCTAATCCCGTCAGTGGAAAAGCTACTAATTAAAAAGCAGCATTTTGCCAAATGATCCTATAAACGACATGAATCTCGCTGAGATACGTGGGAACAATATTTCACAACCATCGGTGCACAGTCTAATCAGAGTCATAATTATTATCACTGCAAAAAGAGTCACATACCTTTGCAAATTCCCTATTTTATTTTTATTCGACATTCCCTGGTAATTTCACTTAATAACGGTTATCACACAAAATTTCCAGATAAAGTTCTTTTTCTGACTTCTGCATATAAAGAGTTGACTTTCGTGTTTCTACTTTCCCTAAAGATTATCATACCATAAGGATTTCTTTCATAGTAGCGAATATTGATCTATTTTATTTCCTGGTAAATTCACACATTACACATGCACTATTTGTTGCGCATGTAATTCATTTGATTTATAAAGACCACTGGAGGGCTTCATTCCGATTTGTTATTTTGTCCAAACTCAAATATCATTCTGCTTTTTGTACTGTGAACCGCATTATTGCAAAACAATAACTCCTTGATATCGAGTCAATGAATTTCTTGAAAATTTTAATTTTCTTTGACATACATAGTTTCTATAGTAACCATGTCCGAACTTTCTTATTAAAACTTGTTTTGTTTAAATCAAGTTCAAATTATTTGACTTGCTCACATTACATATTCATTTCAAGATTCCATATGATGGATGGAAGCTATCATATTCAAAATAGTCCCAACAAGCACTTCATTTGTTTTGAACTATAATAGGCTTGTTTAAAATTTTCGACTTCATTAAATCATTTCTTTGATCACGATCACCTTGTACTGACATTTTCACAAAATTTAAAGCTTGCACTAATCTCGTTTATATATATCTTATACGGATTTAAATATTTATAAAAGCCATCTTAACACAAATCGTGTGCTAAGATAATGATACACAAATTCTTGTTATATTTCAGTGTATCTCTTAAATGATTCTTACAACATCAATCGAGTCTTTCGTGATAATTATTGCTTTAACATCTTCAATTGAAAAAACATTATATAAAATTTATTTTATATGGAAACTTACATAAGTGATTACCTAATTTATAAAATAGTATTACTATATTCTTATTAAACCATTGAGGTAAAGAATTTATATATAGGTATAAAATTTTGTTTGAGGTATACTCTCATTTAAATTTATGTTTAAGTTATTTAGTACTGATAATTAATATTATTAGTAATAATATATTAATAATAGTAGTGTTAGTATTATTTTTAATACTAGGGTTATTGTCAAGAGCAGGTATTGAATAGCCTAGCCTTAGTTAGACATGGACTGGCCACCTATGCTTAAACAAGGCAACACTAACCAATATCCAACCATGATAATGACTAGTTAATATATATAAATTAAGTCATCATACTTATTTAGCAAATTTTAATTATATATAAAAATATATTTTTATATATATAATTTGTACTATAAGGAGAAGACATATTTTCATACAAGAATTAAAGGGACGAATAAAATTATATAAATAATTATGTATTACATGTTTTGTGGTAACTATGTACCGTAATGCTTTGGTAAGAAAAATGACCATATAAGAATAAAATGGTAGTCATCAACTAAGTTGGGTTAAGGGAATAGTATACTAAATAAGAATAGTCTCCGTTTACAATATTTGTAAATATATTCACAATGTTATATGGTTCAAAATAAAAATAAATAATCACATAGAATCGACTCATTAAGTGATATATATTTACAAAATATTTTACAAATACTTTTTGTACAATAAATATTTTTACACCTTTATTTTTCATTTAACGTTATAAATAATAGTGATTTCTTTTACAAAATAATAAAATAATTTGTAATGTAATAACTTCATTACGGTGTTTTGTAATATATATTACATAGTAAATATAAGTTATTATACATAGTATAGTAAAATACTAAAATAACATTTATTTAAAAGCGGTGACCATTTGCATATAATAAAAATGTGTAATAAATAATATATATTACATAGTATTTATATTTGATATATAAGATACGGTTCAGACAAATACACAAATAGTATATATTACATTTATATAATATAAATTGGTCATGCCAAAACAACTTGTTCTTATTATATTTCGAGCTCTAGGACATAGTATGAAAAATATGGTCATTAATAGTATACTATCACATTGTTTCACAAATTAAAATAACTTGGAACTCTAAACGATGATACACTAACTTTATTATCTTTTGGTGTATCTTTGCAATTCACTCATCTTAACACTTTGATTTTCTCATATCATAATTTAATATTTGACAAATCATTTTTCATACCTTTATTTCATTTGGAACCTGTCAATTCTAAGTCTTCCTCAGTTGCCAATCAAAGTAAGCTTTCTTTTGACAAAGAATTTTTATTAATTCTAAAAGACCTTCACATTCATTTTAAATATCTATTGATCATATATCTTTTGGCTTGAACCTAGTCATCTTGGAAATTATATCATTTCATCTCATTCGTTTATCATCAATTTCTTAAACTAATTCATCTGAACCATTAAATCCTACTTATATTATACAACTCGCATTCACAAAATTTGATATTTAAAATCTGTGTCATTTTGTTGACTAAAATATGACATAAGTCTAAAAGAAATATCATAACCCAAATCTCGATGACGAGATTTAAAACAAGGTGGGGAGAATGTAACATTCCTATTTTTATATAAGAATTTTGAGTTTGGTTAAATTTATTAACCACTAGTAACTAGTTTATTTTAATATAATTATTCGACCCAAATAGTTTTTAAAACTATTTTGTATATATAGTTGGTTGAAATATTTTGGCCTATATATAAGTGACCTTTTTAAATAAAATAAAAGTATATATAAACTTATATAATTAGACGGGTAGATTACGGATAAGTTGACTGATAGAAATATGAAGTACCTAGACGGGCCCAGGAACCGTTTAATAATTAAACTATAAAAATACATTATATTTGAACCTACTATATTTTTAATGAAACTTAGACCCAAATGTAGACAAAAATATTCTCGTTCTAATGACATATTTATTATTTTCTAAAACGTTATATTTTACAAGTTATACACGCCAAAATAAGTAAAGCAGTTAAATTAATTATAATATATAAATAATAAATAATAAAAAAAAATATTATAAAAGTGGACATGTGTCCACGAAAAGGAAAATAAAATAATCCTACAAATTGCAAATGATGGACGTGTATGGATAAGAAGAAAAAGAGCCTTCCCCTCCAAGCTAAACATAGTATAAATAAGAGGTGTTGTCCAACATTCAAACAACAACCATTTTCTTTCTTTCTCTCACTAAAAAATCGCCATCTCTCTCTTTTGATTCTTTTTATTTTTATTTTTCCTATAATAATAATAATAAAGCTATGCTCTGTTTTAAGTGTTTTAACTCCCGAATTCTGCTACGATACAGGGTATTAACTTGATCGCTGCTACGATTCAATGTCCGATCGATTGAAACTATCCGACCGGATGTTTAAGCGCTATCCTTTGTCATTAGTCGTGATTCCGACAGGATGTTTGAGTACCACCCGAACTCGGGGAATACTCTGTCATTCGTTGTGAATCCGATGGATGTTTAAGTGATTGCACTTTGTCATTCGTTGTGAGGGTTTTTATCTCGTGAGTTATCGTAAATGTTGTATTAGTTACTTACCTAGTTCGTGTGCACTAGGTTACAAGACTAATCAATAGGATAAGCTCTGCCTGTATAAATCTGCAATATCAAGGCTAATCAATATGCTAAACTTTGCCGTATGAATCTGCATGCTTATAATGTGAGTCATTCTCTTTTTATCAACTATTTTACAATACCTCGAATTATTTTCAAAAGTTATAATTACGGGGACTAAGTCGTGGATATCATGAATCACTTGTTAGTGAGGTATTGTGCACATTACTAATTTTCTCCCAGTTAGGTTCATTGACCTACTAGGGATAATCATCACTATTTAGGTTCATTGACCTAATAGTGGTATGACCATCGTCACCATTGTGACATGTCACCATTGTGATAGAGCGCCAGATAAAAATAAGATAGAAGCCATTGTAATCGCTCTTATGCTGTAATTAATAACTATACATCATTTTATGTAAATAGAATGATTCACTCAGTATTTCCCGCTGACAAAACCTTTTTAAAACGCGTTTCAGGTAATTACAGTAGATTTGAGTAAGAGATGGATACGGCACTGAAAGGCATCAAGAAGTGGCTTATTTATTAATTAAATCAAATTAAGAAATATTGTTTTATGTAATAAAATTTATCTTTATTAAAGCTACCTTTGTAAAACATGGATTTATTCCATCTATTTAATAAATAAAATCCGGTGTTTCTAAACTCTGATATCTTTCCTAACTCACGGTCCTGATGAAATTTCCGCTGCAACGTTTTCAAAATAATCACCGGTACCACTGGGCTGTTCGCGACTCCCGATTCCGTCCAGGGTGGGTCGGGGGACGTGACAAGGGGCTAGGCTAAGGGTAGGAAATAGGATATTTTAAAGTGGCTAAGGTGATGAAAATTCAATTTTTATTACAAAACAACTATTCTATGCACAACTAACTACCAAAATCAAACTAGAAGGCAATAAGTTTTCGCCTTTTATTTCTCAAACTAAGAACATATATTTTTGTTCTTTTCTTAACAATTTCTATTCTTTTTCGTAGCAATTTCTGATTTTTCTCCTTTTTTTATGTGTGCAAACAAGCAAATCACAACTGTACAACTTGACTCCTATCATCGAATTTTCATCACACGGGATTAAAAGAAAAGGTTTAACGGTTATGGGCTAAAGGGTGGTCAAACGAAAGGATTAGGCTCAAAGTTGGCTACTAGGGGATGATTTTTGGGTAAGGATATATAAATGGTGTACAAGGAAAAGGTTTACCTAATGCCTTAATCATTCTCGTGCTTGTATTCGGTCTATGGTCTCAAACGTATCAAAAGTTGCAAGTTCAACAATACATGACTAATGGTCCACTCAAACAAAGAAACATAAGCATGTGCTCTATATTGTAAAAGTGGCTCAAATCCTCACATATGTAAAGGGTATGATATCTGATATGCATAAAATGCTAGTTTCTTAAGGGTTTTATTCCCAAATAACCACCCACTAAATACCCGTCATGCTATTAATTTGAACTTGACCATGACAAAAGACCAAATGGGTTGTGCCATCCCTCGTTGACTTAGTTACTTATGCTTTAAGATCGCTTTCGAAACAAGATATTTTTGAAAAAAATTTGAAATTTTCCCCCATCCCCACACTTGAGGTAAACATTGTCCTCAATGTGTAGTATTTAAATGAACGGGTCAAAATCGAAAACTTTTACTACTCCCCCATCCCCACACTTGAGGTACGCATTGTCCTCAATGTGTAAGAACTACATTTTTAAAACGCATAAGGGATGTGACACGACTAACTTCCCGAAAATTTCACCCCGGAAAAATAACATACACTTACAATCCACTTATTACTAATCTAAGAATCAAGGTAAAAAGGAAACGCATGCACCTGATTTTTGTCACTAGATGCTCATATATTCTTCTTCTCTTCATAAAAACGGTTGTCCCGCGAACATGTTGTACCTACAAATCTTAACCCTTGTGTAGAAGCATGCTTCTCACAACCATTGAAATTTGTTAGGTGCTTAGTTCTACCATTTTTATGAAAGTGTTACCAAATCATGTGTTAAATTACCTTGATTTTTGTGGAAAAATAATGTACAACAATAACAAACCTAACTCACTTTCGTAGGAATCACGGTTGCATTTAGCGTATGCAACAAGCCCTTTTAACCCCCCCCCCCCCAATAGCTTGGGAGGACGAGTAGGTCTCGTGAGGGTTATATAGAGAACACACCCACAACGTTCATTTATCTAGGAAAAAATAAATAAATACTAACGAAATAAAAATAAATAACCCAAAATATACAACAACAACAAAAATCATACCTTGCCCTCACCGCTGATATCTCTCGTTCGGGTCAAATGGCGGGTTTGGCTGGTATGGATAACCAGTGAGGGCCTCGAACATCTCCCTATAGTTATCGAGGGGACCCGGCTCTCCTTGAGGTGGCGGCTGGTAGGGTATCGGAATGAAACTGGACCCAAATGCCTCAGGCCAGTGAGGGGATGGATCGGATGGGCCTCGTGGGATGGGGAGATTGGGGTAGTCGGTCCACCCCAAGTGTTTGGCATAAGGAAGGCCGGCTTCATAGTCTCTCTGATGTCGCTCCTGATTGTGGAGGACCTTGGCGTTATTTATAGCCATTTGATTAGAAACATATAAAGCGTTCCATCGGCGTCATTCCAATTCATTGCGCTCATTTTGACGACTCTCCTCCTCTGCCTCCCATGCCCGTATTCGGGCTGTCTCATCCTCCTGCATTTGAATCAAACGCTCCATTTGAGATCTTTGGAGCGCTTGTTGCATCTGCTGCTCCTCCATGTGTTTCTCCATCCTCTCACGATAGGCCTCCTGGAAGGCCCACTGCTCTTGCATCTGGGATCCATGTGTTTCCTCCCAGTTCTGTCTCCTCTTGTCATACTCTCTGCCCTCGCCAATACCCGCAGAGATGTTGTCAAACACTTCCTGTTGGCCCCGGTTGAAATCCTTGTACGAAGGCACCCGTCGGAAGTTCACAAAACTTGCCACCTCGGCATGCAATTCCCTGTGTGGCCTCATATATCTCTGCTTTGGTCCCCGTGGACCAGGAGGCTCAGTTTCATCTTCTTCATCAACCATTTCTACATCTTCATCATCCCCCCGTTGCACATCTGGATCAACGAATTCATAACTGTGACCCAATTTGTCAGTCACCACATATTTGCTTCCCGAAAGCTTCACATGTATTTTCCAGTTTTTTCTTTATCGCGGTGAAACTGAACTCTTCCAACGGCTTAGATACCTAAAGCGATTCCGGAGGAAGACAGTTTTGCTGGAGGATCATGGCACTAATGAGGCGTACATATGGAATCATACGCCTGTGAAACGACTCTCGAGTGAACCACGTATTCATCATGATAATATGACTCCATGATAAAGTTGGTGTCCCGTACAACAAGGAATGAACAACCCTACAGCACTTGCTCTCACGCCTCCCCTATCACCAAATCTCACCAAAACATTCTCTAGGGAAATTCCTTGAAGAATCCTCCCCTCAATCGTTATTTGGGTCCTTTGGGCCGCTCCCCCATCGTTATATGGTAAGATAGCCACGGTCATTTGTTCCGGATCATCACCGTTCGCATGGTTATCCAAGAATTGTTCAATGGTTGGATAGTCATACGCTTGCACCCCCAAAGAATCAAAGCGCGCAATGCAATTAATCGTTTCGAAGGACATCGTCATCTCCCCTCAGCTTGACTTACCAACCAATCTCCACTGGGCGGTAGGACCATCCCTGTTCATGAACCTCAACGACGCCAACCATTCACACACCTCCGCCAAATACACCCGTGAGGTGTTGTCTTCACACCAATCAAGCACTTTTTCCCATCCTTAACGCTCAAACATTTGAACAATCCCAATCTTTCTAAACTCTTCAACATTTACAACCCTTTCACACACCACTCTGTCCGGTACTGAAGTAGTAACATTATTGACCATCTTCCACTTCCACAATTTGGCTTCCAATTTCCTATCCTGGAATGCCGATAGAGGTTTGTTTTTCTCTTCATCCCAAACCCCAGCGCTTCTACTATCCCTGAATTTCTCCCACGCCCAATCCTGCCTATAAAGTCTTGCATCACCCTCTTCTATGGAGCTTAGTTGCTCCTACTTCTTCGGCATTAATCCGGAAGAAGATCCCACTCCAGATGACGAGCCTTGCCCTGTAGTTTTCTGCTTTTTCCTTCCTCCGGCCATAACTACAATCACAAAACAAACAAAGCATCAATATAAACCCAACCTTCAATAAACTCTCAAACTTTGAACATGATGTATGATGTTGAATTTTTAATTAACAATTAGATGTAAAATCGCCTTTTTAAACTTCCAAAGTCGCCCACTTTATCATCTACCTATCAATTTTTACTTGTTTATTCACAATTTCTTATGAGTTCAACACAGTTTCAACATCATGCTTATGTTCAATCATGTAAATAACGAGTGTAATCACTTCACTATGGTTATGACATGTTCAAATCCTATCCAAAACAACCAATCATACTTAAACTCATGCTATAACAACATACATTGTTTAAACAACCTACTCTTAAACTAAAAAGTTTAAAATTTCGGAAGAAAAGTAACTAACATATGATAATCAAGCTTAAATTTGAGTGAAATCCATACCTTTGATGTTGATGAACAAGAAAAACTGAGAAAAGATGTAAAGCAAGAAACTTGATGAACACCCTTCAAAAAACTCGAAATTTCATGCTCAGAAATCTTGCAAACTAGCAAGAATTGATGAAAACCATGATAGGGGTTTTGTTCCTCTCGAAAAATTACACAAGATGGACTCAAGAATCATGTGATTTGGTTAATATTTGAAGGAGTTATGGAAGCTTGAAGGTTTAGGGTTCTTAGTGGGTAGTTTGGAGAAGATGAAGTTTCAAGAGAGAGAGAGTAATGTATGGATGTGAAGAATGCAGAATCTGGGTGGATTAGAATGCGTATAGGTCAGATAGGGGACCCTTGGTTCAAGTTTGTGGGTTAAATTGTGTTAGGAGTGGGTTTAATTGAGAAACATTGGTGTTTGGTTCGATTTTATACGATAACCAAAAAGCTGTATCGGACCAGGTTAGGAAGCCCGTCGGCGACGGCCTGGCCCCCCGTCGCCGACGGCCTCTCGTTTGAACAAAAGTGGCCGATGCCCTATCCCCCTGGATACGGGCTTGTCTGGCTGACGCGCTTAATGGGACCACGTCCCCGACGGCAATACACCTGTCGCCGACGGGCTGTATGTTTTCCATTTTTTAATTATTCAATTTTTTTTTTTGAAAAATAGGGAGAAAATTATGAACTTTTAATAAAAGGACTATGTACATTTAAAATTCCTAAAAATTATTAAAAATCTTTTTATGATTTTTTATAAGTTAAATTTTGAAAACGCGAAACCGTTAACGGTCCTACCACCCCCCCCCCCCCAAAAAAAAGTCGTGTATTGTCCCTAATACACACAAATAAGTCTAAAAACATACCTTTTTTTTCTTCAAGACGCATTCGTGATATCCGGACTTCACACAATCAAGAGGGTTAGTACAAAACGAGAACGATTAACACAAAAATACTCACACAATTAAATAAATTGTACATAACTCTACAAAACTCATTACCGGTCCTTTCAGTTGACCTCATAAGTTGGCACACTTACCACGAAGTTCACCAACTCCACATTCTCATCCTTTTTATCATTGTTACCTTCAAGGAACGGTTTAAGGCGATGCCCATTAACTGTTTGCTTCGACCCATCCTTCGGGTCCTCAATGGTAACATCTCCAAGCTTCCCAACCCGTGTAATCACGTACGGGCCCATCCATTTACTCTTTAGCTTTCCGGGAAAATATTTAAGCCGCGAGTTGTAGAGCCACATCTTTTAACCCACTTCAAACTCTTTCGGCTTCAACTTCGCGTCATGCGCTCTTTTCATATTATCCTTGTATTTTGAAGCACACTCATATGCCTCTTCCCGAAGCTCTTCCAGCTCGCAAAGCTTCAATTTTCGCTCCTTTCCTGCATCGTCATATTTCATGTTAACCTCTTTTATGACCCACCAAGCACGATGCACAAGTTCAACCAGTAAATGACAATTTCGCCCATAAACTAAGCGATAAGGTGTAGTTCCAATAGGTGTTTTATGAGCCGTTCTATAGTCCCATAAAGCATCATTCAACTTCGTCGACCAATCCTTTCGGTCTGGTCGAACGGTCTTTTGCAAAATTTCTTTTATTTGCCTATTAGAAACTTCCACTTGGCCGCTTGGTTGTGGGTGGTAGGGGGTAGCAATCCGATGGTCAACGCCATACCGTTTCAAAAGTTTGCCAAAGTTAAAATTCTTAAAGTGAGATCCCCCATCACTAATGATCACCCGAGGAATCCCAAATCTAGATATTATGTTTGTTTGTACAAAATTGCAAACGACGTTATGGTCATTTGTCTTGGTGGCAATCGCTTCAACCCACTTGGATACATAATCGACCGCCACCAAGATGTATAAGTTGCCATGCGAATTAGGGAATGGTCCGGTGAAATCGATCCCCCACACATCAAAAATATCTACAATGAGGATCGGTTGCATGGGCATTTCATCCCTTTTAGAAATACCCCCTAACTTTTGACACTCAACACAGTTTTTAGCGAAATTAAAAGCATCCTTAAAAATAGTCGGCCAATAAAGACCGCTATTGAGCACTTTGTGCCCGGTTTTGTGACCACTGAAATGGCCCCCACAAGCAAATGAATGCAAGTGCATCAAGACACTAGGAATCTCCTCGTCGGGTATGCATCTTCGAACGACTTAATCCGGACATATCTTGAATAAGTCCGGTTCTTCCAACGTGTAGTACTTGATTTGAGAAAGGAAGTGCAACCTCTTCCTTCTATCCCAATGAGCCGGCAAGTCACCTGTGACCAAATAATTAACAATATTAGCATACCATGGTAATATTGAAACTTTTAAAATTTGCTCATCTGGGAAGTTCTCGTTAATCTCTTCACGGGAAGAATCCTCCTCCACAACCAATCGAGACAAGTGGTCCGCAACCACATTCTCACTCCCTTTCTTGTCCCGAATTTCCAAATCAAATTCTTGTAGCAAGAGAACCCATCGGATTAATCTCAGCTTTACATCCTTCTTGTCCATGAGATACCTAACTGCAGAATGGTCAGAATATACAATGACCTTAGTACCCCATATATAAGCACGAAATTTATTCAACGCATATACCACCGCAAGTAGCTCTTTCTCGGTAGTTGTATAATTTAATTGTGCATCCGAGAGAGTCTTACTTGCGTAGTAAATGGCAACCGGTTTCTTGTCCACCCGTTGACCCAATACGGCCCCCACCGCATAATCACTTGCATCACACATGATTTCAAATGGTAAAGACCAATTCGGTGACTGCAAGATTGGGGCCTCAACCAACTTTTGCTTCAAAATGTTAAAAGCGTTTTGGCAATTTTTATCAAAATCAAACGGTTTATCTTTTAACAATAAATTACATAGGGGTTTTGTTATATCACTAAAGCTTTTTATAAACCGCCTATAAAACCCCGCATGTCCCAAGAACGACCTAATACCCTTAACACTTGTGGGATAAGGCAAAGTGGATATGACTTGCACTTTTGCTCTATCCACCTCGATCCCGCGACTCGAGACGACATGCCCCAACACAATCCCTTCTTGAACCATAAAATGGCTCTTTTCCCAACTCAAAACTAGATTATTCTCAACACATCTTTTTAAAACTTTTTCGAGTTGGTCAAGGCATGTATCAAATAATGACCTAAATATTGAGAAATCATCCATGAAGATTTCCAAAGACTCCCCCACCATATCTGAAAAGATACTCATCATACACCTTTGGAAGGTGGCGGGGGCATTACAAAGTTCAAAGGGCATTCGCCTAAATGAGAAGGTACCGTATGGACAAGTAAAGGTAGTCTTTGCTTGGTCTTCCGGATGTATAGCAATTTGATTATATCCTGAATAACAATCCAGAAAACAATAAAATTTTTGTCCGGCCAATTTCTCAACAATTTGGTCAATAAATGGCAAAGGGAAATGATCCTTGGAAGTTGCAACATTTAACTTCCTATAGTCAATACAAATACGCCACCCGTTTACCGGCCGAGTGGCGACCTATTCACCTGCGTCATTTGTGACGACTTAAATGCCAGCTTTCTTAGGAACTGTTTGTGTCGGGCTTACCCATTGGCTATCCGAAATAGGGTATATGATACCCGCATCTAGCCACTTCAATACCTCCTTCTTAACCACTTCTCGCATGTTCGGATTTAGTCTCCGTTGTGTGTCGCGAGAAGGATTAATGCCGTCTTCCGTGATGATCTTGTGCATCACCACCGAGGGACTAGTTCCCTTCAAATCCGCAATAGTCCACCCGATGGCGGCTCTATGAGTGACCAACACTTTCATCAACTTCTCTTCTTGCTCTCCGGTCAAATTAGATGCAATGATGACCGGAAGCGTGTTACCTTCACCCACGTAAGCATACTTAAGATGCTTGGGTAGCGCCTTCAATTCTACAAACGAAGGCTCTTCTAATGACGGTTTTAACTTCGTGTCGATACTTTCCGAAAGACTTTCCACTTGATGTGTCCAACTGGGCCTTCCTTCCCTTTCCGCCATGACCTCCATCTTTTTCACCTCTTCATCCATGCCACGATTTGTTTCCCTTTGCAACCTGTCAAACATAAAACACTCCTCTATTGTGCTTTCCTCTTCGACATTAATGTCGCAAAGAGGTATGCACTCGTCAACAATGTCTGCCATATAGCATTCACCGCTAATTAGAGGATCCGTCAATCCTGAAAATACATTTAACCGCAACCAACGGTTACCAAAAGTCATGTCGACCGTGCCCGACTTGCAATTAATTTGGGCATTCGATGTTGCCAAAAATGGTCGACCAAGGATCACCGTTGGTTGCTTGGTTCGGTCCAAAGAAACATAATCTAATACAAGAAAGTCCACCGGATAGTAAAAGTCCTCGACCTTGACTATTACATCCGTGACTATCCCACGGGGTAGTTTAGGGGTCAAGTCGGCTAACACCACGGTGGTGTTCGACGCTTGTAGTGGACTGATGTATGAGAATTTATACATCTTTTAAACATCAAATACGCCCCGTTTATGCGAAAACTCTTTGTATTTTCATTGATTTTGGTACTCATTTGAGTTGTTTGTGAAAATACAGGTCCGGGCTTTAGCCCGATGATGAAACGAAGGCTTTTGGAGCAAAATGGAGCAAAAACGGAACATTCCAGCAAACTACCAGATACGGCACGACCGTGCCAACCATGAGCACAACCGTGCCAGGCCCTTCGACACCGGCACTCTCAGCCAGCACTTGCATCCAGCACAAGCACCATCAAAATAAAGGGAAGCACGACCGTGCCAACCACTGGCACAACCGTGCCAGGTCAATTTGAGCCCCAGATCAACGTGTTTCCAAGATCGTTTCAATTATAGTCGAGCAATATCGGCTGGCACGACCAGACCATGCCCGAGCACGGTCGTGCCACCTCGGGAACTTTTGAGCGCGGATTTTCCCAAAATGGAAGCATACTTGGTCAACATTCGAGAAAGTGGCTCTGACACTTGCCAAGCACGACCGTGCCAAAAGGTGGCATGGTAGTGCCAAACGCGCAGAGTTTAAATACGAGTTTCTAGCTCATTTGCAAGGGGGTTGGAGCATTTTGGTGACTTTTTCTCTCAAGAATCTGGTCTTGGAAGCTTGTTGGAGCCAAGAGGGAGCCTTGAAGAGGACTTAATCACTTGAAGATCTACTCAAACAGCATTTTAATCTTGTCTTTAACTTGGTTAGCTTATTACATTATGAACAATTTATGTTTCTTTGCACTTGATTTGGTAGCCATGAGCCTTATGGGCTAAACATTTGAGTTGTCTAAACTTAGTTGAAGCTAATGAATATGTGATAACATGGAAGTAGATTTGATGATTGTTCTTGTTAATCTTCATGTTGGTATTTAATCTTGTTCTTGGAGTTCATGTGTATGCTTAAAGTTCTTGTTCTTGAATGTTTGCTCATAAGTATTTACATGTTGTGTTGGAAAGCCCATGTAAAGATTATGATTATTGAATCTTGTTAACTTGTTAGTATGATTCATAGCATGAAACTAGGAATGGTGATTGCTAATGTGATTGAATGATGATTCGAGCATATGTATGAATTCTTGCATCTAGATTTGGAAAGATCATAAGTATGTTTATATGGATTCTATAGTTTGTGTTCTTGTTAGTTTGATGATTTAGGCCAAAATTGTTAGCTAGCATGACCATGCTTGTGGTTCATATCAAGAACATGATGATAGTGCCAACTACTTAAAACCAAGTTAGGGTGATTAGTGTGTTTTTCATATTAGTTTTCCCTAATTTGTAGAGTTAGGAGTTTTGACAAACAAATAACTCATGATTAAAGATTAACATCAACTTAGCAAGTGAGCTTAAAAGTATAATTTTAGGTGATTAGAATGTTAATTCATTTTTAGTTTTCCTAAGAATTATAGACTAGGAAACCTTGATTGGGGACTTAGTTAAATTTAGAGCTTGCATCATCACAATTCCTTCCACCTTGTTGTCATATGTTTGTTAGTGGAGACTTAGTTTAGGCAACCCTTTTCTTAGATATTGTTCTTTGTTAGAATTTTTAGTAGTTTATTTATTTGCATACTAAGTTAGAAAAATCAACCAAACCATTTGAAAAGGCTTTAAAGTAGCAAAAGTTTAGTATCGAGACACCGCATCCACGGATTGATATCTGGTTCTTCCCGATTAGCTATATTACCACCCGACGGGTACACTTGCCCTTTTGTGTGTGTAGTTAGTTTCTAGGTGAAAAACCATTTTTAAAACTAAATTTGTGTGAAGAAAAACTCAATTAAAAATATATTTAATTCACGCACATCAAGTTTTTGGCGCCGTTGCCGGGGATGCGGTCTTCTTGTAAACGATTCGAGTTACTTATTTAGCCATTGTGAAAAGTGTACAAAGTTTTTGTCTACTTGTTTTACTTGCCTTTGCTTGATTAATTTAAAAAAAATGATGATTATTTGCTAGTTGTTTTTTTTTTTGTATATATTTTGTGCATTGTGCTCCTCCTTATTCCCTACAGGTCGTGCATGTCCTCAACCCCCGCTGCTGATATCGTTGAGCCTTCAGCGGAGCCGGAGCGTGATCTTCACCAGAGGCTGCGGGAGCGGTTTCGCGTGGTAGCCGAGGCGATCGAGGTAGACGCGGGAGGAGACGACACATTCTACGAGGTTCAAGTAGAAATGGCGGACGAAGAGGAGAATAGGATCTTGAATGAAATTGGAAAACCGTCACTTGATGGTTTACCTGCGAGCATCAATGCACCGACGATTGACAATAATAATTTCGAGATCAAGGCTGGCACCATATCAATGTTGCAGAATGCGGTGCAGTTTTATGGCAAGGATCACGAGGATCCTAGTGTTGACATTGCGGGATTTCTAGAGGTTTGTGCCACGTTCAAGATTCGTGATGCATCACCGGATGCTATCCGCCTTCGGCTCTTTCCGTTTTCTTTACGGGATGGAGCCAAGGAGTGGCTTCTTTCACTTCCAGCTGGATCTATTACTACATGGAATGAATTAGCTGAGAAGTTCCTTCAGAAATATTTCCTTCCAGAGAAAATTGTTCGGTTGAGAACCAAGATTCTGAACTTTCGTCAGGACGAGGACGAGTCCCTTTACGAGGCATGGGAGCGCTTCAAAGAGCTTATGAGGAAGGTCCCACATCACGGGTTGCCCAAGTCGCAACAATGTCAGATCTTCTACCATGGTTTGGACAGTCAGGGACAGATGATGGTTGATACATACTCGGGTGGGGATATCGACATGAAAAATGCCACCGAGGCATTTGAGATTCTAGAGAAATGTGCCACGAAAAACCGGACGCAACAGCCACCAAGAGGTAAGAGTTCTGGGCAGGGAGTTCATCATGTGGACGACTACACGGCCATGACATCACGTATGGATGCCTTATCTTCGAAATTTGATCGAGTGATGGAAATGCACTCGAGAGGTTCTTCGAGTAGGGGAGCATATCAGGTAGGCGATTTTCAGACGGGAGAGATGTCACACGAGCATGTTGATTTTATGGGAAACCAATACCGTCCTCAGAATAATCCCTACAGCAATACTTATAATCCGGGGTGGAAGAATCACCCAAATTTCAGTTGGAGGCCCGATGCTTCCAATCTGCATCCACCCGGATTTGCTCCACGTCCCACAGCTCCCACTCATGGAGCATATGGTAAATTACGCGAAAAGCAGATGAAAGACATATATTATTTATACTATTTAAAGTATAAAGTAAGATTGAAACTTAAGAAAAAAAAAATCCATTCGGTGCCATACAACTTACCAAAAAATCCATTATCTGCCATACTGTGGGTGAATCACACGTGAAACGGGTTAAAGGCGTATATTATTTAAAGACCGGTATAATTTACGATACCAAACAATAATTTATTTTGAATCTAACCTCGTTTCTAACAAAATTTATACTAGAATGTCGTGAAAAGAAATTAAATACGCCTCTGTATTTAGTTTTTTTGAATTAATGACCACAAATTATTAAATAAAGATCAAATTAAATGAATATTAAATGAGTTAACGACGTATATTATTTAAAGTATAAAAATAAAATAAAATTTAGGAAAAAAAATAAAATTTTATAATAAACTTACCATTTATTTTCCATACAAATAATTAAAAAATGTGAATATTTTTTATCCCTGTAAACTAGAGATTATGTTTTTTTAACGGCTAGTGCATCTGGCTTCGAAGATACCCACTAACTCTCTTAGTGTGAGAACAAGTTCTTAAACCCTGATCGAAGTTCGAATCCTTCCCTCTTAAACCCTACCCATATTCGAATACTTCCCGGTGGTGCTTACTTCCAATACGTACAAACAGGGCAGACCCCGAGAATTCGTGTACCCTGTTCGAACTCGAAAAAGTATGCCCTTATGCCTTAATGCAATTGGGTATTAGGCGATTTAAACCTAATGACAATGGGCTAATAACTAATCTAAACCAGTAAAATAGTTTTGTAAGTGAGCCTAGTTGGTGTTTATATGGGTATACCCTATTAATTTACTTTTTTTACATATAAATATCAGATTTTTTTAAATAACGTGTCTTTCAAAATATCGGGCCCTGACCGGTGGTACTCTCCACCCACCCTCAGGGCCGTCCATACATATATTGCATTTAGTAGGGATCGAAGTTAACACCTACAAAGAAGAAAACTCTTACAGAAAAACCCCTAAACACCCCACCTAGAGATTAGTTGACAACCCATATAAAATATTGTTTCTCATCTTCCAATTTTTTACCTCTCCCAGCTAGCCCTTAAAATCAGGGGTATCTTATTTTTTTTACCGTGCAATTATACAATAATAAAAAAACGATGATAAATACAATAATAAAAAAAAGATAATACCTAACGGATTTGCTCTCTTCGTTTTTTCATACCTTGAAATCGTTCCAGATTACAATAAAACTCACAAGAAAACCAGATGGAGTGAGGACAACGATGACAAATAAGCGGTGTGAGAACTGGCGCAGGGCTGCAGAATGCCGAAAAATCCGTCGTCGGCTGCAGCTTCTGTACCAGGATGTTGTGCGAAGTTTGGGTTTCAAGAATGTTGTGTGATGTTTGGGTTTCAGTCTCAGAAGTTCTAATTGCCGCCCATGATTCCATGCCCATAACCAATGGATAATTTTATTAATTTGGGCTTTATTATAATTTGGGCTTAATGATCATGAAATTTTTTATTTAGGCTTAATTATTTAACAAGTTTTGGGCTTAATTATTTAACAAGTTTTGAGCTTAATGAATAATTTCAGGTTTCATATTTTTCTCTTAGGGGTATTCTCGTATATGTTTAGGGTATCCTAATGCATAAAACCGGAAAAAAAATACACTGCGAATACGGGGTTGAGCCGTAGCCCGTGCTACGGCTCGTTCCTCATTAGTTCCGCCCCTGTCTCCGTCGACGTGCTTTATTATTCAAGCTATCACGTATATTTATCTATTACGTATATATATCTTGATAAAGAAGTCAAATTTTCTTATAGTCATCATCATGGCATCAACGATAACAACTCATTTACACTTGACAACAATGATTTATGGTTTATTTCTGATTCTAGTTTTGTAATTTACATCGTTTCCGTGTTGTAAAAACTATATTTTTCGCATTCACATACACAAATGATTAGATATCATAAGTTTTATTCTTGTATACGCAAAGGTGTCAACCGTTCAGGCTGATGTGTTAACTGATTATGTGTTGGCAATATGAGGTGAGCTCAAAACATCGTCAATATATTAAAAAAAAAAAAAAAAAAAAAAAAAAAAAAAAAAAAAAAACTAAAGAAAACTTTCCTTTTTTTAATGAAAAAAAATTATCAATCGATTTTTTTATGTCACCGAGGGTTTTGAATTTTCATTACTTAAGTTATACATAAAAACTATGGCATAAGTAATACATAAAAATTGTGGATATCGGGTGACACACATTCCCACTTTTCTCGGTCCGTCCCGAGGAATCAAAACCTAAGTAATTTCATGTCAAATTAGAAAGTTTGATAACTAGACTCGGTATCATAACTAGACTCCCGGTGAAGTGATTGAACTCTCTGCGATGGGTGTGGTGATGTGTGTCACGCATTGCTTGCCGTGTTGGCATTTGTGCTGGAAATTGTGCGTGCGCGCACATCTGCGTGTACGTCATGTTCAGCACAGCTTGTGACTTAGCGTACCAGGAAGCCGGTGTTTCTCCCTCTGGGAGGGAAGGGAAGACCGTGTTTCTCCCTCTGGGAGGGAAGGGAAGATCGGTTTGCTCGGGTAGCACTACTAAAGACGTTAGTGACTCCTACTTCGGTGAACTCTCTATCGACTTGCTCGTCCCTTTGGTGGCCTTAGACATGTGTGTTGTCCACCGTCGTACCAAACAGAGAGTGTTTGCCGTCGATTTGAAAGGAAGAGTTGGGATCAACCATCGAAAAGTGTTTTTTTTAAAGAAAAGAGATGAAAATGGTTGTAAAAATGTGGTGGGCGCCAATGATGAAACACTAGGTAGCACTGACTACTTAGCTGGATCGTCTCGTAAAGGAGAGTTCAACCTCTATTCTCCACTCGACGAATGATTGACTCTTCTAAGGTATCCTGCAAAACGAACAACACCTGTGACTCGCTACAAGGAGGAGAAGATGGGGGTTCTCCTTGTAACCACCCTCTGGCGTGAGAATAAGTAATCGCTTTGAGGATATGTGTGTGTATAGAGTAAGAGAGTAAGAAATCGGATCCTTAAACCTGGAGATTGAGCCTTCTATTTATAGTCGGAGAATTGTGAAGGAAGGAGATTGCCAGCTAGCCGTTGTTTGCCAGCTGTCCGACCAGGAGGAATATTCATTATGTCCCCTCTTACATCGTCAGGCCTGGAGGTGACGTGATGCATGGTTATTCGCCCCAGCTCAGTGTCCTTTTGTACTAGCTGTCGGTCTGTCCCATAGAGATCTTGCGATCGGTGCTGGCAGCCTGCCATTGGCGCCACCTGTCGTCCTTTCTGTCTGCTGAGAGCATCTTCCTGTTCGCCAGATGTCGCTTTCCAGAACCTTCTAGAATCTTCTAGAAACCTTTGTGTTGCTAAGCCTCCAGCTTGGAGTGATGTGTTTCTCTTGAGACGTGTCCATTCATGATTTAGGACCATACCTCTTCATATAAGAAGAGTGTATTTAACTCCAGGGGTTGGTTACAGTACAAACTATATTTATCCTACAAACCATAAGAATAGATCATATCACTTAAAAAAAGTTAAATTGACACATACCAAAACAATACATACATAAAAGTAGCACTTTTGAATTATATTAGCACATGAAAATTAATCAAGATAATTGATTTTAGCACATATTTGAATTATATTAGCACTTTTCTTAATCAGCACATTGAAAATAAAAGAAAGTTCCAAATAAAGAATTAATTACTTGTTAGCATATTTATAGGGAATTCAATATAATTGATATTATTTAGAATATTATTTTATCATTTCTCTATAATTGGTTCGATGCCACGTGACACTTTTTAAATAATTCTTACAGTTTGTATGCGAAATATGGTTTGTATTTGATCCTACTCCTTTAACTCCAACATCCACCTAGTACATGATGTGTTTAATCCATACAATTGTGTGTCGTCATGTATTTGCCATTTGTCCTATAGTATATGTGTTGTATTTTGGTAACTCATGCATTTTAGTTTTTTAGGGGCTGTTTGGTAGCCTCTGAATGGTCATTAAGAGGCTACCTCTTAATGGAACCATTAAGAATTTTACCAATGAAAAGGTAGAAGAATGTGACATGTGATGATTTACCATTCAGAGGTTACCTTTTAACCATTCAAACTTGAGGTTACCTCTTATTCATTCAGAGGTTTTAAACCATTAAGAGGTAGCATCTGAATGGTCATTAAGAGGCTACCAAACAACCCCTTAATCTTGTTAGTGTGAATGTTCAGGGTACGGTTCCGGTTCTCACGACACTTCTTGGCCGAACCGGTTACTATAGTTTTGGATATACGTAATACGTAACACAAACCAGCAACGATCTAGCGGTTAAATTGGTTTGGTTTTGGCTGTCTAATGGTTTGGAAAAAAAATTTAGTTTCCAATTCTTAAAACTAGTTACAGTTTTCCTCAAGTAGTAAGTAAAATTGTGCAAAGAGTAAACTGCCATTTTGGTCCCTGTGGTTTGGGCAGTTTTGCCATTTTAGTTCAAATCTCAAACTTTTTAAATCTGGGTCCTTGTCGTTTGCATTTTGTTGCCATTTTAGTCCTAGTCTAAATCTCAAAAACTCTCATTTTGGACTGTTCCAACATCCTTTTTTTTGTCTTTTTGTGCAGGGCTAGTTTTATCCATTTAATTTTCATTAAAACAATTTCTTAATTAAAAAACCCCCCATAATAAATACCCCCGTTCCCAATTAAGTCATTTTCAACCTCCCAAACGGAAACCCTAACCAGATATCAACATAACCCACAGGAGATCGAAGCAACGACAATGGTGGTTTGCACATGTTGAGGCGTCAGTGAGAGCGAGGATATGTGTGAGAAGGAGCGTAGATCTTATTGTAGGCGATTTCACCGGCGACGTAGATGCCAAACGCAACGACGGCGATTTCGAGGCCTGGAGTGGCGTGACGGAACTGATTGGTTAGCATCGGATGTTTCTCCACTTGTCTCTTCGCCGGAAAAACTCGCCGGTCGGTCCTAGTGCTTTCCCCATTTCTCTCTCTCGCTGTATGAAATCGGAACTTCGTCGGGGGTTTCTTTTGATTTTATTGGACCACCATTGTCGTTGCTTCGATCTCCTGTGGGTTAGGGTTTTAGTTTGGGAAGATGATGTGCAGATCTACTGTGGTTAGGGTTTTTTTTTGGGTTGATCTCTGGTTAGGGTTTCTGCTTGGGAGGTTGAAGATGACTTAATTGGGAACGAGGGTATTTATTGTGGGGGGTTTTTTAATTAATAAATTGTTTTAATGAAAATTAAATGGACAAAACTACCCCTGCACAAAAAGACAAAAAAAGGATGTTGGAACAGTAAAAAATTAGAGTTTTTGAGATTTGGACTAAAATGGCAATAAAATGCAAACCACAGGGACCCAGATTTAAAAAGTTTGAGATTTGGACTAAAATGGCAAAACTGCCCAAACCACAGGGACCAAAATGGCAGTTTACTCTTGCGCAAAACTCAAAAGCAAACTGTTGAAACAAACTAATAGTGTGGCAATGATTTGTTTGAACATATCCAATTTTTTTTAAACAGTACCTTGTGATTTTAAATTTCATCAAATTGTTCTCAGCAACATCATCTTCTAAATCAGTAGTTGCACCATTTGATGCGTCCTTTATATAAATTAAAAAAAAAACTTAAACTGTTAGGAAAATTGAACTAATATTGCTAGTTTACTACAGAGTCAAAAACAATGCATGCAAGTAAAATATGAAGTGTTAAATATATAGTGCAAGTTAAAAACCAAACCCTAAACGAAACCAAAATCTCAAACAATTACATTTCACACTTTCTGGCTAGGTATTGGCGGTTTAGACAGTTTCAATGGTTTTTAAACATCTCTCACATATTAATATCCGATCGATTCGCTTTACACGGCGTACTCAAAACCAAAACTCGTGGTCTGAACCATCAATTCCAGTATTTCAATCCGTAAAATGAATCGCATTCCTCTTGAACCAGCCAATTTGGCTAGGTTTGAGTGGTTTAGTCGTTTTCAACGGTTTTTGAATATCCCTACTTTTTAGTAAAACCATGTGCGCGTGTGTAAAAGAAAATCGAATATGTGGTGAATAAAATAGGTTGCACCGATTTTATAGAAAAATGAAACATATAAAAATGGCAATATCATATATTATCTTACTCACAATATGGTACCCTTTTTAAATTTTATATTTATTGAAAAAAAAAAGAAGCATTATTATAGGCGGTCAGATAAAAATAAATTGAAAAAAACATATGGATTTGGCGCTTTGTGACTGCTATGATGAAAAGTGAATTGAAAGTGAAATCTATGAAGTGATTCCCCTTTTCACACCCTGCCTAGCGTACACCTGCCTCTTATTCCATCCACTTGAATCGAAACTGTTCATCCCTCCATTGCAACCACAATATCTATCTTCATTTTCATCAACAAACACTACAGAAATCAGTCAAATCACCACCCAATTTAGCATAATTCCTACTTGGGTTTTGTTTTTTTTTTTATTAAATCGTAGAGATATCACGTCAAGCACAAATCTTGTAACCGTTTCTTTCGCCTCAATTATCCCAAATTTGTGGGTTTAGGTTTATGGGTATGATCAAGATCGCTTAAAGTTCCAATTTTGATATCTGGGTTCAATCCAGATTTCGAAATCTTGGTGGTTTTTGTTATCGGGTTTTGTTAATATGGCGGGTTTGAAATCTGGTGTACGGATGGATTACTGGAGGGAGTATTTTCGGAGTGCAAATGCGGATATTTTCGAAATAATTGAAGGGGCGATTATGTTAGCTGCTTCTGATTGCCCTAAAGAGTTTAAAGTTAGGAGGGATCATATTGCTCAGATTTTGTTTTCTTGTAGAGTGATCAAGTGTTCTGGTTGTGATAAAGAGGAATTAGTTTTGCCTGTAGATGATGATGATCATCATCATGATGAGGATGAGATAGTTAAAGATAGCAGCAAAGTGATTAGTTGTTCTAGAAATAATGATGTTGATGATGAAGTGGATTATGATGATCATCATGATGTAGAGGTTAATGAAACTAGCCCTCAAGTTGGGAATTATAGTTATGATGTTGCAGAAGCTCTGACCGATGAAATCGAACAAGAATCGCAAACTTTTGGTGAGGTTATGAGGATTAAAGAGATTGTTGACAACAGCCCTGATGAGGTTAATCTCTATTACTTTGATTATATTCATCAGATTAGTCCATGATTAACTGTTAATTATTTGTTTTGATTCTGTTTTATACAATGTTTAATCATAGTTCTTGTTCATGCTAGTCTGCATCAGTTTTATGCAATTCATTAAGGAAGCTTCAGTTGATGTCAATATCAGTAGAAACACTCAAGGTTTGTATTTTATTTTAACCATTTAATCACAATTTGAGGCTTGTTAAAACTATAGTTATCTTATAGTTTATTCAATTATATTTCAGGCAACCGAAATTGGAAAATCTGTTATTGTTCTTCGAAAACATGCATCAAAGGACGTTCGTCAGATCGCAAGATCACTAATCGAGTATGAATTTCTTGTTGAAATTAGCTTGATATGCGTTTAACCGTTGTTTAGTCTGTTGTAACTTTTAATTGCCTAAAATGTTATTTTTATTCGGTACGTGTGTGATGCAGAGTGTGGAAAGATATGGTAGATGAGTGGGTCAATGCTACTACAAAGATAACCGGTAATTAAATGAAAATATTTTTGATTTTTTTTTTGGTTTGTATAATCTTACGATTGTTGAAGAAATTTTGACGATTATCGCAGTTTCTGAAAATACCCCCGAGTCGATGAATCCGTCTGTTGTTGATGAAGAAGAAGGTTTACCTTCACCTCCTTTAGACGATTTAGCGTTTTTGAACCCTCATTCAATGTCATTGGAATTATCCGAGGTACGCAAAACTGGCGGTTTTTTTTTCAAACATAATTCTGTTTTATAGTTTTTAGCATTTGTTGACGGGTGTTTTTCATTTTTTATGTCTATCGTGGTTATCAGAAGTTCTTCGATGGCATGGATGATTATGGAAGTGAGTTGAATTCACATATTTAAATAACTTGATAATTTATCATACGTTCGCCTTTCAGTTTTTAATTGAATTCCTGTTTCGGATGTTGCTTTTTAGATACTCAAAAGAATGAGAACCGTAATAACAGAAAGCCGCCAGTTGAGAAGCAAAACGTAACCAAGTGGAAACCACACAAACCGTTAAACAGGGAAACCATGGTTCCAAAACCAACCGTGGTCAAACCAAGTAAACAACCAGTTGTTGACTCAATACTGGGGAGACGAATGAAACCGAATATGGACCAGAAGCTGCAAAATCTGGAACACACGATTCTTTCTAAGAGGCCCGTGACCCCTCAACAACGTGTAAGTTACCATATTGTGGTAAATGGTTCACATAATTGTTTGATTAGTGTTCTTAATGGAAAAGTTGCATAACTTAAACAAACTGTTTTTCGAATAATATTTTTTGCTAACTATTTTTTTTTCTTTTTGGTAACTGTAAACAGAAACTAATGTCCTCCGGTGGAGAAACCGATCAAGACAAGCTTGAAGCCACAAAGAGGAAGCTTCAAGAAAGTTATCAGCAGGCGGAAAAAGGTTCTTATTAATGATCTTTTATGCTACATTTTTGTTCAATAATTAATATATCGTGTTTGTAACAGCGAAGAGACAACGAACGATACAAGTTATGGAGTTGCATGATATCCCGAAGCAAGACGTTGCTCAAAAACACCAATACGCGAGACCCGGAAACAACCATCATAGACACCGGGCCAATGGGCGGTTTAGCGATCGTATTCGTTAAAATTCAATGGCTTAAATGAGACTGAAAGGCCAAATTTGGGGGATTTTACAACTAAGATTTGGGGTTGTTTATTAGTTTAGTTCAATTGGGAGGTGTCAAAGTTGACTTTGGTGTATAAAAATACCCTATACAACCACCCCTTTATTGACTTCTAAATTGGAAGATTGGAGCAACCCCACTCTACCCTATCCTATCCCCAACACACATAACAGGCATTCTTGAAAGCACACAATAAGTGCGTTTTAGTAGTCAGTACAACATGTTTTTTTATACAAGTTTATATACATTGTTTGATATTTTGTAACAGTTGGTTCTTGA
This sequence comes from Helianthus tuberosus, assembly GCA_030545235.1. Classification (NCBI taxonomy): domain Eukaryota; kingdom Viridiplantae; phylum Streptophyta; class Magnoliopsida; order Asterales; family Asteraceae; genus Helianthus; species Helianthus tuberosus. The sequence continues at coordinate 129,885,808 of CM060353.1, read as the reverse complement.
TGCAGAGTGAAAGCAAATAAATAAACAGAATATTTTTCAAAAGAATTTGCAATAGATGTAGGGAGTATTTTTTTTTTTAAATTTGACAGGCTTGCTAAGTTTTTGAAATTACAAATTAACTAGTAGTTATTGAAATTAAGACCTTAAATAAAGGTGTAAATTATGCTAATAAAAGATCTTCACGTTTTAGGTTATAAATGGAAAGTGATAAGGCCTTAGATCAAGGAACTTGGGTCTGACAATTGGTTCAAGCACGGGTTCCTGCTTGATCTAACTCGTTGAGGCATTTTTGTCACGTGCTCTTGAGCCCTGTAACTCCAATTGTAGCACAAGTTATGCTCATTTAAAGTTTGGATCATTTCTACCATATTTTCTTTTATCTAGCTGCTTCATGTTAGAATTTACGGGTCTTGAATCAGCACTTCATCGGTTTTTATCCTGTTGACGGGACCGTCTTGGGATTGGGATAGTAGGGGACGTGTAACAATTGACAAGGTTGTTAATAATTAGAGGTGACATACGTACTTAAAGAAAGTGGGGATGTAACGGGGATGAAAAAATAATTTAACGTGTATCACATATCATTTACTTGCCTACTATAGAAAAACACATATTCGCTTACGATATATATATATATATATATATATATTCTAGTTCCATTTTGTAGAGATTGAAATATTAGGATAAGAGTGATAACAATATGGAGACAAGATATGAAAGGTGGATTATAAGGCTAGAGGGTATGGTGATGGTCCTCCAAGGGGGGATGATCCGCCACGTAGGCGCCACATCATAATCCTCTCAATGATGGTTCATTCCACAAAACTAGAGGGTATGGAGGATGGTCCTCCCTAGGGGTGCAAACGAGCCGAGCCCAAGCTCGACCAGGCTCAAGCTCGAGCTCGTTTAACATATTAAAGCTCGAGCTCGGCTCGATTCGAGCTTTATTTCTGAAGCTTGAGCTCGGCTCGAAGGTAATTTTTCAAGCTCGAGCTCGGCTCGGGCTCGACTCGTTTAGTATTTATTAATTAATTTATATTAATTATAATTATTATTATACTTGTAATTTAGTTATTTATTTATATTTAGATAAATGATAATCATTATTATATAAATATATGTTTAATATATTAATAAAAAATATATAAACAGAAAGCTCGATAAGGCTCGCGAGCCGGCTCGAGCTTGATAAGCGAAGCTCGGGCTCGTTTAGTAAACGAGCTTGTTTTTAGGCTTGGGCTCAAGCTCGGGTTCGTTTAAGCTCGGCTCGTTCGAGCTTTTTTTCGAGCCGAGCTCGAGTAGCTCGCGAGTAGCTCGGCTCGTTTGCACCCCTAGTCCTCCCTTGTACAAGTAGTAATGCCTAATGTACATCACTAAGATTAATTTTGAAATTCAAACCAAACACAAACAAAGGGGCCCACCAGATTGGATCGTCGAGATCGTCTAGATGACGCCGGAGAGGACGGGGACGTGGGGGGGCGGGATGGTGTTGATAGCGGCGCCGGACCTCGACGGTATGGGGACGTCCCCCATACCGCATAGCCTAACAAGATATAATGAGTGCTTTTATAATAATAACACATATAAACCTTTTTAGTTCCACTAATTGTTTTTAAATAGTTAAACCAATTTAATAACTACAACTATTTTTTAATTGTTTCTTTATAACAACAAAAGTACGATGGTAAATATTTTGAGGTCTTGGTTTTGTTCTTTCTCGTTAGTGGTATTGGTATTTGTGGTAGGGTGGGTCGGAAAGAGAAAACTTTGTATGATTAGACACCATAGGCATAACATATAATTAATAACAAAAAAATATCACAATCCAACTTTCCTATCCATAGGCATAACATATAATTAATAAAAAAAATATCACAATCCAACCTTCCTATAATTTGTAGTGTTGGGGAATTATCCAAAACGATTCTATAACTTTAATTCTTTATTAATGTAGTGTTAGGGAATTATCCAAAATGATTCTATAACTTTAATTCTTTATTAATTGATCTACACAAAGTTGGTTGTTTACTTGTATAAAATAGTTATCTACATATCATTTTATTACGTTTATATTTTTGAATTAATTTGGGTTACCAATAAATGTTTTATGTTATAAGTTAGATTAACTTTGTTAAGTCAAAATTAACAAATGTTTATGTGAGTTGATATAGTTTTAATTATTAACTTTTACTATTGCCTTCAAGTTTATTAATCTAGTTAAAACGATTATTGTTATCTAAAATATTTCAACAATCAAAAGTAAAAATGGACAAACTTATACGGTGGATAAAAATAAATAATCAAAGTCAAAATCCACAAACCGTGACCATCTAAAATAGAATGGATCAAAAAAGTTTGGATGACGGTGGATAATTTAAGATATCTCCCCCTATGAATTTCGAAACATTTATCTTTATAAGATCTTTGATAATGAAACACGTGTAATGGCCATCTTAGTCTTTTTTTTTCTCATCGACCTAACTTTTGGAAGTTTAATTTATAACGTATAATCTTGTTTGGTAAATGATATTATTTTAGGCAAACGACAACGTTTTGAGCTATGCTAAGCGTGTTGATAAAATGTTTGGTCAACTTGTGAAACACGCGGCTTTTGGTATTGTTGCTATCAAAGTCAAAGATTATTTGATCTTCTTTATTGTTCTAAAATGGGAGAAGATATAGTTGTATATCTTTAGTTTTTGTCACCGCCAGTTATTATTTATATATCTTCAGAGTTGAATAAATGTTATGATTGATTCAACTGATTAAGAAAATGACTTTTCAAAAGTTTGTAACGATTTGTGATTTCAAGTTTGTAACATGTTTCAACTCTAAAACTAACACATAGAAAAGGCATTTTGGTTATTTTATATGATTCTAATATTTGGTTTAACAAATTTTAGTCTTAAACCCAAACATGTTATAAAAATTAAACTCCAAATATGTGACTTGAGCCAAAGCATATGAACCACATGCTGACATATTTGGGAATTCATTTGTTATCACTATATAAGTGTTAGACCGAACGGTGTGGGAGGCTGAGAAGTAGCATGGAGGCTTCAACCACGCCGTGGGTCAAGGTGGTGTGATGGCAGGCGGTGATTGGTGGGTGGAGGTAGGTGTAATTTTGATCGGTTAGTTTTTATTTTCAAATGTTCCCTTTCAAGCATCTTCCACCCGTATTTTTTTAAATGCCCCTGCTCATGATGTAACAACGCCCAAAACATCTTATAAGGACCTCTGATCGCAACCACGGACTTGTACGGCGCAAACCAGTACGAAAAACAAAGAGTCTTGAAACGGGACTCTCAGGAGACACGCGGGGGGATCCCATAAAACTCCCGCGACACGCGGCAGGGCGTCTGGACACGTGGGACTCGATATCAACAAGTGGCCAGACTATACAAGCAACAATGCTAGTCTAGGGCTACGGGGTGTCGGCCACGACACGCGGGGGGTTCCCTAGACCCGTGCGCGACGCACGGGGGAGACCCGGGTGACCCTATAAATACAGAAACTTGGTACGGTATGGTTCGGTACCGGTTCGGTATCGGTATTTTAGTGTAAAAACCGGTACCGTACCGGACCGGTACCGAACTGGTTCCGTGTTAGTGCATTCATCTGTCGTCTTCGTCTTATGTCGAGTCTCGGATTCGTTACGGTTCAGATCAAGCATGACGTCATCATTCTTGATGGTGACATCATACTAATGACATCAAGTGACATCATCATTGAAAGTTATTACACAAATCAGAATGCATGTTCACGTGAAAGTCAAGCCGAATGAAGACAAATTAGTTTACATGTTCACAAGATGACAAAATAGAATTTTAATTGTAATTTAGTGATTTCGCTCCTAGTTACATTTGTAGGTGATTTCGCCCCAATGAACATTGATGATTTCGCTTATATGGACATATGTACATATGGGCGAAATCAGAATAGTATATATAGGGGTCTCTTGAGCAAAATCAGTAGTGAAAAGTCCTTGTATTCCATGCCGAAGCTCTGCCAGTGTGAAGATCGATTGTAAACGCGTTCTAATCAATACAATCAGTGAATTAAGTGAAGATCAAGCTGTTACTAAGTCTATTTCTTGTTTTCCGCACCTGAAATAGATCAAAACTTCTCTAAACGACTCATTCGGATCAGTCGAACGATCCTACAATTGGTATCAGAGCCAGTTGGAGAAGTTTTGCAGATTACAGCCTTAATTCATTGAGATTTCTATCTTCTGCACCTTCTTTCTTCATCAGAACGAGATTTAACGGTCGGAATTCGCTCAAAATTTCACAGATTGTAGATAATTGAACATAAACAAATCCTTGAAAATTTGAGACTGAAATTCGGAGTAAAAATGGACCAAATTTATGTGCGAAGTGATTTCGCTTTTATGGACATTCTATGATTTCGCTCTTGTAAACATCAGGTTTCGCTCATAAGACATCAGGTATCGCTTTTGAGTATATGAGATTTTGCTCTTGTGTCACCAAAATTGAGGGATTTCGCTCATAGGACCACCCTAAACACCTGATTTCGCTCAAAGGGACACCCAAAACCCTGATTTCGCTTTTGTGTACATTGATGATTTTGTTTTTAGTGCACAAAGTCTGATTCCGCTCCAAAAACTTTAAAGTGTGAACTGATTGAAAGTACATCGAGTATTGTGAAACATTAAACGAGGATGTCAGGTTGTATCGGTTGATCAGTATATGCATGTGTTAGTTAAGTTTGGAGGTCTAATAGTTGAGGAATGTTATTTGTTTGTTGCATGTGATATTGGTCTTACAATAACAAGATATAATCGGCCCATGTGATCACATTTAATGTTGTCGGCTTAGTGGTATTTTAGGTCCAATCACAATTGACTCTCAATTTAAAATCTGAACATTGCATGTGAGAATTGATTTCATCGAAATGTGAATAGTTGTCGGCTTCATGTGAATACTCATTTACGGTCAAATCAGATTTTAGTCAAAGTTGCTGTCGGCTTGCTACATTAATAGGCCCAATCATTGTTTAGTGCAGCCCACTTCATACTTGGAACAATTGAAAGTGTGTTTTGAGTAAAATTTGTTGGGACTATTTGAAAAATGGAAGTGATGTTTGATGAGAATGAAAATTATTATTTTGAGAAATTTAATGACTGGAATCGAGGATTTATAGATGAAAGTTATAGAATGGTGAAAAAGATTGGATGGGAGAAAAGATTTAAATACTTTGTGTGCTTGAAAAATGAAACATTGGATGATCTAGTAAATCGATATAATGTTTTACTTGGTTATCTAAAAGATCATGAGATATTCTTGACAGATGCTGAAAAGATAACAAAGTTTGCCGATGCATTACCTATTGAATGGATTGAATTTTTGAAAAATTTAAGAAGTGAATCAAATTTTTCAAAATTACATCTAAAAGAATTCATTAGCAAACTTAAAACTCATGAATATGAAAATGGAAAGAAAAAGAAAGAATTGATAAAGGTCTTGGAAACACATTTGGTGGATATGAGTTTAGATGTGATTGACGAAATAAACAAAAGGATTATTGAATGTGTTAAGGCAAAAAATGTTATGAAATACGATAACAAGAGGGGTTGTTATATTGATGAGAATGCGAATCCTCTTAATTTTGTTAAAAATTTTTGTGCAGGATCATTCAAGACAAGAACAAAGGAAGTTTCACAAAATGAAGAATTTGTGAAGAATGAATCTTCAAGTTCTGCATCAGGGTGCTCTAAATGTGATAAACTTGAAGCTGACAATGGCAAACTCTTGAAAGATGTGGAAAGTTTGACATTGGAAGTCAAAAAGTTGAAGGATGAGAAGCAAACTGATGTTAAACAGATTCTTATTTTGCAGGAAATTTGTGAGAAGCAAAAATCTGAAAATGTTAAACTGTTAAATGACTTGAACAGTTTGACATCAGAAAACAAGAAGTTGAAAAAAAATGGAAAAATTTTTGAAGATAAAATTAAAAGTCTTGAAAATGAAAAATCAAAAATTGAAAAAGAATTTCAAAGTCAAATAAAAATTCTTGAAGATGGGAGATCTGTTTTTAGCAAGAATAACATTGAAAAGCAACAAATGATAAATTCTCATATTCAGACGATTATTCGACTTGAAAAAGAAGCTGAATGTACTCGAAAGAAAATCAAAGAGTTAGAAGGTAAAATAAGAGAATGGGAAGAAAAGTTGAAGATTTTTGTAAATACTTCAGCTATTCCCTGTCCAAAACCTGTTAATTCAGTTCCAATAAGTGACGACACAAACTTTGACAAAGTCAAAGTTGAAGATTGCGATGATAAATCTGATGATGAAAATGAAAAAATGAAGAAAAAGAAAACATTTTTGAAATTAAAAGAAATGTTTCGAGAAACTGTTCTACATTCTACTGAAAAAGGTGAATGCTCATCGCAAAAACCTGTAAAGAAGAATGTGGAACAAAAACAAAAGGATAAAAAACCGAAAAATCTTCAAAAAGAAAATAAAAGCTCATCAGTTTCATCATCCAATCGTGATAAAAAATCACAAAAATTAGAAAATCAAAACGCAAAAATTGTTGGTAATAAGTGGTGCAGGTCGGACCACAGTGCTCAAAAGCCAAATCCAGCAAACAAGAGAAGAGGAGATTATCACCAAGCCAAACAGTGTTATGATCTGAATGTTTGGGCTGAAAATGGTGATTGGTACAATAACAGAGTGTGTTACAGATGTGGCTATCAAGGACACATTGCTGTTAACTGCCAGAGTTGGAGTTTTGAGTCAAGGAGATGCTTTAACTGCAACATCATTGGCCATATTGCTAGAGATTGCTCAATGAGATCAATGAGAAGATCGAGAGCTGAATCTCAGAAGCAGGTGAAGAAACCAGTCAATGTCAAGCCCAAAGAACAGAAGGTTCAAGAACCTAAAGTTCAAGAAAAGAAAGTGAAGCTTTCACAAAGGCAAAAAGACAGACTGAGGAAGAAAGCGAGAGAGTATCTAGAAAGGATTTTGTCCTCGGATACAACTGGTAAAACAGATAAAAGTTCTGAAAAATCGTCTTCCTCACCAAAGAACAACAAATCAAGCAAAACGGATTCATCGGATACAAATCTGAGGACGAAAGAGGGAAAGAAGAAAAAGAAAGTGGAGATTTCACTTCCTGGCGATGAATCTGTTTATGTGGAAACAAAGGAGCCACATGTCGGCGATGAATCTGGCTCATCAAAGTCAGACAAGCCACATTCAGGCAATGATTCTGGTATGGTAAAACCAGAAGAGCCAGTTGTTGAGGTAAAAATTGAGAATTCTGGTCTAACAATGGATGATGCAAATTTTCCACCATTGTTGAACAAGAATTCAAAAGCACCCAAGGACCGTCAGGCTTGGGTGAATCTGTTCAAATGAAAAACCTGACTTGCCGGAGTTTTCAGGTTGGTAAGCGTGGAACATGAATCGGCACATTTCTTGAGAAATTCACGAAAGTGATTTCGATTTAAAAGTGGTAAATCAGGGACATTAAATTGTACTTGATTTTCTACAAGTGATGTTTGTGGATTGATCTTAAAAATGTTAGTTTTTACAAGTGATTGAAGAAAACAAATTGATGAAAGATCCCCGAATTTGAGAATTGACACACAAAACTAATTTTCTGGAAAAACCATTTTAATTAAAATAAACTTAAGTGTTTTGAAATCACTATGGGAAAATGTTTTGTTGTCAGGGGGAGTTCTGATTGTTCAAGCCAAGAGAATGGAGAATTGAAGTGATTCTCATCATGTTGTCACATTTCTTGTACAGTTTGTTTTCAAATTTTCCCAGAAAATCAAAATTGAGACATATTTTGATTTTAGGGGTAGTAAAAAATTTTTAAAAAAATTAGAAAATTTGAAAAGTCAAAAACATTGAAAAATGAAAAAATGAGTTTTTGTTGTAAAAAGAGGAAATGATAGCAGATCAGTGAGACTATCACAGCATGCTAAAGAAATGAAGAGATAAAATGTGATAAACGGTCTCACTAAAGATGTGACGATAGGCTCAGCTAGACTGGTAGATTTGCGATAACGATACAAATCTAAATGAAAAAGCCTAGTTCTAGTGGGAAACATGATCAAAAGCATAGTACTTAGTTTTGTCCTTCTTGATTGTGTGCCTACTCAGTAATCGCTGATTGTCGAAAGACATAAAACTGGTTAAGTTTGTGAACTTTCACAACTTTGCTAAAAAGTCGCTGTGATTGTGCATTTCATTTTGCAAAGATTTAAACTTGTTTTATTTCTTTATTTTGTTTAAGCATCGGACATCCTCTGCGTATACGTGAGTATCGACCTAGATGTTGTTGCCTAAACGTTCTGCTTTATTTTCTTTGGTGTTTCGTTTAAGCTTTGGACCTCCTCTGCGTATACGGAAGTATCGACCTGGTGGTTAAAGCCTAAACAACTTCAACTTGTTTTATTTTTCTTATTTTGTTTAAACATTGGACTTTCTCTGCGTATACGGAAGTATCGACCTGATTGTTAATGTTTAAACATTCTGCTTTGTTTTTCGCACAAATCACAGTTGATAAAAGTTTAAAGGCATTACTTGAGTTAGTGTATTGCATGATGAGGGGATATGCTGAGATCTTGGGGTCCATAAGAACTTAGTGCAAAATTAATATACCTTAACGTATCGGTAAGCATTTCGAAAGTTTTTATATTGAGTTTATGTGGACAACAATATCGTCAATCAACGTGAATCGTTTAGAACTGAAAATGTTTAAAGCTTAACGGTGCTAGTGATTGGTCACATAAACTGATATGATCCTCTTTCGCAAACTCACAAAAATATGTTTGTACATATTTCATTTCTGCATTTAATTTCTGTTATTGCATTTATGTTTCATATTTTGAAAAATTCAAAAAGATTTTCGACAACTGATGTTGATGAGTTGATTTTCAAAATTCCAAGTGCTAAACAAGATGAACTGGTTTGGGAGTGTGTGTTCTGAATTGAAAAATTTGTTTTGAGAAAGAAAAAGTTTGATTAGTTAATCAAGGTCATTGGTTTGAACTTGATGTAACTATTATGATTGAATGTTTTCAATAAGTAAGTTTTTCTTATTGATTTAAGTAAAAACTTATGTGTTTGAGAGAATTTTGTGCAGGAAATGAGCGTAAACAGAGATAAAGCCAGGGATTGATCTCAAAGGTGATAGCTAATTCCAGACGGCGATCCCATCATGATGAGAGGGGGAGTCTGACGAGGTTAAAGCCAAAGAGAAGATTCTGGTATATGCTAAGAAAGAAAAGAGACTGATAAAGACTGAAGATGCGAAGACTCGACACTTAAGACTCGTCAACATCTGAGGGGGAGTCTGTTAGTGCATTCATCTGTCGTCTTCGTCTTATGTCGAGTCTCGGATTTGTTACGGTTCGGATCAAGCATGACGTCATCATTCTTGATGGTGACATCATACTAATGACATCAAGTGACATCATCATTGAAAGTTATTACACAAATCAGAATGCATGTTCACGTGAAAGTCAAGCCGAATGAAGACAAATTAGTTTACATGTTCACAAGATGACAAAATAGAATTTTAATTGTAATTTAGTGATTTTGCTCCTAGTTACATTTGTAGGTGATTTCGCCCCAATGAACATTGATGATTTCGCTTATATGGACATATGTACATATGGGCGAAATCAGAATAGTATATATAGGGGTCTCTTGAGCAAAATCAGTAGTGAAAAGTCCTTGTATTCCATGCCGAAGCTCTGCCGGTGTGAAGATCGATTGTAAACGCGTTCTAATCAATACAATCAGTGAATTAAGTGAAGATCAAGTTGTTACTAAGTCTATTTCTTGTTTTCCGCACCAGAAATAGATCAAAACTTCTCTAAACGACTCATTCGGATCAGTCGAACGATCCTACATTCCGAAAATGTTAAAAGTCGGTACCGAAAATGTACCCGGTTCGGTAAATTAGGTACCGGTTCGGTACCGGTACCCGGTACCATTTGCTCATCCCTATCATTGATATCTCAAATTTGGAAGTAGTTACTAGATATCCGTTCACCGAATGTTAGTGATACCATGAAAAAACATGGATCTTCCGGTGATAAAAGATATATACATAAACGTTTAGGGTTAGGATCAAATACAAAATGTAAAATAAATAAGAAGGGTAAAAGGGATTTTATTTCATTGAGATTAGTTTTTGAGAAAAAAATTGAACTGTATAAAGAGAATATTTTTTATTTTCTCCCTCCACATGTAAGACACATGTCAATTCCCCTATCATTGTAAAACGTACATAATTTTTTCATATGATATTAGTTTTTACAAAAAAAAATACCATAATAACGAACATTTTTATCTTTAACTAGCGAGATTCCCCCACGCTTCGCGGGGCGGGAATTCGATTGGTATTTGTTTGGTTCGTTACGATACCAACACTCACTATGGTTTACATCGATCGAAACAATAAAACGAATGTCAATACTGGTATCAATGTTGTTCAATTGATATCGGTTTAGTTGGTTTGCGTGCTATGTTTATTTTTTCAGCATTGCCATATAAATTTTATTGAAAACGGATATTGTGTCGTATCGTACTAAATTGAATCGAAACTGGTTTCACAACATATGTGTCGGTACCGGTATTTATTTTTATTGTTTTTTCATCATATCGCTACTATACTGTAACGAACCGAACAATATTGGTACCTGTATGTATTCATTTTTATGGTTACTTGTTTGATAACGGATCTTGTGTTGCTAGCGTTGCGAACCAAAATAAACAACATCAATTGTGATACCGTATTTATTTTTATTGTTTTTTCTTTCGATAAACCGACAACGTATTGCTACCGTATCGTACCGATCAACATGGGTACCGGTACTCATATTCATTTTTAGGGTTTCCGGTTTCGAAAGTTTTTCATGTATACAACTTTGTCTGCGACAATAAATGGATATCAGTACAAGTACCGTGACAATCTGAACCGAGCGGTACTGTTCGAACAACATCGGTGTCGGTACCGGTGTTCATTTTGTCGATGTAAAACATGTGTTGATTTCTAATAGAGTGCATGTATCGTATGAGTATTGTAACAAACCAAATGTCTATGGTAACATACATTCACAACACACCAACAAATAACTTGGAATGTTAATATAAAAAATAAACATAGATGCGACTTTAGATTTTTTTAATAATGTTAACGAACACAATTTATTACTAAAGAATCAAATTGTCGATCCAATGTTCGCGGTAACGTACCGTCACAACGCACTCGCAAATAACTTGAAATGTTAAAATAAGAAATAAATATAATTATGAATTTTGATTTTTCTATAAAGTTAATGAACCCAAATTATTACTAAAAAACAAATTGAATAACAACAAAATATTGTTAATAACAAAAAAAAAAAAAAAAACCATCAGTTACCTATTTATTACTAAAACCACTTACAAAAGATTAATAATTAATATATAACTAAAAAACAAAAATAAAAAAATTATCATTCAGTGTTCATCATCACTTTAAATTCATATAGATAATATGAGTAGGGTATTTCTATATAAAAAATACATTTTTTACTGGTTTTTTATGCATTGTGTTAAAAGTTCTGGTTATTGTGTTTTTCAGCTTGGTTTTGGTCATTACGTTTTTTACTAGGGTTTCTATACATTGTGTTATTGTCAGGACCTATAACACAATGTTATTTTGGGTTCCTTTCATTTTGCTTTTATTATCATAACCTATACATTGTGCTTTTTGTTATGTCATCCATTGTGTTTAATGTACTATCTATTGTATTTTAGTTTAATGTTCATTGTGTTTTTAGTCTATTGTCCATTATGTTTTATTATGTTGTCCATTGTGTTTTATCTGATGTCAGTTGTGTTTTTAGTCTACTTTTCATTGTGTTTTTAGTTTAATACTTATTGTGTTTTGCGTTATGTCTATTGTGTTTTACGCGACTGGATTTTCAAATATTTTCCAAAAGTATAACAATATGGTACTCATATTAAAGATAAAAAGACGTTTAATTTTATGGTATAAAACTTTTTAAACACAAATGAACACATAAAAAAGTTACGGATGTTTTTGATGAACACTCACCGAACAATATTTTTTATTCGTGTTCGTTCATTAAGTAAATAACGTGTTCACGGACACAAATGAACATACATAAAATTGGCAAAGGCGGTAGAGCCTATAGGAATGCTAAACCTTGTAGCCTAATCATGGAATGGAGGTAGATAGTATTTGCTTATGTGAATAAGGAGAAGGAAAAGTGAACAATGCATAAACACAGTAATATGGTTTTCTATCTTATTTGTTAGGGTAATACAACAGATAAGAATTAAAGAAGGTTTAGATAAAATAAATGCACCAAAATCTTTAGTGAACAATATAAACAAATAAACATTAACGAATGTTCACAAACACATTATCGAGCGTTCACGAACACAATTGAATGAACTAGACATATGTTCATGTTCATTCATTTAACTAATCGAACGAAATTTCTTGTTCATGTTCCTTCATGTATTTAACGAACGAACGGACGTAAACAAACTTCCCGCCGGACGGTTCACAAATTGTTTGTTGAATGTTCGGTTCGTTTACAATCCTATCGGTACCGTATTGATACCATAATAAATTGAACCAATACCAACCAAATTCTAGCCACAGTGCACTGGATATTATTAGTTGTATATGAGAAAAAGATAGTTGAAGTTTTTATATTAATTTTCAATAATATAATTTATATTTAATATATAAGTTACTTTTTAACGGCTTAAATTATACAAAATATGTCTTTAACCGGGCTCGAACTCTTGACCTCAAAAAGAGCAACATCTTAACTGTAATAGTTTTGCCAATTATACCCGACCCCAACCCTTTAATAAAGTTAAATGTCATTTTACTCCTTATGATTTGGGTCATTTTGAAAGTTTAGTCCAAATGTTTCATTTTTTGCCTATGGGTCCAAAAAGATTTCACTGTTGTCATTTTAGTCAACTGGGTTAACTTCATCCATTATTTCTCTTAACGAGAAGGGCAATTCGGTCATTTTATATGTAATTTTGTTAAGTAGAAGGGCAATTCGGCCATATAAAATGACCGAGTTTCCCTTCCCGTTAACAGAAATAATGGATGAAGTTAACTCAGTGGACTAAAATGGCAACGGTAAAACATTTTTGGACCCACATGCGAAAAATGAAACCTTTAAAGTAAACTGATAAAATGACTCAAACCACTTGGACTAAAATGGCATTTAACTCCCTTTAGTATATACCTTACTTAATTACAAAATATAGTTCGGTGGGTTAACGGCAGTTAATGCTTCCTTACCAGAAACTTGCTACATCAAACTTCTGTTGCCCGACAGGTCTATCTTTTAGAAATGATAATATTATAAAAAAAAAAAAAAAAAATTGTTTTAAAGAACATGCCACATGTTTCTTTGCACACCACCAAAGATCAAAATTTCAGGCGATGTATTTGGCCACATCATGTTTCTGTTTCTTTCCTGAAAGGTAAGTATGAATGAAATAAATGGCTATTTAATTATTAGATATTGACAAAACAAACAAAATTGCATGTGGATAAAAATAATATATGGATATAAATTCGTAGTGAAATTATTTGATCTGTTTGTAGATGAGTTTTAGTGTCATATTTCTTCTTTAGTGAAGAATTTAAAATATTTATAAATTATCATATTTGTTTTTGTTTCAAAATGTTGATTGGGATAGAAAGTTGAGCAAATTTGATGAAGTTGAACAGACATCACTCATATCATGTACGTTTTGACTTACATCACTAATATCGTGTACGTTTTGACTTGCATTCCATAATAAGAACTTAAACGGCTACAAAATCACGAGCGAGTGACGATTAGTAGCGGGTTTTCTTAGGCAGCACATCAAGTGTAATTTTTGTACATTTTTGGTCAGCTTCCCCGCTTGTCACTTTTTGTTTATTTATATATATTGTCATTAAATAAAAAAAAGAGTGCTGGCCCTGATTCACAAGGTGAAATGTCGTGATGGCTCTAGTGAAATTAGCTGTCAAAACATGATATAGTGATATGTCAAGATATTCAATCTTGTCTAATCATTCCTTTGACCAATTTCCATTGACTATGAATGTATTTTTTTTATTTTATAAAATTATACTCAAGGCCCAATTGATATTGATATATTATTAATATATACATTCATAAACACGACCTAATGGGATGAATCTCACATTAATTAAATATTTATTTAGACAGACTTTTATATATATTTAGACTTTGGTAGCATAGCATGTAATGTAAAGTATTAAAATCTTCATAGTCGAAAAAGCATTTGTTGATGGTTATGGGCCAGCCCATTATACAAAACTTGTTTTTCTTTTCCTGCTTTGATCGAGTTCAACGAGTATCAGAAACTAGACCTTTTTCGATAGAGTTAATTGCCATTTTTGTCCCTGTGATATGCAGTGGCGGATCTAGGATTCGCGTCAAGCGGTAACGTTTTATAAATAAGCGGTAACGAAATCGAAACGTCAAATTTTTCCAAAATTTACACTAATTTTACACTACCGCCGGAGCGCCAAGCCGTAGCGGACGCCACCCCTTACATACATGTACATCCGCCCCTGGTGATATGTTCACTTTTGCTATTTTAGGTCAATTTTAAAAAATGTACCAGTTTTCTCCCTGACATACTGGAAACATGCCACTTCAGTCTAAAAATTAAAACTCAGTTAAGTTAGACAGGTTAAATGAAGGGTATTATTGTCAATTCATATATCTTTTATTTTCACCTTATTTTATGAATTGACAATAATACCCTTCATTTAACATGTCTGACTTAACTAGGTTTTAATTTTTGGACTGAAGTGGCACGTTTCCAGAATGTCAGAAATGAAACTTGTGTATTTTTTAAAATTGGCCTGAAATGACAAAAGTGAACAAACCACAGGAACGGAAATGACAGTTAACTCTTTTCGATATAACCAAACAATAGATTTAACAAGTAAAAACTCTTTGATTAAAATTGAAGTTAAACAAACTCTAAATGCACTCCCAAACACGCCCAGTCAGCTGACACATCAGATTTATACAATGTATCAAAATATTCATTTTCACTCCTACCCTAAAATCATTCTTACCAATACTTATATTTCCACATCATCATTATCTTTTACATTTTAATAATTTTAATGCTCAAATTCTTTATTATTAAAACTAGGTTAGAACCCCGTGTAATACACGGGTTGAATAAATGTAATTTTATATACTAAATAATAAAATAATATATCTTTACAAACCTCTTTTATTGCACGGGTTGAATAAATATAATTTTATATATTAAATAATAAAAAAGTTATATTTATAAGAACCATATTGTACGGGTTGAATAAATATAATTTTATATACCAAACAAAAAAGTTATATCTTTAAAACCACTTGTATTACACGAGTTGAATAAATGTAATATTGTTTACCAAATAATAAAATAATACATCTTTAAGAAACTTCATTTATTACACGGGGTTGTATAAATTTAATTTTATATACAAAATAATAAAAAAGTTACATCTTTAAAAATATGTGTATTACGCGGGTTGAAGAAATGTAATTTCCTATACTAAATAATAAAGTAGGATGGTATTCAAAATTTAAAATAGAAGAATGGTATTCAAAAATTTAAAGTAGGATCAAATTTAATATTAGTTCATTATTCATTTATTTATTTAATTAATATAAGATAAGTTTGAAAGTGAGGCGATAAAATCATAAAATAAATGCTTACAATGAATGACAGGTGTCACACGTTAATGTTTTATTATATAGTATAGTATAAATATATATTTATATTGATATAAATAGATTATTATATTGTAGTAAAATTTGTTAACAAAGTCTCAATAAATTTAACCATTTATTTATAACTTGTAAATGTAACGAAGTCTCAATAAATTTAACCATTTATTTAAAACTTGTAAATGTAGAAATGATAAATAATATTAGTTAATTTTATTTTAAGTTTCGTAAAATCTATTTGATGCCAAACTAAATAAAACGTTTAAATATATAGTTAATATCAAGAGTAAATTACGATTTTGGCTCCTGTGGTGAAATAACTTTTACTTTTTTAGCCAAAAAACGAATCTTTTAACATCTGAGCTCCCAACGTCTTTTTTTCTAACCCTTTTGGCCCCTAACACTAACCCTATCCATTTACTTTTAGGGGCCAAAGGGGTTAGAAAAAAAGACGTTGGGGTCCAAAAGAGTTAAAAAAAGACGTTGAGAGCTCAGATGTTAAAAAAATCCTTTTTCGGCTAAAAGGGTAAAAGTGATATAACCACAGGGGCAAAAATCACAATTTACTCTAATATCAAATTAGTTAACTAAGTTGAATTTGAAGTAAATAGATAACTAAATAATATTTAGTAGAGGGATTATTTAGAAGAGATTAAACTAAAATTATAATTATCCATAAGACATGGCCTAATATGACGACAAATGTCCTTAAAATGGTTTCTTTTATTATATAGTATAGATAGATATATATAATAGAACGAAATTTAATTAAAAATTTTAAACAGAATTAGAATTAAAAAAATAAACATAAGTAATTAAAACTAGTAACATTGCAAACATGTGATTAAAACCAAAAATTAAACTTAAATACTTACTTCCTTTAAGGTTTAGAAGAAAAAAAAAAAGAAGCTATTTCTTTCCATTTACTGTCAAGGATAAAAGAAAGGAAAAATTACAAGTTTTGTCCTTTATCTTTATAGTACTTTACAGGCGGTGTCCTTTTTTTCAAATGTTGACAGATGGTGTCCTTTAATAGGTATTTTGTTACACGTCTTGTCCTTTAGCCCTAACCCAGTTAGGTTTTTTTTGTTAAGTCTGGTCAAACATGGGTAGTTTAGTCTTTCTACCTATTTATTTATAAATCTTTTTAATAAAATAAAACAAAAAGAATTTAAAAAACTAATATCTATTTAAAAAATTAAAATATCTCTCTCTCTCTCTCTACAAACACACAGAGCTCTCTATTTCTCTCTCTCTCAGCCTTTATCTACCACCACCATCTCCCACCTCCCACCACCACAACCATCCGCCATCCTTCTCAACCATCATCCACCACCACCTCCCACCACAACCATCTGCTGTCGCCCACACTTCTACCACCAACATCATCTCCCACCTCCCACCACCACCACCACCACAACCACACCATCCGTCGCCGCCGCACCCACCCCAACCCTAACCAAACACCTAGCCACTGTCAACGGACCTCGACGGAACAAAAGTGAATCTGTATGCGATTTCACCCTCATCAAAATTATCAGAGTTCACCCTCATCAAACTTCATCAACCGGTGCAAAATTCAAATTCGAGTGTGTAGAGATTACCATATTTGGATCTGTATGCGGTTTCGATTGTGCAGGGGAATGAAAGGGTTGACTTGAAGGTATGGTGTGTGATTTTGAACATTTTTTATGATGGTGGTGCAGGTGAGTAGGAGATTCGATTCCACAGCAGATCTAGGGTTTCATCCGTTTCGACAAGAAGCTAACAGGTTGAACATTTTTGATGATGGTGGTGCAGGTGAGTAGAAGAACACATTGGAAGAAGCTAACAGGTTGCTTCATTTCCTGTGCTTGTAACGAGTCTTCTAGGGTTTCATCCGTTTTGACATTAAAATTCCTGAATCGAAACCAGATCCAAAACCGCCAATGTTCAATCTCCAGATCAAATTCCTGAATCGAAACCAGATCCAGGTACGTATGCATCCGTTTCGACATTAAAACTCATCGAATTCAACTAAAGTTAATGATAGTTAACGATTCTGGTATTATGTCATTTCCTGTGCTTGTAACGAGTGATCTAGGGTTTCAAATTGACCGATTAGTGTAGTTTGTTGTGTTTTGATTGATTTGTTGTTGTGAATTGATGGAAAATAGATGGAGAACAAGGATCGGATCAGCAGGATCAGGATCAAGCAGTACCTGCATTTAAGTGGTGGGGTGGAAAAGACATAATTACCCCCCATGGCTTATCATGTGCCACAAATTAACTGAGTTTTTTAACCAGGTTGGGTGGAAAGGACAAAACTTGTAACAAAATACCTATTAAAGGACACCGCCTGTCAACATTTGAAAAAAAGGACACCGCCTGTAAAGTACTATAAAGATAAAGGACAAAACTTGTAATTTTTCCTAAAAGAAAACAATACTTTTGCTTCTTCAATACCATGTGGTCCCTTTTGTATCTTGAAATACACCGCACGTATAGAAGAACAACCCTTCGAATGCGGCCTCCCTCCAACGCTAATTTTTTTATTACTCATGCCATGTCACCTAAATACACCGCTAAATGCTCCTATAAGGAAACCAGATAAATAAACCATTTAAATTCTTCAACTTTTGAGTATTGACAAGATTAGTTCCAACAATCTCCCCCACCCCCTCCCCCCCCCCCCCTCTCTAATCTTGTCAAGTTCCTCTTAGGTTTTGAATACCAAGTAAGAACCGAAGTTCTTCCACCTTAATACTCGGTCTTTGGTGTTCGCTTTACATCAACACCTTTGTTGCAGCCGACACAACACCGCAACCCCTGTTTTCTGACTCATTTGAGATCACACCCAAAACTTGTTCAAACACTTGAACCATCAACTACAAGCAGGTGAACGTCTTTTCTCTTCCACCTTGTTCAAACCCGCTACCTCACCACCTTGGAAGTCTGATGTTGATCCGTTCTAACACTGCACTACACCTGAGTTTTCTCCTTTGTTCAAACCTACAATCACTGTTCCTTGATTGCTACGCTCTTGCTGTTGATCACAACCTCGATCACTACAACATGTTGTTGTCGTATGATCAACACACCCTCTTACACCTACCTTCTTGATCACAACAACCTTTTTCCTTCCCTTCAACCTCCCAATTTCATAATCGCTCTGATACCAATTGTTGGAAATAAGACCTTCTTTAATATAATAAACAATGGATTTAACAAGGAAAAACTCTTTGATAAAAATTGAAGGTACATAATTTCTAAACATGTAATCTCTGTTTATACTCAACAACCCATTGGAAAACAAGTAACCTACTCATATAAGGAAACTAAATAAATAAACCATTTAAATATACCAACTTATTAGTATTGATAAGATTAGTTCTAACAATGTATCATGGTCAAAATTCAGAAATGATCAGTAGTCCGTCATGGTTCCTTTGATTAACAATGTTAATATATCAGGGTTCGACCATAGCGATCGCGTTTTAGTATACCGAATAGCGTACCGTAGCCTAAGGTTGTCCACAATTCAACGATTTGTTAGCGGTTTGAGATAGAAAAGCAATGCGAGTCGTATGTGTCGATCGAAGTGAAAGCAAAATCGAGTAAATCTCTAAAAATTTAAACACATAAACAGGTAAAACACATATAAACTCATAAAATCGACGAAGTATCAAAGTCAACAGTTGCGTGTTCAGGGCTTGAAATACATAAAAATCGAGAGATAGACTGTCTGCGGCTAGTAGACTTCGACTACCCAAAGCGATTCAACTATTCGCAAGGACTTGTTGCCTACGTTCGACTTTCAGGACTGTGTCCTTACCTCGATTCTTGGGCGTCTGACACGATTCCCGTTAGTCATGTCGTGACTTCAGGTCGTTGGAGTCCGTTGAGACTTTGGTGAGAGTTTTGTAAAATATACGGAACAAGTTGTCAAGGTTAGGGTTTCACCCCTGTCTCAACAACTTCGTCCCTGTTTTGATAAAGTAGAGGAGATTATTCATCAAAATATGGATTTCACTTCTGATTTGGTATAATTTCCCCCGTTGAATAAGCGTTTGTTATAAAAGAAAGAAGTTGATAAAACAGCATTACTTAGGCAATTTAGTCGGGAGTTTGTGGTTTTCACGCCTAATCTCGACTTTATCGCCTATTTATAGCTGTAAACTCGAGTGTAGTGATAGTGTAGCATAAACGAGGATAGTGGGGAAATAAGCTAGTACATAATCCCTACTAGATATGCACAAGTTGGTCTGCTGGTTCCTAACTATAGACTAGGTTTCTAAGACATCGACCCGGACTAGGTCGAGTCTTGCCTAATTCCCTATAGTTATGGCTCTGATACCAATCTGTCACACCCCAACCGATGGCGGAATCATCGGGGCATGGCACTGAGCGAAACAGATTGTCCAGAAGTTTCCATAACAATTATCAATACTATTCAATTTAAAATAATACGTCCCATACCGTATCTCAAACAGCAAAATAATTATTACAGACAAAAATCCAGGCAAGTATTCTGTTTCGACAACTCAGAATTAAATAGACAGCAATTGTTTATCTGCTTCTAGAGACCCTTAGTTTGACCACTACAGACAACTATTTATTGGGCTCTAGAGCTTTATTCTAGCTTCAAATTCCTACCAAGTGTGTGTCCTAAGCACCTGTCACATACGTTAAAATAAAGTCAATACATATAATGTAAAGGTGAGCATACAAGTTTGATAGTAGCATATAGAGTTCGAATTCGTTTACGCATAACCAGCACGTACACATAGAGAAATGAAGCACGTTAGTTATCGACATAGATCCATCGATACCAATGACTGCGGGTTGACTGTCCGAGGCAGTTCGCAATACATGATTACCACCGTAATCCATGCAAGTAAATGATCCTTAACAACCCCCGTGTGAACGGGTGCTGAGTCCAAACTATAGTACTATCGTTGCTAAGGCAGGTAGACAACATTCCATGTGTAAACATAACAAACAAGCATTCATAAGCCACGTATAACATGCATTAACGGTTAGCGTTCAAATAGTATAGAGTAGTGTGATTATTGTAGTTTGAATATTCGTAACGTATGTAACACCCAAAAGTGCTGAAAGCAAAAAGGGATCGGGTATACTCACAGCGATTGATGGATTGGAGGGAGCGCTTAGCGAGTAAGATTAGCCTGAATAGATTAAGTTGTATAACGATAAGTGATGCGTAAAATGACACAAGGCATGAGTGGGTCGGATGGTAGTTCGATCGGATGGTAATCCGAGCGGACAGCAATCCGTGCGGATAACAATCCGTTCGAATGGTCATCCGGTCGGATAGGCTATCCGGTCGGATTACTATTCTAGTGGATTGTTTCTTCCTACAAGAAGGATGTGTTTGTGTATGATGGTTTGACTTTTGAAGTTTTCGTTGTAGCATTTTGAAAACATCGAAGTATCTCTGTCTTCCAAGTCGGTCGATCGGATGACAAGTCGTGCGGATGACAATCCGTTCGGATGGTCATCCGGTCGGACGGCGGCTTTGTAATGAGGTTACTTACTGAAAGCAAGTTCATGACGAAAGTGTCGTTCGATCGGATGGCAACCTTGTCATTGAACACGTTGAAAATTGTTCAAGTCTTCAAAGTCTTAGTATCTCATGATCCGAAGAGTAATCCAGTCAGATGGTCGTCCGATCGGACTGCAATTCGCCGATACTCAAACTTCAGTTAAGATTGTTTTGAAGGTGGGACCCAAGTGTGATCCGTTCGGATGACAATCCGTTCGGATGACCTATCCGATCGGACAGTAATCCGTTCGGACAGTAATCCGTCCTGATTGTCCTGCTCGTCCTACACTTGGTCGTTTTATCGAGACGTGGTGATGACGTGTTAACCAATGGAACTCCGTTTTGTCCCAAGTAACCAGACCGACCAGGAATCACCCTAGTTCGGCCGGTTACCGTCTCAGTACGGTTGTTCTTGTTTAATCCGAAATCGTAGTCTCATGTGTAGAATTCAGATATGAGCCAGTACAACACTAAGAGTGAGTAGGAGACTAGGTCAAAATCTGATTCTACCGGTTTTGAGTGTTTTGAGTGTAAAAGAGTTGAAAGAAAGTTAAAACCACCTTTCAATCCTTTTTCACCATTCTTGTGTCGAGATCTTTACAAGATCTTTGTATGTTTGCGTGAAAATCGGTTAGATCTCGGTTGTTCTTGGTGGATTGAAGTCAAAACATGAAGTTCTTGAAGAACACATGATGACGTCACCCTAGAACACCCGAAATCTAGTGATTTTACGGTTAAAAGTTAAGATTTAAAAGATAGAAAGGTGTAGGAGTGCGTGTAGATCATGAAAGTACAAGATTTAGGGCGAGATCTTACCTGGATTGAGAGAAATCGAAGAAAAGGGGAGGAGCACGACTGGTTCGGACAGAGAGTTTCCAGAAATGGTAAGAATGACAATGACAGGGGTATTTATAGGATTCCAAAAGAGGAAAGTGTTATCCGATCAGATGACACACCGCCCGGATTGACCATCCGGTCGGATGACATCTGGGTCGGATGACATCTGTTTGGTTGGTGAGGCTGCTATCCGATCGGATGGCTATCCGATCGGATGGCACTTGGGTTGAGTGTTTGACGCGATGATTTTTAGCGTTTCGATTTCGATTGCGAGCGGTTCGTTACGATAGGGTTTCCCTAGTCAAATTACTTTCAGTCCCAACTACTTCATGTCTTGCATAATCTCTTCTCCACTAATTATCATAGTTCGATTGCGATTCGAGTTCGAGTTGATTGTGTTTCGAGTTTCGATTGAGTTCGATTGATTTCCACAACATATACATATAAACACGCACAAGTAACACATAAGGCACACACACACGTATAATTAACCAGATTAAGTCGAGTTGCGGTTCGTATCATGATTCGATGTCGAGTAGCATAGCTTGATTATTGATTAGTTAACTTTATCGCATTGTTACTTCCTATTATTCACAGCCGTAAGTCGATTTGATAGCGGTTAACAAATATCGATTTTTGCAAGGTACAACACTTACTCCACATAATACAATTAAAATAAAAAGATTACTATAAGTCAAATCCGTTTAACCGGTCGTTGACGTTGACCTTGACTTTGACTTTGACTTGTGAAAACACGGGGTGTTACAGCCTCCCCTTGTTTAAAGAATTTCGTCCCGAAATTAAGCTGTAAGTCGTACCACACCGTGAATCACGTTTGAAAACTTTCTGTTCAGACCGGTTTTTGACTCCGAAACGATTGCGAACTGAACGCGTGACGTGCGGAATCCGTACATGAATGTTATCAAACACACAAGAACGCACTATAATCGGTGATTCTTTTAGATTGATATGGAATCGTACAAAGCACTAGAATCACAATGTCACTTTCTCTCTCTAACTTCTCTATCTAAACAACTGCGGGTACTTCGTCTTCATGTCGCTTTCGAGTTCCCAAGTGAACTCTGCGCCTCGTTTGCCTTCCCATCGGACTTTCACAATAGGAATGCGAGAGCGTCTGAGCTGCTTGGTTTGGCGATCCATGATTTCGAGAAGCTTCTCCACGAAGTGTAATGTTTCGTTCACTTGTAGATCGTTGAGAGAAACGTGTAAGTCGTGGTCGGCTAGGCACTTTCGGAGGTTTGACACGTGGAAAGTCGGGTGGACATTACTCAGTTCCTCCGGTAGTTCGAGTCTGTAGGCGACTTTTCCGATCCTTTCCAGAATCTTAAAAGGTCCAACATATCGAGGCGCGAGTTTTCCCTTTTTGCCGAATCGGACTACACCCTTCCAAGGTGATACCTTTAGGAGTATGTAGTTTCCAACGTCAAATTCACGGGGCTTGCGCTTTTTATCGGCGTAACTTTTCTGTCGATCCCGATCTTTCACCAGATTGTCTCGAATTTGGAAAATTTTGTCTGTCGTTTCTTGTAATAACTCAGGACCGGTTAATTGCGAATGACCGATCTCGTGCCATACAATAGGCGATCGACATCTTCTTCCGTATAATGCCTCGAATGGTGCCATTTGGATGCTAGAATGGTAGTTGTTGTTATACGAGAATTCGACCAACGGCAGGTATTTATCCCAATTACCACCGAAGTCTAAAACACACGAGCGGAGCATGTCTTCAAGAGTACGAATCGTTCTTTCAGTCTGACCGTCAGTTTGTGGGTGGAAAGCGGTACTTAGATTAAGCGATGTACCGAGTGCCGTTTGAAACGTTTCCCACAGTCGCGAGGTAAACCGAGCATCACGATCAGAGATGATGTCACGAGGCATCCCGTGATTACAAATGATCTCGTCGGTGTAGATTCGGGCTAATTGTAACACCTCGAAAAATTCACGTCCTATAATGTGTTGACACGTGTCATATGTTTGAACGTGTGAAAGAATGTTCTGAAGGGACTAAAGTTGACAAACTTGAAAAGTATATGAAAATACGAGTTCTAAATGTCAACAGTGAATGAATATATTGTACATTAACCCTACCTGATGTTTATAGCATCAAACGAATAAATCATGGATCATGCTAAGCTAAAAGTGAGAGATTACAAACTACAGGGGTTAAATGTGTCAACATGTTTAAGTTATACCTCTGAGTGACCTTTTGACAAACCCGAAGCTTTGTAACTGTTAATTATGCTCACTAGATTGCGCGATATAAATTTCATAAAGCTTCGTTATAGTATGAGAAAGTTATGATCAAATTCGTATACAAGGGGTTAAAGCGTTAACGTTGAAAGTTATGACTTTTCGGGTTAACCAGAAGTGTCCAGGGACTTGGTAAAGTGGGTACAAGTCTTAAAGACCTTATAGGTAAATAAGAAGGGGTCAAATTGCAAGAAATTAGCTTAATTGACCTTTCGGAAGGGCCAAGGGACGAGATGCAACAACTTGAAAACGTTTTTGTCTGATCAGAGAGCCCAAGCGGGCCGCGTAAAGCCCATCAACACCTTTACGCGGGCCGCATGGCCTGCCCAGATACAGAAAGTGCAAACAACCTCCTGTATTCGCGCATAATCGACCCAAAACGGATGTTTCACTTCATGGGCGACCCCTAGGCAACCCCTAGAACACTAGGGACACTTGTGGAAGAATTGTGGTCAGTGGTAGACTTGTGTGTCAACATTTTGTGGTGATTAAATCACTATATAAGGCCATGAAGTTGCAAACATTCTTCACACCTTCATTCTTGCATTCCTGATCACTTCTGGAGCTCAAGACTTCTCTCAAGTGATCTCTGGTCATTCATAGGACTCTTGTAAGTTTGCTAATCCTCCCTTAGTTAAGTTTTTGCTTAGTTATAGCTTAAAAGTCAAACCGTCGTAATTAACGGTTGACTTTAAGATTAATCACTAATGGTCCAGTGATTATTCGAATCAAAAGTAGTTATAAGTTGGTAATTATGTGGGTAATAAACCCTTAAAAGGGTTCCCCCTGATTCCCACTCTAACTAGGTCAAATGTCGGGTCAAACTTGCTAATAAAAAGTCAACAGGCTACTTAATTTCTAATTTATGCATGATTAGCAATGTAGAACACATATAACCTGTTTGATCATTAATATAACTTGGTAATTAGTGTAACAAGATGTCTAAACATGTTCAACCCGACAATTTACTGTTTAGACCCGGTTCGGAACCGAAAGTCGCAAAGCTTCGACTTTTGCTTTGACTTCAGTTCTGACCCGTTTTGGTATGATTTAGAAATATCTAAGAGCTTCATTTGGACCAGGTTACATGCTAGTATAACCCTCTGTGATTATACACCATGGTTCATTAGTTAACCAATTAATACGCATGATTTCCGTTAATTGCTCATATGTTGACCATTATGCCCTTTTCACTTTAAAACATGATTTGTGAAAATGTAAAAGTGTAGAAACCTTAGTTACTGATATATAAACTTGTATGCAAAGTTTGACATCAGTTGGAGGTGTAGATTGAGAGTTATGCTCATTAGCGTAATTAAGAAGCTTTATGTTAATAAAACGGCGTAATTAGCGTATAGCCTAGTTAAGCCTACTTTTTGATATCAAACTTATTACCCACTGATGTAATATATTATTTTGGGATTTTTGAAGATTTTTAATTAATTTTAGGCTGAGCATAACTAATAGTCGTAGGCTTAATCCGGTAATTGTCGGTTTTGCCCTTACGGGCCATAAAATGAGTTTTACACATCTAATTGACTCCAAACCTTTTGCTACTGATCACATATGATAAATAAATTATTTTAAGCCTTCTAGAATAATAAAAATATCAGCTTTATGTATCGAACCCGGAAATGGCTTATAATCGCCTTTTTAAGCGTTTTTAACGCATAATATGTACTAGAACTATTTTAAACATACAAGGGTTGATACATACTGATATTTTGGGCAAATTATAATATTTTAATAGTAAGAAAAGGTTGATAAACTCAGACTTCAGTTTTGAGCTTTTCGGCTTATGTGAAATTACCAAAATGCCCCTACGGTGCATAGTTTGGTTATAATTGATAAATTTCACATATATACAATACCCTACTGATATAACTTAGCAAATTGATTATCTTTGCTGATTTCATCAGACCTGTAACTCAGGATACTACTTAAACTCTTTTATCACCTTATAAATGACCAAACTACCCATACGGGGCATAGTTTGTGTTTAAATTCATTTCGGGCATAATAAATGATATCTTACTGATGTCACAACATATTTGGAGCATATTAACTTAGGAAACCTGTAAATGGCTCTCATTATTACGCGTTCGGTTCGGTTTATGTAACTAGTTTACATAAATTAGCCGAAACGGGTCAAACCTTATCGTTTTATCTCAAAATCCAGAATGTGTATGAAATACCCATATTAAGCAAGTCTCCGAACTTGTCGGGTCTAAATCACATTCTATCCGGTCTTCGCTTAATCATGCGTACGAACCGTATCTTTAAAACTAACCGGTCTAAGCTTAAGCTTAACTAAAGACCCGTTAGGATTCTAATAGGTTATTATAAACCTTCGTTCCAGATTAGGAGTACCAGTAAAAGCTACTTGCATTTTGCTTATTGTGATTATTACATTGCTCAGGTAAATACTTTTAACTTATTTTCCCTATACGGGCTTGGGTTACGGTATATAGAATACCGCTTGATCGGGCATCAAATCTTCCATCGTTGGGTGGTTAATTGAATAATTTGATCGGCTCGTTTAAACAGTCTTGTTTACTTAAAGCCTTTGGGGGGTTAATGACCATGTCCCGGATATCCTTGGCATCATTTTACGAAATGGCCACGACTTAAGCGCGGGGTGTAGGCGTACACCCGTCAGTGCACAAAAGAATAATGTGGTGTGTCTATTGATCTTTAACCCGGACACGATCCGGGCTACTGAACGCATAAGGAACATGTAATTCGTTCACAAGATTATATATTTAAATAATTCTCCCAAGTTATAAAATGTTTATGCCACGTGCATCCAAATCAATTTTCAATCATTTTCCAAAATGAGTCAGTTGATTGTATTTACCAGTGTAAACTGACGTATTTTCCCAAAAAGATTAAATGCAGGTACTAAGCGTAATTGGCTGGGATTTCTCCTTAGCATCAATAGAAGTCTCGCAAGCTTAAGATGCCTAAAGTCTGTTGAACTATTGTTTCTATTTTATTTTCGATCCGTCTGTGGATAAACAATCGACTGTTGTGATACACGATATTACAATATTAAATTCGGTTGAATTATATCTTTCATTTGTTTCCGCTGTGCATATTAAATATTGTGTTGTTTGACTATTATGTTGCCAACCACGTCACGATACTCCCCACCGGGCCCACCGGTGACACGTGGAAATCGGGGTGTGACAGGTTGGTATCAGAGCCAACACTGAGTGAATTAAACACTAGCCTTTTGTGTTTAATCTCAGTTACACAATCGCACATATCTAAATTTTCGAGTCTAGACAAATAACATAGGACAAATTCTACTTTGTTGGTTTTTGTTTTGTCCTTTATTTTATATATATTCTTGTCGTTATCTCATGTTGTATTGACAGGATTAACAAAATACCGCCAAGATTCTTCTGAAGAAGAGGACGAGGAAAGGGGCCAATCACCGCCCCCAATGACAACGAAGCAGGACCTTCGCATGTGCGAGCTCCTTCGACCACTGAGAGTGACGATCCTCGGCAGAACTGGAAGAACCTCTTCGAGCCGGCTAGACGGTCGGTTTCGCACAGCTCAACACCTCCTGTTCATAACCCTTACGGGCCACAGCCGGAGTATGAGCCCAATAACCCTCAACCCTCCTACATACCTTTATAGCGATCCTTATCGCACAACTCCTTTGGTGACCCTACACCTGTTTTTAGGGGCCGGTTTAACCCGACAAATTTTATACAAGAACCAGTGGGTTTTAACCCATTGGGACCGGAGGATCACTTCTCGGGAGACAACGCGGAGGATATGGACGAGGACACAGATCCCGTCGAACCTGCGAGCGGTACGCCGAACCATCCCATCGAGATCTTGGATGGATCTTCTTTCCACGGATCACCCTATGGTGGTCCAAACAGCTTTCAAGCTATGTTTACCAGGCACGAATGGTATTATACACCTCCTCGCCATTCACCGCCTCAGCAGCAGCAGCAGCAACAGGATCCCTCTGTGGATTCACGGTTTGTGGCAGTCACGCCACCGCCTCCACCGCCACCAGTTCAACCGGCACCTCCACAACCGCCGAGGCGTAGGAGGACAGGCGCACGTATGTCTGCGCGAGAGGGGGATTTCCATTTTAGCTCCCCACGCCAATCAAGTGGCAGCCATTACCCGCCACTTCAGGAAGACCCACAGATGGGTGGGCCTTCGCAACCAGTTGCACAGCAACCACCTCCTATGGGTTTTGATAACCCGATTCCAGCATACACGGGTTCGATGGCATACAACCCGTTTGAGCCGCCAGCTCACACCAACTACGGTTACGCTGAAGCCGACCCATACATGGTAGCGGCTAACTATAACACCCAAGGACCGTATGGAGACCCATGGGGAGTAGGGTACCCAACTCATGGGTACCAGATACCGGCCAGACCTATCATTCGGACGCAATCGCAGCCGCCATGATTTTCTCCCCCAGAACGGGAGGAAATTCTTCAGAGACTGGATCAGGTTAAGCGGGACTTTCACCGCGACCGCAGGGAGAGACAAAGTTTCTTCCAAGGATTGACAAGCTTGATCAAAGGGAAGAGCAAGAAGGACCACTAAATCCTTCCAATTGTTGTTGAGCCCCTGTGTGGGCCAGTCTTGTTGTATAAACCCCCTGCGTGGGTATGCTTGTTTGTTTTGACCCCTGCGTGGGTCTATCTTTCTGTTAACCCCTACGAGGGTATGTTATTGTTTAAGTCCCTGCGTGGACTATTATGTTATTTGTGTAAGTCCCTGCGTGGACTATTATGAGGTTTGTTGTTAAGCCCCTGCGTGGGTAAATCCTTGTTTAAGCCCTTGCGTGGGTAAGTTTGTTTATTAAAAAGTCCCGTTTAGGGCGACGTGTAACCTTTTAATAAATTAATGGAATGTAAGTTTATAAATTTCAATTTTTGCTATTATCTGCATAAATATATTTCGTGAAATAAATAAATCAAAATCATTTCTTTTAAATAATAATCTGCCTATTTAAATAAGAATCTTAAGAGTGAAACCTAGCTTGAGTGTCATTATAAAGACCTGGCCATGATGGTAAGACATGTTTAAAAGATTCAAATCCTTGTTAACATCTGTAAACATGTTAACGCTCCTGGTAGACGTGATTCATTAAAATCACACACGTCATTCTTATTATTGGATTCTTCAAAAGATTCCTAACCCAATTTAATGATTTCTGGATCATGGGTTTAGGTCATCAATTAAGATGATCATATTTTGACCATACGTGGTAATATAGCGCCTACGGGCCCTGCTCATTTCCATATGAGCCAAAAGACAGTGGTAGCGATGACTCCCTGTCAGATAAAGGTAATGAACTAGGTTCAAACCTTCATGCTTTGATTCTCTGAAATCATAGCTTATAATTTATAAATGTCCTTGTGACTAGGCCTATTGTGCCAGTATACCTTCATGTTTTGATTCTCTGAAATCATAGCTTATAAATTAAAAATGTCCATGTGACTAGGCCTTTTGTGCCACAAATAAAACTGTTATTGTTTTATAATTAGGATAAATTATAATAGAAATCCTAAATAAATATGACTAATAAATTAATCAAATATGGTCTCTGTTTACCATGGTTAATGAATTACCCTAAGGGGCAATTCCATAATAAACTCCCAAATAAACTATTGTCCTTGTTAAAATGGCTAACTCAGACGAAATCAATACCCATCCAGTGGAGAATATTGATAACGCCCGCATTAATCTAACGGGTGCTGAATTGAAAGCATTGGTAGACGACGCAGTTACGAAGGCATTGGAGCGGCAGTACGAAGAGTATAGTGGGACTCGGACGCATACAAAGCCACCTTCCAAGAAAGATGAACCCAAGAAAGATGATGATAGACTCTGCTCGAACCACCACAGTGCTCCATCTCAGCAGGTCATATTAAATCAAGGACCCCGTGACAAGGGTTGCTCTTATAAATATTTTGTTTCCTGCAAACCCCGGGATTTCACTGGGGAAAAGGGAGCCATTGACTGCATGACGTGGTTAGACGAGATGGATACGGTTGTGGATATCAGTGGATGCGCTGAGAGGGATGTAGTTAAGTTTGTGTCGTAATCTTTTAAAGGCGAAGCTTTAGCCTGGTGGAGATCACTGATTCAAGCCACCGGGAAAATCCCATTGTACAACATGTTATGGGAACAATTTGTTGCCCTTATCAGGGAAAATTACTGCCCTCAGCATGAGGTGGAGAAGATAGAGTCTGATTTTCTATCATTGGTGATGACAAACCTTGACTGTCAAGCTTACCTCACGAGCTTTAACACGATGTCCCGGTTGGTTCCGTATCTGGTAACCCCGGAACCAAAAAGAATAGCTCGTTTTATCGGTGGTTTAGCCCCGAAAATCAAGGCAAGCGTGAAGGCTTCTCGGCCAGCTACTTTTAGATCTGTAGCTGACATATCCTTGTCCCTCACTTTGGATGCGGTCAGGCAAAGATCGCTGAGGAATAAGGAGGCTGAGAAGAGAAAACGTGAAGATGATAGTTCACGGAGGTCGAACAAGAAGCACCGTGGGAACGGTGATAACAAGAAAGGATCTGAGTCAAGGAAAGATGGGCATCATTCTGGAGAGAAGCCCAAGTGCAAGATTTGCAAGAAACAACACTTTGGAAAGTGCAGACTCGAGTCAAACTCACAGACTCAGTCAAAAACCTATGCTTGTGGTATATGCAAGTCCAAGGACCTTAAAACCTTGGATTGCAAAAAGATGAAGGATGCAACTTGCTACAGTTGCAATGAGAAAGGTCACATTAAAACCAACTGCCCTAAATACGCCAAGAAGCCTAAAGAGGCCAAGAAGACCAATGCTAGGGTCTTCAGAATGGACGCAAAGGAAGCGGTCCTAGACGACAACGTTATTACAGGTACTTTCCTTGTAAATGATGTCTATGCTAGAGTACTTTTTGATTCAGGCGCTGATAAGTCTTTCGTTGATAATAAGTTTTGTGAATTGCTGAAATTACCTGTCAAAACCTTAAATGTGAATTATGAGGTGGAGTTAGCAGATGGCACCCTAGAAACCGTCTCTACGGTGTTAGATGGATGTGTTATATCCATTAAGAACCACTATTTTCCTCTGTCCCTACTTCCATTTAAGTTAGCCGGTTTTGACATAGTTTTGGGTATGGACTGGTTATCTCGTAACCAGGCCCAAATTGTCTGTAACAGAAAGCAAGTGATGATTAAGACTCCATCTGGTGAATCACTTACCATTCGGGGAGATACCCAATATGGACTGCCTTAGCAAGTGACTATGCTCAAGGCTTCCAAGTGTTTAAAGAAGGGTTGTGTCATCTACATGGCACAAGTGATTATTGATGAGCCTAAACCGAAGATTGAAGACATCCCCGTCATTTCTGACTACCCTGAGGTTTTTCTGAAAGAACTACCTGGTTTGCCACCAGATAGACAAGTGGAATTCAGGATTGATATCATCCCTGGAGCAGCTCCAGTTGCTAGAGCACCATATAGATTGGCGCCAACGGAGATGAAGGAATTAAGGACGCAACTGGATGAATTGCTAGCTAAAGGTTTCACTAAACCTAGTTCGTCTCCTTGGGGAGCTCCAGTCCTGTTTGTCAAGAAGAAGGATGGATCGATGCGTCTGTGCGTTGATTATCGTGAGCTTAATAAGGTCACGATAAAGAATAGGTATCCTTTGCCCAAAATCGATGATCTGTTCGATCAGCTACAAGGGGCAAGTTATTTCTCGAAGATTGACTTGAGGTCAGGCTACCATCAACTGAAGGTTAGAGATGAAGACGTACACAAAACTGCATTTAGGACTCGTTATGGTCATTACGAGTTCCTAGTGATGCCTTTTGGGCTCACTAATGCACCGGTCGCGTTCATGGATCTCATGAATCGCGTTTGCAAGCCGTACTTAGATAAATTCGTCATCGTGTTCTTCGACGACATTCTTATCTATTCGAAGAACCAAGCTGACCATGAGAAACACCTTCGCTGTATTCTCAAACTCCTACATCATGAGAAGCTCTACGCCAAATTTTCCAAGTGTGAGTTTTGGCTTCGAGAAGTCCAATTCCTTGGACATGTGGTGAGTGAGCGTGGTATCCAAGTGGATCCCGCTAAGGTTGAAGCAGTTATGAACTGGCAAGAGCCAAAGACGCCTACAGAGATTCGTAGCTTCCTGTGATTGGCAGGATATTACAGGCGTTTTATCGAAAAATTTTCAAGGATTGTTGCACCCCTAACTTCCCTGACTAAGAAGAAAGTAAAGTTCGTTTGGGGCCCTAAGCAGCAAGAGTCCTTTGATATCCTAAAGCAGAAATTGAGCAACGCTCCTGTTCTGACATTGCCAGATGGAATAGAAGATTTTGTGGTTTACTGCGATGCATCGCACACTGGCATGGGGTGTGTGCTTATGCAGAAAGGCAAGGTTATTGCCTATGCTTCAAGACAGTTAAAGGTGCATGAAAAGAATTACACCACCCACGACTTGGAGTTGGGTGCCGTTGTATTCGCACTAAAACTGTGGAGGCATTATTTGTATGGTATCAAGTGTGTGATCTATTCTGATCACAAGAGCCTCCAGCACCTGTTTAATCAGAAGGATTTAAATATGAGGCAACGCCGTTGGATGGAGACTTTAAATGATTATGATTGTGAAATCAGATATCATCCCGGCAAAGCGAATGTAGTCGCTGATGCCTTGAGTCGAAAGGAAAGGGTGAAACCCATCCGAATCAATGCCAAGCGCATGGAGATAAAGAACAGTTTGACTGAAAGGTTGTTAGCTGCACAGAAGGAAGCTGTGTTGGAAGCTAACTATCCAAATGAAAAGCTAGGAGTAACTGAGGAGCAGTTATCTCTTGGAAAAGACGGAATTCTAAGATTGAATGGACGAATATGGGTTCCAATTTATGGAGGACTTCGAGATGTTATTCTTCAGGAAGCCCATAGTTCCAAATATTCCGTTCATCCTGGAGCTGATAAGATGTACCAGGATCTAAGGGCAAATTATTGGTGGATAGGCTTGAAGAAGTCTGTAGCCACCTATGTAGCTAAGTGCTTGACTAGTGCGCAAGTCAAAGCAGAACATCAAAAGCCGTCAGGCTTGCTACAACAGCCTGAACTTCCCACTTGGAAGTGGGAAATGGTGACGATGGATTTCATCACCAAATTGCCAAAGACAAGGAAAGGCAATGATACAATATGGGTGATAGTTGATAGACTGACTAAGTCAGCACATTTCCTACCCATTAAGGAGACTTATAGCTCCGACATGCTAGCCCAATTATACGTGGATAAGATTGTAGCCTCACATGGCATACCTGTGTCTATTATCTCTAACCGAGATACTAGATACACGTCACATTTTTGGAAGAGTTTCCAGCAATCTTTGGGCACACGTTTGAACTTCAGTATGGCTTACCACCCTCAGACTGACGGACAGAGTGAGCGTACTATTCAAACCTTGGAAGACATGCTACGTGCATGTGTAATTAATTTAGGTGGTAGTTGGGATAACCACCTACCTTTGATTGAGTTCTCCTACAACAATAGCTACCACACCAGCATAAAGGCTACGCCTTTCGAGGCCCTATACGGTCGAAAGTGTAGAACGCCCGTTTGTTGGGCGGAAGTTGGAGATGTCCAATTATCAGGACCAGAGATAGTCTTTGAAACGACGGACAAGATTGTCCAGATTCGTGACCGTCTCAAAGCTGCCCGAGATAGGCAGAAGAGTTACGCAGATCCAAAGCGTAAATCTTTTCACTTCGAAGTAGGTGACAAGGTACTGCTTAAAGTATCACCCTGGAAGGGGGTGATGCGATTTGGTAAGAAAGGCAAGCTAAGCCCGAGATACATAGGACCTTTCGAGGTTATCGAACGTGTCGGGTCAGTTGCCTATAAGTTAAACTTACCTGAAGAGCTCAGTGGAATTCACAATGTGTTCCACATCTGCAATCTAAAGAAGTGCTTCGCTGATGAATCACTGGTAATACCACATACAGAAGTGCATATTGATGAGAGCTTGAAATTTGTGGACAAACCATTGTCGATTGAAGATCGACAGGTTAAGAAGCTTTGAAGGAAGCATGTACCTATTGTAAAGGTCAAATGGGATGCCCGTAGAGGTCCCGAATATACGTGGGAGGTTGAATCCACAATGAAAGAAAAGTACCCTTATTTATTTCAGTAAATCTCGGGTCGAGATTTATTTTAAGGGGGTGAGGATGTAACACCTCGAAAAATTCACGTCCTATAATGTGTTGACACGTGTCATATGTTTGAACGTGTGAAAGAATGTTCTCAAGGGACTAAAGTTGACAAACTTGAAAAGTATATGAAAATACGAGTTCTAAATGTCAACAGTGAATGAATATATTGTACATTAACCCTACCTGATGTTTATAGCATCAAACGAATAAATCATGGATCATGCGAAGCTAAAAGTGAGAGATTACAAACTACAGGGGTTAAATGTGTCAACATGTTTAAGTTATACCTCTGAGTGACCTTTTGACAAACCCGAAGCTTTGTAACTGTTAATTATGCTCACTAGATTGCGCGATATAAATTTCATAAAGCTTCGTTATCATATGAGAAAGTTATGATCAAATTCGTATACAAGGAGTTAAAGCGTTAACGTTGAAAGTTATGACTTTTCGGGTTAACCAGAAGTGTCCAGGGACTTGGTAAAGTGGGTACAAGTCCTAAAGACCTTATAAGTAAATAAGAAGGGGTCAAATTGCAAGAAATTAGCTTAATTGACCTTTCGGAAGGGCCAAGGGACGAGATGCAACAACTTGAAAACGTTTTTGTCTGATCAGAGAGCCCAAGCGGGACGCGTAAAGCCCATCAACACCTTTACGCGGGCCGCATGGCCCGCCCAGATACAGAAAGTGCAAACAGCCTCCTGTATTCGCGCATAATCGACCCAAAACGGATGTTTCACTTCATGGGCGACCCCTAGGCAACCCCTAGAACACTAGGGACACTTGTGGAAGAATTGTGGTCAGTGGTAGACTTGTCTGTCAACATTTTGTGGTGATTAAATCACTATATAAGGCCATGAAGTTGCAAACATTCTTCACACCTTCATTCTTGCATTCCTGATCACTTCTGGAGCTCAAGACTTCTCTCAAGTGATCTCTGGTCATTCATAGGACTCTTGTAAGTTTGCTAATCCTCCCTTAGTTAAGTTTTTGCTTAGTTATAGCTTAAAAGTCAAACCGTCGTAATTAACGGTTGACTTTAAGATTAATCACTAATGGTCCAGTGATTATTCGAATCAAAAGTAGTTATAAGTTGGTAATTATGTGGGTAATAAACCCTTAAAAGGGTTCCCCCTGATTCCCACTCTAACTAGGTCAAATGTCGGGTCAAACTTGCTAATAAAAAGTCAACAGGCTACTTAATTTCTAATTTATGCATGATTAGCAATGTAGAACACATATAACCTGTTTGATCATTAATATAACTTGGTAATTAGTGTAACAAGATGTCTAAACATGTTCAACCCGACAATTTACTGTTTAGACCCGGTTCGGAACCGAAAGTCGCAAAGCTTCGACTTTTGCTTTGACTTCAGTTCTGACCCGTTTTGGTATGATTTAGAAATATCTAAGAGCTTCATTTGGACCAGGTTACATGCTAGTATAACCCTCTGTGATTATACACCATGGTTCATTAGTTAACCAATTAATACGCATGATTTCTGTTAATTGCTCATATGTTGACCATTATGCCCTTTTCACTTTAAAACATGATTTGTGAAAATGTAAAAGTGTAGAAACCTTAGTTACTGATATATAAACTTGTATGCAAAGTTTGACATCAGTTGGAGGTGTAGATTGAGAGTTATGCTCATTAGCGTAATTAAGAAGCTTTATGTTAATAAAACGGCGTAATTAGCGTATAGCCTAGTTAAGCCTACTTTTTGATATCAAACTTATTACCCACTGATGTAATATATTATTTTGGGATTTGTGAAGATTTTTAATTAATTTTAGGCTGAGCATAACTAATAGTCGTAGGCTTAATCCGGTAATTGTCGGTTTTGCCCTTACGGGCCATAAAATGAGTTTTACACATCTAATTGAATCCAAACCTTTTGCTACTGATCACATATGATAAATAAATTATTTTAAGCCTTATGGAATAATAAAAATATCAGCTTTATGTATCGAACCCGGAAATGGCTTATAATTGCCTTTTTAAGCGTTTTTAACGCATAGTATGTACTAGAACTATTTTAAACATACAAGGGTTGATACCTACTGATATTTTGGGTAAATTATAATATTTTAACAGTAAGCAAAGGTTGATAAACTCAGACTTCAGTTTTGAGCTTTTCGGCTTATGTGAAATTACCAAAATGCCCCTACGGTGCATAGTTTGGTTATAATTAATAAATTTCACATATATACAATACCCTACTGATATAACTTAGCAAATTGATTATCTTTGCTGATTTCATCAGACCTGTAACTCAGGATACTACTTAAACTCTTTTATCACCTTATAAATGACCAAACTACCCCTACGGGGCATAGTTTGTGTTTAAATTCATTTCGGGCATAATAAATGATATCTTACTGATGTCACAACATATTTGGAGCATATTAGCTTAGGAAACCTGTAAATGGCTCTCATTATTACCCGTTACGCTTATTACACGTTCGGTTCGGTTTATGTAACTAGTTTACATAAATTAGCCGAAACGGGTCAAACCTTATCGTTTTATCTCAAAATCCAGAATGTGTATGAAATACCCATATTAAGCAAGTCTCCGAACTTGTCGGGTCTAAATCACATTCTATCCGGTCTTCGCTTAATCATGCGTACGAACCGTATCTTTAAAACTAACCGGTCTAAGCTTAAGCTTAACTAAAGACCCGTTAGGATTCTAATAGGTTATTATAAACCTTCGTTCCAGATTAGGAGTACCAGTAAAAGCTACTTGCATTTTGCTTATTGTGATTATTACATTGCTCAGGTAAATACTTTTAACTTATTTTCCCTATACGGGCTTGGGTTACGGTATATAGAATACCGCTTGATCGGGCATCAAATCTTCCATCGTTGGGTGGTTAATTGAATAATTTGATCGGCTCGTTTAAACAGTCTTGTTTACTTAAAGCCTTTGGGGGGTTAATGACCATGTCCCGGATATCCTTGGCATCATTTTACGAAATGGCCACGACTTAAGCGCGGGGTGTAGGCGTACACCCGTCAGTGCACAAAAGAATAATGTGGTGTGTCTATTGATCTTTAACCCGGACACGATCCGGGCTACTGAACGCATAAGGAACATGTAATTCGTTCACAAGATTATATATTTAAATAATTCTCCCAAGTTATAAAATGTTTATGCCACGTGCATCCAAATCAATTTTCAATCATTTTCCAAAATGAGTCAGTTGATTGTATTTACCAGTGTAAACTGACGTATTTTCCCAAAAAGATTAAATGCAGGTACTAAGCGTAATTGGCTGGGATTTCTCCTTAGCATCAATAGAAGTCTCGCAAGCTTAAGATGCCTAAAGTCTGTTGAACTATTGTTTCTATTTTATTTTTGATCCGTCTTTGGATAAACAATCGACTGTTGTGATACACGATATTACAATATTAAATTCGGTTGAATTATATCTTTCATTTGCTTCCGCTGTGCATATTAAATATTGTGTTGTTTGACTATTATGTTGCCAACCACGTCACGATACTCCCCACCGGTGACACGTGGAAATCGGGGTGTGACACTAATCGTTCAACCTTGTAGTCTTATCGTATCGACAGAAAGTGAGCTGATTTAGTCAAACGGTCGACCACAACCCAAATGCTGTCGTGACCTGATGACGTGTGCGGTAGCTTGGTTATGAAATCCATGGCTATACTTTCCCACTTCCACATGGGAATTGGTGGTTGTTCAAGTAAGCCAGAGGGTCTTTGATGTTCGGCCTTGATTCTAGCATAAGTTAGGCATTTTCCGACGTAGAGAGCGATATCCCTTTTCATACCCGGCCACCAGTACCTATAACGAAGATCCTGGTACATTTTGTCGGCACCGAGATGAATAGAATACCGAGATTTGTGGGCTTCGTCCATCAGAATTCGTCGCAAATTGGTTCGCTTGGGAATCCAAATTCGGTCTAAAAAGTGAAATATCCCGTACGATTTGCTCACAAGCTGGGCTCCATCGTGGTAGATTCTTTCTTTCTTCAAGGTGCGTTCGTTAAAACATGCATGCTGAGCATCGCGGATGAGTGTTTCGAGGTCGTGTTGGGCTTGGACATTACGAGTGCTAAGCAGGTAGCTCCGTCTGCTAAGTGCGTCTGCAACAACATTCGCCTTGCCTGGGTGATAACGAATCTCACAGTCATAATCGTTGAGAAGTTCTACCCATCGGCATTGACGCATATTAAGTTCCTTCTGATTAAAGATGTGTTGTAGGCTCCTATGATCGGTGAAGATCGTACACTTAGTTCCGTACAGGTAGTGTCGCCAAATCTTTAACGCAAAAACAACTGCGCCTAGCTCGAGATCATGGGTTGTATAGTTCTTCTCGTGGATTTTGAGCTGACGAGATGCGTAAGCTATGACCTTGTCCTATTGCATGAGAACACAACCAAGACCAAGGTTGGAAGCATCATAGTAGACAATGAAATCATTGTTTCCGTCGGGCAATGTGAGAACAGGAGCATTGCAAAGCATGTGTTTGAGGGTTTGGAAAGCAGTCTCTTGTTTAGTTCCCCAAACAAAAGGCTTGTCTTTATGCGTGAGAGAGGTAAACGGTACAGCGATCTTTGAGAATCCCTCGATAAATCGTCGATAATAGCCCACTAGTCCGAGAAAAGAGCGGACTTCAGACGGGTTCTTAGGCGTAACCCAGCTTGTGACAGCTTCGATCTTCGCAGGATCGACGTGAATGCCTTGACTATTAACAATGTGACCCAGAAATTGAACTTCCTCCAACCAGAATTCGCACTTGGAGAACTTGGCATAGAGTTGGTTCCCTTGGAGTAGCTCGAGAACCAAACGTAGATGTTGCGCGTGTTCGGCTTTTGATTGGGAATAGATCAAGACATCGTCGATGAATACGATGACGAAGCGGTCGAGATATGGTTTACACACGCGATTCATCAGATCCATGAAAACTGTTGGTGCGTTGGTTAAACCAAAAGGCATAACAACGAATTCGTAATGACCGTATCGGGTGCGAAATGCGGTTTTGGGTATATCCTCCTCTTGTATGCGCAGTTGATGATAGCCTGAACGTAGATCGATCTTCGAGAAACACGTGGCGCCTTGTAGCTGATCAAACAAATCGTCGATGCGAGGTAGGGGATAGTGGTTCTTGATAGTTAACTTATTCAATTCCCGGTAGTCGATGCACATCCTGAACGACCCGTCCTTCTTTTTGACGAAAAGGACTGGCGCGACTCAAGGAGAGGTGCTCGGGCGAATGAAGCATTTCTCAAGTAATTCCTGGAGATGGGTTGAGAGTTCGCGCATTCCGGGCGACGCGAGTCGGTAGGGAGCTTTGGCAATAGGGTTGGCTCCAGGAATGAGGTCGATACGAAAGTCGATATCACGACTTGGTGGTAAGCCTGGAAGATCATCAGGAAACATATGAGGAAATTCACGAACCACAGGAACGTCTCTTACTTCCTTCTTCTCTTTCTTTTCCTTCTCTGCTACTACATTGTTCGCCAAGAAAGCTCTGTATTCCTTGCGGAGATACTTGCTAGCTTGGACACACGACATGAGCTTGAGTCCTTTCGAGGCAGTTTCACCGTATACACACAATAGATCACCATTTGCGAGCGAAAATCGAATCATCTTATCGTAACACACAACTTCAGCATGGTTTTCACGGAGAAAGTCCATGCCTACTATAACGTCGAAACTTCCGAGTTGCATCGGAATGAGGTCGATTGGAAAAATGTGATTGTTTAGCTCAAGAGTACAATCACGAAGAACAGAATTGACGGCAACGGTTCTTCCAGTGGCGACTTCAACGTCGAATGTCGAGGAGAGTTTGGAGCATTTACGATTAAGGAGCTTCTCAAATTCGAACGACACAAAGCAATTATCGGCTCCAGTATCAAACAAACATGATGCATAAATACCATTCACAAGGAACGTACCATTAACCACATTGTTGTCGGCTTGTGCTTGGCGTACGTTGATGTTGAAAGTTCTGGCGCGTGCGGCCTGTTGTTGCTGTTGCTGCTGTTGTTGCTATTGTTGCTGCTGCTGTTGAGGTTGTTGCTGATGGGGCTCTTGTTTCACAACCCGGTTTGGGCACATGTTGGCGAAATGGTTCGGATCGCCACATGCGAAGCAGGCTCTGGATTTGACCGCGGTTGCCGGAGGAGCTTGTTGACCCTGTGGGGCAGTGAGCAGAGCTTGATGAGCAGGAGCTTATCGGATGCGGCAGTTAGCAGTGAAATGCCCGTACACATTGCAATGAGTACAGAAACGGAAAGGAATGGCAGTAGGGTGATGGTAGGTACAAGTAGGGCAGAGCGGGTGTGGCCCAGTGTATGCACGTTTAGCAGGAGGTGCATTGGTCACAGGCGCCACTACTTGACGTTGTTGAGCTGGTACGGATTGAACTGGTGCAGCAGTGATCGCACAGTTCTTGTTGCTGGAGCTGTTCTTTCTCTTGTTCTTCTTCTTGTTACTTGGTGTGGTGGGTTCAGCAGTTGGTGTGGTAGCGGTAGCTTGATGCAGATGCTTTGAAGTCTTATCCCAGACACCAGCCTTAACCCGCTTGTCATTGATTTCAGCGGCCAGTAGATAAGTTTCCTCAATCGTCGTAGTCTTAGCCGCTTGCACGAAATCGGCGACGCAGTCGGGCAGGGCCCGGATGTACTTCTTGATCGCCATGTCTGGAGTCTTGACTTGGTCGGGACAGATAATGTTGAGCTGTTTGAAACAAGCAGTAAGGCCAGCATTGTCTCCATCCTTCTGCTGTATGTGCCAAAATTCATCTTCTAGCTTTTGACGTTCGTGAGGAGGGCAGAATTCCTCTAGCATAACTTCCTTGAGCTCGTCCCACGACAGACCGTAGGCTACATCGTTTCCTCGCTTGTTCCTCTCGGTCGTCCACCAGTCTAGTGCACGGGACTGGAAAACGCCGGTAGCATTCAGAGTACGGAGGTCATCAGGGCAACCACTCTGTCGCAGAGTAACCTCAATGGAGTCAAACCAGTGAAATAATGCAGTGGGACCTCCTTCGCCAGTGAATTCCTTTGGCCCACACGACTTGAATTGCTTGAAACTGAAGGGCCTTGCGGCAGCTTTTGGAGCTTCGGTTCTGGATTCCTCAGACGATTTGCTGGCATTCTCATAAACATCACTCACAGCCTTTGCCACGCTCTTAGCGATGATGGCAGCAAGACGTTTGTCTCTCTTTTCCTGACGAGAAAGTGCGTGACGGGATCCAGACGACATTGTCTGCAACAGACACCGTCACAGGACTCAACACATATATTCGAATCTCACCTCACACGTCTATTACTACTAAAGCTCAGGAACACATATCACGTAATCACATGGACGTATAACCACGTAGGACACGGAACCACATAAACACATAGGCACGTAGAGCATAGAATCACATTAACACATAAGCACATAGAGCACAGAGGCATTTTCACACAAGAGGCAGTCAGAATATAGAAACCTATCATTCAAAGCTTGCGATCGTTCGACAATAGCGATCGCGTTTTAGTATACCGAATAGCGTACCGTAGCCTAAGGTTGTCCACAATTCAACGATTTGTTAGCGGTTTGAGATAGAAAAGCAATGCGAGTCGTATGTGTCGATCGAATTGAGAGCAAAATCGAGTAAATCTCTAAAAATTTAAACACATAAACAGGTAAAACACATATAAACTCATAAAATCGACGAAGTATCAAAGTCAACAGGTGCGTGTTCAGGGCTTGAAATACATAAAAATCGATAGATAGACTGTCTGCGGCTAGTAGACTTCGACTACCCAAAGCGATTCAACTATTCGCAAGGACTTGTTGCCTACGTTTGACTTTTAGGACTGTGTCCTTGCCTCGATTCTTGGGCGTCTGACACGATTCCCGTTAGTCATGTCGTGACTTCAGGTCGTTGGAGTCCGTTGAGACTTTGGTGAGAGTTTTGTAAAATATGCGGAACAAGTCGTCAAGGTTAGGGTTTCACCCCTGTCTCAACAACTTCGTCCCTGTTTTGATAAAGTAGAGGAGATTATTCATCAAAATATGGATTTCACTCCTGATTTGGTATAATTTCCCCCGTTGAATAAGCGTTTGTTATAAAAGAAAGAAGTTGATAAAACAGCATTACTTAGGCAAT
Organism: Helianthus tuberosus; assembly: GCA_030545235.1. NCBI lineage: Eukaryota > Viridiplantae > Streptophyta > Magnoliopsida > Asterales > Asteraceae > Helianthus > Helianthus tuberosus. The sequence goes on along the minus strand of CM060353.1, from coordinate 129,842,995 downwards.
TTAGTCGGGAGTTTGTGGTTTTCACGCCTAATCTCGACTTTATCGCCTATTTATAGCTGTAAACTCGAGTGTAGTGATAGTGTAGCATAAACGAGGATAGCGGGGAAATAAGCTAGTACATAATCCCTACTAGATATGCACAAGTTGGTCTGCTGGTTCCTAACTATAGACTAGGTTTCTAAGACATCGACCCGGACTAGGTCGAGTCTTGCCTAATTCCCTATAGTTATGGCTCTGATACCAATCTGTCACACCCCAACCGATGGCGGAATCATCGGGGCATGGCACTGAGCGAAACAGATTGTCAAGAAGTTTCCATAACAATTATCAATACTATTCAATTTAAAATAATACGTCCCATACCGTATCTCAAATAGCAAAATAATTATTACAGACAAAAATCTAGGCAAGTATTCTGTTTCGACAACTCATATTTAAATAGACAGCAGTTGTTTATCTGCTTCTAGAGACCCTTAGTTTGACCACTACAGACAACTATTTGTTGGGCTCTAGAGCTTTATTCTAGCTTCAAATTCCTACCAAGTGTGCGTCCTAAGCACCTGTCACATACGTTAAAATAAAGTCAATACATATAATGTAAAGGTGAGCATACAAGTTTTATAGTAGCATATAGAGTTCGAATTCGTTTACGCATAACCAGCACGTACACATAGAGAAATGAAGCACGTTAGTTATCGACATAGATCCATCGATACCAATGACTGCGGGTTGACTGCCCGAGGCAGTTCGCAATACATGATTACCACCGTGATCCATGCAAGTAAATGATCCTTAACAACCCCCGTGTGAACGGGTGCTGAGTCCAAACTATAGTACTATCGTTGCTAAGGCAGGTAGACAGCATTCCATGTGTAAACATAACAAACAAGCATTCATAAGCCACGTATAACATGCATTAACGGTTAGCGTTCAAATAGTATAGAGTAGTGTGATTATTGTAGTTTGAATATTCGTAACGTATGTAACACCCAAAAGTGCTGAAAGCAAAAAGGGATCGGGTATACTCACAGCGATTGATGGATTGAAGGGAGCGCTTAGCGAGTAAGATTAGCCTGAATAGATTAAGTTGTATAACGATAAGTGATACGTAAAACGACACAAGGCACGAGTGGGTCGGATGGTAGTTCGATCGGATGGTAATCCGAGCGGACAGCAATCCGTGCGGATAACAATCCGTTTGAATGGTCATCCGATCGGATAGGCTATCCGGTCGGATGACTATTCGAGTGGATTGTTTCTTCCTACAAGAAGGATGTGTTTGTGTATGATAGTTTGACTTTTGAAGTTTTCGTTGTAGCATTTTGAAAACATCGAAGTATCTCTGTCTTCCAAGTCGGTCGATCGGATGACAAGTCGTGCGGATGACAATCCGTTCGGATAGTCATCCGGTCGGACGGCGGCTTTGTAATGAGGTTACTTACTGAAAGCAAGTTCATGACGAAAGTGTCGTTCGATCGGATGGCAACCTTGTCATTGAACACGTTGAAAATTGTTCAAGTCTTCAAAGTCTTAGTATCTCATGATCCGAAGAGTAATCCAGTCAGATGGTCGTCCGATCGGACTGCAATTCGTCGATACTCAAACTTCAGTTAAGATTGTATTGAAGGTGGGACCCAAGTGTGATCCGTTCGGATGACAATCCGTTCGGATGACCTATCCGATCGGACAGTAATCCGTTGGACAGTAATCCGTCCTGATTATCCTGCTCGTCCTACACTTGGTCGTTTTATCGAGACGTGGTGATGACGTGTTAACCAATGGAACTCCGTTTTGTCCCAAGTGACCAGACCGACCAGGAATCACCCTAGTTCGGCCGGTTACCGTCTCAATACGGTCGTTCTTGTTTAATCCGAAATCAGTAGTCTCGTGTGTAGAATTCAGATCTGAGCCAGTACAACACTAAGAGTGAGTAGGAGACTAGGTCAGAATCTGATTCTACCGGTTTTGAGTGTTTTGAGTGTAAAAGAGTTGAAAGAAAGTTAAAACCATCTTTCAATCCTTTTTCACCATTCTTGTGTCAAGATCTTTACAAGATCTTTGTATGTTTGCGTGAAAATCGGTTAGATCTCGGTTGTTCTTGGTGGATTGAAGTCAAAACATGAAGTTCTTGTAGAACACATGATGACGTCACCCTAGAACACCCGAAATCTAGTGATTTTACGGTTAAAAGTTAAGATTTAAAAGATAGAAAGGTGTAGGAGTGCGTGTAGATCATGAAAGTACAAGATTTAGGGCGAGATCTTACCTGGATTGAGAGAAATCGAAGAAAAGGGGAGGAGCACGACTGGTTCGGACAGAGAGTTTCCAGAAATGGTAAGAATGACAATGACAGGGGTATTTATAGGATTCCAAAAGAGGAAAGTGTTATCCGATCAGATGACACACCGCCCGGATTGACCATCCGGTCGGATGACATCTGGGTCGGATGACATCTGTTTGGTTGTGAGGCTGCTATCCGATCGGATGGCTATCCGATCGGATGGCACTTGGGTTGAGTGTTTGACGCGACGATTTTTAGCGTTTCGATTTCGATTGTGAGCGGGTTGACTGCCCGAGGCAGTTCGCAATACATGATTACCACCGTAATCCATGCAAGTAAATGATCCTTAACAACCCCCGCGTGAACGGGTGCTGAGTCCAAACTATAGTACTATCGTTGCTAAGGCAGGTAGACAACATTCCATGTGTAAACATAACAAACAGGCATTCATAAGCCACGTATAACATGCATTAACGGTTAGCGTTCAAATAGTATAGAGTAGTGTGATTATTGTAGTTTGAATATTCGTAACGTATGTAACACCCAAAAGTGCTGAAAGCAAAAAGGGGTCGGGTATACTCACAGCGATTGATGGATTGAAGGGAGCGCTTAGCGAGTAAGATTAGCCTGAATAGGTTAAGTTGTATAACGATAAGTGATGCGTAAAACGACACAAGGCACGAGTGGGTCGGATGGTAGTTCGATCGGATGGTAATCCGAGCGGACAGCAATCCGTGCGGATAACAATCCGTTCGAATGGTCATCCGGTCGGATAGGCTATCCGGTCGGATGACTATTCGAGTGGATTGTTTCTTCCTACAAGAAGGATATGTTTGTGTATGATGGTTTGACTTTTGAAGTTTTCGTTGTAGCATTTTGAAAACATCGAAGTATCTCTGTCTTCCAAGTCGGTCGATCGGATGACAAGTCGTGCGGATGACAATCCGTTCGGATGGTCATCCGGTCGGATAGTCATCCGGTCGGACGGCGGCTTTGTAATGAGGTTACTTACTGAAAGCAAGTTCATGACGAAAGTGTCGTTCGATCGGATGGCAATCCGATCGGATGGCAACCTTGTCATTGAACACGTTAAAAATTGTTCAAGTCTTCAAAGTCTTAGTATCTCATGATCCGAAGAGTAATCCAGTCAGATGGTCGTCCGATCGGACTGCAATTCGTCGATACTCAAACTTCAGTTAAGATTGTTTTGAAGGTGGGACCCAAGTGTGATCCGTTCGGATGACCTATCCGATCGGACAGTAATCCGTTCGGACAGTAATCCGTCCTGATTGTCCTGCTCGTCCTACACTTGGTCGTTTTATCGAGACGTGGTGATGACGTGTTAACCAATGGAACTCCGTTTTGTCCCAAGTGACCAGACCGACTAGGAATCACCCTAGTTCGGCCGGTTACCGGCTCAGTACGGTTGTTCTTGTTTAATCTGAAATCGGTAGTCTCTTGTGTAGAATTCAGATCTGAGCCAGTACAACACTAAGAGTGAGTAGGAGACTAGATCAGAATCTGATTCTACCGGTTTTGAGTGTAAAAGAGTTGAAAGAAAGTTAAAACCATCTTTCAATCCTTTTTCACCATTCTTGTGTCGAGATCTTTACAAGATCTTTGTATGTTTGCGTGAAAATCGGTTAGATCTCGGTTGTTCTTGGTGGATTGAAGTCAAAACATGAAGTTCTTGAAGAACACATGATGACGTCACCCTAGAACACCCGAAATCTAGTGATTTTACGGTTAAAAGTTAAGATTTAAAAGATAGAAAGGTGTAGGAGTGCGTGTAGATCATGAAAGTACAAGATTTTGGGCGAGATCTTACCTGGATTGAGAGAAATCGAAGAAAAGGGGAGGAGCACGACTGGTTTGGACAGAGAGTTTCCAGAAATGGTAAGAATGACAATGACAGGGGTATTTATAGGATTCCAAAAGAGGAAAGTGTTATCCGATCGGATGACACACCGCCCGGATTGACCATCCGGTCGGATGACATCTGTTTGGTTGGTGAGGCTGCTATCCGATTGGATGGCTATCCGATCGGATGGCACTTGGGTTGAGTGTTTGACGCGATGATTTTTAGCGTTTCGATTTCGATTGCGAACGGTTCGTTACGATAGGGTTTCCCTAGTCAAATTACTTTAGTCCCAACTACTTCATGTCTTGCATAATCTCTTCTCCACTAATTATCATAGTTCGATTGCGATTCGAGTTCGAGTTGATTGCGTTTCGAGTTTCGATTGAGTTCGATTGATTTCCACAACATACACATATAAACACGCACAAGTAACACATAAGGCACACACACACGTATAATTAACCAGATTAAGTCGAGTTGCGGTTCGTATCATGATTCGATGTCGAGTAGCATAGCTTGATTATTGATTAGTTAACTTTATCGCATTGTTACTTCCTATTATTCACAGTCGTAAGTCGATTTGGTAGCGGTTAACAAATATCGATTTTTGCAAGGTACAACACTTACTCCACATAATACAATTAAAATAAAAAGATTACTATAAGTCAAATCCGTTTAACCGGTCGTTGACGTTGACCTTGACTTTGACTTGTGAAAACACGGGGTGTTACACGTGTGCAACGCGCTCGTAGTGATTTCAAACACATATAAACACAGACTATATAACAAAAAAAGTTCGCCGCAACGGTTGTTATAACTAGTAATAGTAATTAGATTGCATGTTTGATATACAAGGTTGATTCTAACTAGTGTTTTAAAAACCGATAAATACCGGCCGGTTATACCAGTATTACCGTTTCCAGATGTAAATTCTGTACGAAACACCCCGGTAAATAAGTGAAACGGCATAAGGTTTGTCTCGGTGGTAAAATCCGGTATACTAGTTTGAAACGTAATACCGGTACCGGCCTAGGGTTATTTTAGTTTGGATTGTTACTTATTTTTATTATATATGTTACTTATCTTACGTAATTTTTATATATTATGATTATTCGTAACTAAAAGTTCTTATTTAATATTGTATGAAACGAAAATAATTGATGTATTCAACACTCAAATGACTTAAACATGTCGTACAATTTCATTTAAAAGAGCTTGTTAAAAAATTGAATGATTTTCGATTATCTTTTGGATTATTTTTTATTATGGATTTACTTTTGGATCATCTTTTAATATGTAATCATGTATTTTTTAATTAACTTTTGAGTTGATGTTTTTAATTTATGAAATTATAGAGTTAGCTAGTCAACCCGGTTGAACCGCTCGGTACAACCTGGTTCAACCGATTGAACCATTTTTTTGCCTAGTCCGATTTGATTTAAAAACCGGTTTTTAAAACATTGATTCGAACCATAAACTGAACCTTAAAACCGTAACACCATAAAACCCGTATATGTTTCAAACAGGCGGACATGGTTCTTTTTTAATCGTCATGAACTCATGATTTAACAATTTTTGAGTGCCATAAATAGAATAAGAGAAGTTAGGATAAAACGAAAACAGGTCATGTTACTAAAAAAATATTACCGTAAAACCGTCTTTGAGGTCATATTGAACATATTATTCATTTATATTAGAAAAAAAACACACACACACACATTTACAACATCAACGATTATACGCGGTTATACCACACCATAAAACTCTTTGTGGGCTGCAATCTAAGCCCATTAGTTCTGTTTGTGGGAAACAGGTGCGATATTACCAAACTCGGGCTTACAGCAAAGGCAAAAGAAGAAGACCGAGCTTAGAACCGGAACCAGTTTTTAATCCATACCGAAACCGTTATAAAAACTGGTTTGAGAGAACGTGGTTTAGACCCAAATCAAACAGTAGGGTTGTAATCGGTTTGAGAACTCCTCTATTGAAGCCGGTTATAAACCCAAATCAAATCAGTTTTAACCCTGGTTTTAAACCCAAACCGATTCAGAACCGCACCGATCCTTTCCCCTTATAAACCGGTTTCAACCCGAGTCGGTTTAGGTCAAAAGCCAATATTGACTGCGTTTGACCAAACTCGAATCAGTTATGCAGAGAACCAAATTTGCGGTTGTCGAAAAGCTAAGTTTCTGTTTCTAAACTTTTCCTATGACTATGGTTTTCATTTTTTGTCATTTCAGCATCTTACACCGTCTCCATTACATGATTAAAAAAAAGTAACTTAAAACCCACCCCATCTCCCAGTTAGGTTATATATAATAGGTCGATAGAACACAATCTAATTCCCATTACAGGCTTAAATTGTCAATATAAATGTCAGAATCAAAATCGGAAGTTAAGCTCACCTTTGAACTCATAAGGAGTTTGTGCTGGTTAGTTTGATTCTTTGAGCGACTATCCAAGATTTCAAGGCGTGTAACATAAGGGGACTGAAACCACTCAAGGCTATAAGCCGAAAAATAGTTTAGGGACTGAAACCAAGTTTTTTAAAGAACCAAATGGCTAAAACTGAAATCTCTCTCTTGATTAATAAAATAGAAACTCCATTTGTGATTTTGGTGGTTTATCATAACAAAACACACAGGATTTTAGAACATTTTGGTACCTAACGCTTACAGGTTTGATGCAACATACAATAAATTTTATGGAAAACGTTACAATCTTCGATGATCAACATGTTTGGTTCGGCGAACAAATTCGAAAACGAAAATTCAGACAAACACAAAGGGAGAAAAGATCTATTATCATTAATCAGCATCCATTTCTTCCAATGCTGCTTGAGCTGCAGCTTTCGCTTCCTCCAAAAGTGCTTCTGGAACCTAAATATAATGAAGAAAAACTATTGTTCAGATAAACAAATCATCATTCAAGGGTCAAATAATCAGTTACACATTATGTGATACGGAGTATTATTGAGAGGTAAAATAACCTTTTACCCAACAACCCCCTTCTAGTTATCAATGTCTTCAGCTTTTGTCAATTTACGTGTAATTTACTTGATACAAACAAAACTGTAAAAATGATGGAAGTAAACTAGTAAATACTGGTTTACCTTCTGGTGCTGGCGGTTTGATTCATCACAAACCCAGCTCATCTCCAACTCAAAGGTTTTGTCCTTCGCCTCGTCATGTACTCCATAGATTCTGTTTTTACCAACACCGGAAAGTAAAAGAGAATTAAAACCTTTAAATGATATATATGTTGAAACTTGAAAGCAGAAAAAAGATGTCTATGCATCTATAAGGATAGGTAGAGACCACTAACTACAATGCTCGACTTCCTTTATTATTAATATGTAAAAACTTAATAATATGTGTTTTTATTAATATATCTGTGTAAAAGTATTTTCAACATTTCAAAGCAAGGAAACAGACACTCACATTTTCGCCACCTCAATAACACCTTCCCGACAAGTCAACTCAGAAAGTTTCAACTTTTCAATCTCACTGCAGTTAAACGATTATACCCCATATCAGTAAAAAAATCACCTTTTAGACACACAAATTAACAAGATTAATATAATAACTTCTTGTCATCACAAAAAATTAATATAATAATACATTAACGATCAAACTTGAGAGGAAACGACAATGGTCAACAAATCTAAAAGCAAGTACTCAAATAACATTTCACTTGAGTTTTATCTTGTTACAGAACATAGGATATTCAACGTTTTTACTTGGAATAATAAAACTATATTTTCTTACGTTTTGGCAGCCTGCCTGCCCTTCCCAATTGCAGCACCAAAATATCTCTACAAGAAAATGAAACAAGCATTAAAATGAACACATTATCTGCTATTTAATTAAATACATATATTATTCTCAAAATAAAAACATATAATTAATCAAAATTGCATAAAAGATAGTATAGTTTTTTGTCATAAGGGACACTAACTCACATAGGAAACACCAGAAGGTTCAACCATATATAATTGCGGGCCATCACGATCATAACCTCCAAGAATCACACCAGAACCAAAAGGTCTGCAACATGCATACTAATCTTAGCATATGATAACTATGATAAAGATGTAAATGTTGTTTTAAATTTGAAAGTGATGAACAATTTTTTTACGAACCTTAGCCACCAATAAAGTGTGCACAAATGCACATAACTAGCCACACGGTCAGCAAGTTCTTTAATAGGAATAGGTTCACCATAAGTACTGCAGGATTAATAATGCTATTTGTTAGCATAAAGTTTTCATAAAAATAAACATAAAGATGAAACTTATTGATGTATCAATATAAGTCACAGGTATTTCAAGGTATAACCTCTCCATGTTACCAACATAATAAAATAGTAAAAGTGTATACAGATGCTATACTTAGGTATCCTTGTAAATTGTAATTTACAATGCTTTTTATCTAAATAAAAGTGTGTTTACTTCTAGAGGTTAGCTACCACAAGAATAGATTCAAATCTTAATGTGCCCAAATGAAAAATGGAGTATGAGTGTATGACATGTGTTTTATTCATATAAAATTAGAAACTATCTTTAATGATAGCTTCGTTTGGTTTTACAAAATATAGTGACCATAATTTAGGATAGTAAACCCCTAAATAATATGATTATACATAAATTCTTACAGATGTTCCATCACATATTCCTTTTTGTTTTCTGCAATAGACAATTATAGAACCAAAAGACCTTTTTGCACTCGCACTTCACAACCTTGGCTTTGCAAAAACAAACTAGATGGGAAACAACGTGTAAAGGTGTCTGGTCTCCTTCAAATAAACAAACCTACTGATTGCTCAAAGTGACTATAAGCACCAATCATGTTGTAAGCTCAAACCATTGTTAAGAACATACTTTAATACTATACTGTCACATATGCTCATACCATCATTCAAAACCTAAAACTATCATCAAAAGGTAGTAACAGAAAGGGTGCCTGGAAGTAAGATAAAACGGAAAGCGAGAGTACCTTTCATAATTGTGAGCTTCAGATTTGGCTCTTGCTACAATCTGCCTCCCATCAGCAGCTAATCCTGCTACACCCTGCATCATGCAACACCAATTTTAAAACCATTCTGGAACATCAACTAGTAACTTTTAATCCTTCTACTTGCTTATTGAATAGATTTCTAGACTGACCAATTAACGCCTTAAAACAGTACGGACAAGCAACAAATAGATGAATTATAATTACCATTCCAGAATGACGATGTACGGAGTGGATTCTACGGTTAGATCCAGGCAACATCATCTTGGACGCAATCAGCTTCTCTACTCCCTATAATTAATCACAAATCATTCGAAATCATACAACAGAAGATATAAATTTACAAGTAAAGGTTAATAGAGAGAGAAAATACGATAACAATGCCGTCTTTGCATTTGATGCCGACGACGGTGCCGCTGTTGTCGACGGCTTTAGCAGCGTACTCGATCTGGAAAACCCTACCGTCCGGCGAGAAGGTCGTGACGGAAAGATCGTAACCGGTTCCTATGCTACTCATCTTAGGGCTGCTGATTTTGGTTTATTGATTTTGGAAGTGAAGAAGAAGAAAGGGGGGAAAGTTATAAGCGTACTGGTTGTCTTTCCTCTCAAGAAAACAAATGAGCTAAGAGGCCAGAAACTAGACCCTTAACAAATCCTTATTTTCATTTGCACCCCTCGTATTACATTCAACTCAAATCAGGAAAATACATACTTTGACCAAATTTGTTCACCGGCCGAGCGGACCTTTGCTCCTTGACAAACCGATCCCAGTCGATCGGCACGTTTACAATTGAGCGAGCGCCGAGCAATTCTAACGGCCCAACCTTTGACCCATTTTTTTCTCTTGCTAAAATAGAAATCAACTTTCAACTAAGAAAAAGATGAACATACATAAAACAATCAATTAGAATGGTCACATAAGCTAAGGCTCCTAAGAAAGAATTTAGGCAGCAAAAAATACAATCATTAAAAATAATATATGTGTAAAGCAATAGATATACCTTAGTCGGCAGCTAAAACCAAGAGCCAAATCATAGTCATTAAATAAAAGTGAAGGCTAAATTCTAGTTGGTAGCTAAAATTTAGTCATTTTTACATGTGTATTAATTTGGTTGGTTGTTCCATGGACTCATAGTATTTTTAAGGTTTTATGTGTTGGCTAAGTTTTAGTTTTTTTAGCCGGTGTTGTTTGTTTTTTTAGAGGTAAAATGTCTGCAGTATGCGGACCACATCTGTAGCAGAAGAGGTGGACCAAACATATGCAGTCTGCAAGAAAAAAATGTTTGTTTTTTTAACTTCTACAAACTGTTGAAATAAACTGCAATTTAGGCACAAATCAATTAAGCATATTCAAACCATTTTAGGCAACAACATAATAGGCACAAATCAATTAAGCATATTCCAATAATCAAAAATTCTAATAAGCATTTTTGAAAACAAACACCAAATTATTTTGTGGAGGTCAACTCGCCAGTGGAGGTCGACTGGTCGCTTGTCAAAGTATTTTGTAAGTTGTGGAGGTCGGCTGTGAAGGGAGGATGGCGGTGAAGAGGTTGGTGGCGGTGAAGAGAACGAAAGGGTGAGGGAGAGGCGGTGAAGAGGGTGGCGGCTAGGAGGGAGGACGCGGTGAAGATGGTGGATGGTAAGGAGGGAGGCGGCGGTGAAGAGGGTCGCTGGTGGGGAAGGTGGTGGAGAGGTGCTAGGGTTTCATGTATGTGTTTTGATATTAGGGCAAGAAGAAAAGGTTAGAAGAGGAAATCCCACGTCTGCACCAAAAAGATGACGAACACAGCTTTTTTAATGAAATGTTTTTGAGAAAATAAACAATCTACAGACCCAAACGTCTGCACAACACAAACGACAAAAAGAGCTTTTCAAGAAAAAAAAAACAAACACCTTATTGTTTTTGGATATGTGTGTATTTAAGGAGTAAAGTTCAATGCATGTTTTAACAAAAAAAAAAAAAAGGTTGGGTTCAAATATATATTTTCGTGATTTTCTCTTAAACAAAAAAAGTATTGTATATATCGTTTTGGGGCTTCATAATTTTGGGGTTTATTAGGTGCTATTTGTTTGTTAAGAGGTAAAATGTCTACAGTTTGTGTACCACATCTGCAGACATCATATAAAAAGAAGTGGATCAAATCTCTGTAGTCTACAAAAAGAAGTTTGTTTTTTAATGTTTGTAAATTTCTAAAATAAATTGGTGGTGGTGGACGGTGGTGCGGGATAGTGGTGGTGGGTGGTGGTGGTGGTGGACGGGGGTGGTGGGTGGTGGTGTTTAACCTTTTGCAGACCTTAGAAGATCTTAGAAGTGGTTGGACCAAGTCCGCACTAAGAAGAGCTCGCGCAGATGTTTTTTAATGAAACGTTTTCGGAAAAACAAACAGTCTGCAGATGGCAATGTCTGCGTGACGCAGATAAAAGAGGCTGCGCAGATCTTTAAAAAAAAAACCAAACACCACCTTAGTAACTTTGTTTTTTTTTTTATTTGGTCCCATTAAGATTTGTTTATGGTTCATCTTAGATCAAATGGGATATCTGGGTCAATGAATTTTGACGCGTAATCGTGTATTACTGTTTTTGATTTAGGTCTTGTTTTTCGGGTTAGATGTTTTCTGGTTGCAAAAAGAAATGTTCTAACATTCGTTAGGATACATCAATAAATATCTTCGTCTTTTCATGTAAAAAAAAGTTAAGAAAACTCAGGACTCCTAATTATAAACTCTAAGATTATGTATCTTAAAACTATTTTAAATCATTATATTTTAACAGACGTAAAAACATGTTTCTTATATAAAACAACTAGGTTATAACCCCGTGTATTACACGGGTTGAATAAATAAATTTTATATACTAAATAATAAAACAATATATCTTTAAAACCCCATTTATTGTACGGGTTGAATAAATATAATTTTATATATTAAATAATAAAAAGTTATATCTATAAGAACCATATTGTACAGGTTGAATAAATGTAATTGTATATACTAAATAAAAAAGTTATATCTTTATAACCACGTGTATTACACGGGTTGAATAAATGTAATATTGTTTACCAAATAATAAAATAATACATCTTTAAAAAACCTCATTTATTACACGGGTTGAATAAATGTAATTTTATATACCAAACAATAAAAAAATTACATCTTTAAAAATATGCGCATTACACGGTTTGAATAAATGTAATTTTCTGTATTAAATAATAAAAAATATATATCCTTAAAAAACCCCGTGTATTAGACGAATTGAATAAATCTATTTTTATATATCAAATAATAAAAAGTTATATCTTAAAAAACCTCATGTGTTACATGGGTCGAGTAACTGTAATTTGTATAGTGAAAATAAAAATATTTAATATATTAATACAAAGTTTGGTTTTCGTGATAAAAGTAGATTATTCTGTTGTTGCAAAATTTGTTAACGAATTCTCAATAAATATAACCCTTTATTTAAAACTCCGTAAATGTATAAATGATAAATAATATTAGTTAATTTTATTTTAAGTTTCGTAAAATTTATTTGATACCAAACTAAAAAAAAGTTCAAATATAATTAATTCAAATAAATGATATTATAAATGAGAAGGAGATTAAACTAAATAATAATTATCCATAAGATATTAGACTAATAATATTTAGTAGGAGAGTTATCTATAATTAATTAGAAAATATTAAATTAAAAGAATAATTATCTGTAAGAGATAGCCTAATATGATGACAAGTGTCCCTAAAGTGATTTCTTTAATTATATAGTATAGATGAGTTAATTACATAAAAAGTCATAGTAGTTACAAATTTGATGTCTAAATTTAAAAAGTTGTATATTCAAGTTATGTGGTTTTATCTTGTAACAAGTTTGGTTTGTAACTTCCATTTACAAAATCTTGTAACAAGTTTGAATCTAATTTTTTTATTGACGTGCCAAAAACGTTTTCGTTGTGACCTCTAAATAAAAATTGTTGGACTAGACCAATGATCGGTCAGAAAACCAACATCTTCCAAGTTTGCAGCTCAAAATTGAAAGGATAATACAACTTTCTTCGATTTTGAACATGTACGATTAAGGTGAATTCTTTTGGATTTTCAACTCACAATGTTCTTCGTTTAAACTTGTGATCATGGGGCCGAATTCAATAAATTATGACTTGCGCATGCCACCTGCTCGATGAAATGCCTTTTGATCATGTCCGAACAAGGTAAATTCTGTTGTATCAAAATGTTTTATGTTTAAACTTGTGATCATGGGGCTGAATTGAACAAAATATGATATTTCTACATTGCGCTTAATATATGCATGCCACCTGTTCGATGAAATGCCTGATCAAGTGTTATTTTGTATTTTCAATAGATTCTGAGACCAAAACGAAATTACAAGTTACCATGAACTTGTAGGTCAGTCAAAGTAACTAACTGTGTCTTAAAATTATGATTTTTCATTGATTAATAACTCAAGGTCATGTTGCTTAGAATGCTTGATTGAGCAAGAAGTTCTCATTAGTCATTTGTATTGATTTTGCATAAGTTGTACTATCAACTTTGGTGTGCATAAATTGTGTATAGTTAGCCATGTTTTGAATCAATTAGTTGAATATTTCAGAGTGATCAAACAGTTCTCAGTGTTCCTTTTTACTAACTTGGATTCAGGTATTAATACAAATTTGTCATCTTTGTTCCTTCATCTGTGGAATATTTGCTTCATCTGTGATCTTCAGCTGTCTCCCGCTTGACGTACTCTTTACGAACACCGATATCAGAAGGATCTCCCAAAATTGCACTTCAGAGTTCCAAATTTTGGTGCACGCAAAACCCTAAACCCATTAAAGACATGACAAGAATTTTACAGCGACTCATATACGAAACCCAGTTAACAAATCATCTAGTTCGCCTCCAATTTGGACCTTTTAACTCCACCACGCAACGACGATGGAAGAAACCAGCTGTTACTGCACAAACCCGTTTGGAGGATCGAACCAGGGACCTGAAGCTCGATAACCTCATGACCAAGCTACACAAGCTCAAGTTAATCCTAAGCCTCCATGACCTCATGTCCACTCGACGCAGAGGACCATTTGTTTCTGTACAAATCATGTCTCGTTGGAGCAACATTGTTGGTCTCAATGTACCAATTGGTGGGTTCCTTAGAAAATACCGCCATGTGTTCAACGTATTTCCACACCCAGTTCAACGAAACGTTTGTTGTAAATTAACTTCCAAGATGACCCTCTTGCTTCGAGAAGAAAGTAACGTGATAAAAGATATGGAATTAGATAATGTGAAAAGGATAAAGAAGCTTCTAATGATCTCCGTTACTGGTTTTCTGCATATCCATGCTTTGAGGTTAATCAAAAGGGAATTGGGTTTACCGGATGATTTTCGCGAATCGATTCTCGCAAAGTATAATGATTTTGAACTGGTTGATCTAGAGATAGTAAGATTGGTTGATAAAGATGATATCGATGGAGATTTGAAGGTAGCCGAAGTAGAAAAATGGAGGCAAAAAGAGTATACGGAAAAATGGTTGAGTGAATTCGAGACAAAATACGCGTTTCCCATCAATTTCCCTACGGGATTTAGAATTAAAGCTGGGTTTAAAGGTAAATTAAAAGACTGGCAGAGACTTCCGTATAGTAAACCTTATGAAAAAGAAGACGGTTTCCGGTCGTCGTCTCGTGGCGGGATTGAACGGTTTGAAAAACGAGCGGTTGGGATTCTTCATGAGCTTTTAAGCTTAACAGTTGAAAAGATGGTTGAAATTGAAAGATTAGTGCATTTTAAGAAAGATTTTGGTATTCCGGTTAATTTCCGTGAGCTCATTTTAAAGCATCCTGGAATCTTTTACATATCTACAAAAGGTTGTACACAAATGGTGTTTCTTAGAGAAGCGTATTGTAAAGATTTTCTTGTTTCTCCGAATCCCGTTTATGTTGTTAGGAGAAAAATGTTGGATCTTATATTGTTGGGATCCAGGAATACTAGAGAACTGAGAAGTCAAAGGGAAGTCAATGAGCGTGTTGGTGGTGATGATTGTAATCGAGGCGGGGTCATAGAGGATGATTTTGTAATCTCCATTCTAGAAAATTTCGATGATAATGATAACAGGAACAGTGAGAATGGAGAGGATGACTATGTCTTTCCAGATGATGATGATGATGATGATAATGATGGTTGCAAAACATGATTGTGTTGTTATATCTTGCGTTCACAAATCTTGACTTCTGAGCTGTTTTCAACTTCAGTTATGGCATGAACTCTTCAGTTTCGATCAAAACTAGATTAATTTTGCTGTCATACAGAAAATGTATTATCAACTCTTCAGTTTCGTCTGTTTATGCTTTCTTAGTTAATGATATAAAAGTTTGATTCAATCCCAACTCATGGAGGCCATGATCTTGATTGTCTTCATTCTACTAAGTTATTTAATTTGATTTCCATTCATGGGTTTTTGTTATCATCCGCCAAGTTCTCATTTTGATCTATAAAATTTATACAAGTTCTTCAGGGTTTTTGGATGTATGATTTGAAAGTGATTATGTGATATTGAATAACTAGCTTTTCCTATGAGCCAAATCAGCACAAATTATCTACAGGTAATAGAAGTTATACCCACCCCCTGACCTTCAAGTCATACAGTTGACTTTTCAGGTCAAACGGACCAATGTTCAACTGCAAATTTGGTATGATTCTTTGAGTTTCTTAGAAGAAGTTAAAAAATCTAAAGTAAAGGTCTATGAAATTTCTGGCAGCTTGCTCGAAATGGAATCTAACTTCATAAAACGGACCTACACCACCAATACCACACTTGCGGTTTTCGGAAGAAACTATAAATGAGGTTGCAACTACAAATCGTGACCGGATGCAATCTGTATCCCATGATATTGCATTGGTGAAGAGTCCCAAAAATGTCTGCTAAATGTTGAATCTGGTTATGAGATCAGAGATGAATACAAACTAGATTCACATGAATGAACCAACTTGATTACAAGGAATCAATATTTAAAGACTAAACATCCTACACTTATACGGATTTTATTTCTTCTGTGACTCAAATACTAAACAATACTTATTTAAACAAATAATAATAAAACTAATACTAATAGATAATTCAAATTATAATTAAATAACTTTAATTATTATTTTACTTGTTTAGTCCTCTAGACCGCCCCTTGAGACCATCCGTACCTCCCTAGTTGATGTTGTAATTTCATCACCAAAGTAGTTGCCTAATTAGTTCTCGTTTCACTTATTGGAAGCCTAACTGATTTTTGTACATTATGCTACACAAATAAGTTGTTCTCATCGACATCTTGTGTGTCTAGGTGGTTAGGGTAACATGTCAAAAGGGAAAAAAAATGTGTGCAGATCGACACAGGTTGCGTTTGTCTAACCTGTCAATCTATATTGGCCAATTTGTAAACAGTTGATGCTATAAAATATGATTACGAAAAACCTCTAATAATATAATTTCTCGTATATAAAGTGATTTGGGACATTGTATCTTGTAAGCATTTGAATACATGATAGGTGGCTTTTTACCAGTTTAACATGTCTCAGTTTAGGCTAATCATGATTTTCATCCCAAGATAACAAAACAAAATATTGACTCATAGACCATAGTGTGTGTATAAGCGGGCAGAAATTGCTATCTATAACAAGTCAAGTAGATAAAACAAATTAAGCTGATAAGGAAACGGGCCCATTTTCCACATCTGCTTGTACGCATAGATCCGACTTTTTAGTTAAAATTTGTAATGTTGTTTTTTAACAGGCATTATCGTGTGTCTTATAGTTCCAGTGGCATATGAGAGATATGAAACATCAAGTTCAATGAAGGGACATGTGATGTTGAATATTAGATTTGATGAGGAAGTTGTAAACAAGTGGATTTTGGAGAAGAATAAACTCACTTCACCAATTCTTTTGCTTCTTTATTGTTGTTATGGAGCAAAATGAAAGATGGAATTTTTATTTTGAAACAAAAAACTGTTTGATTATATAAAAAAATACAATAAACAACTTTCACTAAGTTTCTGATTTGGACACTAGATCTTGAGTGTTAAAAAACTGTTTGATGAGGTTGAATGACCGTTATAACAGTTGTTAAAGTTTGAACACTGATTTACTTAAAAGTATAAAAAGTATGCCATGTTGATTACTGCAGTTAATTTAGATAGCAAATAGCAGGTTACAATAAGTGTAGTCAAATAGTTTGTGTCGTCCCACATTGGTGAAGAGTATAAAATAGCAGCTGTATATATGGAACATAAACAGGAGACAAGGCACGTCCTTACTTGAACAGGATCTGTTCTATAGGCTCGTACCTCTGTATTCTTGATTCCTAAGAAGACAGAAACCCCTGTCTGGTTGATGAGTCATGACCATGGAACCAGAGCGTGATTAACAGAGCCCCATGGTCTTGACCATGGCTCAGTAGAGGATCGTTGCCAGCCCATTTGATGGGTTGCGGCATGGTTCCATGGTTGTCTGACTGACAAAATCAGTTTTTTTATTGGTTTATTCTTCCCTTCAAGTTTTTATTCGACTTAGATGGAAAATGTGACCACCTTAGAGATGCTATTTCTCTGCTTGTTGAGTTATCGTGATCCTAATCTCGTAGGTGCCTATGAAGCTTCCAGATTTTATTTTATGCAACATGCACCCTACTTATCTTTGCATATCAGCTGATCGATGAAATGTTTGAAAGAGATTGTACACGTTCTACAGTCAGGTTTATGAACAATCTTAGCTTGACCATGTACTCGACGAGGAAGCTTGACGTCTAAACATGTTTGTACGAAGAACTCATGTCTTAAATCTATGGCCTCCAGTCATGAGGAGTAACTTTAGTTATTGCTCCGCAGGTAATGGATATTGTATACTTTTGACTTTTCAGTTCAAACTGACAAGCTTTCAATTGTCAAACTGAATACATTCTATCATATTCTATAAAGAAAATAAAGAACTCACTTAAATCTTCATAACAACATGATAAAAATAAAAAAAAAGGGATCATATTAAAACGCGTTACTAGTGAAAGATTCTTTAAAACAAACATACTACGAAAGGGCTTGATTATCATTTCAATACTCTTATTATGAATCAACAACAACATGCCAAGTTACCAAAATGCCACAGCTCAATTCACTATAATAAAAAAACCCCTTCTGCATGAAGTTAGCATCATATCATCAATGACATGCAAAGAATATCACAACTAATTTCACATGTTAAATAAACACAAACCCTTGCTGTTAACCATTTTAAGTAAAGACCATCATCCAATCCAGTTCAGTAATACCACATAAAAAGTAACCTAGGCATGAAGACAGTAAGCAAAGACCATTCAGTTCAGTTCAGTTAAGTTTGAGTTGAGTTGGGTGTGACTTAGAGTAATTGTGAAACTGCCCGAAACAAGGTTCACACAAGGTTCACACTGACCGAGTCCTTTGGCAAGACATCATAACCTGTAAGTTGGTCTAGAGACAGGCGTAGAGCTTCCTTCTCAGAAGGTTGAAAACCTTTATACCTAACCTAATAATAAGAATAAGATAGCAGCATATATTATTAGTTATAGTTATTTTGAAAATAATTTATTATTAACATGAAAACATAATAAATCAAAGTAGAAACCTCAGAGGACCAGGCAACACTAACTCCTCTTTTATGGATGGTATCCAGTACAGTATTGAGAGGTTTCTTTGCTTGCAAAATGTAAAAAATTTTAATTGTATTTTATTATATTTTTTAATGATTAATACATAAATATCATTTATCTTTATCTTTATTCTAATTCTAATAAATAATTTCAAATAATGCTTTGATAAGGTTTAATTTAAAAAATCATTATCATTGTCATTGTAAATTAAAATTTAAAAATCTACAAATTAACCCAAATTAAAAATTAGTACATTATATAGTTTGATCAGATACAAATTTCCTAAACTGATATTTTACCCCTATGCAAAATTATTAAATAAAAGAGTCCAAAAATATTTCATGTCGATACCTAATTAATTTAATATATTTGGTTAATATTGATTTTTTTAATTAACTTTTATGTTAAATCAGATATATAATATAAAAAGATAGGATCTTTTGTGTTTAAAGGATTATTATCACATATAAATAAGCAACATTTTGTGGCTTTTGTTAGTTGTACTATATGGATGGGGAGTGTTTCAAAAAAAAAATTTGATTTTTCATTTTCAATCCATAGGTTTTTATCTTTTTATTTTTAACCCTTTAAGTTTTTAACTTTTAACTCAAAGTTTTTCATTATTTGCAATTTAATCCCAACACTTTTTCTATTTCCAACTTTGATCCCCTATACTCTTCATCTTTTACAAGTTTTTCGTTTTACGTTTCGTGGCCGCAAATGTGTGTCTCTGTGGTTCAACGTTTTTTGTCTATTTTTCCCGTTTGACAGATATATCGAAATGCACATTTTCATATGGTTAACGCATCACATAACGTTTAGATTAATCTATTCGATTTTTGCAATATACCCGCGCCGCAACGCGCGCGGGTGTTATTCCTAGTTATCTTGAATAAGAAGAAAACGAGATTAATTATATTTTCACATAATATTAATATTAAAAAAATATATATAAAATCTTAAAGTTTGATCAATTCTTTTCATTAGTATTCCTATCCTTTTACCTTTTAAATTATCACAAATAAAATTTAAATCGAACCCAAATAAAATAAAAATTCAATAAGCTTTTATCCATCAAATCAACATTATTATCTATAACTTAAAAAGAAAGGTCGGTGGGGTTTCCCCACCTACAAACTAACACCCTCAAGTTTAACACTTGACGTAAAAAGCCCCTTTCAAAAAGACAAAATAGCGAATAAACTTTAGAACTTCACAAAACAATCCTTAAACTTTTGAAATTGACATTTTTACCCCTTGAGTTCTAACCTTTTAAATTTACCAACGTATTTTCATTATTTAGCTTAAAACAAAAAAAAAACTATTTTCGGAAGTAATTATTTTTATGTACGTGTCGGTGTAAATTCACAGTGCATGCTTATTTTTATGTACATTTTCAGATGGTCTGCGTCTTGAAGTTTAAATGTATGTCTCGGTATATATTTATGTTTAATCGATAAAAATTCATGTTTCATAGTTTTTTTCGAAAAGAGTCTGGTCAAATATAATATATTTTCATACTATTTTTGCATACGTTTTCGGGTAGTCTATGTTTTGACGTAAACAATGTTCAGAAACGAGTCGCGTCAAATATAATACGTTTTCCTTCAAGGATATGAATTCGATTTGTACGTTTTGACGTCGCTAAGTCTTGATGCAAAGATAAGGGTGGTGTAGTAGTTAGGTGAAACGCTCACTAAACAAACCAACTCGGGTTCGATTCTGTTTCTTTTGTAACAACGATGCTTTAGATCAAATAGGCTGAAACACACGTTTTCATATGGTTACCGCTTCACATAACGTGCCTCCAAGGCACTAACTTTAAACAATCAAGGTGTCACCGCCGCAACGCGCGGTCCATGACAACAATCTAGTATATTATGATTTTGCAAGATGTTTGGGCAATAGATGGTAGTACTTCTAGCTTTAAAAAGTTTTTGTGCATCAGGAAGTTGTATTTTTTTTATTATTTGTTGTACCTTTTTTACTGTAAAACAACTGTCCTGTTACGTGCCCTTCACCAACGCAAAGAGAGACTCCTAGGTTTTCTCATACATGCAATTTCATCTTTCCCCTGCCTTTTTATCTCACGAATCTCTCTCTCTCTCTCAGCAGGAGGCTTTCAGGAGAAGTTCGAAACCCTAATTTGATGATGGAAGTTATGGAGATAGCGAAGTTGTAGCGGTGGTGTTCATGGTTCCGATGGTGGCTTGGAGAGTTGTTAGGGTTTTCAATCAGAGGGCATCGACGAGGACGATTGGAGGTCCGATGATGGTTTCCAATGGCAGCAACAGCGGTTTCACCTTTTCCTCACTCAATCTCTCTACCTGAAACATAAACTTCATAAAAAAAGACAAGGTAATTTTCTAATTCTTATGATCCCATTGCTTAATTACGTGTCGATTGTTGGTCTTGATGTTCTGGTTTCACCTTAAGTTACGGAAGAATAAGATCATCGATATAGGTGGTCACTAGATCTAGGGTTTTTGTTGCTGCCTCCTCTCAACAACCCTGATTTGATTCTTCAACATGCCTAAATCAGCCAAGAAGTCCGCCTACAAGGTAACAACCTTATTTTCATTTTTCAATTAGTTAAGTTAATTCGTATATATAGGTTTATGTATTGATGAAACACTGGTTAACACCAGTGGTTAACTAGCTGGATCGTCTCTTATGTGGGTTCAATCTCCTTCATTACTCGCCAAATGACCAAGGTCCTGCAAAATAGTAACACCGTTAGCTCGTTAAGAGGGGAATATGGGGGTTTCCCTCTTAACCAGGCTCCGGCGTGAGAATAAGTACGGTCCCGAGGAGGAGGGAAACAGTGTGTGTTGAGTGTGAGAGAATGGAGAATAGAATAGCATAACCTGAATGATGAAGGGTCCTATTTATAGCCGGAGGGTGAAGGAGGGAGGAGCAGCCTCGCCAGCTGTTATCGGACACCAGCTGTCCGACCAAGGTGTAACACCCCGAAAACGGGTTTGGTAATCAAACTCCGTTAATACTGAAAGACGGGTGAAATACCGTTAGTGGTAAATTTAACCCGGTGAATATTAGGACTTAAATAAATAATCCTAATATTAACTAAAACGTGAATAAAAGCTTCTAATGAAATAAAATTTATAAGAGGCCGAGTAACGGGATTTAAAATAAACTTAGTCATAGATTCCCAGAGCCCACTAATTTAACTAGGAATGTTTAACCTAGTTAATAAGTGGGGAATATTGTTAGAAATAAGTAGGTTGTAGCCTACTTAATAAAGAACCGAACACGATAAAGATACATGCTTCCGCACTTTGCCTCGTCGTAAATTTTAAACGACGAATTCGATTACGTTATGTTGATTAACTTATGATTTGTAAAAATTTTAATAAACCCGTATTTTTATAGTATGTGTAGTCTTAACTACACATCTAATTGTGGTATTTATATGTAAAACCGTTAATTAGTAATTGGGGTTTTACAAGTTGCTATCAGAGCCTTGGTTTAAGAGATTCAAGTATGGTGGGGAAAACCATGCTTGGACTTAAACCTTATGCTCTTGACAAAGATTGGTGTTCGGTTCGAGGCTTGATCGCAAATCCGGTAAGTGCATGTATGTTAATGGTTTAGCGTATTAAAGTGTTGTAAACAACACATAGGGTTATCGTGTAATACACGTTACCCCAATTAAATGATAGATATAGCTAACAAAATTATGTGCCTTGACACATATAGTAGAAAAGCCTTGTATTATGATGCGGGTGTTTAGTAAAGTTGACATTACTAACTTTTGTGAATGTCTTAATTGAAGGACACTTGCATTTAAGGATGACAAAGGTTAAACAAATTACGGATATGATAGAAGAACGGTCTGAAGTATGACTAGAGGAGCATGCTCACCAAGGACTAAATCGCGTAACGACCGCGAACAAGGTTAATGGAAAGAAACGCCCGTCGGGGCAAGCATTACCAGGTGCGTGCTTTTAAATATAATCGCACAAATAACAATATGCAACAAACATGTAGAGAATGATTGTTGCATATGTAAATTAGAAACTTGGGAAACCTGAATAGAATACCTGTCCAGGATACTATTTCCAAGAAAACTAAATAGAGGTGTTACTTACATAGGGCGTGATGTGAAAACTATAAAAAGGTCATGTGTGTCATGTGTTAATCGCTTACTCTGGCCAAGTAAGTAGTGGCATATGATACCATGAACTTCTTATGACGGACAATTCTACTTCCGATGTAGTAAGGACGTGATGAATGGGACGAATAAAAAAGGTACCCAAAACGGATCAAATAAGTAAAATATTTGATAATAAACGTAAACGCAAGCCTGAAGACGGAAGCGTATTACGTTAGTATAATGAGCCCAAGGGAAGGGACAATAATCAAGTAAATGAAAATACAAACCGACCACTAAGAATGCTAAGGCATAGAGGATAAAGTTGACCATCAAAAGTGGTGAAACTCACACGAACAAGTTAAACAGGTTAGATAAAACGTAATATTGGAAAGGATAATGAGCCCGGTAATGGGACGAGATTGAATACAAATATAGGCGCAAACTGAATAAAGGAAAGCGCGAGATATTAATGAACCCATGTAATGGGTCGGAATTAATTATGAAATGATTGCAGTCACGAATCACAGTCGGAGTGAACGAAATTTTGATGCGAAAACAAATGATTTTCGAACATAAAAAGGACGATCTACGGGATCATTATAACCTTCGGGTTATAAACAGTGT
Organism: Helianthus tuberosus; assembly: GCA_030545235.1. Taxonomy (NCBI): domain Eukaryota; kingdom Viridiplantae; phylum Streptophyta; class Magnoliopsida; order Asterales; family Asteraceae; genus Helianthus; species Helianthus tuberosus. The sequence continues at coordinate 129,819,440 of CM060353.1, read as the reverse complement.
AAAGGTCTACGGGACTAAACTGACCCACGGGTCCTGAATAAAAAGGAAAAGGATCATAAAGGCAACGCCCTAAAGAGGTGAAAGCCTAAAGAAATAGCCTATGGGGCTGAGTGAAAGAATCTACGGGTTACTTAGACAAGCGAGGGAACCAGTAGAGAATTCCCGCATAAAACTAAGACTGTAAAAGAATAAATTATGGACTATCAATATCCTGGTACAGATAATTGACGAAAGATAAAGAGAAAATCCTAAATTAAAACTTCGATTTTAGTAAGAAATAACGTTTTTACAAATATAAATTCTGATAGGAATTTAAATAGTAAGCATGAAAGATACAAGTCTTGACACTGATAGGCGCAAGACGATATATTCGAAAAGTGATATTTTCAAAAATGAAAGGTTGATATAAATTAAACATGATGTGACACGATCACGGTCAAGAAATGCAATGCGAAGTAGAATCACATTATAACCAAGCGAGCGGTAAAAAGTAACTGGACTAATAAGTCTAGTTAGTGAGACCGGTTAAGGTCATTTAAATAAATTTGGTTGCTTGTAAGCGGTGGATTCGGTGTAACTGAACCGAATAAATGAATTTGAAAACAAAAGAAATAGTTGCTAAAAGTGAAAGATTTCACTAAAGACCTTTAAAACGGATCAAAGTAACGGATTCATAAAGAGATCGATAATATATAAAAGCGATGGATATCGCTAAGTTAACTAAACTAGTAGAGATAACGAAATTACGTTATTTCAAGTTGCATTATGTCGTATGAGGTACGTAGATGTTTTGTAAAGATATGACCATATTTTTCTGGTAATACTAACAATTGGTTAAAGTATGAGTAATGCTTAAAAGATTACTCAGGTCAAATGCATTGAGTTTAAAACTCGATGAACTATGTAAGAAAGGTTTCGAGGACGAAACCTCTTTAAGGGGGGTAGACTTGTAACACCCCGAAAACGAGTTTGGTAATCAAACTCCGTTAATACTGAAAGACGGGTGAAATACCGTTAGTGGTAAATTTAACCCGGTGAATATTAGGACTTAAATAAATAATCCTAATATTAACTAAAACGTGAATAAAAGCTTCTAATGAAATAAAATTTATAAGAGGCCGAGTAACGGGATTTAAAATAAACTTAGTCATAGATTCCCCGAGCCCACTAATTTAACTAGGAACGTTTAACCTAGTTAATAAGTGGGGACTGGGGAATATTGTTAGAAGTAAGTAGGTTGTGGCCTACTTAATAAAGAACCGAACACGATAAAGATACATGCTTCCGCACTTTGCCTTGTCGTAAATTTTAAACGACGAATTCGATTACGTTATGTTGATTAACTTATGATTTGTAAAAATTTTAATAAACTCGTATTTTTATAGTATGTGTAGTCTTAACTACACATCTAATTGTGGTATTTATATGTAAAACCGTTAATTAGTAATTGGGGTCTTACACAAGGGGAATATCCTCTTGGTCTCCTCTGTCGCGTCCAGGATAGTGGTCCACGTGGCGCGCCGATATTTGTCCGTGCTGGAGGAATTGTACTGTTGTTTTCGGTCTGCTCCTGGATTTGTTGCAGGTCTACATGGCGCTGGGTGACTGGTGACACGTGTTGTCCTTCCTGTCGGGAGGAGCATCTTTTGGTGCCACCTTGACGTCTTCCAGAAGCTTCTACAAGCTTCTGGATTCACTTGCTGATGTAGGCGCCATGTTGGATGAAAAAGTGGTGTGGTCCTTGCCATGTAGGCAAAGAATTGGGACCATACCTCTTCAAGTCCCCCCAGTCCAGTGTGCCTTCTTGTTGAGTTGATCGTCTAGGAGGGATTCTGGACTTATAAGGGTTGTGGTTGTTGTTGAGTTTTTTTTTTTGGTTTCCTTGCGCGGTTGAACCAAGTGGACGCATGGCGCGTGGCGTACAATGGTAACTGCAAAATTGAGCCAAGTGGACGCATGGCGCATGGCGTACAATGGTAACTGCAAAGTTGAGCCAAGTGGACGCATGGCGCATGGCATACAATGGTAACTGCAAAGTTGAGCCAAGTGGACGCATGGCGCATGACGTACAATGGTAACTGCAAAGTTGAGCCAAGTGGACGCGTGGTGCATGGCGTGCAATGGTAACTACAAAGTTGAGCCAAGCGGACGCATGGCGCATGGTGTACAATGGTAACTGCAAAGTTGAGCCAAGTGGGCGCATGGCGTACAATGGTAACTGCAAAAAGAAGTTTCCTTTATTTTGGAATGAAGACAACTGATGTGACTGTCCGTTGTCTCTGTCATGTCGGAGGTGAACAGTGTTGTCAGGTATGCGTCGCCCACTTTCCCGAAAAAAGAGGTGACGGTTTCTCTTCCTTATGACGTGTCATCTCCCTGTTGGATGTCCGCCTGTATTCCTGACGGCCCACTACCCATCGCATTGCGATGGGTATAAATATATGGCGGTTCTCTCTTCTTCCTTCACTTTTCAAAATTTGAACTCCTTTTTCCTCTCATACTTCTCTACCCTTCTTCCTTTTCAAAGTTCATCTTCTTATAATCATGTCAACTGTGGCGAATCCTTCCACTAAGAAAAGAAAGTATAGGGGTAGGAATCCTCCGGGTCCTGACTGGGCGGAGATAAGTTGGAAAGAAGAATTCCAAAACTTAGTTAGAGATATGGGTTTTCGTCCTGAGTGGGGTGCTCAGTTTCTAACCCCAAACTCTACTGCTCTGGATGCTCCTCCTGGTTATATAGCATTATATGCGGCCTTCTTCCGGGAGGGTAACCTCCGTCTCCCTATGACGAAGTTTACCGCTGAAGTTTTGACGAATTATGGGATTCATATTTCTCAAATCAACGCCTTGGGGCTTCCTCGTGTTACCCATTTCGAATTTATATGTAAGGCCAATCGCATTGAGCCGACCTTTGAGATGTTTAACGTCTTTTACAACGTGAGCTACACCGGTGGTTTTTACTCCTTTAACTCCCGGACCGGTGGTGTTATCCCATGCAGTTCCAACCCTCCGAAGAGCTTGCATGATTGGAAACAGAAGTTCTTCTATATTCGTCGTGGGGTTATTCCGGTGGATATGCATTATCGAGCGGAGAGTGAAGGGGTTCCCAAGATAGATGTGACTATAAATTTTGCTGAGCAAGAGTGGTATAAGACGTTGATGCGGAAAGCCACTTCTATTTCGCAGATTGAGAGAGGGCGTTGGTGGGTGCTGGGATGAGCATGCTGTGGATCACGAAGAACCCTAGGGGTATCCCTGTTTATGGTTATCAGGGAAAAGGTATTTTAGGGTTGGTTGTTTGTTTGTGTTTTCCTTTTATTATATTACGCTCCTCCTCATGTTCTTGTATTTTACAGTTGGGTATAGCTTGTTGAATGTTCTTGACACAAAGGCCGGTGGTGCCATGGTTGAAGCGATACTACCTGAGAGGAGACCGGTGTGGCTGGATCAGATCCGAGAGCGTTTCTTGCACCCTACCAGTGATAGTTTTGCCACTTATGCCAATACTATCTTAGGTGAAGATGACGAAGATGATTTTGATGATACTACTAACCCCACTCGAGAGGAGGTTATTATCCTTTCGAGTGAGGGTTCTGACAGATCTCATGAAGGCCTAATCCCTTATTCCGCGCGTGCAGGTCCGGCGCAAGGGGCTGCTAATGAACCGGTGAATGAGCCTGTTTGAGATGATGCTGATCCTCCAGTTGAAACTGCTGAGCAGTTAGAAACTCGAAAGAAGAAAAAACTGGATAAGTCTGAGAAGAAGGAGAAGGAGGTTGAGGAGAATGTTACAGAAACTCCTCGTAAGCGACCTTCTACCCTTCCTTTCCTGGATTATGTTGTCGTTTTTGATACGCTATCTGGTTTAGGCACCGGGGGTAAGTGTACTGAGCGTGACCCTGAGGACGATGAAACTTTGACGGAGATTGTGAAGAAAAGGAAGGTTCTTGAGATAAGAAGAGAGAGCTTGATGAGCAAGTTGTTGCTGCTCTTGCTGCTAAGAAATCTAAGCTTCAAAAGGAAACTCCTCCTGCTCCCTCGGAGTCTGAGGTTGACTTGAATGTCTTTAGCACAAAGCATGGTAATCTCTTGGAGAGGATATACATTGCTTCCGGTTCCCAAGGTAAAAACTTCTCATTTGCGAGTCTTGTTGTTTGTTTTTCCTTCTAGTTTTTTGACTTCCGTGGTTGGCTGCAGGTGCTAAATCGGGTAAAGGTTCCCGTAAAATTGACATTTCAAAGATTACTCCTCCCACGTATCCACCTTCTAGGGCTTTCGACTTATCCCCCCCTCATGATGATTTGGGTGAAAAGAAAAAACAAGATGATGTCGAGGTGGAACAAGTTGGTGAAGGTGGTGCTGGTGACGCAGGTGGTGCTGGTGGTGATGGTCGAGGTAAAGCTGTTGAGACTGAGGCAGAGTCGAGTGAGGCTACACCTCGTCGTACCATCTATACCAGGCGTCCACCAGGTTCCGGAGGTGGTGCTACTTCGGGGGTACCCCGGAGTCCTGAGTTTGAAAATATTCAAGCTGGGTCTTGGGATACCCATAACCCAGCATGTGATGATCTGCCACATGCTCCTCGGTGGGGATTGACTCAGGGCTCTCGGATGAATGATCATGATAACTGCTGAGAATTTTTCTCCTTGTCCCTCCCCCCTGCTGAGAGGTTATTTCAAAAAAGGTGTAACCGGTTTGATCTTCTGGACGATCATATTCATGCCAGGGTTAACTTTTTTGCTACCTCCCAGGAGATTGTTCGAGAGTGGCGGTTGATGGGGGAAGATACTCTTGAATTTGAAAATGCGAAGAAAGCATTTGCTAAAGAGAGGGAGAAGTTTAATGCCTAGATAAAGGGTTTGTTATGGAGGGTGTCTGATGCTGAAGAAAAGCTTGCTAAGGAAAAACAAGTTAACGTTGACAAGCAGAGAGATTGGGAGGTTGCTTGTGAGCGGACGAATAAAGAGTTGCAAGCACAGTGTGAATCCATTGTTAGGTTCTCTGGTGAGAAGACCAAAATCAGCGATGAAGCCGAGGAAGAGCGTGCCGCGCATCGAAAAAGAGAACAAGAGTATGTCGCGCGCATAACCAAGTTGGAGAAGTTTGCTGTGGAAAAAATTGCCGAGAGCAAAGCTTCTGAGGTCTTGGTTGAAGAAGTCACTACCGATTGTAAATGGCTACTTGCTCGCGCGGTGCCTCTGGTAATTTCTTGTATTCATGTTTGTTCCTTATTTGATTAGTTGTTGTTGCTTCCCTTATGGGCGTGTTATTTGTGCAGATTTCTCAGCATATTGTTGGATCCGAAGAGCTAGCCCGATATATGTATGATCTTGGGGAAGCTGCGCGTGCTCTTGGTCGTAAAGAAGGTTATGCTAAGGGGAGAGCAGCTGTTGAGGCAAGGGAGCTATTGAAAAGCTTTGAATTGTACAAAACTGACTGTGCTGGCCGCTATGCTGGGAAGCGTCAAGAGTTTGAATCTCTTGAATTTGGTGTTGTCAAAGCTGCTGAGAAATTGTATCGGAAACCTAACGGCATTGCCTTGTTGAAGAAAGCTCTTGGTGATGAAACTCATGGAACCGGGGGTGCGGCACTAGCCATCAGGAGTGAAGGTGTCCGACCTGTGCGCCGTGTATGGGCTTGATAGCCTTGTAACCACTTGACAATTGCTTAAACAATTCACCTTAATACTTTGTGAACAATTTGCTCATGGTTGATGTATTTTGTTATATTTGACATATTTCATGTTATCGTTTGGCTTTGCTTCTTATTGGTTGTGAATTTTGTTTATCGTTACAATATGTGCATGTGTAATTACTTTGATTAGGTATCACGAATGAATGATGGCGCTGACAGGTTATGTTGTGTTAGTTACAACGTTTGTTCTGTCGTTTAAGCGCGTGGTTTGACTCGTGTGTACGAAGTGATCGTTTTGCAGGTTATTGTGTTGGTCCAGCTGTGGTCAGCTTTGGGGGTCTTACAATGTTTGTTTACCATGCTTTCGATGCTTTCGTGTTTATGTGGGCACGAAGTATTGTTTGGCGTTGTAGGCTTTAGCTGTGTTTTTTGACCCGGCTGTGCACTTGGTTGTGGCAAGCCTTGGCAGTCTACAACGTTTCCTACTTTTGAGCCATTGATGTTTTCGTGTATGCCCAAAGTAATATATGCAGTTGTGACAAAAAAAAATTCGCATGAGATAAGATAGCCAAACACTTCTTGTATTAGTGTTAAATGTGTTGGCACGCAGCCATTACAAGTACAGAGAAAAACTTCGATCGTTTACATGTAACATTTTCTTAATTGCTGAGTATTCCAGGTTCTTGGGACTTCTTTGTTTTCAAGTGTGCGTAGCTTGTACTCTCCCTTTCCAAGAACTTCATCTATGACATAAGGCCCCTCCCAGTTGGGAGCTAACTTACCCGGTTTTTCGGCGTTAGACGCCTCAGTGTCTCTTAGGACGTAGTCACCGGGGTTGAACGTGCAAATTCAGACCTTGCTGTTGTAATACTTTTCCAACTTGGTCTTGTATTTCGCCTCATTGATTTCCGCCATTTCCCTTCTCTCTTCCAGAAGATCTAGATCCAACCTTCTTTCTTCTTCATTGTTGATCATGTTCATGGAGAGCATTCTTGGGGATGGCAGGCCAATCTCTGCCGGTATCATGGCTTCGGATCCATAGACTAAGCTGAACGGTGTTTCCTCGTTACTTGTCTTTGGCATCGTCCTATGGGCCCATAATATGCTGGGTAGCTCGTCAACCCAGCCTCTTTTTTGGGTTCCCAACCGTGCTTTGATGTCGTCTACAATGCTCTTATTCACGGCTTCAACCTGACCATTCCCCAGCGGGTGCGCAACCGAGGAAAATGTATGCTCTATGTGCAGCTCCTTGAACCAATTTTGGAGATCATCGGCAGCGAAATTCGTTCCGTTATCGGTGATGATTCTCAGGGGCAGCCCGAACCGACATATTATTTGTTCCCAGATGAACCTTCGCACTACTGTAGATGTGGTTGATGCCAGCGCCTTTGCCTCCACCCATTTTGTGAAATAGTCTACTGCGACTATAATGAACTTCACTGCTCCGGGGGCTTCTGGAAAAGGACCAACCATATCTATCCCCCATTGCTGGAACGGCCACGCCGTTGTTACGGAGACTAGTTCATTTTTGGGGCGCATCGTTTTCGGAGCATGTCTCTGACACCCGCTGCATTTCCTCAAGGCCTTTACTGCGTCTAGATGCATTCCAGGCCAGTAGTATCCGGCGTTCATCACTTTCGCTACTACCATTCTTGGGCCGGCATGAATGCCGCAGATTCCCTCATGTACTTCCCGGATCAGGTAGTTTGCATCTTCTGGGTCGACGCACCTCAATAACGGCCCGAGGTATGATTTTCGGTACAGAATTCCATCGACATTTGGTAGTGCTCGGACTTGTACTGTACTTTCCTTGCTTCCGCTTTGTTCTCTGGTAATATTCCAGACTGGAGGTACATGATTATGGGAGTCATCTAAGACGTCGTTCGCAACTGGATAACGCTCACTTGCCTTAGCGGTACCGATGGATTGCTCAGGACTTCAATGCGCACATCCTTGGCCAAGTGCTGGAAACTGGTGGATGCAAGTTTACTTAATGCATCTGCTGGTTTATTCTCGCTTCGGTTGATATGGTGCACCTTGTAAAAATTGAAATTCTGCAGCAATGCTTTCGCTTGGTCTAGGTATAATGTCATTACGTCTCCTTTGGCATCGTACCGGCCGTTGATCTGCCCTGCTACTAACATGGAGTCCACATGCGCCTCGATGTGTTTGACTCCCATCTTGATCGCCAACCTTAGACCAGCAAGAAAAGCTTCGTATTCGGCTTCATTGTTCGTGCTCTTGAAGTCTAACCGGATGGCGTATGTGAATTCATGTTTTTCTAGACTTACCAGCCTAAGTCCTGCGCCAGCGCCATCTTCATTGGATCCGCCATCTGTGTATAGTAGCCATGGTTCTTCCGACTGTTGCCTTTCAGCTCTTTCCATTGCCTTGCATTCTCTGTCTTTATCATCAGGCACTTCAGTCATGAAATCAGCTAACACCTGGCCCTTAATTGTTGGCCTCGGTCTAAAAACCACATTGTGGCCTCCCAATTCTATAGCCCATTTCGCTAGTCTTCCAGATATCTCGGGCCTTGCGAGGATGTTGCCGATGTTGTAATTTGTTAAAACGTGGATGACGTGATTGGTGAAGTACCTGCGCAGTCGTCTCGATGCGTGAATTAATGCCAGCACCAGTTTCTCCATTATGGCATACCTTGTTTCCGGATCATTCAGAGTGCGAGACACATAATAGACTGGTGTCTGTATTCCTTGTCGGTCCACGAGCAGAATTGCTCCGACTGCTTTGTCTGATGCTGACAGGTACATCACTAGAGGTTCTCCTTTCACTGGTGCTGTCAGTGTTGGCAGTCTTATGAGGCAATCTTTCATCTCACGGAACGCACTTTCGGCTTCCGGAGTCCACTGAAACTGACTTTTCTTCATGCAGTTGCGGAGTGTTTTGATAAATGGAAAAGACTTAGCTGCGTGATTGGCTAGGAAACGGTTGAGTGCCGCTAACCGTCAAGCCAATTTCTGTATTTCCTTGATCGTTGTTGGCGAAGGCATCTGCTCGATCGCTTGCACCTTTTCAGGATTGCCTTTAAACCCATCTTTTGTTATGATGAAACCCAGGAACTTTCCTTCTTCCATGCCAAAGGAACATTTCGTTGGATTTAGCTTGATGTTCACTCCGCGCAGAGTGTCGAACGTTTTTTGAATATTTACCAGCATCATACTTTCTTCTTTGCTCATGATGACCAGGTCATCCATGTACACTTCGATATATTTTCCAATAGCGTCGCTGAACGTTTCATTCATCAATCTCTGATAAGTTGCGCCTGCATTCTTTAAGACAAAGGGCATTTTTGTGTAGCAGTATAACCCTGTTGGTGTGCGAAATGCAGTCTTGTCTTCATCTTGGATGGACATCTGCACCTGATTGTAACAGTCAAGGAAACATTTCCATCTGAACGTTGCTAGCGAATCGATCTTCTCATCAATATCTGGTAAAGCATAACAGTCGCGCAGGCATGCTTTGTTTAGATCTTTGTAATCCACACACATTCTCCATCTGCCGTTTCCTTTTTGGACCATGACAGGGCTCGCCACCCAAGTTTGATATCGGACTTCTCTGATGATGCCAGCATTCAACAGCTCCGTGATTTGTTCTTGCATAGCATCGTGCTTTATGTCTCCCAGATGACGTTTGGCATGTACCACAGGTTTGGCACTCTCTGAGACGTTTAGTCTGTGCTCTGCTATGTGCCGTGGAACACCCACCATGTCAGCTGGTGTCCAGGCGAACACATCCATGTTTTCAAACAACAACTTTTTTAGCGCCGCGCGCGTGAGATCAGACATCGCAGGGCCCAGGGTGACCGTTTGTTCTGGGTATTTGCTGTTCAGTACCCATTTTTCAGCTTCTGTGCGCGGTGCGGATTTGCTTGCTTTTGCTGGCCTGATTTCATCTGTTGCCAAGACTTCTTTGCTTGCGTAAATTATTGCTACCCCTGTCTCTGTTGGGAACTCGACAACTGAATGTGGTCCAGAGCAAATCATACTGAAATCTCCCTGGGACTCTCTCCCCAAAAGCATATCATGTCTTGAATGTGCGGGTAGCACCATGAACGTGACTTCTTCCGTTCTTGAATTCCTTCCATCTGAGAGCAGCACCGGGAATGATATCTGTCCGAGAGGAAAAACGGCTTCGTTGCAGAAACCAGTTAGTGGGTAATCTACTGGTTCTAAGCAGCTTTGTCCTCTTAGTCTAATTGGTTGAAGCATTGTTCGTATATGATATCTGCGGTGCTCCCTAGATTGATGAAAATGTAGTCGGTTTGGTAGTGGCCGATTACGCCAGATATGACTATAGGCCTTCTTTCTCTTGGACCTCCTCTTACTATGGGGAAGACAACTTGTCTTTCGCGCCATGAGTCATCTTGTGTGCGCTTGTTATAATTTTTTGGCGGCCTTCGTGGACCCCCTTGAACCATGTGAGTTTCTAATTTTCGAAGTTTTTTGTTGTCTGGCCCTTCTTCTCTTCTTTGAATTTGACGGTTATCGCGCTTCCCGCCTTTCACCAGATGGGTGAGCCTTCCATCTCTTAGGGCTCTTTCTATCTCCTGCTTTAGGCTAAAGCAGTCGTCGGTTAGGTGACCGGTGTCTTTGTGGAACTCTCAGAAAAGATTTGGGTCTTGGCCCCTTTTGTTTCGCAATTGTAGAGGTGGTTTGAACTGGTGGTTCTCAGTGGACAGGACCTCGGAAGGGGTCTTTGTTAGGGGTGTCCACTGCTTTTCTCTGTTTTCTCTTTTTACCTCTTTGCGATGAGCGATCTGGTTGATTGTATTGCGTGCGTCTTCTCTTATTGGGCTTCGTTCTCTGTAACCAGATGTTTTCCATGATTGACCTTTGCCTTTCTTGTTGCGCCGATCGTTGTGGTTGTAACTATATTGACGGTTGTCAACACCGGTCAATTGTTTGTCAGTGCGCGCAATTATTTTTGCTGCTTCAATGAAGGTTTCCCAATCTTTGGGGCCTCCATCTCTTCCTTTCAATCGTTTGATCAGGTCGTCACACTTTACTGCCCTCATAAAGTGTGCGTACATCATCTTCTCACCTACGTCTCCGATTTCCAGACATTCTTTGTTATATCTGGTGATGAAATCTTCCACGCTTTCATGATCTTTCCTCCATATATTCAAACAATCAGCTGGATCTCTAGTATGCCTGCGCTGTTGGGAGAAGTGCGCGAGGAACTTGTCTCGAAAATCGATCCATGACTTAATTCTCCCTGCTGGCAGGCTATCAAACCAGACGCTCGCCGCGCCAACAAAGGTTTGTGCGAAAAGGTTACACCAAGTTGGTAGATTCCATCCACCCGTTACCCCTGCGCCATTGAAGACTTGGAGGTGGTCATCGGGATCTGTTAAGCCATTGTATTTTCCAACGTTGTGTGGCAGTTTTGTCTTGTTGATATCGGCTGTTGCAATCTCTTTGATGAACTTGGAGTTTTCAGCCATGCCGTCTGGGCGATAGCTCAAAGAGTAATCGTGTTCTGCCTTTGGATTGTATCCCGCGTGCTTGTGGGGTTTGTACGCCTCATGTTCTAGTGGTAATCTGCTGAATACCGTGCTTTCTCTCTTGTACGTCGGATCATCTTCCTCATTGTAGCTATCCCATTCGTCGTTCATGTTGCGCACGCCTAAACGACTTTGTACCGGCTTTCTCTGTTGGTGAGAGTATTGCACGTAGTTGCTTTCCGTTTCACCGTAAGTATCGCGCGTATCGTGCGCGCTTTGCCTTCTGATGTTTGGCACAGGTGCTTTCTCAGGATTTAAGTTCCACGCATTGGCCTGCTGAAGCATGTGGGTGCTCAGAGACCTTTGCGGTGGAGTAACAAAGGCAGATTGGTTAGCTTGTGCTTGGAGCAAGGCTTGCTGTGCGCTGAGTTGCGCATAGACAAGGTTTAACGAGGCTGTTTGTTCGGCGTAACAGGAAGCCAGAGTTTTTCCTTCGGGTAGCCCTAAAAGTGCCGAGAAGTTCAACTGTGTTTGAACCGATGGGGTTGATGGGCCAGCCCCATGGTTTGGTGTGGAAACTTCCAGAGGCGTTTGATTGACTATCCTGGGTGGAGGTTGGAGAGTGGCTCCATTTGTGGCTTGGTTAATGACTCTGGATGGGGGTTGGAAAGTGGCTCCGTTCGTGGTTTGGCTAACTACTCTGGATGCACTTCCAAAGATATCAGGAAACTCGTTGTTCATTCGTCCTTCTCGGATGGTCTCGTTCCCCTGGACTCTTTGGACGTGCGCGGTGTCCGTGATGAGTTCAAAGGAAGAGACTTCTCCATCTATTTGAGTAGAAGGGTTTGGTTCAGCCATTTCAGAGAGTTTTTCGAAGAAAAAGGAGATGAAGATGGTTTGCAAAAAATGCGGTGGGCGCCAATGATGAAACACTGGTTAACACCAGTGGTTAACTAGCTGGATCGTCTCTTATGTGGGTTCAATCTCCTTCCTTACTCGCCAAATGACCAAGGTCCTGCAAAACAGTAACACCGTTAGCTCGTTAAGAGGGGAATATGGGGGTTTCCCTCTTAACCAGGCTCCGGCATGAGAATAAGTACTGTCCTGAGGAGGAGGAAAACAGTGTGTGTTGAGTGTGAGAGAGTGGAGAATAGAATAGCATAACTTGAATGATGAAGGGTCCTATTTATAGCCGGAGGGTGAAGGAGGGAGGAGCAGCCTCGCCAGCTGTTATCGGACGCCAGCTGTCCGACCAAGGGGAATATCCTCTTGGTCTCCTCTGTCGAGTCCAGGATAGTGGTCCACGTGGCGCGCCGATATTTGTCCGTGCTGGAGGAATTGTACTGTTGTTGTCGGTATGCTCCTGGATTTGTTGCAGGTCTACATGGCGCTGGGTGACTGGTGACACGTGTTGTCCTTCCTGTCGGGAGGAACATCTTTTGGTGCCACCTTGACGTTTTCCAGAAGCTTCTAGAAGCTTCTGGATTCACTTGCTGATGTAGGCGCCATGTTGGATGAAAAAGTGGTGTGGTCCTTGCCATGTAGGCAAAGAATTGGGACCGTACCTCTTCATGTATCCAACTTAGATGATGTGTTTCGATTTCGTTTTAGGCTGTTTAAACTCCTGCAGCTGCAACACAGCCGATCAAAAATGGTACCTTATTTTGTTTTCCTTTTGTTGTATTACCTTTGCAGGTTCAATTCAATTCTATGAATATGTATCTATGTATATGAATTTTTACACTTATTATGTATCATTTATAGGCAAAAGAGATGCAGAGGAGATTGTTCAGAAGAAAGTAGTCAACGAAAAAAAAAAAACAGAAGATAGTCAACGGTGGTGTGCCACGTGATGTTGAGAAAAATACCAAGGCCCAGAAGAAAAACAAGAAACAAGAAAGCAATTCTAAATCTAAGGAAGAAGAAGAGAAGGTATAAAGTTTTCACATGTATATATACTAATATTAATTATTAAATGTGAATAGAACCTAAGTTATTACCTGATTAGTTCCCACTAAGATTTAAGGTCTGAATGATATTTGATATCTAAATTGATGATCAAGTTTTATAATGTAGCAATGAGAGGTCTTCACAAAAGAGTGGACAATTTCAAGTACGAACTGTATTTGTAAGAGGATTTGGTACCGATGACGGCGTGTTGGCAATGGGAGTGAAGTAGAAAGACCATAGCCCACTGGTTGAGAGTATATCGTTATAGGATAATTGGAGTTGAGAGTATATGGGTTCCATAGGATAAAACCTCCTTTCATACGAAACAATCTTCCTTTGATTGATAATTTTTAACTCTTTAGCAAGTTCAGGTGGGTATTACGGGTTAGTTTTTGGCCCGTTTAGGCACTTTTTGCCTCTTGCTTTGCTTGAGGCACCTAGGTTGCACACCTGTGACTCGCCTCACCTCGCTTTGCTAGAGCGCCTTTGGTACAAACATGACTATCCATGCTTGCTTGCTGTTTTTTGTATGCCTGTAGGTTCAAGTTTCAGAGGGCACATCTCTTTATGCTCAATGCAGCTCATGGTTAAAGAATAGGTTTGCTTTAGCACAACAGGTGTATTATTGTTCTATATTTATTTATCTTTACTGCATGTCATGGTAACACGAATGTATCCTTGACTGTGTGAGTGATCGTATACACACAAAAAAAGATATTGCTTATTCTAACTAACCTTTCTACTCACAAAAGCGTAACTTCCCCGGTGGATTTCATTTTTTTAATATTTTAGAAATATGTCCCTATAACTTCACAGCATAGATACACACGTATAACTTTCTCTTACATAAGTTCATAGAGCTAATCGATGTATTTATGCTCATTTTGGAAATCATCCTCTTTTTAAAGCAGAGCCATTCGTAATTTTATCGGCTGCTTTTACATATCAGCCTCCTACAAAAGGGACTGTGGTGTTTTCCAGTTCGCCTCGTGCCTCGGTCACACTATTTAAAACCAAATTGTGTTTCAACAATTAAGTGTACCCATGTAGACGGCTCAAATTTGGCATTATATATTATATATAGCTATAATTTGTAACATTTCTGTGCAGTTATGTTTGTACATTATGCTATTGTGGTCTTCTATGTATATTTGTGGTATACCTTTTGGTTAGTGGGTTGTACCCTTTCTTTGCATACCACGTGTACCCATGACTTGGATAAGCAGATAATGGGTTTTAGGGGGAAAAGATTAGACATCAAACCCTTCCTCCTTTGATCAGATAAAGATGAGAGAGAGCGCGATAGAAAGATTGCGGAGAGAGAGGGAATTGATTCCATGGTGGTTTGATGGCGGTGGGTTGAGCCGGAGCTGCAGAGACGGTGTTTCATGGCGGTGGTTCTACCACCGGTGATGGCGGTGGTTTGCTGAAGAAGACGCTATCGCATCCGGAGGTCCGGCCAGGCGTCGCACATCGGAAAGGTTTCGGAGTTAATTTTTTTGTTTCAGTTTAACATGTTGATCCAATGTGTTGTTGTACATGTAGCTTCATTGGTGTTTTCTGCCTTTTGCTCATGTATAAGCAAAAGGATGCTAAATTGAGGTATCGGTATCCCCGTGGAGTCTTATTTAGATGTGATACAAAGGTTTGCATTTCTTATCCGATGAGCTACTTTTTTCTTCACGTTCCCTTTAAATGGGTCAATTTGGGCAGTGGTATCTCACTCAGAACCAAAAAAAAGCTAAAACCCTGCTAAATCGTTTTATATAAATAACTTTGGGTCGATTTGACCCGTCTCAATCCCATCCATTAATTATGCCACGTCCAAACCACCTTTATCAATATATGACTAATATTCTAATATATATAACTGGTTGATTAAATCCTCAATCTGTTGCAGGTTGGAGACTATGATAATCGAGCTTGAACGACAAAGGCTCCTGTTGTAGTAGTATCTCACGAGGTTAACCTTCATACTTCATCCCAACTCTTATTTTTAGAAATCAATAACCTTAAGTTAGTAACATCCGATTTTTGCTTTTGTACAGGCTATTTTGAGAGCATTCTATGTATATTTTGTTGATAGCCTGATAGACCATTGAAAGAAATTCCGCACATAGAGGTAACACCACCGACGTTTGCACATATTCTCAAAGTGGCAATTTCAACCTGTTTATGTCAAACGGATCAAATTGAACTAATTTACCTTAAAGGGAAATGGGTCAAAAAGAAAAGTGATATTAATGTAAAATTGGACATATTATTATTCTTGGGTCAACCTAACGCGACCGAGCTCGCACATCATGTCACCTCAAGGCATACTGAATCTAATGTTGTGGTTTCAGACGCCATCGCATACAATAGAGATACAAATAGGAGCCACAGGAGTAGAAGAGAAAAGATACAAGCTTATGGATTGAGATACACTTGCGCACCAATGTGACATTATTTGCTTGTAACTTATTAACACTACTAGCGATATACGTTTATTCAACTTCTACTTCCCCCAAAAATGAAATCAAATAGTACACGAACATTGGTTACTTAACATTAATATTGTAATCGACTAATCTTCATTAATGAAAAATATATTGAATACATAGATAGTCTATGTCGTATTGTTGGTGCTACAAGTTTGATTTATTTTTCCTTAGAGACGTTACATATATAGTTTACATGTTCAATTCATTAAAAAAAATGTTTGATTATTTTCATTCAATGAAGTTAAGAATATGCCGATTCATAAATAACCCGTTTAATTCTTTAAATTAAATAAAGTCAAATACAATCATGGTGACATGATTTTTTCAGTATTTTATACATTTATTTATTTATGAATGTCTTACTTCAAAACAAAAGCTAATAGCCGAAGAGATGTGAATGTAAAACGTGTATACTCAAAAATTTCTATACGAAAACTACATATATATAACACTACTGAGCGAAAAGTTCGGGTGGTCGGGCGCCCCCTCCCGCCCCTTCTATACTTCGCCCCTGGCCCTGCCCGTCGCAATATGTCTTTATTTCCCTGTTTGACAGGTTCATCGCAACGAACGGGGTCCTAGATCGACTTAGTTATTATTTTCTATGTTTTACGTTTTAGTCTAATTTTTTAGCATTAACATGACGCAACGGGCATGCATGGTTCAACGATTTTACGTATGTTTTTCGTTCGGTGTTATTTTTTTCCTTTTTTGTTATTTGTTTTTACCCATTTTTCGATGTTGCTGGTCGCTGGCAGTGATATAGCATATATTGGTGCTACTTAGCACGGTTTATGCCCCCGCAGCAAAGCGGGGGGACATAATACTAGTTATATATTATAAATTAGCAAGTTTTTTGTGCATAACAAGTTGTACATTTTGCTTTGCACATTTTTCAAAAAAAAATTTGACTTTTTACTTTTAACCCAAAGGTTTTTCCCTTTTGCAATTTTAACCATATATAATTTGTTTTTTAACTTTAACCCAAAACTTTTCATTATTTGCAATTTAACTTCACAACTTTTGTCACTTATACTTTTCATCTTTGGCAAATTTTCGTTTTACATATGGTTCTAAATTTTTCGAGTTAATACGACGCAACGTGCATGTGTGGTTCAACGTTTTTGCCTCCATTTTTTCATGTTTGACAGGTTCGTCGCAACACGCATATCCTAGGTCGAGACAGTGTTGGTGGTCGATGACGGTTGTGTGACATTAGTACTATTTGACACCGTTTTACGCCCCGCTGCAACGCGAGGTGTGCTTTGGGGGGTTTTCAAAGAAAAAAATGGTTATGCATATGGTTGTCGTAACGTTGGCTTTGGGGGTTTTCCAAAAAAAAAGATTTTTTTTTTACTTTTCACCCAAAAGTATTTCATAAATTACTTTTAACCCAAAACTATTTGTTTTTTTTATTTTTAACCCAAAATTTTTTATCTTTTGCAATCTATCCTTATAACTTTTTTTACTTTCAACTTTGGTCCTTTATAGTTTTCATTTTCCGCAAATTTTTCGCTTTATGCTTGGTTCTAAATTTTGTGACATAACACATCGCAACGTGTGTCTTTGGCTTAACGTTTTTACGTTTCGTTCTAAATTTTGCGAGTTAACACGATGCAACATGCGTGTAAGGGTGAACGTTTTACATCGTCTATTTTTTCCCCGTTTGACAGGTTTAACATAACGTGCGGGTCCTAGATCGACTTCGTTATAACTAAAGAATTCCCGCCGCATTGCGGCGGGTCGCAATCCTAGTTTTTATAAATTTGTTCCTTTTAGAATAGTATTTCGTTAATCTTAATTTACCTCTTTAGCTCTTTCACTTAACAATTCATTTTTCAAAAATGATATATAAAATTATCACAAATATATTCACTTTTTATTTCCACGTTATTTACACAAATATGTGAAATAACCATTTTATCCTTTGTTCAGTTTTTTTTTTTTTTTGAAAGGTGAGAGTCTATGGTTGTGAGAGCAACTCCCACACCCCCCAAACCGGGGGCCCTAGCCAAGTCTGCCCAGACTACGTTGTCTTAACCGGGCCCGCGCTGGTTATCAGAGTTGGTTACGGCTTTCCCCCGGAAAACGTTCTGCCTCCACACGAGAAGCCTCGCTAGAGTAACAGCCGGATAAAAACCGGGGGCGGGCTCAGGCTCAGGCCCGCGGTCCTTTGTGTCCAAAATAGTAATATATAGTTTAACCCATTTTTATAAATTTGTTTTTCTAAAATAGTATTTCGTTAATTTCAACTTACCTCTTTAAGCTCTTTTACTTATCAATTCATTTTTTTTAAAAGAGACGTATAAAAATATTATAATTATATTCATTTTCTATTTCCACATCATTTACGTATAACTAATAAGATCCAACGTATTAGTGCTGGTATAATTGAAATCTAAAACACTGGGTCAGTTATTAAGGGGTGCAAGAGGTGCCTGCGACAGGGCCCAAACCAATCTAGGGCCCAAAAATGTTTAAATTTTTAAAAATGTGTGCGTATATATATAAAACTGAAGATTACATATAAAAATCTCAATCCGATTAATCCATATTAATCCCAATTAATCGGTAGTCCATACTCCATCGACCGACTAGTGCTTAGCGATTGTTACAACACTAGTTGTAATAAATGGGTTAAACGGGTCGCAACCAGGTTAGTGGGTTGAGCTTATAATTTTCTTCTAATTTTAAACAGGTTGATGGGTCAACCATCAACCTGTTTTATTTATAAAGTCGTTAGAAATGACAACTTAAAACATGATTATGTTTGTGTCGCGTTTGTGTCTTGTCAGGAATTGACACCCCTAGGACTTAAAATCTCAATAAGCAAAACTTGTAACATTTTGAGTATTAATCTTGTTTTTCCAGAAGGGCTAAACAAAATCAAGGGTCCGAGTGTGGATATAGCTTCTGTGGAGACAAATATTGTAAGCAGTCCAATTGTGCATAGATAATCGTAGCTTCATGATGACATCTTAACAATGTTGTGTCTTGGTCAGGTCTACTTTGAAATACTAAACGGGTCACATATTACCGCGCTGAAGTTGGGCAAAATCATGGAGGAGCATGGCATACTTTTGATGCCTGATAGCTCATCCAGGTGTGAATCAATCTACTAATCGCAAACTATCGATAACCTTGGTTAGTTGTTACAGTTGACAAGTTTACTGTAAAATATGGCGCAGGGTTAGAATTGTGATTCACCACCAAGTGATGTGCAGTACACATTGTCGTGCATAAAGGTATAATACGTCGCTGCCTAAACTATCTTTTTTAGTTACGTATGTTCACTGGTTGTCGTGTGATTTCAGCAAGCTATGACTGGAGTGACGGATGAAAATGGCGGTAGCTGAGATGAGGCGAATCAACCTCTTTGAAATATAATTTCACTTTCAGTTGTAAATGTGATTTGAATTTGTGTTGAAGTTAGTTTCCTGTTGACAACTTTTTAAAACCATAATATGTTATCAGTCATATATATCACTGATGCTCAGACATAAACTCGTCCAAAGCTTAGACCAAGTAATAAAGATAACGATATACTCGTATACACGAAAGGTAATTGTTATATTATTGCATAAGGGTTATATAAAGTTTGATGTTACACATACAAGTTGCATACCATGATACCAGTTAAACACTAACTAGTAGAGAATTCCCCCACGCGTTGCGGCAGGAATTACGTATAGCATAGTCTATTATATAAGGGTTATACAAAGTTTGATATTACACATACAAGTTGCATACCATGATACCAGTTAAACACTAAGGGGACGTTTGGTTCGCGGAATGTGTAGGAATTGGAATTGGAATCCCTATGGGAATTGGAATTTGATGGATTCCTTTGAAATCCATATATGTGTTTGGTTGATAAATGTATTAATGGAATTGGAATTTAAAAATACCTAAAAAGGCAAAATTACCCCTAGTTATAAACAATTGGCAAAAGTTGTAAAGTATAAGCAGAGAAACAGTCGTAACAAGTTGGTTCCACCATATCAAAATCAATGTCCTTCTCCTTTGCTTACGTTTGCGAGTTGCTAAACTAAGTCGGGCCATTTCCTATTTACACATTACAAACACACAATGAGTTAACATTCGTTATGTTAAAAATACGATAATGAAGCAAATAAACTACATGGCGGATTAGTATAACGACTTTATTAGTATAACAAATTAACATTGCCAATAAATATTAATAACTACAACAAACTTGTCATTCACCATAAGCAAATCTACAAACACCAACTACATACATTATTAATAACTATACTCCTAAACACAACAATAAATCAAGAAGTGCTAGTGCTACTACTTCAAACAGATCTGATCTAACACAAAAGATCTCATAAATCAAATACAACAGCCAAATTTACAAATGATCAAAATTGAGAAAGACCCAGCTGACCTAAGATAAGGAGGCGTTGTATCTTTATCCATGATGGGAATTTTGAATGAATTGAAAGGGGAGATGAAAAGGGTTTAATTTGTTGGGAGTGTTTGTTAATACTACTGCAATAGGTTTAACAGCAGTAGCAAGATGAAGGAAACAGAGTCAAGTCTTCATTTTTATCAAGGGTGATAAACGTGTGATGACATAAAGAGCATAAGATATGGATGAGCAAAAACTGAACCGTTCTAATATCTCCGACCATCCACATTCTAATATCTCCTGATTCTAAAAAAAGGCCCGGTTTGTGCATCTCTAAACTAGACAAGTGGACAGTAACAGACTGGAACTGTTGGGCTGCAATTATGGTCTTGAAACATGGGCTGGGCTGACAATATTTTTTGAGTTGATCCCAGTAAATGGTTCATATGTACTTACTGCTTAGCTTAGCCTTTCTGTATTCAATAATATGTGAAGTTGTAAACTGATGAAGTGATAAGCCTAATAATGCTCAACTTTATAGGAAGACTCCTTATTTGGGTGAGGAATAGATAGAAATTTAATTAACATGTTAACTAGATAGATGATGTGACTTTGATATCTGTTATGTATTTTATTTTTTTATTTTTTTTGGTATTTATAACTTCTTGCTGGCCCTTGTTTCTACCTATGTTTTTTTTTTTTTGGTATTTATACAGCATGAAGAACAGTATATACGAAAACAGAACAGGTGTATTATATTACCTCTTAACTACAAATCGTACAACAGTCTCGATCTCTATCTTATGCCGCTTATTAACCGAGCTAGCAAACAATTCCTTTCCATGTTTCTGAAACACGAAATCACACGAAATCAAAGACCATTTCTTTCTTTCCATCTTTCTTTTACTCCTGACTCATTCCTAATTTCTTATTCCTACTGCACTTGCTCAGAAATAAACAAAGGCTCTTTTTTTCTTTTCTTTTCTTTTCTTTTCTTTTTTTTATTATGTTGCAACAGGGTCAACCTTAGTTAACATTACTCCTCATTTTAAAAGGAAGTCAATTCCCTACTGCTGATGCTTAAAACCAACATACATAACTAATTCCATCTTCAGGGAACCTTCACTGCTTTGCTTCATTTTAGTTCATCATTTTCTTGTATTATCTCATCCTATATATAACACACCCACACGTACAGTCGTAGTACATCTACCAACACTCCAAATTTCTGTATTTGGACAATACCATGAAGCCCATCAACCAACAACCCAATACTCGCCCTCACCGTCGTCCTGATCTAACCTTACCCTTACCAGCACCGCAACCACAACAGCAGATAGCCGTTCCTCTTCCTCTTCCGCCCTCCACCTCCTCTGCCGCTACCCACCAACACATCAACTTCTCCGAACTCGACCGCATCAACAGAATAGGCAGCGGCAGCGGTGGTACCGTCTACAAGGTCCTCCACCGGTCCACTGCCACCCTATACGCCCATGATAAAAACTTATCTAGTTGACCCAACAAGATTCATGCCTGATAAAACATCTACCCATCTGACCCGAACCTGTTTTTGACTCGTTACCTAGCCAGACACGACCCGTCCGTTTTTCCAGGCTTACCCATAAAAAGACTATCAAGACATCCAGTCAACCAGCTAAACTATGTAAAGGCCAGAATAACTGTGATAACCTTATTAAAGATCAAACCAACCTAGAGAGTACTTACATGTTGTTCAAATATAATTTGACCTAAAAACACACAATCGACGAATTGAGAGTCAAGAGATCTACATACTCACGACACAACTCCATTGTAGCATCTTCCAATCTCAGATTCCTAAATTCGATTTCTAAATGATCTTAAACAATCTACCAGTGAGTCATGATGTAAAACATATTCAAACAATCAACAAATTAAACAAACAAAAGAAGAAATTGATTTACAAAAGCACATCAATCAACAAATTTATGTTATAAAATTATAATATAAGATAAACAACACAAGATAGATCTCGTTTTGTAACTGCAGGTTAGGAGAATGATGAAAGGGGGAATTGATAAGCAATTGATGGAGATGATCGATACCTGTTGGTCGGAGAAGAAAATCCTAGGGCACATTGCAGTTGTAGTAGACCGGTGATCTCAGAGATGAAAGAGAATGAAACCCTAGAGAGGAACGATCGAGATCTCAGAGATGGAGGAGGCTGAAACCCTAGACAAAAATGAAAGAGGCGAACCAGAGGTTATTTCCGTAACTTTCAAAACATTCCCGTAGTATTTTAAACTTTCCTTTGAAATTTAGAAGGAATTTGGATTCCATTAAACAAGGGATTTTGTTGGAATTAAAATCCAATTCCCTTCAATTTCCTTCAACTAATTTGTCCAACACAAAGGAATGGAATTCAAATTCCAATTCCCTTGAAATCCTATGGATTCCTGTCAACCAAACAGCCCCTAAGGGTTATACAAAGTTTGATATTACACATACAAGTTGCATACCATGATACCAGTTAAACACTAACTAGTAGAGAATTCCACCACCGGTCCGGTACCAGTGGGTGTAAAAACACTGAAAAAAACACCGAAACTGACTCGTACTAAAACGAAACGGGTTCAATTCCTTCTAAGCCCCCTTTTTAGGTCGATTTCGTTTGTTTTTTTTTTTCTTTTCCCTTTTTATACATTCATCATATGCAAGAGTATGACAATATAAAATCTGGATTTTTGGAGCCGTTTTATGGTTTAAAAATTGTCTAAAACCCCACTAATGAAAATGCTACAAAATTGTGTTTTTATACTATCAACCTAAAACAGCCTAAACAAGCCTCCCAGATCAGAATGTCACTATATTACTCAAAAGATGTCATCAAAACATTTCAAATAAAATGCAACATTTGACTAAATACATGGTTCAAAAGAAAGAAGTTGACCACTTTATCAGATATATAAAACCAATTGAAAACAGTTACTTCATTATCCTTATTGAGCTACCTGGTTGTTCATAAGTCCGATGAGCTCGTCAACAAAATCGCTTGTAGTGCACTCTTTCTCAACATTGGCATCCTTGTTTTTCAACTTGACGGTTCCTTTTTTGATTTCTTGTTCACCTACAATCACCATCCAAGGGATTCCGAATTCTTTCGCACGGTCAAAGTGCTTGTTCAACCTTTTATTCACCAGGAACTCCGCCTTCAGTTTTGCATCCCAACACATGCTCACCAGTTTAGTTGCTAACGACAAGCCATCCCCTAAGATGCTCACTAACACTTGTGTTTCACTGGCTCGAACAACCTATAAAACCACACAAACAGGTTTTTAAAATAACATCCAAAACAGATGACATTAATTAACGAGTAAAATGCCATTTTCGTCCCTGAGGTTTAGCCGGTTTTGCGACTTTCGTCCAAAGGTTTGTTTTTCCGCATTTGGATCCAAAAGGTTTGAAATCTTGCCATTTTCATCTGGCTCGTTAACTCCATCCATTTGTCTCCGTTAAGCCTGGGCTATTTCCGTCTCTTTTGTTAACTTAAAAGACAATTCGGTCTTTTTACATAAGGTGAAATAGACCGAGTTACCCATTAAATTAATTAAAAAAAAATGAAAATACCCCCGACTTAACAAAGAAAAATGGATGGAGTTAACGAGCAGGATGAAAATGGCAAGATTTCAAACCTTGTGGATCCAGATGCGATACCTCTGAACGAAAGTCGCAAAACTGACTAAACCTCTGGGACGAAAATGGCATTTTACTTTTAATTAACGTATGACCTATGTTTTAACCTGATTCCCTTCTTTTTGGTTTTCTTCCATTATTGCGAATACACGTTCTATTCCCAGACTGACACCGATTGCAGCAACGTCTTTTTTAGTAAACATGCCTATAAGCTTGTCATAACGTCCACCCACAGCAATTGAACCAACCTGAGAAGCATAACCATAAAGATAAACTTAAAAACAAAGACATATAAAACTCTTATATATAATCAAAAAACAGAAGAAAAAAAATGGATACCTCTGTAGTCCCTTTGAAAACGGCTTCGTATATGACACCAGTGTAATAATCAAGGCCTCTTGCCAAACTCAAATCGAAAACGACTTTGTCAACGCATCTTGCTTTGTCCAACGCTTGGAATAACTGCTCTAACTCATTCAACGCTTGCTTTGATGAATCGTTTTTCAGAAATTCACTTCCGTCTTCTTTAAGTTTTGCTAATAATTTCAAAGGGTGGTCCCTTTGTGTCACGTATGAACCAATTTTCTCCACGGTTTCGGCATCTAACCCCTTCTCTACAATCTAATAGCAAAAAAAAGAGATTAAAAGAAAACAGTTAATTAAATTTGCACAATGCACCATATACTATGCAGTTAATGCGGTAATATATCGGATATCGGTCAAGGACCGATATTTGAGATATAGGTTATCTCGGTGAGATATCGGTGGGGTGGGTCGGTGGGATATCGGTAATTTTAATATCATGCAGAATTTATATATATAGAAAAAGTGTATTGTACAAAATGGCTTAACGTATGCTACGTACGTGATGTGAAATCGCATGTTATAAAATAGCATGGATGAAATCGCATGTGATAATTTTGATGAAATCGCATGTTGGTTTTTTGTAACAATTTCGCATGTGATAATTTTGATGAAATCGCATGTTGGTTTTTTGTAACAATTTCGCACGTGGTAATTTTGATGAAATCGCATGTTAAAAAACCAACATGCGAAATTGTTACAAAAAACCAACATGCGATTTCAATGTGGGATGAAGATCTGACGGCTGAGATGATCGCGTACGTAATGTAGGATAAGGGCTCTTGTACGTTAACCTAACTCTCTCTCTCTCTCTATATATATAGCAATTTAACACCAACAACTCAGTGATATATTGGTTATATCAGTCAATATCGCCGATAACATCCGTACCGATATTCTGAACGGTATTTGACACCGTTATTTTACATAGGGACCGATAACCAAGAAATCATCGATAATAACTGCATAGACCATATATTCATCCTACACGCCAGTTTACCTACCAATTCTTTTCTAATGTGCTCAAATGATTGCTTGTCGAGTTTGTCTATACTTGAACAGACTGTTCGAAATTTGCCAGCTGGCACGCCACATATATCCAACATTCCATCCAGTAACTTTCGATGGTTCAGCTTTATCTGCAGACAAAAGTAGGGATTTCAAATGGTAAAATTAAGTAGAAAAAAGAATCTTATGTGTGAGTTCAAACATGCACATGCGGAACGAAGATGACATGAAAACTTACCTCATAAGCACCGATGTTTAACTCATCAAGCAATTCAGTCAAAATTTTAACCACCTCAAAGTCTGCGCCTGTGGTTTCATCACCAGCAATGTCAAAATCACATTGATAAAATTCACGGTATCTTCCATTAGATGGGTTGTCCCTTCTATACACTTTTGCAATCTGGTACCGTCTGAACGATGTGATACCATTCATAGCAACATATCGAGCAAACGGAACTGTTAAATCATACCGCAGGGAACAAAGCTCGCCACCCTAAAATCAAACAAAGCACGACAAAAACAAAAATATCACAACAAGAAACATAGTACAGAAAAGAAAAGAAAAACAAAATAAATAGTTACATATGTCACCTGATCAGCCAGATCATAAATCAACTTCGAATCTTCCCCATATTTTCCTGTTAACGTTTCTCTCAATTCGAATACAGGGGTGTCGAGTGCCATAGCACCATGCCGCTTAAAAACATTGGCAATGATTGAAAATGCTTTTTCTCGTATAGCCATCTGTTTTTTTGCAAAATCACGAGTCCCCTGTAATACCAAAAGGATACATTAAAATACATATTATATACGTTTATACGATAAAATAAGAATCCAAGATATTACCTTGGGAATCTTGGGAAGCCGTCTGCTCTCGTTGCTTTCAACAACTTCTTTGACTTTCTGTACTAGAAGTTCAAATCCCAAGGATTTCATGTCGAATAAAGAAAGAAACCCCTGTGACACTTTCTGTGTGAGAGACGAACTATCGATTACGATATTGGTCGCAAATGACTGCATCAACACAGTTGTGCCTTTTCCCATAACCTTCTTTTTCTTATCCTTTTTCTTCTCTGGTGTCGCCGCACTTGCTCCATCAGTAGTACCATTTTGCACTTGTATCAATTCAATGCCGTCAAGTGAGATGAAAGAAACCGTTGCTTCCCATGAAAGGATTTTTCTCACAGCCTCAGATAAACTATAAACTTCATGCAAGGACTTTACGTAGCTTCTTTCAAGCTTTAATGTTACAAAGGACGTAACGGATGAATTCAACTGATCAATGTTAGGACATCCGGTACTAAAATCCTCAACCAGATTAGGATACTTGTTCTCTTTCGCTAAACCTTCAAGAATATTTTTCGCTCTAAGCCAACTACTTTCGCCAAGATCCTGAAGAGATAACGCAAGTGACGAGAATAACGAGGCTAAGTTTTTGCTGGCGGTTCCCTGTACTAACGGGGTAGAATTCAGTTCGATTCGAGTTGAAGAGTGGACTGATTTGCTAACAGATCTCAAACGACCGTGAATTCTGGGAATGTCAAAAACTTGTTCAGACTGCAGATCGCTTTTCATTTTGGAACCGTTAAGCAAGTCCTTGAAATCGTTTGCAACTGAAGCTCTATCTTTGTCAGATAAACCATCACCAGAGTCCGTAAACAGATTAAACGTGGAAGTGTCGGCTTTTAAAGCCTCACAAGACAACGCTGCAACCGCATCGGAAACTGTCGCCAATGACGTGGCGGTGTAGTCTAAAAGGGCGCATATGGCAAGAAGAGTAGTATCCGGCCAGCATTGTTTTAACAGATCAGCATCCTCTTTCCGGTCAACATCAAGGTCAATCGTTAACGTTTGAGAACCATTGTTCAATATATCCAACAGCTGAGAAGCAGCAGTGGAAGACGAAGATCCACCAAGCAGTAGCTTGTACAGAAGCAGAAGAATAGACGCTCTCGCTTCCTCAGCGATAAGAAAATCAGGCACTGATAGTTGTAGCTTGACCGGAGATGATTGTTGGTCCGGTTTACGACCGGACGAAGATGAAGACAGCCTAGCAAGAGCAGAAGGATCAATTTTGAGGAGCGGAGGAGGAGAAGCGGTAGAGAACTCAAACACAGAAGCTGAAGAGAGTGAAAATCCTTTTCCACCTAGCGTCAACACCCGTCTCTCACCTGCCATTTCTGCACTAAAAGTCTAAAACGGATTAGCAAATTATCTAAAAAATAAATATGACCTACACATAGAGGTAAGGCTGCAAACGAACACGAACAAGACCTTGTTCGTGTTCGTTTGTTAAGAAATATACGCGTTCATGAACACTTACCGAAAGAGATTTTATGTTCATGTCCGTTTGTTAAGGAAATGAACTTGTTCATGTTTGTTTGTGTTTGTTTGTTAATTTTAGGCAACGAACGAAAACGAACATTGATGAACACAAATGAGCACAAACTAATATTCATGAACACAATTACACAAATGGAAACAAACGAACACAAACAAGTGTTCATGAACAGAATATATAATACACTGACACTTATTAAATATTTATTTATCGGAATTTTGAAGTATTTAAATAAAATAAAAAACTAAAAACACTAATGAACTATCAAAACACAAATGAACACGTCAGTACGTCACCGAACGTTCACGAACATAAATGAACGAACGCGGCCTCTGTTCATGTTCGTTCATTTAACTAAACAAACAGAATTTCTTGTTCATGTTCGTTTGTATAATAAACGAACACAAACAAACTTTCCGCTTCCGCCGAACGGTTCACGAACTGTTCGCCGAAACGTTCAGTTCGTTTGTAACCCTACATAGAGACATTCATTGGTTCGATTTTTGGGTTATTTAGTTTGGGATTCCATTCAGTCGTAACCAAAAACCGAACCAAACCCAATTCAGTGATGTCCAAAGCGAACCAATTTTTTTGGTTTTAACTGCATAAACCAAGTTTGTGATTAAAAAAACAATCTGGGGGGTTATGGTATAGAACTAAAGACCCATAAAGATTCAAAATGCATATTCTTGAAATCAACTAAAGCCGTAAACCAAACACGAATAGACCTACGGCTAACCGAAAATAAATACAATCTAAGCACTGCAGCCCTAATTCAACTAACTCTCTACCTTAGTTCCAGAAACCATAATCATTAACCAGAAGCCCTGAATCAACTAGATATCTACCTTACTTGTAACTGAGATAATAAAATTGTCAAATGTTAAGTGATGTGGGCTAAGAACCAAGTATTGTTATTCTTAAAGCTAATATTGCAATGCAAATAGCATGTTGGCTAATGTCGGTATTCTTTGCAGATTGTATGTTAACTAATTTGACTGATTCTTACAAGTTACTAATAACGATTCATACTGATTGAAGTTGACTCGAATACTGTATCAAAAACCCTAGAAACAAAATTACCGGTGAAGCTTTGTAGAGAGGGTTGGCGTTTTGAGGGAGAAAGGAATGGGATAAATTGTTTTTAGGGTTTTTTTCTCTTTCCTTCTTTTTTTAATACGAAAAAAAATTAATGAAAAATTAGTGATTGTTATAAACCAGACATTTTAGGACCAACCCATTACTTATGGTTATGTTTATCTCTATATAATGTAATGTTGAATAGAATGAAGAATGAGAATTCAGTTTATCTCTATTTTTCTTTGGTTTTATCACGTTATCAGCACGATTGCTCTATTCATCAGGGAATTTACGGGCTTGGATTCAGATAATTGCCGTTCATCAAATCCGGGTACGCTATCAATTTTTCGGCAACTTTTCTTTTGAACTTTAGAACATATTAGGACTGCCCTGTTTTTATGAATTAGGACAGAAACGAAATCGAAAATATCACGTTAGAGAACTAGCAATGAAATTTTGTTTACTATTTGAAATCGTCTTGTGATGCTAATTTTCGTTATTCAGATCTCATCTATAAATAAACTAAAGTTTTTTTTATTTATAACAAATACTTTTAATATTATGTATAGACATTAGACAAAAAAACGAATAGTAGATAATATTTTTATAAAATCATTTGATTCTTTCACACTTTGCAATCTTGGATTAGAAGAAACTTCGTTGCTTAGTGCATTATTTTGACGATCGCTCCATTAACGTCTTTAAGAATCTTTACCTCTATCCATTCACTGTAAATCAATGTATCTGATAACCCACATCTCCGAAGAATATGAAATTTTACCTATATCCATTATCTCTCATTCGGTATATATATAATCTCAACTCAAATTCGCTCCGGCGAAGTTCCTGTCGTCAAACGAACTTTCATTCGAGGAACTTCTTGTACCATTCTACTCGTCGCCGCGGATCAGCCGCACAGTGACCAACTGCTGCAGTTTCATCACCGCCTCTCATCACTGCATCCCTAACTCATTGGTGTACCGTTGTTGCCACCGAACACTCTCGATAGTCATCTTTTTCTGTCCGTCACTCGGAAACTCAATGTCTCTCCATAGTCGTCTTTTCCGGCAAAACAAAACTTAACGACTGCTCCGGTGTCTGTAACCGCTTCCGGCGAAACAATGGTGGTTCACAATGTTGGCGACGTTTTCTTTGGTGGCGTATCATTCACGAGAGTTTTTTTTTTTTTTTTTGAAACTTGAAACTAACAAGCTGCATATATGGGAACATGGGTTCTTTCTTTTATTAATAAATATACATTGTAATGTGTTAGTAGTCCATTAAAGCCTGACACATTATTTAATTAATATTTAATTTTTTTATTCAAAGTCTCTGTTTTATTTCACACTGAATAAAGTTGCAGGCTCTTTTTCTCAATAAAGTCGGCAGTTTTTTGACACATTTTTTTAGTGGAGCTTTTGACAATACAATTCAAAGTCTATAATATTACTAGTAGGAAACCCGCGCGTTGCGGCGGAGTCCACAATTTCCTATGTCACAAGTTATATTATAAGAGGAGAGAGTAAAAATGTAATCACCAAGCTTTTGAATTAAAGAAGTTATAAAATAAAATTGTTTTTGACTGATTTCATTCTCAGCTCCCACCACAAATTTGCAAGCCCTTTAAGACCCCAACTTTCAAGTTGTAGACTATTCATTTCTACGTAGCTTTGTCGATTCCACAGATGATCAACTCCTTTGATCTGAACATCACCATTTGTCCTTTTGTGCATCTTTTTTCTTAAGCTGAATATCACTGGAAATCATAATGTAATATGCGGTTTAAAACGTCAAGTAGACTTTAATTTAAATAGCTTATCATACTCGGGTTTATATGGCAGCCGGCGGA
Source organism: Helianthus tuberosus (assembly GCA_030545235.1). Taxonomy (NCBI): domain Eukaryota; kingdom Viridiplantae; phylum Streptophyta; class Magnoliopsida; order Asterales; family Asteraceae; genus Helianthus; species Helianthus tuberosus. The sequence continues at coordinate 129,789,221 of CM060353.1, read as the reverse complement.
GTCGACAACACGAGGCGTAAACATAATTCAAACCTTAAAACGATAGAAATCAAAGATATACATACCGAGCGTAAACACGAGGCGTAAACATCATATAGGAAAAAAAAAGGCCCAGCAGCAATCAAAGATATACATACCAAACATCCTTGAGTGTTTAAAATCTTACCAAACATCCTTGAGCGATACTGCCTTGTGTTGTTTTTCTAACATGTTCATTTCCATCTTTTTTCTGAGATAACATTTTTCTTGGTACTCATAACACAAAGAACCATATCATCACCAAATATATATTACTAATAATATCCTAGAACAGGAAGACTTGTATTGATACTTGTGAATAAATAGAACCAGAACTTACCTCCAATGACGGTGAAATAGTCCAATCCTTTTGGGTCACTAAAACAATGATGTACCAACATAAAAATGAGTGCAAAACCTACCAATGAAAACAAGTATTGTATTTTTGACATTTTTTCATTTATTTATTATTTTTTTAAAGTGACTTACAAGTACTGCCACTTTATTTGTATGAGTTATAAAAACAAGAAAACTAAGCTGTATACATGTTTGATCATATGAACTACAAAAGAATGAAAAAGATTCCTAAGTCAATTTCATATTCACCCTAAAAAAGAATATAATTTAATCAAAAAATGTAAGTTCACCTATTTTGCTTGCTCCGATGCATGTGACTGCAGCTAGGTCTTCTCTTAAATATTCGATGCAGGGCCCAGCTCTCGTGCTCCATTTGAACAACTTTATGATCCTTCTATCAGCAGCAAGTAGTAAAACTGGGATTCAAGGTTACCCCCAATACTATAATCAGCACACTTGCTGCCTGTAAGTCCTCTCTCCCACTTATGCCTACGCCAAAATCAGCTTGTTGGATCATTCGGACATCATTCGCCTATGTTAACTGATCCAGATCAGCCATCTTCTATTGAACACCAGCTCGTTCCATACCTATATACTTGGAGCACTGACACAATGGGCACATACTAAGCTTACTGTCACACTCTTTACACAGACAAAGATGCTTACATGGCAATAAAAGCATGCACATTTCATTCACCCGACACACCTTACACGTCATTGCGCCATTAGTACCCTTGCAAAGCAAGTGGAAATCAATCGCCCGACCATTGCACCATGAAGCCGTGTCGTCAACCTCATTATCTTTCCCCTGCGCGTACACTTGTTGAAGGTTATATTTCAGGGTGTTGATCATATTCTTGTTGTATTTCGCCCGTTGCTGCCACGTGTCGGCTTTCATGGCTAATTCTTCAACCTGAATTTCGAGTTCCATGTTCTTCTTGTTGATGTTTTCCACCATGGCTTCTTTCTCACGAAGCCTTTCGATGAATTTATCTTCAACATGTGAGATTATTTGGATCTCGTTCGTTTGCACCTTTTCAAGTACTGCTTGCCTAAGTCTGTCAGCCTTGATTACGATTACAAAAACAATATTATTACACAAATCATATAAACATGTGAAGTTCAAAACCAAATTAATATTCAAGATTTAACTATAGAAACCAAATTATATTCAAGATTTAACGATCGAAACCATATTAATATTCAAGATTTAACGATCGAAACCATATTAATATTCAAGATTTAACTATTGAAACCAAATTAATATTCCACGTTCAAGATTTAAACATTGAAACCGAACTAATACTCAAGATTCAAGATTTCACTATCGAAACCAAAATTAATATTCAAGATTTAACTATCAAAACCATATCAATATTCAAGATTTAACTATTGAAACCAGATTAATATTCCACATTCAAGGTTTAACTATTGAAACCGAACTAACACTCAAGATTCAAGCTTTAACTATCGAAACCAAATTAATATTCAACATTTAACTATCAAAAACAAAAAAAAAAGTATTCAAGATCAAAACTTTATGCATAAACAGAACAAGTTCTTGAATATACCTGAATTTTCATGAACCTATCGATCTCGGCATCCTGTCTACGCATACCATTATCAAGTGACAACCCTAAACCCGTTGAAACCGTCCGAGGCTGCAAGAAGTCAATAGATGACATCTGTGAATTCGCATTATGATTCTCCAAAAACTCCTGCTCTTTCGGCCTCGAGTTTCTCAACTCCAACTCATAATTCCGCATTTCCGCTGCTACCCCCTTGGCCTTTGCAAGTTGGCCTCGACATTTGCGCTTTTAGTGCCTGAGCTTTACCTCTGTGGGTCCCACAACAAGCAGTGGAGACTACATTTTTTACAAGCCAAACAGAAATTTATTCATAACCAAAACACAAGGTCCTCTGTAACCAAAACCTAATCAAGGTAATACATCAAAACAATACAACCACCAAAAAAAGGCAACAACAAACAGATTACAAATGAAAATTTATCCGGTCACCAAAGGCTAACACTTGCATCTTGAATCTCTTGGTAACCCACCAGTTAGTCGTCTCCTTGGCATCTTCAACCACCTTAAACGCTAAAGTGTTTTTGCCCGTAAATAATGATGTGAAGAAAACTGGACAAATAGGTCAAACGGGTTGAAGTTATTTAAAGTGATGATGCTATTAAGATTTTAATACTTACCTGCAACATTTTTAAGGGTAAAAATCATTACTTTCATGTCTAGTTTTGTTGCTATTAAGGTGAATAAATGAATACTAACAATTAAAAAGACTTGATACAAAATATACACTATAATGTTACAGAAACAATGAAATCAAAGAAAAGATTACCTATAATTTAACCAGGAGAAGCATGATCATCCAACGACGCTTCATCAACGAACATTCGAACAAAATTTAACAAAAAACCTAATCTTTTTAGGGTTCCTCATATACGAATCTAGCACAATTCCAGAATGACTTATCTGCAAATCTTAACAGAAATAGAGTTGAGAAAACGTTGGTGATAAGAAATTAGGGCCTAAATTGTTGGAAATATGCATAAGCTTGTACACAAATTGCATCAGTTTCAAGAGATGGGTTTAGGGATTCAGGGCTCACCTAGGGTTCATCAATTTCAGGAGTCATTCTCATAATGGTGAAATAACTGTAACAAACTATACCAGATTCTGAATTAGTCTTTGAAACGCTTCAATTTGTCCTGCTACACCTGCGACTCCATTAACAACTTCATCCTTTGAAGCTCCAAATCCTTGGTAAACCACATCCTCTGCTTTCACATCCTCTGCTTTTAAACTCCACCATCCGCCATTGTTTGGCCTTTTAACCCTAGCAGACACCTTTAAAATCTCCCAATCGCCATTGTCGGTTAATGCAACGGATCGTCGCCCGCCTCATCAAGTTCCCCTTTTCATAAGGGTTTCTGTTCGGATTCCTAAAGATTAATACTTTTAGGGAATTGACTGCCCATCAGAGAGAGAGAAGATGAATGAATTGTATAAATTACCCCCACCAGCGTCTTAAATTATGTGCACTTGACCACTTTACCCCTCCCAAATGCCTTTTACTCTTTTGTACATGTTGTTTCGAAACTTGTACGTATGGTAAAATTACATTTCTATCCATCACTTTTCCTTTTTAATATATTATAGATTATATTATGACAACACATAAGTTGCATGTGAAATTGTAGTTCTTTGCACACATATATTGAATAATTAATAGTGTATATGATTACATACACACATGATTCCACATTACTTAATAATCATAATAATATTACAACACAATTTCACCACAAAATACAAAAAACATAAGTAAACATGCACAAATTCTCAATTTCTTTCACACTTATATAAAAACATCAATTCAACTTTAGAACCTGAAGTTCTAACTAACAATAAACCTGAAGTTCTCCTGTATTATACATTGGTTCATTTTAAATGCATGAATTTTTCCTGTGTAGAAAAAAAAAATATCGAACTTATCAAAGCTTGAATTCACCGCACTTGACATCTCGGGTAACAACTACCTCCCGTGGACTCTTGATGCCAAAATCCATTTTGACGGCAAATAATTTGGGGGAGACAATTAATCTTAATAATCAGACCTCACCTCAAGATAAAGCGAAAGATATGATATTCCTCTGCCATCATCTTCACGAAGATCTAAAGCGGGAATATCTAACTATTGAGGACCCTCTTGAATTATGGACAAATATCAAAGAACATTTTGACCACCAGAAGTTGGTCTTACTCCCCAAAGCCCGCTATGAATGGATTCATTTATGAGTACAGGATTTTAAAACTGTTAGTGAGTATAACTCTGTCTTGTTCCGCATTACCTCTGAACTGAAATTATGTGGTGAGAAAATTACCGATGAAGACATGCTTGAAAAGACTTTCTCAACGTTCCATGCCTCAAATATGCTCCTGTCGCAGCAATACAGGGAACGTCAATTTACTAAGTATTCTGAATTGATATCATGTCTTCTGGTCGCGGAGCAAAACAACAAGCTCCTACTACAAAATCATCAATCGCGACCTGCCAGTGCAAGCCCATTCTGTAACAACTCTCACTAAAATTAATACTTAGTAGGTTAATTATCTATTAAGAAAACCTTAATTGAGAAACCCAAGTAATTCTGCACTAACCCTAAAATTTTTAGAACAATCGGAATCAGGATCAGGGCCCCTAAAACTCAGGGGGGGTAAAACCTAGTCGGTAATATCCTTACAGTTTGCTGTCAAAAATTTAAAATAACGCGAAACCAACTCACCCAAGCTACCTGGACACGAAACAACCCTATGCTAGACTAGGGTCTCTCGCGCCACGCGACGCGCACAGGAGAACCTTTTGCGTGGCGCGAGGGGGGACATTTTTTTGGTATAAATACAGGGCCTTGGGACTTGAATTTTGTCTTTGAAACGACGTAAATTCAGTTTACGTAGACTGAGTTATAGTTCGATTAATACACAAACACACACTAATCTCGAAACGCTGCCGCAATCAGGGTAATAACTCGATCGCTATTACGATTCAACGTCCGATCGATTATAACTATCCAACGATTGTTTAAGTGCCGCTCAAATTGAGTTTATACTTTGTTAATTCATCGTGATTTCGACTTGAATGTTTGAGTACTGCTCGAATTCGGACTATACTATGTCATTCGTTGTGAATCCGCTGAATTATTAAGTATTGCACTAATAAATCGTTGTGAGGGTTTAATCTCGTGAATTGACGTAACTGCTGTATTAGTTACTAACCTGTTGTGTGTGCATTGTTATTTAAATTAGGTTAAACAAGGCTAATCAATAGGCTTATATTCTGCTCGTTAAATCTACAATGTGAGTCATTCTCTTTTTATCAAATTGCTTTATAAATTCTTAAAAATATTTTCAAGGTTATAATTACAGTGATTAAGTTTATGTAATCACCAAATTACAGCCGGTATGTGGGGTATTGTGCACAGTATTGCAGTTTTATCACTTTAGGTGGGCGAACCTAAATTTAGTGATAACCGTCATTCATTGGGGCAGCCAATGGTGATATGACCACAGTCACCGAAAAGAGTCGAGTGACAAATACTGTGGGTAGTTGGTTTGATATCAGAAACATTGTAATCTCTTAATACTGTGAATTATAACAAACGAGTCGTTTTAGTAAAACTGAATGATTCACTCAGTATTTCCCTGCTGACAAAACCTTTTTCAAACATGTTTCAGGTAATCTGTTGTGAGCAAAGGAAAAGTGCCATGGAGCACTACCAGCTTAGAAAAGTGGCTCAATGTAAATAAATAAAGAAACATGTTTTGAAAAATAAAGATTTTCCAGTGAAATCACTTTATTGTAAATTATGGGATTTATCCCTATATTATATATAAACGAGCAGTTTTAATATTAATCGATCCTGTTTAAAAAGACTTCCGCTGTAACTTAATTAGATACCATCGGATTTCCTGCCTCGCGGCTCTGGACCGGGTCAAACCGGGGCCAAGGGCCGTGACAGGAAAAGGTGGTATCAGAGCCACTGATTTAAGCTTACTATTGATTTTAGCCTATTAAAATAATTGGGAAATTTAATTGCTATTCTGTGAAAACATGTTTTATTAACTGATTAATTGTTGAGTTACAGTATGGGTAAACAAAAGATTTCTGCTATCTACCACAAATTAAATACTGCACCCACAGAGAAAGGAACCTCTTCCTCCAAACACCCAGCAGATGTGGAAGAAGGGATTTTTGTCCGTAAAGCAAATTATGAAAATCCTCTTAGCCAAGATAAAAGAAATTTGATTCTTAGAAAGGGAAAGGAGAAAATAAAGAAACCCCAAGTCAAGAAAGTGAGGTTTAATTCAGAAATCCAGGAATTAGGCAATAGGTTACCTTGGGAAGACACATTAGATGAAAAATGGGCAAACCTTTATATGCTAGCTACCGTAGCAGAGAATGCAAACCTTTAAAATAACAATAAGCCTGGTCTAGTAGAAAATTAATCTCCAGTAAATAAATAAATTATAGTGTGTTCACTTTCCTGTAGTCTTTTGTACAAATTCGTATGCAATAAAACTTTAATGTTTATTGTAAAACTTTGTTCCAAAGTTTTAACTTACCATTTTTGTGCATTTTGCATATATGCTATCCAGCATGAGTGAGATATCGGAAGCATTTCAGAATCTCAACCTCTACCCAGTACCAATTGAAGTCTCCCACGACTTTACTGGTTATATTGCTGACATAGAGGAACCCCTGGAATTCCAAGCTCCACCGCTGGAAAAAGCAAAACTTAAAAAGAAAAGAAGATATGTAGGATGGAGGAAAGTGCGCAGGAGAAAGCCAGTTACTAGGAAACTCCCCAAAATAGAAAACCCTATAGACAAAGGAAAAGGAATCGAAATCGGAGAAAGTTCTAATCCAGCAGAGATAGAAATCAGGAAAGATTCTAAACAAAAAGGAATAGAAATTGGAGAGAGCTCCATACAAACTGAAGAAATCACATTTCAAGACGAAATAGACCGTCTACTGGCAAATTGTGATGTCATTAGCCCTATCCATAATAATCTATATCCTTACCTAGAAACCCAACTTCCTGTGAATCTGGAACCAGCTATTCCAGACCCACTAATCCACACTCGACCTTTAGGCCAAATGGAAGAATGGTGGACAAATGACTGGCAATTCGAAAATATCATTAACAGTCCTTATTCTTTCCTTCCACGGTTTGATCCAGAACCTATCCCTAATCCTCCAATGAGCAACGAAAACTTAGCCGAACTCCGTCAGTTCGGTGAAGAGCTGATAGGTACGGGAAATAGGATCCGGGAAATGGGGGAACAAATTTCCTGGAAATACGACGAAAGGGAGCGTCGCTACTAAACTGCTAGTTGAACAAGGAACAGTGGGGTTGGGAAGAATGTCTGTATAATAATAATAATAGTTAAATATAACTCTGTAAAATGGGAAATAAAACATTGTAAGATAAACAGTGTGTATGGATGCCTATATAATATATAAAGCAAAATAGAAGTCGAAACATCGACAATTTTGGATATATATATCTGTGTTATAAGATTTTATGTGCTTCTGTTAAATTGTTTTATTTACAATCATTTGATACTAATAGTTATAATTATAATAATTATCAGATGGAAAACGCTAGTAATGAACCAGTTAATGAAGGGAATCAATCTGAACAAAATCAGGAAAACCAGTATATGACTAGACAAGATATTGAGAACATCGTCACTCAAGGGATAGCTAATGCTATTCCAGCAATCATAGCTGCTGCTCAGAAACCTGTTGAACCACAACAAATCGTTCCTAGTAAATGTACTCAGGAAGATAATTTTAGTCATAGTGTAAATGGAGGCGGCAATCATGACGATAATAATCCACGATAGGCTCCACCTCCTAAGAAAATGAAAGTCGCAGAATCTGGTTGCACTTTCAAAGAATTTCTTGCTTGTAAACCTGTTGAATTTGCAGGCAACGAGGGAGCAACTGCAGTACTGCGTTGGTTAGAGAAAACTGAAGCAGTAATTGCAATAAGTAAGTGTTCTGAAGAAGATCAGGTTATGTATGCGTCAAATTTATTCAAAGAAGGGGCACTAGAATGGTGGAACACCGTATTACAATCAAAAGGAAGAAGGATGGCTTATGCTTTAAAATGGGAAGAATTTAAAATTCTTGTAGAAAGAAAATATTGTCCTGAATATGAAAAGGAACAAATGGCAAATAAGTTCCTAAATCATCGTATGGTAGGCGTAGAGTGTCGCGGTTATACTTCGACATTCTTTGAATACGCTAGAGTGGTACCAACACTGGCTTCGCCAGAACCGGTACTCATTTCCCGTTACATTTAGGGATTAATTAGTGAAATTCGTAACATCGTTAAAGCTGCGAGACCTCGCACTATTGACGATGATGTGGAACTAGCTAATACCCTAACTGATGAACTAGTGCGAACAAGAGAAGAAGATCGAAAGAAGGAATTAGCTCGAAAGATTACCCAAGGATTCCGTGTGGGTAATGATAATAATAGGTTCAAGAAAAGAGGAAGGAGACAATTTGCACAACCGCCTTTTTGCAGCAATTGCAAAAAGAATCATTTTGGAAAATGCAATGTAAATTGCAACTTCTGCAAAATGGCAGGACATCGTGAAGAAAATTGCAAAAAGAAAACCATAGTCTGTTATAACTGTGGAGAAACAGGACATTACAAAACAGAATGTCCTAAATTGATTAAAACCGCAGACAATAAAGGCAAACCAGCTGATGGAACAACAAAGAAGAATGCCCGAGCATTTCAGCTAACCACTCAGGAAGCCGAACTAATTCCCGACGTTATAGCTGGTACGTTCTTGGTCCACGACGTTTATGCAAAAGTATTATTTGACTCTGGTGCAAACCAAAGTTTTATCAATACTTCATTTTGCCAAGCCCTTAACTTACCTTTAACCACCCTTAGGCAACTTTTTACAGTCAAAACGGCAGACGGGAATTCTGTTAACATAAATAAGGTTTTGCAAGAAGGAAAAATAGAACTATTAGGCCATAAATTTTCTGCAAACCTGTTACCTATGAAGTTAGCCGGATTCAATGTAGTGTTAGGAATGGATTGGTTGATATCCAACCATGCTCGAATCCTTTGTGATAAGAATTCTATAGAAATTCAGGCACCCACCGGAGAAGTAATTGTGATTACAGGAGATAAACCACGTAAGCCTATGAAGTTCATATCAGTAATGAAAGTTGCTAATTATGAACGAAAACAAGGAATAGTATATATGATTTCAGTAATCATAAGTACTAAGGGTAAAGAACTTAAGGAAATTCCTGTAGTCTCAGGGTATCCGGATGTATTCCCAGAAGATTTACCTGGATTACCTCCAGACAGGGAAGTAGAATTTAGGATTCATCTAATTCCAGGAACTACACCGATAGCCAAGGCACCTTATCGGTTAGTACCTACAGAAATGTTAGAACTGAAAAAGCAATTAGATGAATTACTAAGCAAAGGATTTATACAACCTAGTTCATCCCCTTGGGGAGCACCAGTGTTGTTTGTGAAAAAGAAAGATGGATCAATGAGAATGTGTATCGATTATAGAGAACTAAATAAAGTTACAATTAAGAATCGATACCCATTACCTAGGATTGACGATCTATTTGATCAACTTCAAGGTGCTAGGTATTTTTCTAAGATAGACTTAAGATCCGGATATCACCAGTTGAAAGTTCAAGAAGAAGACATACCTAAAACTGCTTTCAGAACTAGGTATGGCCATTATGAGTTTACAGTCATGCCCTTTGGACTAACAAATGCCCCAGCAGCATTTATGGACATGATGAATCGGATCTGTAAACCATACTTGGATAAATTTGTAATCGTATTCATCGACGATATACTTATTTATTCCAAAAGCCAGGAAGAACATTGCGAACATTTGCATGCACTCTTAACTTTGTTAAGAAAAGAAAAACTTTATGCTAAATTCTCGAAGTGTGAATTTTGGTTAAAAGAAGTGCAATTCCTAGGACATATGGTGAATCACGAAGGCATTCATGTAGATCCTGCTAAAATAGAAGCAATCACCAAATGGAGGGTCCCACAAACAGCTATAGAAATTAGAAGTTTTCTAGGCTTAGCTGGATACTATAGACGATTTATTAAAGATTTCTCTAAGATAGCTGTACCTTTGACTAAGTTAACCTGTAAAGCCACTAAGTTTGAATGGGGACATAGGCAAGAAGAAGCTTTTAAGATTTTAAAGCACCGATTGACGAATGCTCCAATTTTAGCATTACCCGAAGGAACAGAAGATTTTGAAGTATATTGTGATGCTTTAAAATTAGGATTCGGATGTGTATTGATGCAACGCAAGAAGGTAATTGCGTATGCCTCCCGGCAGTTGAAAAAGCACGAGGAAAATTATACGACTCATGATTTAGAATTAGGAGCCATAATTTTTGCCCTTAAAATCTGGAGACATTATCTGTATGGAAGTAAGTTTACTGTTTATACAGATCATAAAAGTTTAAGGTATATATTTGGGCAGAAAGAGTTAAATATGAGGCAACGAAGATGGATGGAAGTTTTAAGCGATTACGACTGTGATATCCAATATCACGAAGGAAAGGCAAACGTAGTTGCAGATGCCTTAAGTCGTAAGTATCATGAAAAGCAACGACGGGTTCGTGCTCTTAGATTAAATATACAAGTAGATTTAATGGAACAATTAAAGAAAGTTCAGGAAACAGCAATCAAGGACGATGCTGAAGGAATGAAAGGTTATATAAAAGAACTAGAGCAAGAAAATGATGGAATTTGGAGATTCCACAAGAAACGAATTTGGGTACCTAAGCAAGGAGAATTAAGAAATAAGATTTTAGAGGAAGCCCATAAATCTAGGTATACTATGCATCCAGGAAACAATAAGATGTACCAAGATTTAAGAAAGAATTTCAGGTGGATAGGAATGAAGAAAGATATAGCAAGATATGTTTCTAAGTGTCTGACTTGTTCACAAGTTAAGGCAGAACACCAGAAACCTTCAGGATTACTACAACAATTGGAAATGCCGGTGTGGAAATGGGAACTTATAACAATGGATTTTGTTACTAAGTTGCCTAAAACAAGAAAAGGTAATGATGCGATTTGGGTAATTGTGGATCGATTAACCAAATCAGCTCATTTTCTACCAATGAAGGAAACCTTTAGCATGGAAAGGTTAGCCAAGTTGTACGTAGACGAAATAGTATCTTTACATGGAGTCCCACTCTCCATTGTATCAGATAGAGATAGTCGTTTCACTTCTCATTTTTGGAAAAGTTTCCAGCAAGCTATGGGAACTCGACTAAATCTAAGTACAGCATATCATCCTCAAACAGACGGGCAAAGTGAAAGAACCATCCAAACTCTAGAAGACATGCTTCGAGCATGTGTAATAGATTTTGGTGGAAACTGGGATGACCATTTACCATTAATTGAATTCTCCTATAACAATAGTTATCATTCAAGCATAGAAACTGCTCCATTTGAAGCACTATATGGAAGAAAGTGCAGAACTCCAGTTTGTTGGGCAGAAATAGGAGAAAGTCAATTATCAGGTCCAGAAATTGTGCAAGAAACTACTGACAAGATAACTCAGATCAAGGAAAGACTGAAAACAACTCGAGATCGCCAGAAGAGTTATGCAGATAATCGCCGCAAACCGTTGAAATTTCAAGTCGGAGATAAAGTACTCTTGAAAGTTTCTCCTTGGAAAGGAGTTGTTCGATTCGGTAAGAAAGGAAAGCTAAGTCCTAGGTACGTAGGACCATTTTCAGTGATCCATCGTAGAGGACCAGTTGCTTATCGTTTACAACTACCAGAAGAATTAGCTGGAGTACATGATGTATTTCATGTATCCAATCTCAAGAAATGCTTATCAGATGAGTCACTGGTAGTACCTCTTCAAGATATAGAGGTAAACGAAAAGCTGAAATTTGTTGAGAAACCTCTTCAAATTGAGGATCGAAAGATCAAGTTTCTCAAACATAAACGACTAGTTTTAGTTAAAGTCAGATGGAATTCAAAGAGAGGACCAGAATACACTTGGGTGCTGGAATCAGAAATGAAGCGAAAGTATCCTCATTTATTCCAGTAAATCTCGAGGACGAGATTTTTCTTAAGGTGGGGAGGATGTAACAACTCTCACTAAAATTAATACTTAGTAGGTTAATTATCTATTAAGAAAACCTTAATTGAGAAACCCAAGTAATTCTGCACTAACCCTAAAATTTTCAGAACAATCGGAATCAGGATCAGGGCCCCTAAAACTCAGGGGGGGTAAAACCTAGTCGGTAATATCTTTACAGTTTGCTGTCAAAAATTTAAAATAACGCGAAACCAACTCACCCAAGCTACCTGGACACGAAACAACCCTATGCTAGACTAGGGTCTCTCGCGCCACGCGACGCGCACAGGAGAACCTTTCGCGTGGCGCGAGGGGGGACATTTTTTGGGTATAAATACAGGGCCTTGGGACTTGAATTTTGTCTTTGAAATGACGTAAATTCAGTTTACGTAGACTGAGTTATAGTTCGATTAATACACAAACACACACTAATCTCGAAACGCTGCCGCAATCAGGGTAATAACTCGATCGCTATTACGATTCAACGTCCGATCGATTATAACTATCCAACGATTGTTTAAGTGCCGCTCAAATTGAGTTTATACTTTGTTAATTCATCGTGATTTCGACTTGAATGTTTGAGTACTGCTCGAATTCGGACTATACTCTGTCATTCGTTGTGAATCCGCTGAATTATTAAGTATTGCACTAATAAATCGTTGTGAGGGTTTAATCTCGTGAATTGACGTAACTGCTGTATTAGTTACTAACCTGTTGTGTGTGCATTGTTATTTAAATTAGGTTAAACAAGGCTAATCAATAGGCTTATATTTTGCTCGTTAAATCTACAATGTGAGTCATTCTCTTTTTATCAAATTGCTTTATAAATTCTTAAAAATATTTTCAAGGTTATAATTACAGTGATTAAGTTTATGTAATCACCAAATTACAGCCGGTATGTGGGGTATTGTGCACAGTATTGCAGTTTTATCACTTTAGGTGGGCGAACCTAAATTTAGTGATAACCGTCATTCATTGGGGCAGCCAATGGTGATATGACCACAGTCACCGAAAAGAGTCGAGTGACAAATACTGTGGGTAGTTGGTTTGATATCAGAAACATTGTAATCTCTTAATACTGTGAATTATAACAAACGAGTCGTTTTAGTAAAACTGAATGATTCACTCAGTATTTCCCTGCTGACAAAACCTTTTTCAAACATGTTTCAGGTAATCTGTTGTGAGCAAAGGAAAAGTGCCATGGAGCACTACCAGCTTAGAAAAGTGGCTCAATGTAAATAAATAAAGAAACATGTTTTGAAAAATAAAGATTTTCCAGTGAAATCACTTTATTGTAAATTATGGGATTTATCCCTATATTATATATAAACGAGCAGTTTTAATATTAATCGATCCTGTTTAAAAAGACTTCCGCTGTAACTTAATTAGATACCATCGGATTTCCTGCCTCGCGGCTCTGGACCGGGTCAAACCGGGGCCAAGGGCCGTGACACATTCCCTTAAGCGAATGTGGCCAATTATCAAAGCGGACGAGGTAGAGGCCGCGGCCCCAACAGAGGTCGTGGTCGTGGACGGGGATATACATGGCATCGAGAGTCCCAGAACACTAAAAATAGCGGTGGTGAATCGAGTCGACACAATACGGGGCGACCTTCAAAAGGGAAAAGTGGCGGGAACCAAAGCAACATTTGTTATAAATGTGGATGTCAAATCATTGGTCCCGCATATGTCGCACCCCGAATGTATTTGGTTTGGTTTTGAAACTCTTGCAATGCTTCATTTTACTTCTTTGCATTAACTTTTATTTATTTTTTTATTTCCTGAAGAAATATGCATGCTAGCTCCAGTAGAGCTATTATTGGTGATTAATGTCTGGTAGATAGCGGTAGTACTAACACTATTCTCAAATATATGAAATTTTTCTCTGAGTTGTCTCCGGCAGAGACACCGATTAGTACTATATCTGGTGTCAGTAACCTTATCGAAGGCTCCGACATAGCACACATGATATTATCTTCGGGTACCCAACTAACTATTGATAATGCATTATATTCAAGTAAATCCAGAAGAAATTTACTTAGCTTTAAAGATATTCGAAAAAACGGTTACCACCTAAAAACAATATCTGAAAATAATATTGAATATCTTCAAATTACTTCAAACAAAAATGGTCAAGAAACCATCGTTGAATAATTAGAAGCCTTATCCTCTGGATTATATTGTACTAATATCAATCTTATCGAATCATACATGGTGAGTAACCAAAAGCTTTTAAATAAAGACACATTCAATATATGGCATGACCGTCTAGGTCACCCTGGTAGCATAATGATGAGACGAATAATCGAAAGTGCAACCGGGCACCCTCTCAAAAACCTAAAAGTTTTGCTACCACAAGACTTATTATGTGCAGCATGCTCTCTGGGCAAACTTATAACTCGGCCATCACAAACTAAATTAATACATGAAACCCCCTTATTTTTGGAAAGAATCCAAGGGGATATTTGTGGGCCTATCCATCCTCCGTGTGGACCATTCCGCTATTTCTTGGTCTTAATAGACGCATCCTCCAGGTGGTCACATGTGATCCTTTTAGCTACTCGAAATGTAGCATTTTCCCGACTTTTAGCTCAAATCATACAATTGAGAGCCAATTTCCCCAATAATCAAATTAAAAACATCCGGATGGATAATGCGGGAGAGTTCACATCTCAAGCTTTTAATGACTATTGTATGTCAATCAGGATCAATGTTGAACATTTAGTACCTCATGTTCACACACAAAACGGTTTAGCTGAATCTCTGATCAAACGATTACAAATAATCGCTAGACCACTCTTAATGAGATGTAAATTACCATCTTCTGCATGGGGTCATGCTATTTTGCATGCCGCTACACTGATTAAATTGAGACCAACTGCTGATCACGAATACTCCCCATTGCAACTGGTCTCCGGACGAGAACCAAGTTTGTCCCACCTTAGAATTTTTGGTTGTGCAGTATATGTACCAATACCGCCACCACAACGTACTACAATGGGACCCCAAAGAAGACTGGGTATCTATATTGGTTTTAACTCCCCGTCCATAATTAAATATTTAGAACCAATGACGGGAGACGTGTTTACAGCACGATATGCTGACTGTCATTTTGATGAAACGATGTTCCCAGTCTTAGGGGGAGATAAGGACAAAGAAAGGCTGGTAACACAAGAAATAACGTGGAATGCATCATCGCTATCAAATCTCGACCCCCGAAGTGGTCAATGTGAATATGAAGTCCAAAAGATTATACATTTGCAAAGAATAGCGAATGAATTACCAGATGCATTCACAGACACGAATAGAGTGACAAAGTCACATGTACCGGCATCAAATGCACCTGCTCGAATTGAAGTAATCCCAGAAGCGATTACTATACAACGAAAGCGTGGGAGACCAATCGGTTCCAAAGACAAGAACCCACGGATACGAAAAGAGCAAAGTAACGCAGTTGGTGAAAACTCACAAAAGATTATAAGTGAAACCCCGGTAGAGGTAAATGTCCCAGAAGAGACAACTATGAATCCAGAGGAAAATGAAGTTTCAGAAGAAACACCGGTACCGAACGAAAATGAGATCTCTATTAATTATGTACAAGATAGTACAATGAGGAACCGGAATAAAACACGTGTTGATGATATATTCGCATATGCTATAGCAACGGATGTAATCAATGAAAATGATTACGTACCAAAAACTTTAGAAGAGTGCATGCACAGAAATGATTGGCCAAGATGGCAAGAAGCCATAAACGCCGAATTGAATTCGCTCGAAAAACGACATGTTTTCGGACCTGTAGTCCGAACGCCCATAGACATCAAACCGGTAGGTTATAAATGGGTGTTTGCAATAAAAATAAATGAAAAGAATGAGATTGTACGATACAAGGCTCGACTTGTAGCACAAGAGTATTCCCAAATCCCATGAGTTGATTATGAGGAAACATATTCCCCTGTAGTGGATGCGATAACCCTTAGGTTCCTAATCGGCCTCACAATCTCTGAAGGACTTCATATGAGACTAATGGATGTCATCACCGTATACTTATACGGGACACTTGAAAATGACATCTACATGAAAATCCCTAAAGGATTAAAATTGCCTGAAGCATTAAAATCAACACCTCGAGATATGTGTTCTATAAAGCTCCAGAGATCTTTATATCGACTTAGTGAATATCTCGAAAAAGAAGGATACAAGTCTGATGTAATCAGTCCATGTGTCTTTATAAAATGATTACTCTCAAATTTCACTATAATAGCAGTCTATGTTGACGATATCAACATCATCGGATCTCCTGAAGAGATAGAGAAAGCTACTCAGTTGTTAAAGAAGGAATTTGAAATGAAAGATCTTGGTATGACGAAATTATGTATCGGACTACAATTTGAGTATCTGTGCAATGGCACATTTGTCCATCAATCAAACTACATCCAGAAGATGTTAGTACATTTCAATATGGACAAAGCACATCCGTTTAGCGTACCTATGGTTGTCCGATCGCTAGATCCACACAAGGATCCTTATCGCCCTCAAGAAGAAGGCGAAGAAGTACTTGGTCAAGAAGTACCGTACTTAAGCGCGATTGGTGCCCTTATGTATCTCGCAAATAACACAAGACCTGACATTGCATTTGCAGTACATGTACTAGCGAGATACAGTTCGAATCCAACACGTAGACACTGGAATGGTGTAAAACATATATTCCGATATATTTGCGGGACACAAGATTTAGGTCTTTTCTATCAGAAAGATCAAAAGTCCCAGCTTGTTGGGTATGCTGATGTCGGATATCTATCAGATCCTCACAAAGCAAAATCTCAGACAGGTTATGTATTCACATACGGCGGCACAACAATTTCTTGGAAGTCAACTAAGCAAACACTTACAGCAACATCATCAAATCATGCCGAATTGATAGCACTATATGATGTTGGTCGAGAATGTGTGTGGTTGAGATCAATGATTAATCACATACAAGAAGCATGCGGATTAGAATAGATCAATAAGGAGCCGACAATTATTTATGAAGACAATGCTGCTTACATAGCTCAGATCAGAGAAGGTTACATCAAGGGTGATCGAACAAAGCACATCTCACCAAAGTTCTTCTCAACATATGACTTGCAGAAAGAAGGGGAAATCGATGTTCGTCAGATCAAGTCAAGTGAAAATCTAGCAGACCTGTTCACAAAATCTTTACCTAGAAGCAGTTTTGAGCAGTTATCACACAAGATCGGTCTTCGTAGATTGAAAGATGTTTGTTGAATTCAGGGGGAGAATTATACACGCTGTACTCTTTTTCCCTTAACTAAGTTTTGTCCCACTGGGTTTTCTTAGTAAGGTTTTTAATGAGGCAGCATAGCTGATCCAGTAGTATCAGTTTATTTATTCTGGTCTTGAAGTACCTATTTAACATCATCCTGAAGTATGTTGTTAAACTGTGTATAATTCTAAATGTCTGAGGGAGAGTGTTATAAACCAGACATTTTAGGCCCAACCCATTACTTATGGGCTTTAGGGTTTATGGTTATGTTTATCTCTATATAATGTAATGTTGAATAGAATGAAGAATGAGAATTCAGTTTATCTCTATTTTTCTTTGGTTTTTATCAATGATAAAAATATAAGAAATTATTATTTAATTGGAAAAAGAGGGAAAATGTAGTGATTTTTAGTATAGTAATAAAGATAGAGATGGATAATCAAATTGCGAATGCTCTAACTTTATAACTATACTAAAAATCACTACATTTTCCCTCTCCTTTAACTAAATAATATTTTTTTATACTTTTATCATTACCTCCCCCCCTCCACTTATAACTATTCTGAAAATCACTACATTTTCCCTCTCTTTACCAATTAAATAATATATATTTTTATACTTTTATCATTAACTTTTTTCTCTCCTCCACTCACAATCATTTTAAAAATATTAAAAAAATTTAGAGGGTGAACACTCTTCTCCACTCACAACTAGGGCTACAAACGAACCGGACGAACACGAACAAGACCTTGTTCGTGTGTTCGTTTATTAAGAAATATATGTGTTCGCGAACCGTTCACGAACACTTATCGAACGAAATTTTGTGTTCGTGTTTGTTTGTTAAGGAAATGAACTTGTTTGTGTTCGTTTGTGTTTGTTTGTTAATTTTAGGCAACGAACAAAAACATTGACGAACACAAATGAGCGCAAAATAATGTTCATGAACACAAATGAAAACAAATGAACACAAACAATCGTTCATGAACAGGATATATAATACACTCACACTTATTAGATATTTAATTTGTCGGAATTTTGAAATATTTAAATAAATATAAAAAAAAACACTACTAAACTATCGAACACAAACGAACACGTTACCGAACGTTCACGAACATAAACGAACGAACACGACCTCTGTTCATGTTTGTTCATTTAACTAAACGAACGAAATTTCTTGTTCGTGTTCGTTTAAACAAACGAACACAAACGAACTTCCCGCCAAACAGTTCACGAACTGTTCGCCGAACGTTTGGTTCGTTTGCAGCCCTACTCACAACCACTTACAACCATTCTTGTAATATAGAGGCCCACTCACAAATATTTAAAGGCTTCAATGTGAATACTCTTAGAGCATTAGCATCATATCCACCATTTTATATTCTATAAATATAAATATACTAAAAACAACTACATTTTCTCTCTCATTCTAATTAAATAATATTTTTATACATTTATCATTACTTTTACTCTTATCTCCACTCACAAACATATATTAAAAAATTATAAAGGGAGAAAAATGTCCTCTCAAATATACAGATGAACAGTAACATTTTTTCCCTCCTTCACTCACAGTTACTTACAACCACTTTTATAATTATAATATAATAGGATGTGAATGCTATGCTCTCACATGCCTTTTAGACAAGATCTCAATGTGGGGATAGCCCACTTGGTAGAGAGTAAAGACACATGCCTTTTAGACAAGATGCCAATGTGGGGATAGCCCACGTAGTAGAGGTACATGCCTCTTAGACGAGGGGTGAGGTTCAAAGCTAAGCAAAGAGAGTAGGTTAGAATAATTGGTGTTAAGTAAAAGATATATTATTGTTGAATATTATATATTTGCTCTCATACTTGACGTTATAATGTGTATAGGCGAACTTTTTTCCAAGCAATAAGTGTTGCGGTTCGCCAGACCTTATTTGACCTTTCAAATGAATTTACATTGATTGATACAAATGAAGAGGCAGATGCATGGCTGGACCATGAGGCATGAAGCATATTTTGAGCCTCATCCAGTTAACCTAGCTTATGTCTTTCTGTTTGCTTATTCGTTATTAACAATTGCCTGACAGTTACAAAAATTGATACCTTTTGAGTCATTTATTGGGTGGTTGATGCTAATCAAGAGTTCGTTTGATGTTTCTGAATTGTTCCTGTAACGCAAACAAATTACCCACGGCGAAGTTAAAAAGTTCGTTGGATATCATAAGGTATAACGCGTTGGCGATGTTTTTGCCTTTGTAGCTCGCGCCGCAACGCGCACGGGTCAAATATCTAGTTTTCTTTTAAAAGATATGAAAATTCTCAAATTTTTTATTACAAGATATGGAAATTCTCAAGTTAAATTAAAATTTTAATTTACAAGGTTCTTTTGTGTTACATATGCGTTGTACTTCATGTTTATGTTTTTTTTTTCATTTTTTTATAAATTGATTTTTGACTCTAACAAGAAAAAAAATCTTATCTTTTGCAATTTAACCTTTTTGATAATTTTTACCTTTAACCTAAAATTTTTCATCCTTTGTAATTTAACCACAACATTTCTTTACTTTCAACTTTGGTTCCCCATATTTTTTATCATTCGCAAGTTTTTCCGTTTTATGTTTTATTCTAAATTTTGTATGTTAACACACCACAACATACGTGTGGAGTTTAATGTTCCGCAACGCGGGGGCTTAATACTAGTTATACAAATAAAACTCACATAACCATGCCACTCTTAAATTTGGTAATTCCAGTCTAATATCCGGTTATAAACCATGACTCGTACTAGTACCAACCTATTGAATATTTGTTACTAAATACCCATAGGTATCCGGTATACCTGTTTTATTTATCCTTTGTGATTACAAATTTCTTGTTTGAATGCTCATTCCCGAAACCCCGGTTTAAACTCACCTCAAAAAATATTTGAGATATTAAATAGCCAACTACACCTTTAACAAATTTATAAATCTAATGATTTTATTTCCTAACAAATTCATTAACGATTTATTACGTTTTTTTTATAAAAATGTATAAGATATTAATTTATTTCATACCTCGCTTCATACGCTAATATTCGTCTAATTATTCGTACCAAATGTTTGTGTTTTTAGTTTTCCCATTGGGTTCATGTTTTTTTCAACCCTACTCTCTCACATCTTTGTCATCTTCTCACGCAACCCCCCTTTCCCCTCACTATTATCTTCTCTAGCTACCTCTCTCTTAACTTCGACCGCTTTTGGAAACACCATAACCACCTCAAGCTAGGATTGTGCACCAAATGCTTTATAGCTTAGTTGTATCAAGGTGTTGTAGAAATGTTCCTCCAAGTGGTTGAGGGGTTCTTATGGGGATTCTTTACTTGGTGTGTTATTTGTGTTGTATCCAAACCGCATGAGGGGATGGGGTGTTTAAAAAGCGTGTGTTTGGTGTGAGTTGCATGGCATGGGATAATATTATCTTATGAAAACAGTGGTGTGTCAAACTTGTGCATATGGAGGTTAACCCTTACCTTGCAACTCAGACCAAAGCATAACATATGGGTCAACTCACTAGGGAGTGTCTTCTAGTACTTGGGTTTGGGAGGAGAAACAAACAGCCCCATAGGTTATATAATGGTAGCTTATACACATTCAAAGTGAGGTATTATTCTAAATCTATATCACAATTTAAACCGAAAAGGGTGTTATAGGCAATTGGTTTTATCGAAAGTTTGTTTGATGTTTCTTCCTATAAGACTTGACCATGCTTTCTCTCCATTAGATGCAATTTATCTAGAAGTAAATGTTAATAAAATATTAGCAAAGCTAAGTGAGAATACACATTAACATTATTGAAATCAAAGTCACCAAACTAAAATCGAGCTTGTTGTACGCCTAGGTCGTGCGACGTGTGAGTATGGCGTGAAAACCAAACCAATAATATTATGTAATATGTCTTAACAACAATACTTGATACATTAACCACTAGATTATAGACCGATGTGTTACACAGTTTGGTAATTGATGACGGGGATAGCCCAAAACCAAATAAAATGACTTGGACACATTAAAGCTTAAAAGGTTAAAGGGTTCAAAGGTTGGAAATCCGGGAGTTTAGATAAAACAGTACGTGAACAGTAGGCAGTCACATCTCTGATTGCTTCACCAAACTCTCCAACCGCAAAAGTAACACGAGTCCACAGAGCACAGCCTTTTATCCGCAGGTCAAAAGGCTCCAACCCCCAAAAGAGCAAAACCCCCACTGCAAGCATGTTCACTAGTCAAATAGCTTCCTCTTTGAGCGATGGCTTTCCCTATAAATGTGACACTTCATTAAGTGTGAAAAACATTCTAAGATCAGCTCTGATTCCTGGCGAATCTCTAGTCATTGTTCTTGAGTACTTGCTTCGTGCAAGTTACTTTCTTTCACATTCAACACACACACATTCCCTTTCCTCCTACATCTGAAGCTGAACACATTTCAGTAGAGGATCTCGGACAAACAACAAAATCAAACTAGTGAACCTCTCTCCAGGTCTTGCAAACGTGGGGGGACCCCACGACCTGCGTTAGGCAAAATTGAACCCTTCAACCCTTTTGCCTAACCAGCCCAGCTACTATCCTTGGTCTATTATTTGTTGCATCAACAAGTTGGCGCCATCCGTGGGACTACGCCACTAACTTTCTTCAAAAGACCTAGTAGTGTAGCTCCATCCTCTTGAAATTGCCATGTCGGAAAGTGAATCTTCGGAAGAAGTGAATCAGGTTCCCAATACCTCTACCCCAAGTACTAGCCAAGCTCACGTGGCTATACCCACGTCTTTCTCGACACCGGGGAGCACTCCCGAGTTTCTCACTTTCAACACTCCAACTCCATCCAGATCAGGGGTCCCTTCCCCTAATGTCGGTGTCTCTAGCACCCCATCACATGTTGAACTTACCCCTGAGGGGGTCGCCAACAATTTCGTTGAGTTGAGGTCTCTCCTCAACCAATATGTGAGTAAGGAGAGAGACAAGGGAGTGAGGATTCGTTTAGACTATGACGAGCCAGAGCCAACACTATCTCCTAGACCCCCATCCCTCCTTTTGCAAACTCACAACCTTTTGTGTCTAGGGATGAGGCTGGTCCCAGTAATCCTCCTCCAAACCCTAACCCCTGTCTGTCCGCAAGGCCAAATCCTACAACATTTCCTCTCTTTTCATCCCAACCAGCTACAAACGGTGCTCCTTTGGGCCACGAGCTGACCCTTGACCAGCTCCTACAGTCCCCAGTGACAAGTCTTCCACCCTCAACAACAACTACATGGGAACAAGCTTTGTCCGTACTCCCTTTGGCATGAAGTGCCGTTATGAGCACTCCTATGGGAGTTAGTTGCCCAGTGGCACCCGGAAGCCTTCAAGGCTCCAACCTTATGCCCCAGATGATGGCCAGCTTCCCGTGGCAGCACTTTATTAATCAGGTGCTGGCCACTCAAGGAAACAACAATAACAGCAACATCATGGGTCCAAGGGTTGAAGAAGATTTGGTCAAGCCTTACAAGCCAAGTAACCTCTCATGCTTCTCATAGCAAATAGCCGATTATGATTTTCAAACGAAGATTAAGATACCATCCCACATCAAAACATATGATGGGACTGAAGACCCTGAAGACCATCTTCAGATCTTCACTGGTGCAGCCAGAATCGAGAAATGGTCGAATGCTGAATGTTGTCTAATGTTCATGCAAACCCTTGTCGGATCAGCTAGAATATGGTTCAATGATTTACCTGCTCGAAGCGTTCGAAGCTTCGATGACCCCAGCAAGGGGTTCCTGGCCAATTTCTCCCAGCAAAGGCGATACGTTAAAGATGCTACAGTAATCTTTCAGATAAAACAAAGGGATGATGAAAGCCTTCGAGAGTTCATAGAAAGATACAAGAAGGAAGGTCTCACATATGTCGGAGCAGACGAGAAAATGATAGTGGTTGGTTTTATGAACGCCATTACCTCCAAATATCTCACAAGAGATTTTAACAAATCTCTACCCAAGACCTTGGAAGAAGCTCTCGAAAGGGTTGAGGCCCACATCCGGGGAGAGGAGGCTGTGGACATTAAAGAACAAAGAAAGAGGGGATCAAGCTGGCGAGGTAACAACCCAGCTAGAAAAAAGGGAAACTTTAACTCCTATGACAGACGTCAAAAGGGTTCAGAGCAACGAAGGTCTGAAGGCCGAAACCCTCCGAGCAGGGAAAGGACCACAAACTTTGCACCCCTTACCAAGACCCCTCAAGAGATTCTTGCCATGGAAGAAGTGAAACAAAACTTTCGGCCTCCTAGACCTCTCCCTAAAAGCAGGAAGAACGAGAATTTCACCCAATACTGTGAATTTCACGAAGAAAAGGGGCACCACACCAATTATTGCTTCCAGCTTAAGAAAAGGATCGAAGCCGTTAAGTCCGGGGAACTTGCTCACTTGGTGAAGGGAGTAAGGGACAAAATGGCCGAAGAAAAGGGCAAGGAAGTCAACATGGTGGATTTTGATGGAAAGGTTCCACACAAAAGGCAACGGTTGGAAGCTTGGGAGCTTCAGTGTGTTTGCTTCCCTCCAATGGAGAAAGACCCTCTTTCAAACCCTCTTGTGGTTGAGGCTACTGTGGGAACGCTACGAACAAACAGAGCATACATAGACACTGGTGCTGCCACCGAAATCATGTTCGAGAAGTTCTTCAACCGTTTGAGCAATGAAGAACGTGCAAGGCTTCAACCCTCAGGAACCTCCATAAAAGGTATTGCTGACATACTGATGTGTGCAAAATGCAACATATAAATTACATCAATTGTGGCATAAAACTAACCCTTTTTTAGTACTAATGTTGGAAAAAGTGTGCTTTTGTCTTCCTTTTGTATTTTCAGGATTAAATGAGCTCAAATTAACAAAAGAAGCAAAAAGACAGCAAAATCTAACATAAATACAAGAAAGGGAACAAACGTGACATGCCCGACCCCACGACAGCATCTTCCCAAGCAAAACAAGAAGATAGAAGACTGAACACGCCCCGTGCTCAGCCAGCACGGGGGCGTGCCCAAGTGTCAGCAGAAAAGACAGTGGTAGAAGCTTCTATTGCCCACCACGGGGCCGTGCTCAGCGGGCACGGGGCCGTGGTCAACTATAAGATTCGCAGAATCCAGGAAAATCTTCATAGTACAGATATGCTTCTGCACACGGGGTCGTGCTCAGCGGACACGGGGGCGTGGTCAACTAATAAAGACAAGCTGCATTAAATGAAGAAAGAGAGGATGTGGACACGGGGCCGTGCCCGAGCTTCTGTTCAGCCTATAAATAGGAGTGCTTGGCTCAAGCTCAAACCATCCCTTGGCACACCACCTCTCTCACACTTCACCCACCACCCACCACCACCATAACACCATCATCCACCACCATCATCCATTGTCCATCATAGAGTGTGTGAGTCGTCTTGGGATCCAAGATTGATCGTAAGAGTTCTTGACAATCAAGGCCATGTTTGCCTAAGTCTCTTACATCACTTGGTGAAGACAAGTGTCTAGTGTAATACTTTTTATTTTTAATCTTTTCGCACTTTTTACTTGGTTTTGTATTAATGACTTTAATAACTAGTTTCTTATGTTGAAGGTGATTCTTCCTTATCGTTTGTCCGTGGTGTCTTGGCATTATTTTACTGTCTATATAAAATAAAAGATTTTCACCATTCATATCTCCACGGTCTATATGGAGGTATGTTGGCTACCTGGTCGGGGGTTAAGGGAACATTTTGGTAAGAGTCTTGCCGTTGTTCAGCGTTTAGAGATCCTGCAAGGGACCTGGGTCAAATTTAGTAGGACCTCCTTCAATACTTAACGGTATTGGATGGCGGGGGTCCAAACTCTTTGATCCCCTCATAAGTTAAACTACTATTAATACTATAACCCAGCTATTTAGGACTGTATCCTTGCTGACTCAGACTACTTAGCCGAGGGTAACGTCACCTTCAAAAGAGGGCCTACCATAATTTGCATTAATAACTTAATTAATTATCTTTCAATAATCCGACCCTTTAGGATTGTATCCTTGCTGACTCAAACTACTGGGTTGAGGGTAACGTCACCTCCAAAAGAGGGGCCTACTATAATAACTAAGATAATCTCTTAAATAAGTGCAAAAGTGCGGAAATAATCAAAGGTTACACTAAACACGAGTCGGAACCAAGTGATTCATCTTGTCTATCTGTTTTTATTTTCAGCATTTTAGTTAGTTTTTATTTTTTCTTAGTTTAAAAACATTTTTTCTAAACTTTTGATTTGATTAGACGTTGAGGATAAACCGGTACTAAAAGCTCTTGTGTCCTTGGACGACCTCGGTATCTTACCAACACTATACTACGCTCACGATGGGTGCACTTGCCCATATGTGTGTTTAGTGTTAGTAAATATCGTGTTTTATAAATTTAAAACTTGGCTAAAAAAAGTGTAAAAGGGCTTAAAATATACTTAAACCTATATATATACCTAACGCACATCACATACCTCTTAAGCCTTTAGGGTAACTGACCCTTAATGTCTGTTTCAGCGAAGGCCAGAAGGAGAGAGTCCAACCTCTCACTTTTGTGGTCATCAATATACCTTCGAACTATGACGTGATCATTGGAAGGCCAGGGCAGTGTGCATTCTACATGGCTGTGTCTGTTGGCCATGGCACTGTCAAATTTCCTACCGAGAGGGGAATCGCAACCCTTCAACCTACCCAAGAGTCCTACATGGTTGAAGGTGAAAGTTCCAAAAGTGAAGAAGACAAGCAAAGGCTAATTATAAACCCTAGATATCCTGAGCAGAGGATAAGGGTCAATCCAAGCCTTTCACAAGAAACTCTCTCATATCTTGAAAAGTTGTTGACACATTATAGTGATGTCTTTGCTTGGTGTTCGGAAGATATGACGGGCATCCCTCGAAGCATTGCTGAACATGAGTTGAAAATACCACCCGATGTCAAGCCTGTTGTCCAAAAGAAGCGAAGTTTAGCACCCGAAAGAAGCTTGGCTGCATGCTAAGAGGTTGAAAAGCTTGTGTCAGTCGGCATTCTCCGAGAAGTCAAGTATCAATCCTGGGTTGCAAACCCGGTCATGGTTCGAAAGCCGAACAACTCTTGGAGAATGTGCATAGACTTCAAGGACCTTAACAAGGCTTGTCCCAAAGATTGTTACCCGTTGCCAAAAATTGATCTCAAGGTTGACTCCCTCACCGGTTACCCGTTCAAGTGTTTTCTTGATGCTTACAAGGGTTACCACCAAATCCTCATGAAGGAAGAAGATGAAGAGAAGACCTCCTTTCACACGGACAAAGGGATCTTTTGTTACCAAAAGATGCCTTTTGGCCTCAAAAACGCTGGAGCAACCTACCATCGCCTAGTTGACAAGGCCTTTGCAAGTCAAATTGGTAGGAACATGGAGGCATATGTCGACGACTTGGTAATCAAAAGCAAAACGGAATATCAAATGCTCGATGACATCCAAGAAACCTTCAAGAACCTAAGGAAGGTCAACATGAAACTTAACCCCGAGAAATGCTCATTTGGGTTTGAGGAAGGAAAGTTCCTGGGGCATATTGTGGGAAAACAAAGCATAAAGGCTAATCCAAACAAGGTGAAGGCTGTTCTTGAAACCAAACCACCACGAAGCAAAAAGGAGGTGGAAAGCTTAAACGGGAAGCTTGCAGTCTTGAAGCGTTTTACCTCAAAATTGGCTGAAGGGTCTTTACCTTTTTTCAAAACGCTCAAGGGATGCTCCGACAAAAAGGACTTCAAATGGACTAAGGAGGCTGAAGAAGCCTTCAACCAGATGAAGCAACACCTAGCTTCCCTACCAGATATTGCAGCCCCAGAAACGGGAGAATTAATCTCAGTATACCTTTCAGTTGCTGAAGAAGCAATAAGTGCGGTCCTCACCATCGAACGAGACAAAGTTCAGGTACCCGTTTATTTCTTCAGGAAAACTCTAAAATTGGCTGAAATCAAATATCCTCCCCTGGAAAAACTTGCTCTAGCTCTAGTCAAAACGGCTAGAAGGCTTCGAAGGTATTTCCAAGCACACCCTATACAAGTGGTCACCGACCAACCTATTAAGAGTGTGCTGGAAAAACCGGAAAACTCAGGACGATTAGCTAAGTGGGCAGTGGAACTAGGTGAACATAACATGACCTATGTCCCAAGAAAAGCAATCAAAGCCCAAGTATTGGCTGATTTCATTGTGGAAGTCCCAAAACAAACAATCACTGAAGTAAACACAGCTACCACTGAACCCTCCGACCTTGAAGCCTGGAAGCTTTTTACCGATGGGGCTTCAAGCATTGAAGGGTCAGGGGCCGAGCTCATTCTGATCAACCCAGAAGGGTTAGAATTCACGTATGCTCTTCGATTTGATTTTCAGACCACCAACAATGAAGCTGAATACGAAGCGTTGATAGCCGGCTTAAGACTGGCTAAAGAAATGAAGGTCCATAAGCTTGAAGTGTTCACAGACTCATTGCTGGTGTCAAGCCAAGTGAATGACAACTACATTGCAAATGAGCCCAACATGAAGAGGTACAAAGAAAAATCTAAAGAATTGATAAACACCTTCCAAACATGTACCATCAAGCAAATTCCCAGGTCTCAAAACAAGAAAGCGGATGCCTTGAGTAAACTTGCATCTCTCACTTTTGCCCACCTTACCAAAAAGGTATTGGTAGAAGTGTTAAAAGCTCCGTCAATTGATGAGTTGGAAGTTCAAGATGTAATCACCGAAGAAGATCCCAATTGGATGACTCCAATCAAGAAATTCTTCAAAAATGGTGAATTGCCTGCTGATCAAACATAAGCTGAAAGGGTTAAAATCAAGGGAAGGCAGTATGTGTTGCAAGGTGAAATCCTCTACAAGAAGGGTTACCTTGCACCCTTGCAAAGATGTGTTGGTCCCGAGCAAAGCCAGTATTTGGTCAAAGAGGTTCACGAAGGTATATGCACCGAGACACCACTGAGCAACTAAGGAAGTGTGATGCCTGCCAGATTCATGCACCAGTCTCGAAAAGTCCCAAGCATGATCTTGTCCCGATAACCTCAGCATGACCATTTTATAAATGGGGGATGGACATCGTTGGTCCATTCCCACCAGCCAAAGGTGGAGTAAAGTTCTTGCTGGTAGCCATAGACTACTTCACCAAGTGGCCTGAGGTTAAACCACTTGCAAAAATCACAGGCAAGCAGGTCATTGATTTCGTTTGGGAAAACATTATTTGCCGTTATGGATTACCGGGAGTACTTGTCACCGACAATGGAAAGCAATTTGTCGAGAAGCCTTTCAGCGTTTGGTGCAAAGAATTCAGAATCGCTCAAGTTTTCAGCTCAGTGGCATATCCACAGTCAAACGGTCAAGTTGAGAGGATGAATCGAAGCATAGTTGAAGGAATCAAAGCCAGATTGGGAAGGTATGAAAGCAATTGGCTTGAAGAATTGCCAAGTGTTCTATGGGCCATAAGAACAACCGAAAAAACAAGCCACAAAAGAATACCCTATAGCTTGGTATTTGGGTCTGAAGCCGTGATTCCAGCTTAAGTAGGAGTTGTAACACAACGAACTGTCAACATGGATCCCGAAACAAACCAAAAAGAGACCATGTTGAACTTACAACTCCTAGAGGAAGCACGAGACCAAGCTGCAATTCAAGAGGCCAAGTACAAACAACGAATGGAAGCTTACTATAACAAAAGAGTCAAGAATGAACGTTTCAAGCCAGGAGACCTGGTGCTTAGAAACAATGAAGCTAGTAAAAAAAAGAACCAAGGAAAGCTCGGCCCAAAATTGGAAGGCCCGTATACCATCCTTGAAGCACATAAGGGTGGATCTTACAAGCTAGCAGACTCAGAGGGTAAAAAGCTTCCAAGACACTGGAATGGAAAGACCTTGAAGAGGTTCCATGTCTAATCAAGAAAGATTGGTTTGTATTTCACAAAGTTGTATCTCAAGAGTTATGATCACCTTTTGTAAACACGATATCTCTTGAATGAATGAAGATTGTTTTATCAAATTTGTCTTTCTATCCTAAAATCAGGTTGAGAACCTCGCAAAAAACTCCATGGCAAGGGCCATGTAAGGGGATGAGCTCCCAGGCCACATCGCTCAATAGGTTCAAGGGTTGAATGGACCTATATAAGGGGTGAGTTCCTAAATCCATACAACTCCATGAGACTTATTATTGAAAACAAAGTTGTCTCATAGACGGGTTTGAACAGCCTACACCAAATGTTCCTTAAGCCTTAGAAAAATAATAAACAAATAAGCTTACGAAATCAGATGAAAATAAGAAAAATAATGAATAGGATAGGTGCTATGTCTTCTTGTTAAAAATACCAAGGCTAAGTGACTGCAACACTGAACCCTTTAAGGTATGAAAAACATAAAGGCAACACAAACCCAACAAAGACAAAGACACAAGGAAAAGAAATAACCTAACGAACAATACAACAACATGAACAAAAAGGTTACAAAACTCAAAGATACAAACCAAGCCATGAAACTAAAGCCGAGTCATGAAACTAAAGTAGTAAAAAGAAGCCTTGAAGGCTTCAAGCTACATACGTGACAACCAGAAGCCTCAAAGGCTTCAACCTATATACATGGCAGCCAGAAGCCTTGAAGGCTTGAAGCCAACCAAGCTGCCTTAATAAAATAGGCACAAGCGTAAAAAACATAACACAAGGCAAGTAGTTAAACTTAGTAGCATAATAAAGGAAGCCTTAAAAACTTCCAAACATCCAAACAAAGTTAAAACAAGCCCTAACGACTTGTAAGCTTAGAAATTGTTCAAATGGCCATACAGGCCTAACCACAACCACATAACAAGAACCTTAAGGGTTCCTGTGAAACCTAATATTGTTTAAGTTAACATTACAAACCATAAATTGTTTTTCAAGGGTGCTAAGAAAGCTACGAATATCCATCAAGCATCAGCAGGAGGCTTGGAAGCCCCGGAGCCATCACTTTTAACCTTCTTTGCTTTCTTCTTCTTAGCTTTCAAGCCACCATCACCACCCACTGCTGAAGCTTCCAAGCTCGCATCCTTGGAAGCATCAGGTCCTCCTGAAACGGTATCTTCACTATCTCCTGAGTAGGATCGCTTTCTTGAAAGGGAGCCGAGGATTTCAGCACAAACTTTTTCGTTAAGACCATCCGGTTTTAACTCCTGCAAGACAGAAAGGGGCTTACCAAAACAAGTAGAAACCTGATTAACATATGGGTAGGTCAGCCTTTCCATCTGCTCAACAGAACCCTTGAAGACCTCAGAAGCTTCAGGACGATATAAGGGAGACTTTTCTAAAGGATGCCCAGACTCATGTAGCTTGTAACCAGCAACAAGACCTTGATGTTTCCCCAAGCTAAGCAATTTAGTATACACCTCTCCAAGAGCAGAGTTAAACTCCTTGGAGTGAAGAATGTAAGTAACAACTTGCTGGAAACCCTGCTCAATAAGCCATTTGTTGTCACTGGTAGCTTGAGCAACCAAAGCCTTCAGGCCATCCTTCTCTTCATCAAAGGCTCTCTGTTGAACAGTTAAAGCCTCCCTATCAGCCTTTAGCTTCAACCGATCGGCTTCGAAGCTTTTCTTAAGATCGCTTATCTCAATTTCATGCCTTCTAGTCAACTCACCAACCTTGTTGACCCAGGCCTCTTCCTTCTCAGTAAACCCACCAATCTCTTTCTTCATTGCAGCCATCGAAGATTTCATTTTCTCCTTCTTTTTCGAAAATTCTTCATACTCATGCATCCTCTTACGAAAACGAGCAACTCCTTGAGGAAGCATGGCAGCAAGGTTGCAAGTACTTAAAATCATACGAGACAGCATCATGTCATCGTCCATCTCAGCAATAGTACCATGAACCGAAGGAGGAGCAATATGGCTCAACACATCCTCACAAACAGCAGCATCCTTAAACCTCATCATTCAACCCTTCAACGTCCTTGCTCGAGGAACCATGAACAGGAGTAGCCATAACCTTCTTGGCTGGAGTCTTCTTCTTGCCATGAACAACCAATTTCTTTTCCTTCCCAACATCCACATCAACACATTGATCTTCAGAAACCTCAACATCATCACTCAATTCCACTGGTTCAGAAGAAGTGGATTGAGGAGCACCTTTCAGCAAACGGCGAGTAGATCGACGGGTTGAAGCCTTGGGAGCAGCAGGCTTAGAAAAACCCTTAACATTGGAGACACTAACATACCCAGCATCCTCAAACCTCTATTCTACACCCCTAGCAACAGCATAATCCCCTCCAGCTTGGGCATCCGTAAAAGCAACGTCAGATGTATCATCTCTCTTGATAAAGTCCAAAGCAGACATGACTGCAAAATGTTTCAAAAACAAAAAACAAATAAGTTGCCAAACAAAGATGTTCCAAAAAGACAGAACAAGGAAAAAGCATACGCTGGCCATTCCTCATAAGAACCGGATCCTGGTTGGCCTTTTGCCACAATTTACTAACCCCTAACAGAACTAGCAAATGTTCAGGGAAGGGACGAACCCTTGAAGGGCACTCTCGGATGGCCTTAAGAAAAGCATCATTCAAATCGGATTCGGAAGGTTCCGGTTCATTGAGAACAACATTAAGATGCCTCCACACCATTTTGAAGGGGATAATAGAATCAGAGACCCAGAAAAAATGATATTTCCATGTACCAAGTGTGGTAACCATGGAAGAGATGAGACAAGTATCAACCTTGGATGTTTCAAAGGTGAACCAATCACCGTTTTTTGCCAAACGAAAAAACCGACAAAAAAGCAACAATGAAGGATCATAACCAAGGGCACGGCACAAAACCTCAAAGTGTAAAACCCTAGCCATGCCCTTCGGATGAATTTGGCCAAAGGAAACACGGTAATACTCCAAAACATTCAATACAAAGAGCGAAAAAGGATGACGAAGGTTGGAAAACCCAAAATGTCAGCAATACAGAGCAATTGAACCAGGGGGGACATTGATCAACAGATTTATCACAAGCCGGTGCAACCGGATTGAACTTAAGGCCAATCCCCCAATCAATACAAAAGTTCTCCACTTCCTCTTGAGTGAGGCGTGAAAAACTAACGGAAAGATCCTTCCGTGCACCCATAATCAAAATAAAGAACAAGTAAAGCAAACAAAGGAAACCGGAACTAACCTGAAAAATGGAAAGAAAATGTGGAGGAAACTTGAGAGAAAATGAAAGATTGATTGTTTGCCTTGAATAATAAATGAAAATAAAACCCAAATAGAAGTTATGATTACATAACAGTTATTAACCTACCCTCTGCGAAAACTGCCGACCTATAAACTGCCACACATCAATCAAATCAGTTGTCTGTTTTTAAAATTCAAAAATTCTCAACTGACTCCAAGCCTTTAAGCAATAAAAGCAAATGTGTAAAAGTCATAAGTCTTTGAGCTCACCCCCAAAAACCTCTGACTTAGGGGGCTGATGACGGGGGTAGCCCAAGACCAAATAAAATGACTTAGACACATTAAAGCTTAAAAGGTTAAAAGGTTCAAAGGTTGGAAATCCGGGAGTTTAGATAAAACAGTACGTGAACAGTAGGCAGTCGCATCTCTGATTGCTTCACCAAACTCTTCAGCCGCAAAAGTAACACGAGTCCACAGAGCACAACCTTTTATCCGCAGGTCAAAAGGCTCCAACCCCCAAAAGGGCAAAACCCCTACTGCAAGCATGTTCACTAGTCAAATAGCTTCCTCTTTGAGCGATGGCTTTTCCTATAAATGTGACACTTCATTAAGTGTGAAAAACATTCTAAGATCAGCTCTAATTCCTGGCGAATCTCTGGTCATTGTTCTTGAGTACTTGCTTCGCGCAAGTCACTTTCTTTCACATTCAACACACACACATTCCATTCGCTCCTACATCCAAAGCTGAACACATTTCAGTAGAGGATCTCGGGCAAACAACAAAATCAAACTAGTGAACCTCTCTCCACGTCTTGCAAACGTGGGGGGACCCCACGACCTGTGTTAGGCAAAGTTGAACCCTTCAACCCTTTTGCCTAACCAGCCCAGCTACTATCCTTGGTCTATTATTTGTTGCATCAACAGTAATCAAAACGATACAATTCATAAACCTCATGTACTACACAGGTTGTAAAAAGTTAGGGATATATCATCGCAATAACTAGTTAAATGTAACACAACAAATTCACACATACCATTAATATCAAGAATGCTTTGCTTCAGGTTTCAGTTTGTCTTCCAAAAGAGAACCCCGAGAGACACGATGAGAACACGAGACGACTATCGTGATTTCACGAGACAACTGAGGCTGATTCCAAGAGCAATTGCTACCATTTTCGACTTGCCTTTCGCGTTTAGAAGATCGACTTTGTTACATACAAGAAGATAAGCTTTTTTGGCCTTAAACAACAAAAGAGTAAATTAATAATTAAAAGCCTAATAGAAGTCAAAGGTTGATATTAATAGTCCACAAGTAGCATCCTAAAACAATCACCTAAGGAGAAAGACCGTCAATCAAGAATGGAATGTTCTAGATAATCAACTATTATATGAGTTAGGGGCTGTTTGGTAGCCTCTGAATGGTCATTAAGAGGCTATCTCTTAATGGAACCATTAAGAATTTTAACAATGAGAAGGTAGAAGAATGTGACATGTGATGATTTACCATTCAGAGGTTACCTCTTAACCATTCAGACTTAAGGTTACCTCTTATTCATTCAGAGGTTTTAAACCATTAAGAGGTAACATCTGAATGGTCATTAAGAGGCTATCAAACAGCCACTTAGTTACTATACTAGCATATAAACCCGGATTAAATATAAAAAAAAATTAGATTGAATAATATTTTATAATTTATAAGTGTTACAAATCTGTGTATTACACACGTAAAATATAAAAAAAAATGAAAATCATAATTTTATATAATCACATAGTTAAAAAAATGTGTAATTGTTAGTATAATCTAATCATTGTGTTATTCCGATTAGTACTAAAATAAGGATGATTTAGTAAAAAAGATCAAGTTATTGTATTTTTTATTTTATGACAATATTTAATAAAATACATTGTATTTATCTAAAAATATTAATTAAATAGTGCATCCTAATCTGGTTATGAACCTATTTTAATTAAATTTATTATATTAGTAAGGATAAGCATTAAAAAATATTTTAAAATAAAATGTAAGTCTAAATTGTAAGGTTGAAGAAAAGAGTCACACCTGACAATAGTTATATATTAAAAGTTAAATTAGATTTGATCTTTTGTTTGTAACTTTACCATTTTTATTAATAATTAATAGTTTAAATCATTTGATTTTAGAAATATAAGTTGTTAATCTTAATGAGGTGTTATATTAACAAATAAAGTTATTATAATAATACATAAATAATTTAATTGATGATGATGGTTGTGGTGGTGGTGATGGTTTTGCTATAGATAAAAGTAAACTAACAATTAAAAGACTTTTAATTTTAAAATGATATTCATATGAAACACAAACATATTAAAAATATAATAACCATTTATCCTATGTCATAGAGTGAAGATAATATTGATCTCTAATATGTAAAATCAGTAGATTCAACAGGTAAATAATTCTTATATTTTTATCTCTGTATCATATAGTATAATTTATTAACTCAAACATCATGGTATATCAATTTTTTTTTTTGAGAGAGGAGGTTTATTTAGAATTATTTATTAAGGTGGATAATGGTTTTTATATTAATTTACTTACTATTACTATTATAATGGTTGAGATCGAATAAGAAACTGGCATGTGACATTTTGATGGTAATATTTATATATACTCTAATTTTTAACATTTGTATTCAACTAGTTCTTCGTCTGTTGACTTTTTATGGTTTGGGTTTTGTTCCTTTATTCACGAAAACCAAGAATATGTCAGGCATTGTTGAAAACTAGTTGATGCCCTGCCCGCGTTTCGGATCAGGGCAAAACTACTATAATTTTGCTACTATAAAAAAACTACTATAATTTTGTTAGGAAAAAAAAAGAATAAAACGATATTTTTCGGATCAGGGCAAAACTGTAATTTTTCACGACTAATGAGCGAGTGTTAGGCGGCTCTTTGACACGGAAAAAAATTAAATCGAGTCAACCAATTAAAAAAAATGTTTTCTACTTTTGCTAAAAAAACTAAAACGATTGGGAAAACGTAATTTTTAACTGAGGGCGAAATCATAATTTTAATTCCGGGATAAAATCGTAAATTAAATGGAGCAATGGGGGAGTGCCAAGAATCTGCCGGCATGACTGTACTTTTACATTTGGGGCAAAATTGTAGTTTCACCTGAAAAACAAACAAAAACGATGGAGAAAATGTAAATATAAGTTGAGGGCAAAATCGTAATTTGGTTGTGAGAAAAAAAAAACTAACGGCAAAACTATAAATTTATACGGGGCAGAATCGTAATTTTGAATCGAGGGCAAAATTGGATTTTTAGCTGGGAGCAAAAGCGTTAATTTATTTTTAAGTGGGGGTAAAAACATAACTTTGAACTGATGGCAAAATCGTAATTATAATGGAAAAAAACTAATGGCAAAACTGTAGATTGAAACGGGGCAAAGTCGTAATTTTTAACCGGGGGCAAAATTGAAATTTTTAGCGTAAATTTATTTTTAGGTGTGGACAAAAACATAATTTTGAACTGGTGGCAAAATCGTAAATTTAAAGAGGGATGAAATCATAAATTTGTTGGGCCAATAGAGGAGTGCCAGGCAACTGCCTGGCACTATTTCCCCTGCCGCCCATTTAGGCCAACTGAATGAAAACACTATTGCCGCTCTTTAGTTTTGTTTGATACTAGGTGATGCCCCGCCCGCGTTGCGGGGCGATGGCCGAATAATTATTAACCAATTAGAAAAAACAATACTATAGTTTTGCTAGAAAAAAAAAGTAAAAAGAGTGTTAGGCAGCTCCTTGATACGATTTTTAGCGGGGGCAAAGTCATACTTTTATTTTTACTTGGGGGAAAATCAAATTTTTTTCCCGAGGGTAAAATCCTAATTTTTAGCTAGGGGAAAACCATATTTTTATTTTGCACCGGGGGAAAAAAAACGTAATTTTGAATTGAGGGTGATATCGTAATTTTGAACCAAGGGGAAAATCGTAAATTTTAGCTGGGGCAAAAGCATAATTTTATTTTGAACTGCGGGGCAAAGACGTAATTTTAAACTGGGGCAAAACCGTAATTTTAAAGTGGGTATAAAATAATAAACTGATGTAAAATCGTAATTTTGAGCCGGGGGGAAAACATATTTTTTTTTGAACTGGGGCGAAAACGTAATTTTAAAGTGGGTAGAAAATAATAAACTGGTTGGTCCAATGGGTATTGCTCGCCGCCCATTTGAACCAATGATAGGGAACACTATTCCGAGGCAAAAACGTAATTTTAAAGTGTCTATAAAATAATAAACTGGTTGGTCCAATGGAGGAGGACTGGCCGCCCATTTGAACCAATGGCAGAGAGATACTATTCCCTGCCATGTTCTTTGTATGTGTTGAAAATGAAAATTAAGTTTAAAAGTAAAAAAAAAAAAAATGGGGCAGCCGCCCTTTTAAACTAATAGGGTGGCAGAACTATTGCCCCCCATATGTTTTGTATACGTAGGATAATGAATGAATGAGAGTTGTACGCTGTGCATTTTTAGTATATTCATCATTCGTCTTTTGGTAGTGGGTGTTGTTTAAGTTGTGTTTTCAGTTTTGTTGATCGCATGTCTGATTAGGTGTTCTAATTTTTTGAATCAGGTGGACTGATTGCATGTTCGTCTGATGGTTACTGCTGCTTTGTGTTATGATTGCAGCCATTCTCGATCGTAATTGGCTACTTAAGTTTCAATTTTTGTTTGTGTTGTGCTGATTATAATGTTGTTTTGATGATGTTCCCTATCCAGATGCTTATGTTTTCCTGTTGTATCTACACTCCACTTTCAACCTTTTGTTATTCACTTTTCAAAACCCTAATCATTATGATTGCTTATTTAATATATCTTAACATCGATTATTGATTTGTGTACAGAAGGGTGGGAACGGATGTTGTCCAATCGGTTAAAGAAACAGAGGAAAAGAGTTGATTGATCCAGAGATAGCAGCATCCTCAGATCTGTCTGTGTTGGGTGAGGTAAGGAGAACAACCGACTTGCCGAAGACGTTGTATAACAGCCCCAATGCACTGTATTATTGTGTTTTCTGGGTGACTACTTTCATATTTTAGTTTCAAGGGTTGTTTACTCTAATTGGCATAACAGAGCTCAAATTTGGGATTTTGTTTTTTTAGGGTTTGGGAACCTAATTTCATGTACAACAAGGGTTGTTTAATGTTCATGTGGATCTTATATTGGTATTTAGCGTATCGAAAATCAAGTTTCCGTGTGACTACAAGTCATGTCTATATGTTATTTCATTTCTCATTTTTATACAGGTTTGTTAATTCATTAATATTAATTAAATTATATTATTGTTAGTGAATACATACAAGTTTTATTTTTCATGTCTTTTCAAGAGAATTTTAGTTTCGGAAGGCAGGGGATCCGGTGCTACGAGTCATAGGAGAGCTACGGCGAGGCCGAGTTTTGACGCTGATGATCTTATAAATTTGCTTCACGGATCGGATCTGGTTAAGCTTAAGTTTAATCGTTTGGAGAATGAAGATAGAGGTGATAAATGTTGATTGTTAAATGATTTGATGGATTGATTGAATGTTGATGTTGTTTGTTATTTTTTGTTTTGCAGATAAGGATAGAGAATTGAGTAAATCACTAGCTGAGATCAAAGCGCTAGGCTATCTGAACGGCTGAGAGAATAAGTTGTTGAGGATGTATTGCTTTTTAAACATCTTATTAATCTATATGTTCAGTTGTTCACTGATTAATTTGGACTTATTAGCCATAATTAATAATTAACTAGATGTTTTGTTTTAATTAAATTCATTCATATCAGGTATGGATGACTTGTCTTAAATTGTTGATCATTTGTTTCTTTGTTTTTTTGTATAAGATATGTATTTTATTAGAAGCTGGATTTTGAGTTTTTTTCTAATATCAGTTTCTAGATATGTTTTGCAATTATTATATTCATTAGAAGAACATACTAATGGTTAGATCTGTTATCTATCCCTCTGTTGGACCGTGTCGTGACCCTAAACGATCAGTCAAGGACGTTCATCTTCACATACGAAGGCGGAATCAACGTAAATGAAGTTACAACAGCTTTTCCTTTTCAATTCCTGCTTTATTAATGCTTTCTGATACAAATTTGACAGAATTTCGTAACACATGCAATGACCCGATTCCACTTATACGTCCCTAATGAAGTCACATGTATGGGTATTTATAATGTGGCTGATTTCGTTTATATGTCAGTGACACAAAAACGAAATCACCATGTGACAAATAAGTGGAATCACCATGACAAATAAGTGGAATCACCAATGACACATAAGTGGAATCACCTAGTGACTAATAAGTGGAATCACCTCTAACCTATGTTCACAAAAACGAAATTAACAATATAAAACCCTAATTTAACTCTCAAGACCCTATGTTGACTATCTTGACTTAAGACTTGATGTAGACGTAGTCAACAAACATTCCATGCACTAACAGACTCCCCCTTGGATGTTGACGAAGTCTTTAGCTCCGAGTCTTTAGTCTTGGTCTTTTCTTCAACTCTCTTGTCTTCTCATTATCAGCACTCTATCTTCACAGGTTCAGGTTCACTTCCTAGCTCCATCTTCAAATTCCCTTTGACTGTTGATCCAGGCTCCCCCTTTCACAGACTCCCCCTCTCAGTATGCTTGAATCTGAGGTCTTTATCTGGTTCAAACTTTGACATTTAGCTTCCATGGGAATAATGAAGTCCAAAACCTGTTTCTCAAACATCAATCATTACAAACTTATCTTTTCAACAATAAATCACAAACTATCAGCTTTAGCAATCCACTCAAGTATTCAGGTCCAAGTTAATGACCCTGATTACTCAATTAATCTACCAAGTCCAATTTAATGACCTTGGTTGATCATTTGACGAATCAAACTGATTTAAAATAACAATTTTCACATTTTCTTAAAATAACAAGTATCAAATTAATGAACTTGTTTTTGACTTTTCAATAAATCAAACTCCATCAAAATAAGCTCTCCTCATTCTTCAGTTCAGAATCTCCTGCATCTGTTTCAATCATCTGAGAATCCAACAATCAACTCTCCACTTTGGTTTGTCAGAAAATAAAGCAGAAATAAAATCTTTTTGGATTTTATAAAGTGTTCTAAACTAAGAAATGAAATACAGAAACTTAAATTGTAGAAAGTAAACAAAGTAAACTATTTACAAACATATTTTTGGCGAGCGTGTCAGGGAATCATATCAGCTATCAGACAAAATACAAGTACCGTTAAGCTTCATTTCATACTCAGACTTAAACAATTCACCTCGATTGTCGATATACTGATCCATCTTAAATTTTCACACAAATTTCAATTTACTCAGGATACGAATTAGATGAATTATGAACTTAGCTCATTCATGTGTCCCACCTCTTGAATATACTCCCATATCCAAAATCCCAATAATCAGTCTTACAGGTGAGTATACTACAATGATATCTGTACATAAATTAGGTATGCGAGGGCCGAGGGATCTCAGGTCGATACTTCCGTATACGCAGAGAGATATCAGCTTCGACTTTACGGTATGTCCCCTTTAGAGGATCTTTTAGCTACAACAGCAGCGACTATCAATTTTATTGTTTCATCGGCATGCTGAGGGTTTATGCTATGTTTCAAGCATTGCAGAAAGTATTATCCAAGGACTAGGTCAGAACCACCGTTCAGCAGAAGTCCCGGAATAATACCCCAGACATCATTGAGTATAAAGACCTAGTATATCAGATTATGAGACCTTTCAAACGAGATTTCAGGGGTTACCTATATATCCAAGTAGTGTTCCCCACGAATTTCGCAAGATTGAAATTTAGGTTTATATCCCGAATAAATCTACTAAATGTGTAAAAACCTATCGACACATCATTAGTGAGACTGTTTAACTCATTTATACTTTACAAATCTTTAGCATACAGTAATAGTCTAGCCGATGTACTATCATTTTCCCTATATACACAAGCTCTTTTTCAGATTTTATCATGTTTTTGTATTTTTGCATTTTTTACTGTTTTTGTATTTTCTGAAAATATATCTATATACATCTATCTACTCCCCCTAAATACCAAAACAAGTAAAAAATCGACAAACCATTGCAGATTGTTTCTCGTCTTCATCCGCAACAGTACTCTCATCAACGCCAATTATGCCATCTGACACCGACAGAAGCTTCATACCGTTCAGTTTTAACAAATATTTAAACCGATTTTTATCAAAAGCTTTGGTATGTAAATCAGCTTTCTGTTCGTCAGTGTGGATTTTCTCAATTCGTATCAACTTTTTCTCAAAGCAATCATGAATAAAGTGATGACGAATTTCTATGTGTTTAGTTTTAGCGTGATGTACTGGATTCTTTGTTATATTAATCGCTGTCTCATTATCAACAAAAAGAGGTGTGTTAAGAAACTGCAAACCGTAGTCGCGCATCTGTTGCTGTATCCACAGGATCTAAGAACAGCAACAGCTAGCAGAAACATACTCCGCTTCACATGTAGATAACGCCACAGACGTTTGTTTCTTACACTGGCAGGTAACCAATCTAGGACCAAAGAACTGGCATCCTGCAGTTGTTGATTTTGAATTAACTTTGCAGCATCCGAAATCCGAATCGGAATACCCTTCGAGCGTAAAATCACCTTTCCTAGGATACCACAACCCCAATGAAGGAGTTCCTTTCAGGTAGCGCAATATCCTCTTCACAATGATCATATGCGAAGCTCTTGGGTTAGATTGAAATCTTGCTGCGAGGCACGTTGGGTACATGATATCAGGACGTGAAGCTGTTAAGTACATCAAAGAACCTATCATGGATCGATAAAACGTTTCATCAGCCCTGTCTCCGGTGAGATATGGGTGAATCCCATGATTTGATGCCAATGGGGTAGCAGCTGGAGTAGAACTTGACACCCCAAATTACTCTAGAATATCATGAACGTACTTCGATTGATGAATGAAAATTCCCTCAGGAAGTTGTTCAACTTGTAATCCCAGAAAGAATTTCATCTCCCCCATTGATGACATTTCGAACTTTTGCTTCATCACTGATTCAAAATCTTTGCATAGATTTTCATTTGTCGACCCAAAGATTATATCGTCCATATAAATCTGAACTATCAGAAGATGACCGTCGACCTCTTTAGTGAAGAGAGTGGCATCCACTTTTCCACGAATGAACTTGTTGGCTAGTAGGTGTTGAGACAAAGTCTCGTACCAAGCTCTCGGGGCCTGGTGTAAACCATACAGCGCTTTGTCCAATAAGTAGACCTTGTTTTTGTGGATTGGATCAGTGAAGCCCGGCGGCTGACCGACATAAACCTCCTCTTTAACCTTCCCATAAAGAAACGCCGATTTTACATCTAACTCATATACTTTGAAGTTCTTCCAAGACGCAAATGCTAGGAAAATTCTGATTGCTTCTAGTCGTGCCACAGGAGCGTAGACTTCTGTAAAATCAATCCCCTTCTGTTGACTAAAGCCCTGAACAACGAGTCGAGCTTTATTCTTTACAACAACTCCTCTGTCGTCTCTCTTGCACTTAAATACCCATTTCGTATTGATTTTCCTATGACCATCCGGTAAATCAACTAACCTCCACACTCCCAATTTCTCGAATTGACTAAGTTCCTCCTGCATTGCATTGACCCAAGAGTCTTCAGTAAGCGCCTCTTTGTAAGTTCTTGGTTCAACCTGCGATATAAAACAACTTAATGAGAATTCAGTTTGCAAAGGAGCAACTTTTGTATAAAAACATGTAAGCCCTTTATCAATCTGTCTTCGAGTGCGAACTCCTGTCTGCAATTCTCCTATGATCAACTCCTCTAGATGATATGAAAAAGTTCGTGGCATCACTTCGCTTGGAACATCTACATTTCCCTCCAGATTAGTAACATTCTGCTCTGCATCTTGTTCACTAACTCGGTTTGTTTGACTCGAAATCTGAATTTGCTCCCCCTCAGAATCTGAATCACCATGATCAAAGACTGGCATGTTTTCAGTTTCTAGATTATCATTCTGAGCCGACTGATTATCCTGAGCAACTTCATTCTGTTGGACATCATCATGTTCACCAGCATTACTCGGGCCTGCTTCATCGTCATTTGAAGTTTCCAGTGGTCTGCTAGAATACTCAGCTGGGAACCTTAGCTGTGACTCATATTCACGCAAAATATCCAATTCATCAAAGAAATCTTCATCATCCTCTGATTCTTCTCTCATGTCAAACGAATCCCAAAGTTTGTCATAATGATAACGCCATGAATCTCCAGGATTCTGCGGCGGCATAGTATAACCTTGACATTCAACATTTGCAGCTTCAATAATCCGCTTCTCACTTGGAACGAAGACACGTCGCATCGGATTTGCATAACCAACAAATATTCCCTCAATGCTCTTCGGACCAAACTTTCCATGAGGCTCTATAACTGTACAGGGTGACCCGAACGGTTCTAGATACTTCAAATTCGGTTTGCGGTGATTGATTAGCTCAAAGCATGTTTTGTTGAACTTCTTGACAGTGAGAACCCTGTTGAGCGTATAGCATGCGGCAGAAACAGCTTCAGCCCAAAAAATTATCGGTAACTTTGAATCTGCGAGCATAGTTCTAGCCGTCTCGATCAGTGTCCGGTTTTTGCGTTCTGCAACTCCATTCTGTTGCGGAGTGTACGGAGCACTAAACTCATGCAATATACCTCTTTCATCACAAAATTCTTCCATCACAAAATTCTTCCATCTTGCTGTTCTTGAATTCAGTACCATTATCACTACGAATTCTTTTGATACGTCGTTGGTACAAATTCTCAATCTTTCTGAACAACGCCATCAAACTATCATACGTTTCATCTTTCGTCTTCAAGAAAGAAACC
Source organism: Helianthus tuberosus (assembly GCA_030545235.1). Classification (NCBI taxonomy): domain Eukaryota; kingdom Viridiplantae; phylum Streptophyta; class Magnoliopsida; order Asterales; family Asteraceae; genus Helianthus; species Helianthus tuberosus. The sequence goes on along the minus strand of CM060353.1, from coordinate 129,745,832 downwards.
CACGAAAATTTGGAATAATCATCAGTAACGACCAAACAATAGTAATCTCCTGTAATACTTTTGACATTCACAGGACCAAACAAATCCATGTGAAGTCTTTCCAGTGGTCTCGAAACTGAATTGACTTGCTTTGTAGGGTGTGACTTTTTCTTCTGCTTGCCTTTAACATAGCTAATGCACTCCCCTTCCAGATGAAAACCTTTGACATGAACTCCAAGAACCAAATCATTGTGCACCAAGTGATTCATCTTCCTTAGGTGAATATGCCCCATCTTGCGGTGCCACAATCTCGATTCTTTCTCAGTTGCTCTAGAAACAAAACAATGTGCTTGACCTGTTGTTGTAGTTGCTACAGTCATATCCAACACATATAAATCATTCACTCTAGGTGCCCGCATGATAATCCATTCTTCAGGGATAACAAATCCTGGTTTCAAGATCAAACATTCTTTGTCTGTAAAGTGAGTAGTATACATATTGTCACAAATCTGCGAGATACTAAGCAGATTGTTCTCCAGCTCAGTGATGTAGTTAACTCTTTCAAACGTCACAATCCCATTGGATAACGTTCCTTCACCAATAATTCTACCACCTTCGTGACCAGCAAATCCCACATAACCCCCATTAATATTTCTCACATCATACAGCAACGCAGTCTTCCCTGTCATATGTCGAGACGCTCCACTATCCATGATCCATTTGGATACAAGTTTTGGAAGATCCTGCACATAACAAACTTTGACTTAACTAACTTCAATAAAGATGCCGATTCATGCTTCGCGATCAAGGAAGCTCCGGCATTTCAAACTGCTTATTCGAACATGGTGTCCACCCAGGCCTCATCAGCCTTAGGTGTAACCTTGACTCTCGCAATTTGAATTTTGAAATTTTCAGCCTTCAAAGGTGGAAAATTTGCATCATAATCAACCGAAATTGATTCTTCAGCCTTTTTTACTTCAGAAGTTGAAATTTTCATTTCTGTTTTTGGTTTCCAAACTTGTTGAGATAATGCAACCCGTTTATAAAACTTATCGTTTTTAGTTACCACTTTCTTTACGGGTTCATTTTTCATTTTGATGTTGTCATTTTTCACATTCTTTTTCTCAACAATGATTGCTGCTTTACCCTTCACATCAACTTTCTTCTTTTGTCTCTCAACAACTTCAGTCTTAGGCTTGGAGTTGGTGCAATTTCTTGCAATGTGACCAACTTTGTTACATCTAAAACATGTACGAGTATCAACAACTCGACTTGTGCCTTCAGACTGAGGTTGTGAAACCCTCTTCTCAAAGAACTCTTTATTTGATTTTGAAAAAATTTCATTTTCCTCATCAGAAAGTGAACTTGAACCGTTCACAAACACCTTCTTTTCAGTAAACCTTCTGTTTTGAAAACTCTTATTCTGATAATTCTTACCACCCCTATAACCACCCGACCAATTGTTTCGATTGTTATTATAAAAATGTGGTGGAACAACAGGCTTTTTGTAGTAAGCTTTATCTTTCTCGAAATTCATTTGCTTTTTTGTTTGTTTCAAACTATTCACTTCTGACAACTCAACTTCAACCAATTTGAAAACATTTGTCAACTTTTTCATATTAACATTCTCAATGGGAAACTCAGAATCCAAATACAACTTATCAGATCCAGCCATCTTGTACATCACAAGACCCGGTTCATCACTTAAGTTGTTTTTGGATTTTGGTTTCTGAATGTACTTGTCCAAGAAACACCCATCTTCCTCAGTAGTGTCACTATCCATTTTTAGCACATTTTCAACGACACCTTTTACAATATCATTTTGGACACTATCGTCATTGGAAGATGTGAACGTGACATCAATGTTCTCCGGAAGTTTAACTTCACTTTCTTCCTCAATTTCAACCAACCCAGATTGCTTTTTCGTGTAGTTATCAAGAACAGGTGGTGGTACTTGATGAAACCCCACCCCAGTTCCATCACAATACACATCTTCGCCCGCTTTGTCTTTCCCGATGGGTTTGGGAATAATGTGTTGCAACACAAAGCTTGCGGAGCTGTAACTGTTAAGCTTCAACTGGATTCGCTCATTTTCAATTTCAGCCTCTTGAAATTTAAGTTTCAGTTTAGCGATTTCATCCAGTTGTTGGTTGATTGATTCTTCTTTGACTCTAAGCACTGCTTTTAAATGTTCATTTTCTTTAAAAGTTTTACCATTTCGATCATCACAATCTTTCATTGTGCTTTTGAGTTTTTCAAATTTTTCAGAAATCTGACGGTTTTCAAGAATTAACTTTTCATTTTCTTGTTTAATTTTGTCATGATCAATTTTATCATTTTCAATTTGGCTAGTTAATTCTCTTATCCGTTCAGTTGAAGCTTTAACTGTTTTGTCACGACCAAGAATCTGATTCTCAACGCTTCTGACCTTTGCTGTCAGATCTTTAATTTTCTCACCGTTGAGATACGTGACAGTATTACAAAATTTGCACTCTTTGTTGCAATTTTTGCAATCAGCATTTCCTTCGATCTTTTTACCTGACGCATTTGTTGACGAGTTTGGACTGACCTGGCCTTTTGACTCAGACACGGAGTTAGAGTCTACCTCAAGTGCTTTAGCAGCCAGCACTTTGTCAGCCATTTTTCCCAGGTTCTCTGCATTCAACTCATGCGTTGTATCGATAACTCCAGTATCAATCTTCTTTGATTTTTCGATCTCTTCTTTCTCTTTCTCTTCTTTTTCTTTCTTCTCTTCCTCTTTCATTTTCTCGGTTGGAGTTCCCCACCATTTGTTCTGCCAATACTCATCCTCATCTTTCATCTCCTTGATTAAGGCTTCCAGATCAAGAGTTTTGTGATCGATCGCAATATTTCCATACTCATCAAGATAACATTCCCTGTCCGGATCCCATCTTTTCGCTCTCTTTGCTTCCAAATAGATACCAGACAGTCTAATAATTTTGTTTTCCGAAATCATTTTTCTGTATTTATACTTCTGCTCTTCAGTTCGATTATCTTTCCACGGAATAGGTTCATTTTTCGCCATAAACGCGTAACCAACCGCATCTTCCTCCGGTAGCACTTCTTTGCTCCAATCGTACCCCTCATCATCATAAATCACCGCAAGAGCTCTAGATTTCTCTCTATTGTCTTCAACCTGCTTCAGTCTAGGCGGCTCGGATTTATTCTGATGATATATTGCCTTCTTGTAATAATCATCTCTGAAAGGATTCTCTGACTCATCAGCATATGCGTTTCTGCATTCTCGTTTAAAGTGACCTTTCTGCTTACACTTGAAGCACATCACTTTGGACTTATCGAACCCCAGCTTGGTAGATGCACCACCAATTGTCTTCCTGCCAGTAATTTCCATGAAACGTTGTGCTCGACGAACAGCACTGGCCATAGCCCAACGAATATCGATCAGCTCCATTTCCTCAGGATCAATCTGATCATAATCTTCTTTCGTCAGATTGGTGTTGCCTATCTTCCCAGCTACTAACCCTTCATACGATTCCAACACTGATGCTAGGAATATCATCTGCTGTTTGGCCGACTCCTCGTCAAAATTCTGAGCATTCTTCAAATCTATTGCGATATTGCATTGAAAACGATTCTTTGCATCAGAATGACTTACAGATGATGAAGATCCACTGTGATAACCACTGTGACTTCCACTGCTTTGACCACTTTGACTTTCTTTGCTTGCTGTGGACACATTTTCAGCAGAAAATGCAGTTTTTGGAGAAGTTGCTTTTGGCATCATGCTTTTTGGATAATACAAATCCAAATTCTGCTGGTAAGATGAGTTATTGACTTTGTATGTCTTCTTCAGTTCCAACTCATGACTCTCTAGTTTCTCAATCAGCACATCTGGAGTAAGATCTTTTGACAAGATAGTGTTCTTTAGCATGAGAGCATAATATCTCCACTCCATCTCGTCTGGCAACGAATCGAACAACTTGTCTACTTGCTCATCATCAGGATATTTAATTCCATGTCTATCTAATTCCAGCTTTAGATGCCCAAACCTCTCGATCATTTTTTATACTGATTCATTCTTTAAACATCCAAACATATCAAATTCTTTTCTAAGAAGTTTCTTTTTGTTTTTCACGATTTCAGTACTTCCTAAACATTTCTTTTCTAACTTTGCCCAAAGATCTTTTGCATTTGAATAATCAATCAAGGAGATTATGTCCTCCCGAACAGATTGAAATAACAAAGCCACGCATTTTTGCTCAGCTACAAATGATTCAGTCTCATCAGTAGATGTTAAGGCTTCACCATTCTTGTTTCCGTTTTCATAACCGTTCTTCAGACTTTTCCAACTTGGAAATGCAAATGCCATCATCCAATCTTCAAACTTTCTGGACCACCGACTGTACTCCTCGATAGCCATTAGCTTTGGGGGTTTATTGAATGTTCCAAAAGCACTTTCCGATTCCCAAGATTCCTTTTTCTTTTCTTTCGGTGGATTCTCGTTCACATTGCTTGACGATGTATCATCGTTTCCAGAATTTCCAGCAAACGCGTACATATCGCTGAACGGATTTAAGAAAATATCATCCATCATGAATGTACCTGCAAGAATCAACAATCACTTAGACAAATTTCCGAAATCTTGAACACAGTGACACAAAAGCGAAATCAGTCTGAATGACTGATAAGCGAAATCAGGTGTAAGTGACAGATAAGTGGAATCAGAAATGACAAATAAGTGGAATCAGGAATGACAGATAAGTGGAATCAGGAATGACAGATAAGTGGAATCAGGAATGACAGATAAGTGGAATCAGGAATGACAAATAAGTGGAATCAGAAATGACATAAAAACGAAATCACATATGTCTCTAAAAGCGAAATCAGGTAACTGTCCTTATGAGCGAAATCACTATGTCCGAATAAGCGAAATCACTAAGTCCAAATAAGCGAAATCAGACTTAAAGTGTTCGTAAAAGCGAAATCACTTGATTACCGTAAAAACGAAATCAGGTTTTAGTCATGTTTTAGTCCGAGTTTTAACCTGAAACTTTCAAGGATTGTTCTACACAGAATCCCGATCACAATGATATGTATAATGTTCAATTTCGTCCACTAATTTGTTGTAGATCTGAGAATGAAGTTCCGGTTCGAATATACAAACGATCTGAACAGATTTTGTTAAAATTGATTGAGTATTCCTTTGTTTTATGATCTAATACTTTCTAGGGTTTATTAATACTGAATTTTACACGTTATATTCGAATTTCAGCCCATTTTAACCATAGGAACCAGTTTAAATAAAAAAAAATATGAGAGAAAGTGAGTAGAAGTGAGAGATTTTTGTAGATTCAGCTGAAGTAGTATGAACTCCTCGTCCTGAAGCTCTGATACCACTTGTTGGACCGTGTCGTGACCCTAAACGATCAGTCAAGGACGTTCATCTTCACATACGAAGGCGGAATCAACGTAAATGAAGTTACAACAGCTTTTCCTTTTCAATTCCTGCTTTATTAATGCTTTCTGATACAAATTTGACAGAATTTCGTAACACATGCAATGACCTGATTCCACTTATACGTCCCTAATGAAGTCACATGTATGGGTATTTATAATGTGGCTGATTTCGTTTATATGTCAGTGACACAAAAACGAAATCACCATGTGACAAATAAGTTGAATCACCATGACACATAAGTGGAATCACCAATGACACATAAGTGGAATCAGCTAGTGACTAATAAGTGGAATCACCTCTAACCTATGTTCACAAAAACGAAATTAACAATATAAAACCCTAATTTAACTCTCAAGACCCTATGTTGACTATCTTGACTTAAGACTTGATGTAGACGTAGTCAACAGACATTCCATGCACTAACACCCTCTTGGTCACCCGTTTGGATGGTAGTGGTGTCAGATAGCTTTGTTCTTATTTTTAGGGGTGTGGGTTTTGTTAGGATGTTCTTCATCTGTTTTTGCAGGTCTTGAAGAGAGGGGTAAAGAGAAATCTGAGTGATTTTGGTGCCTTGCTTCCTCCAATCTGAATTGAAATCCGGCAACGGACACGACGATGGTATTGAAGTATGTTTTTGTTCGTACCCAACAAATTCCTTCAACCCTTCTACAATGGCTATTCAGCTCGATTTCTACTCCAATTTAAAATTTTCAATCTTATGTCACATTTTTTTCATTTATGTAGCAAAGCATAAGTTTAAAGTTGATGTTTTCTTCATGATATCTGCAGATATCCTTAGATTTTAGTTAAAGTTGTTTTAATTATTTTGTTTATTTGATATTTTTTATGTTTGTGGAATATTTGTTGTTATGGTTTTACTGCTTATTCCACCATTGTTATTATCCTGCTGATTCTAATTAACTCAAAACATTGTTGCGTGTTAGCGCCAAAAAACATGGCTGTGTTGCGATCTATTTGGGGTTCTAAATTGAAGCTCGCATTTGCAGCCACCGTCATAGGCGGCGACGTTGGTGCCGCTAAAATTGTTGGACCCGGCGACCCTACCACCACCCTTAATCTCTGTGTAGTGATTCATGTTTCTTCCTTTCTTGCCCGCACCGCAACGCGGGCGAGTGAATCTTCTAGTTATTACTAAATTGATGAAGATAATATCATATAACATTAATTGGATCCTTTTATTAATATTAGGTAATTCTTTGACTTTTTCATTATTGTAGCTGTTTATTTATGAGCAATTAAATAGTATGTTATCTTAAATGCCCATGCATTTATCTTTATATATACAAAAAAAAAAGTTAAGATCACATAACAGAGATTGAATAGAAATAATATAATCATATATATAAGTTAGGAATATTGGATTTTAATAATCTCAACTATTTGTCGTTGGCCGTTAACAGTCTCAACTTTAAAAATAATCACTGGCAGTCCTAACTTTTAACATATTGGCCTCCAATGGACCCTGACTAACAGGAACTCTAACGCCGTTAGTCTTTAATAGCTGGAAAAACGTTTTTTTTGGCCGGAAAACTCCTTTTTTGGCCGGAAAACTCAACAGTTTTGTCCCGAACCTCTTTATAACCTTATTATGGACCTTTGGGAACATTTTTCTAGTAAAAGCCACAATTATCAAAGTCGCCGGAAAACTTCTTTTTTCGCAGGAAAACTCAACTTTTTTGGCCGGAAAACTCAACTTTTTTGGCCGGAAAACTCAAAATTTCCGTCCCAAATCTCTTTGTAACCTTATATCGGACCTTTAGAAACTTTTTTTCTAGACAAAAACGATTTTCCGGCCACCGGAGACTAACAATGTTAGAGTTTTGTTAGTCAGGGTTCATTGGTGTCAAATATGTCAACAGTTGAGACTGTCAGTTATTATTTTTGAAGTTGGGACTGTTGGCGGCCAACAACGAATAATTGGGATTATTAAAATCCAATATTTCATTATGAACTAATTGTAGTAATTGTATGTATGATTAACGAATATTACAATCCAGCCAGAATATAGATCTACGAGCATCAATGAATAAAAACTCTAGGTAAATCACAACAATGATGCAACTATCTGGACGAAAACAGAACAGCAAGTCCGAAACAATATTCATCTAAAACCCGGGGTTTAGATGTCTGATTCTCTTGAATGATAAAAGCAACTCAGTTTCTCATTCTGCTAAATCATTTTCAAAAATAGTGTTCAAACCCCTTTTACAACCAAACAAAGAGATCAACTGAACTCCTATAACAAAATGTTTGCTCAAATTGAACCTACAACTTTTAGATGTATAAGAAAGATTCAACACATATGAGTTAAAATACCAGAAGTTGAGCCTAATTTCAAGTTTCAAAAAGCCTTCACGAGATATCCTCAACCCAAAACACCATTCACAGGTAGAGGTGGCAGAGAAAAAGAGTCATCTAAAACCATTTAATAAAGAAAAGATCAATACATGGTCTAAGAATATATACAACGAATAACATCAATGAAAGTAAAGTATTTAAAACATTCATAAATCAAATATGTAGAACAAACAACGAATAACAATCTTTACTTAGAATCAATAGTGATATAACGAACCAGTTAAGAAATCAAAGGTTCGCTTATAGTTCCTAGTTTTATATCCCTTTTATGATTGATTGATTATATGTGTATGACTAACCAAAACTAAAGTACAACACTTGTAATTTTTGCTAACAATATATAACTTTTGCCATGCTTATTTTTTATATAAGCCAAAAATTAGGGGCTCTTTGTTTAGCTCTTAATGATTCGTACCTCTTATTGATTCAGATTGTTTGTTTCGCGAACAGATGTCTGAATGGTTCAGACAATTGCCTCTGAATGGTTAAGCATTATATTAAGTCTGAATGGTTAAGACCTCTAATCCGAATTGGTCAGACATTTGCCTTTGAACGGTTAAACATTATATTGGCTCTTAATGGTTCAGACCTCTTACTGATTCAGCACTTAATGATTTCAGACCTTTTATTGGTTCAGCACTTAACCATTCAGAAATTGTCAAATTGCCCCTTAATTGAATCAAGTAATTGATATGAGCTTGAATTGATCTACCAACTTTTCAAATAATCGAATCGTTTATATACAAAACCAATCGATTGTGAAAATATATAAACAAAACATCGGTTATAGACTCGGGTAACTGAACGACCCATGTTTACCCCTGCTGTTTATAAATCTAGAGAATCATGATATTCTTTTTTTTCTTTTTTTGATCTAGATCATGCTATCAATTTATAAGATGAAATATGTGGATTAATAATTTGTTTGTATCAAGCTAGCAGAGTAGCAGTCAATAATCATATTATGTATTTATTAAATGAATATTATATTCTAAAGTTTAGTACAATCAAACGTTCTCAAGAGTTAGTTTTAAAAAATTTTCTTTATATAAAAATAGAAAAGAGTAAAATGCATGGATAGTCCCTGTGGTTTTGCAAAATAACATCTATAGTCCTCAACTTTTGGAAATTACAACGGTGCTCCCTATGGTTTGACAGTTTGTTACTCTGATAGTCCCTGGAGTGGATGTTCGTTAGTTTTCTCCGTTAAGTGGATGTGAAATGACAAAATTACCCTTCATCTTATCCACTCTGTGAAAATAAAACAACCCCACCCCACCCCACCTTTCTCTCTGTTTCCCCCACCGTTAACCACCAACCACCACCCACCCACCCCCACCTTTCTCTTTGTTTCCCCCTTTTAGCAAAGTTTTCTTTATTTGACCGTTCTGAACGTAGTTTTGTTTGTTTTATGCAGACAAGTTTAGAGGAGTGGAACTAGATGCGTTACATACAACCATAGAAGCTATAAATGGTCGAATAAAAAGATATTCATCTTTTCCACAAAGCAAAAGACCGAATCAAAGAAGGCTCATTGCTGGGCGGAGAATGAGTAATGCTGAAGATGATGAGATGGCCCACCTCAAATCGTCAATTGCTAAGCTTTCTTTGGTCAACAATGAGAACACCAAAAAAGTCAAACTTGTGGATTCAGCTTTGAGAAACCGTGAAAGCTCAAGTCGATGAAAGGTAACTTATTACAAGCTTGTTAGAAATCAAGAATTATGTTATCACTAGCTTTTGGTTGATTGAAATGTTGTGACTTTTGCGTTGACATTTTGGTTTTGAGTTGATCATACACCTGCAAAAGTGCCTAGCGAATGCTCTTAAAGAAATTTGAAGAAAATGTTATGTTTGAAGTATTATCATGTTCTAGAATAATTATATTGTTTTTATACTAATAATCTGGCAAAATAGAGCTTGGTTCTGGTCATGGTTGTTAGAGAAGGTTTACTTTCACTGTTCACACTTATTGCAAACAGATAAACAATTTATCAAAACAGAGAGGGAGGTGGGGGTGGGTGGGGTTGTTTTGTTTTTACAGAGTGGAGAAGATGAAGGGTAATTTTGTCATTTCACATCCACTTAACGGAGAAAACTAACGGACATCCACTTCAGGGACTATCCGAGTAAAAAACTGTCAAACCACAGGGAGCACCGGTGTAATTTCCAAAAGTTGGGGATTATAGGTGTTACTTTACAAAACCACAGGGACTATCCATGTATTTTACTCAATAAAAAATAGGGTAAATTACACTTTTCGTCCTTTATGTTTGTACCGGAATGCAACAGATAACCTTTAACTTCAATAATTACAGTCACAATCTTTTATTTGCAAAACCAATTACACTCTACGTCCTTTAGCACTAACCAGATTAAAATTTTCAGTTAACTTTATTTAGAGTAAATTACAAGTTTTGTCCTTTATGTTTACAACAAATTGCAGGCGTTATCCTTTAGCGTAAAAGTTGACAAGTTCTGTACTTAATGTTCCAAAATCTTACACGTTATGTCCTTTAGGCCAAACCTAGTTAGATTTTTTGGTTAAATATGGTCATGTGCCTTGCACATGAGGTCATTTTTGTCATTTCATTATCCAGGGACTATTGTGCAAATAACATATGTCTAAGGACTTATTATGTACAAAAATTAAAACCATTAAAATAAAACAATCTGTTTCATCCAATCTTGTTCAGGTGCTCCGGCACCTCCGACGGGTTTTCCGGCAAACCCGGAACTCCCAAATCGTTCGATCAAATCTTGTTTTTATTGCGTTAATGCTAATCTCCATCTTATAACTATCTGATGCTAAGTCTTTATCTCGTAATTTGCTGAAATCCATGATTATCTGGTAACCCAACAACACCCGAAAATCCCCTTTACGAACTTTTATCCGTAACCGACTCCTATTTGTATTAAAACAGACCCTTATACTTCATTCTAACCAGTCAAAAGTCTCAACATCAACACACAAGCAACAGAAGATATGATCCTGATCTTATCATACTTCGACATTCGGTTTCTAATATCACCGATTTGATCGAATCCGGTGAAGAAAATCGAAAAATCGTCGATCAACAGTTTGAAATCGCCCAGAAGGTGCACGTGATTGCCGGAGGGTTGAGGTGGTGGTGGGATGGTGGTGGTGGTGATGGTAGAGATGGAGACGGTAGGTGTGCAGATTATGTTTACATATACGTATACTATATATAGATATACATATATTAACAAATTAATAAATTGTTTTAATTGTTTTTAGTTTATTTATTATGATGTATTTTTAACGCGTAAAATGATCAAATTGCCCTCATGTGCATAGAGTCAACTGAAAATTTTAATTGGGTTAGTGTTAAAGGACCTACGGTGTAACGGGTTTTGCAAATAAAAGATTGTTACTGTAATTATTGAAGTTAAAGGCTATCCGTTGCAATCCGTTACAAACATAAAGGACGAAATGTGTAATTTACCCTAAAAATATATATATATATATATATAGAAAGAAAGAAAGACACGTTGGAAACGTGTTAATGAAGTGGTAAAAAGTGAAAAGTCAAATCGGGGGAAAATCAAATCTTGTTCGATATTCCTTCTCCCACAACGTCCTCCATCGGAAACTGCTTCATTCCTTCCGCACCTTATTTATTTATATATGTATTTGATCGGTAATTAATTCGCTCAATTTGTATTCTTCGATCTCAAATTTCATCTTCATGCTATAATATATACGTGATATGTCTGTACGTCGTTAAGGTGAATTCTACGTCTTCAAAATCGTATTTTGATGTTTAATTCGTAGAATTTGTAAACGATAGTTAGTTTCTATTTAATGATATTATTATTTGCAATATAGAAAGAAATCGCCTGTCTTCACGTAGAAGATGAATGGTGAACCCTAGTTTGTTCACATTTGCTGTTACACATTTCATTGCATGTTTTGGCCTATTAACATACATGTAAGCTTAAAAATCATTTTCAAACGCTTCAAATCATAAGAAAAGAAAGCCACAAATCATGAGGATTGCTTTAAAGGTCAAAGTCAACTAATTGTAAGGTCTTAGGTTCAACTGTTCCTATGCATCTCAATGTACATTTAATATTGACTCATAGCATGCACCTGGTAATATATTGCAGCTTGTTAGTGTAAAGAAAAATGGATCCGACACCGAAGGCTTCATCAGAGAAAGAGGTAAGATCCTTAATATGTTACATCCCTTGAAATCCTACCCCTTTGTTTTCGGAACAGCAGAAGTCCTACTATTTCGTCGCTATGGTGTATCACAAGTTAGTTATAATCACTGTTTGTTTTTATTACTCTTAGGAGGAAGTCATCAAAAAGAAGTATGGAGGTATCGTGCCAAAAAAGCCGCCACTCATTTCTAAAGTAAGATTCTTTATTGGCCACTTTTTGACACTTTCGGTATTTATGTAACACGTTGATGAATGTTAGGATCATGAACGGGCTTATTTTGATTCAGCTGATTGGGCTCTGGGAAAGGTACAATTAGAATTTGGTGACTGACTGCTATTGTTTTTTGTTAAACTTCTACCATACATAATGTATTAGTTGATGTAAAACATAATATTACTACTGTTGATAGCAAGGTGTAGACAAGCCCAAAGGACCTCTTGAGGCACTTCGGCCTAAACTACAGGTATTCAAAATTGTTTGATGCTCGCTCATTGATTTATTAATTTTGTGTTAAAATATAAGCTGTTCTTTTATTTGAGATCCCGAATAGACCCATTCATTAGGAAACGGGTTTACATTCTGCTCGTTTATTGATGGATCCCCTGATTGTTGATCAATTACCTGTGTATATCATCATTAAGATTGTTGACGGTCACGTTTTGTTTCCAGCCAACTCAGCAGCAAACACGATATAGGAAATCACTTTGCGCCCCAAATGATGGACAAGGTACGCTGGTCAAAATGAATCATAACAAGTTCAAATTCCACATCTGATAAATAAACTATGGTGACTTTTTGAATCAAGTATTTATCCTTCAAACATTTATTATGCTCATTATGTGTGTTCTTTTTTCTCTTTGGTGTTAACTCTTGATCATAACTATTTTTAATGTTGTTTATATAGATATGCAGACAGCAGAGCAAAGCCATGAATGATCTCATGAAGCTTGTTAATCATCTCCATTTTTTGTTTCATGAAACAATCCTGCATTACAAACATATTATGATATTCTTTTTTTTTCTTTCAAGTGTTTTTTGTTTCTATTTTTATTCAAGTTCAACCCATGTTTTATATTGAGATGAACAAAATGGCTTCTTGACTTTGATTTTGTTGTTTATTTGACCAACTTCATATAACAAACAAAATTGACTTGACATACATGACCAATACGAATCATTACTCAAGTTCAACAAACTTCATGATCGAAAAGAATTATGTACAAATTTCAAACCAGGTATGTCATTAGCTTATCGATTTCATCCGGGCTTCCTATGAATATTGGAGTCCGCTGATGAACCTGTGGATAAAGGGAAAAAACAAGAGCACATTTTCAAGCTTTGGTTGACCAAAATAAAGTCAAAGTTGATTTTAAACTTGAGAATAAGTAAGTGTACCTGTTTAGGTTCAATATCAAGAATCCTTTGAACACCATCTATAGCTTTCCCTCCAGCTTGTTCTACCAAATAACTCATCGGTGCACATTCATACAATAACCTCAAATTCCCATTTTTCGCCTTTACGTTATCCGGGTTCCCATAGATGCCACCATAAAGCAACATTCTGTGAATTTCACCAACAAGACACCCGATGTACCGCCCAGAATACGGTTTTCCAGCAGGCCCACCAGGCTTCCTCAAATGGTTCAGGTAATTCTGCAACTTAGGATCAAAAAGATCGAAATTCCCTTCGTTAAAAGAGTAAATTCTTCCGGATTTCGGTATCTTGATGTCCTCGTGCGTTAGAACAAATTCTCCATAGGCCGGATCAAGTGTGAATCCATGAACCCCGTTCCCAATCGATATCGTGAACACCACCGAGCTTGAATATAAGCAGTATCCTGCTGCCAATAAGTTGCTACCGGGCTGGCAAACGCTCACGATACACTTCTCTTTAGCCTCGTCTAACTGCTCCATCGTATATAACAATCGCAATCAGATAAAATAAACTGTATGAATATGACAATGCGTTATTGTTTTTTTAAAAGTTTAAGAAGAATCTACATACAGTGTCTTCATCATAATCAACAAGGCATTGTTCATCAGGCGCGTATATCCCAAATATAGAACCCGTGGTTAAGGCAATGTCGATATTAGCCGACCCATCAATCGGGTCAAACACGACAATGTAGTTACCCGAATCGGTTTCTTCCACCGCTACAGGCACATCTTCTTCCTCGGACGCTATGATCCCTGTTCTCCCCGTTGATCTCAAGCAGTTGCAGAACAACTACTCATAATTCATGAATTCACAATAAGAAAACAAGTACAATATTGCATAATTTCAAAAGTTAAAACATACTAACTACCTCATTGGAGATAACATCAAGTTTCTTCTGATCTTCTCCCTGGATGTTCATGGTTCCTTGAGCTCCAGTAATGTTAATAATGCTGGATCTTTGTAACAAGGATGCAATTTGCTTGCAAGCTAATGAAATGCTTGATAGAACTATGGTGAGTTCGGCATCGATATGACCGGCTTGTTCTTGCTTTAACAGCCATGTAGTTAAGTTTTCCATCTCGTATCTGTTCTTTTTCTTTGTTGGGGTGGTGGAGGGTGTCGGGGTGGTTCCGGCAACGGCTTGACAGGAGAGGGAGGAGATGGGCTTTCCGGTGGTGTGTGGGTGGGTATCATGGCGGAGGAAGGGGCGGAGGTGGGAGGGGGAGAGGTGGGGTATGGAGTTGGATGTGGTGGAGAAGAGGGTGGTTGCCGGAGAAAATGGAATTGCTTCCGACATGTGTGTGTGTGTGTTTTGGGTGACAAATGAGTGAATATGATTGGTGCGATGAATACAAGGTTCTCATTGGTGGAAATGGTGAATATCCCTCTTCTGTATCTTTTTCTCGGAATTGTGTGTAGATTTTATAAAAATAACTTAGTAATTTTACCTATAGCGTCTTGCGACGTCATCGAAATTTTATAATAACTCGGATTTATATTTTCAATGAAAACGTACTATATTTGGTCCCATTTATTTCAAACAAAATTTATGTCAAAATGTAGGCAAACTGAAAACGTACATAAAAATACGTAAATTAACTTAAATTTATATTGATACGTACATAAACATAAACCCGTAAAAAATAGTGTTTTTTAAGTTAAAGAATGAAAATATGGGGTAGAGTTTAAACTTTAGAAATTCAATGAGGTCAAAATGACATTTTACAAAGGTTTTAGAAAGTTAAGGGGTGTAAGTGTCATTATTGAAAGTTGAGGGGCCAAATCCAATAGAAGAATTATAGTATAAATAATTTTAAACTTTAAGTTAAAGAATGAAAGTAAGTATGGGGTAAACTTTAAACTTTAGAAACTCAAGATGATCAAAATGACATTTTACAAAGGTTTTAGAAAATTGGGTGTGTAAGTATCATTATTGAAAGTTGAGGGGTCAAAGCTGATAGAAGAATTTCCTACTGATTCTACGCTTTAATTTAATAGTATAGATGATTATTCATCATTATTTTAAAAGTCAAATTATTATAATATACCTTTTTTTATAAAATAGTTGGTCTTGAGGTCGAGCTAGATTGATTTGAAACATATTTTTCTTGATTTGTGTTTTGGTTTTATAAATAAGTAGTCGTAAAATATATCTATGTATATCAGATTATTGTAACAAATGTTTTAATAAACTTTTTTTCTACGATAGCCTTTTTTACGATTAAAGTACCTATCAATTTGCACAGACACGGATTTGAATCACACCACTTTTGTGGGTAAATGTTTTAAAAAACTTTTTTTTTCTACAATTAAAACACCTATCAACTTGCACAAGCAGAATTTGAACCACACTGCTTTTGTGGGTCGGAATCAGCATACCATGAGTGAATGTTGACTAGACTATTAGGCCATGAGGTTTTTTTTAAAAAAAAAAAAAAACTAATGGGGTCGAACCGAGTTCAGGTAATTTTAAACTTTCTTTGATGATTTATTTTGTAAATAATTAAGTGTCTGGTTATATCGGTTCAGTTAATTTTAAACCTCCTTTGATGATTTATTTTGTAAATAATTAAGTATGTACCTTCTCAACTAAACGTACCCCACCTCATGCGAGGGATATTAGTTTTTAAGGATGGGTTTACGTTTGTCAATACCCATAATTAATCACATAATAACTTAGATTAATTTGGAGTAGTTTGTTGTCTTGTTGATTTCTTTTATATTTTGTAAATAATAATAATTGTTGATTTAGTATAACAAAAACCTGAGTATATGTTTGGTCACTGTTAAAATTATAATATATTTAGTTTAAATGTCTATATTTGCTATTTATTTGTTCCCTTTTATATTTAGTTTAAATGTCTATATTTGCTATTTATTTGTTCCCTTTTATACTTTCTAACCGTTGCCTTTATTTGTTTCTGTTTGAGGTTTTGTTCGAGCGGGCTTGGAGCTCCTTTGCTGGGCTGATCATGCTTGTGGGCTTAAGGGCTTGTGGCTATATAAGAGGGGCTGCCTCGAGATCATATGTCACCGCCTCTCATTGTTTCTCCTTCTCAAACCCTATTATCTACTGATCCCTCACACGTACATTCGTGAGGAATCCTTTGTTCTTGTTCAAATCCTTTGATTCATTTGTAAAGCCTATCAATCTGTGATGACTGGCTAGTGTCCTTGTACTGTTATTCGAAGAAGTCTTGTAATAAAACTACATTTTATCTTGTTTTGTGATTTAATCTTTGAAGTTCTGACATGGTATCAGAGCTCCAAGGTTAATTTGGTGCTCTGGTGATCTTCCGCTGCACTCTCCGTTGCCTGTTTCTTCGGTTGTTTCAGTCCAAGGACTCTGATTTAAAGGTTGTTTTTGGTGGTGGTTCTTTGGTGGTCCTGTGATCCACCGTATCTATTTCCTGGTTCCATTTTTGATCGTGGTTGCTGCGCCGCTGTTGGGAATACAAAACCCTAATTTTTAGGGTTTTCTCATCAGATTGTTTGAAGAATTTCTTGTTGGTCCCTTTTAGGGCAAACCAACAGATCTGGTCTTCTGTCTTCTGATCAAGTTCTTGTAACCCTAAGTGAAGGTTACAAGTCTTGATCCCTTGGATTTTGCAAGTACCCACTGTGAGATTGTTCTATCTATGTCCTTTATTTATTTATTTTTCGTTTCCTGCATCACTGAGTCAGTGTGTCTAGGCATCCACTGTTTACCGGACTAGTCGGGCCGGCACTTGATCGAGTCTTATTTGCTTATTTGTTGCATTTGTCTGTGTCTTTAAGCTCCCTGAATATTGTCTACGGGGGCACCTTTTGAGTGATGAACCTCTGATCGGACCTCTGTTCAGGCTTCGCTTTGTCCCTGACCTTTCTGTCCCCTTCTATCTTTTCCTGTTGTCTTTTGCTCTGCTATTTCTGTGACTATCTGTTCTTTTGTGACTGTGTGATTATCTGTCATACTGATCCTTTGTTGTTGCTTCTTGTTTGTAACTGTGTGCTATAATGCCTGACACAGGAAAACAAGGTGAATCCTCTGTTACTTTGGTTAGTAAATTAGATGCAAGTGATCCGTTATACCTACATGCTAGTGACTCTAGTAGTCTCTCTATTGTCAATATTAAACTTAAAGGAACTGAGAATTATGTGGTTTGGTCAAATGCTATGAAACTTGCTTTAACTGCTAAAATAAGCTAGGGTTTATTAATGGTACTTGTACCAAGTCTACTAAAGATGATGTGTTAGCAAGTCAATGGGATAGGTGTAATTCAGTTGTCTTAACTTGGATTCTCAACTCTGTCTCTGAAGAATTATATGTTGGTCAAGTCTACTCTAGTCTTGCTAGTGAAGTCTGAAGTGACTTAAAAGACACTTATGATAGAGTTGATGGGTCGGTTGTGTTTGGGTTATACCAAAAGATTAATTGTGTTAGCCAAAATGGCACTAGTGTCTTTGAATATTATCATAGACTCAACACTATGTGGAAACAATTTGATGCCATGGTTCAATTGCCTTCCTGTACTTGTGATGCTTCATCTAAATACAACGAGTTCAGTCAATTGATCAAACTTATGCAGTTCCTAATGGGATTAGATGACATTTATCAACCTGTTAGAACAAAGCTGTTAACCAGGGATCCCTTACCTACTGTTAAAACTGCCTTTTCTGTCATCTCTAGAGAAGAATCTCACAGAGATTCTAATAAATCCTCAAAAATTACAAATGTTGGTTTTGTTGCCAAGGCAACACAGTATAATGATAATAAAAAACGTTTTAACAAAGGTCCTAATCCCAACTTAAAATGCACCCACTACAATAAGGTTGGTCATGTGATTGAAAAGTGTTTTGAACTTTATGGCTATCCATCAAATTATAGAAATAAATCAAATCAAAACAATTCTCAATGGTCTAAAACCAACGTGTCTGCTAATAACTCTGTTGCCAATACTATGATTGATCAACCTGCTAATTCCTCCTTGAATGCTTTAACTGCTGATCAATTTTCTAAGCTGCTAGGCCTACTAAATGAAAATAAGCTGGAAGATTCTCACAAATCTAATATGAGTGGTAAGTGCTATAATGCTTTCACTTCTCTAGGATCTTATAAAAACACTTATTGCTTTAACTCCAGTTTTTTCCATCAAAATAAACTAAAATGGATCGTTGATTCGGGGGGCTAATCAACATATGGTTATGAACAATGACAACATGTTTAATCTTGTTGATGTGTTTGAGTATGATATTACTATTTGTTTTGGTAAAAAATCAGGCTAGGATAGTGCAACCAAATCTTTTGTTGTGAGTTATGATGCTTGAATCAATGAACAAATGTATGAACAACTTGCAAATGAAATGAACAGGTGACACAAGGATTTATACGAGGAAAAAGCCCTTGATCAAGAGTTGATCTCCGGCATAAAAAACCTCGGGTGATGGAAACTACCGATCACCAACTATAATTAAACAAATAATCGTTACAACTCGGGATGATAACAAGCTTGTTACAAGGATCACTAGTGTGTAATGTGTATGTATTCGGTAATGAACTGTTGAGAGCTTTCGAGAGTGTCTGTGTTTTTGCTAACTTGTTCTAATTCAAGTTGTTATCCCCTTTTAAAAATATAAATAAATAACTAACTATCCGCTAAATGTGCAAGCTACCCGCGACTTCTAAAACGGTCACCAAGCTATTCACGTGCGGAATATTGAGAGCATATTCCCCAAGAATATCGGCAAGACCAAGTCCAATGCGTATACTCCTGCAAAACAAGCTCACATACAATGGAAACAACCGTTAGAGTTAGGATAACAATGAGGATCTTGGATCCTGATCCTGCAACGTCTTATGAGGATCCTTAATTAAAACAGGATTGAGGATCCGTGATCCTGGCAGCACTTGAGGATCCGTGATCCTTAGGCTTAGAAAATCTATCCCTAACAATTGCCCCCGAAATATGAGGAGTAAAATGTAAATTAACGAGTCATATTTTTTGATCTTATCTGCAACAAACTGAATAACGTAAATATAGCAGTTAGAGCAGGACTAGCCGTTATACATCTTGCGTCAGCGAAGTGATAACCTGCAGAATCATCATTATATATAGGTTAGAGATAAGGATCGATTTGCATTTAAATTCGAGCGATACTTCCCTTTAAATCCTCATTCAAAGATCGGAACATGTATCTCTCTTCTCCTTCTCTCTTCATCTTCTTTTCCGTTTCATCAAAATCCTAAGATTACAATGAAGCTACGATCCTCCCCCGCCAAGGATCACCAGAAAGATAGCCCCCTAAAAAGCCAAGGGATTATCAAAAATCCTTCGAAGGAACTCTGCTGCTTCACTGACCCGGAGATTGACCGGATTCGCCACTGTTTTCCGGCGGACACCATCTTCAAACCTTTTGACCCTAGTGCCAAAAGTGATTCCGTCTCTGACACTTGGGTTGCTTTTCCGGCCACCCCATTCCTGATAGGATTTTCCTATCCTTTCCCTGCCTTCACCCAATCTTTCTTTGCACTCACCGGTATGTGCTATATCCAGGCCATGCCGATGATGTGGAGGTTTTTATATACCCTAGAGAACATCATTGAGCAGGAAGGCATAGAGTTGGGGATGTCGGAACTGGCTGAGTTGAACAATCTTGTGAGCCATGGTTCACACCGTTACTTGTTCAAACATAAGCCCGGTGATCCTCATCCAATCCTTAAAACCACAAAGAATGATACCAACTAGAAAAATCGTTTCTTCTTTGTTAAGAGAGATTCTATCCCAGACGTGAAAGATCTCCCCAAAGAGTGGACCACCCATGGTAGGACATAGGATCCTTATAGAAGGATCATAGGATAACCCTGTTTCTGTTGAGGATAACTGATTCTTTTCTGTTTTGCAGCCATCTCGGTCTCTCATCTCATTCAGTCACCTGCAACAAAAGAAAGGATCGTCGCTTTTTGGAGCCTTGATCCTGCAGTTAGATCATTCCAGGAAAACATAAAGGATTCACAAGAAGTATCCTCCGGTTCAGTAACCATGTCAAGTAAGTGTTCATATTTATGTATGATTAAATAGATTTAGATCAAGGATACTTATCTGTTGTTTGCCGTTTGTAGGTGCTGGAAAGTCCTCAAAGTCAGCCACTCGCATCAGCGTCAGTGATCTCGATGCTGTTGCTGCCCGGTCCGGCAAGAAACGAATTGCTACCAGCCCTAGCGTCCCAATCCCCAAGCCTGTCACCTCCAAGGGCAAGGGAGGAAAGAAGAGGAAGACCGCTGACGATCTGGAAAGCCTGCCCCTCATCTGGCATCAGTTTGAAGAATACTTCTCTGAGGTAAGGATCCCTGATCCTTAATTCTATCCTGCCCATTTGAGGATAACGAATCCTGAATTGTATCTTTTCTTTTTTGCAGAAATTTGCTGAGATCCAGATGCTCTTGGATGCGTACACTGAAGAGGCTGAGCAAAAGGAGCGGGACTTTCAGAAGATCTTCCTGGCTAAGGATCAAACCATCTCTACCCTCGAGAAGGAACTCAACTTGGCAAAAAAACAGCTGGTCATGGCCCACATCACTGCTGATCAGGAGAAGAATGAGGTGATGGAGGATGCTAATCTCTCTGCCGCCATTACTATGTAAAAGATCAAACTGCAGATGGCCAAGGAAGCTGAGGATCCTAGCTTTGATAGGACCAGTTAGGACCAGGAGGGCTGGAAGGCTAAGCTGGCTGAGCTGGACGATGAAGAGGAAACTGAAGAGGTCCTGGCTATCGAGGCTGGCAGCAGTGGGCTGAAGGATAAGGCTGGTGACGTAGAGGTTGGAGGTGATGGTGATGCAGCGAAGGTGTGAGCTGCAAAAATGGGCGATGATGGATTTATCTAGACGCGGCCGGAGCCCATTTTTTATGGTTTGGTAGATGTTTTTGAATGTTGGTGTGTTTCTTGAACAATGGTTGGTCTGTACTTAAATAATAGTGATTAGGTTTAAGGATCACTGATCCTTCAGAAAATAGGTAGGATTACAAATGGTGGAGGGATCCTTTGTTTGGGGGATGAAGCCATTGTGATCCTGCGTCTTTTTATTCCTGCACTTAGACCTCGTTAATATGGACACCTTTTGCCAACCCAAGTGGACGGGCCACGTTTTGCTGGTAGAAACTTGGGTTGGCAATTTTGACAACCTTTAAAGGGTTTAACTTTTTGCTAAATAAATAAAAGCTTAATCTTTTGACTATCTCATGTGTTGTTATATTTGTGAATACTTTGTCTTTCAATTGTTATGATACATTTTTCTTGAATTCATGAGTTAAGAACTAAAGTTTAGTAGATTATGTCAAAAAATTTAGGATATGATCAAGGATCAAATATCCTATAATCGAAAAATTCAAAAAGTGATCTGACTTAAGGATCATGCAAGCTGTTGTCAAAGAATAAGGGTCACTTAGACAAATAAAGTATAAAATCAAAGTGATCAAGGATCATACCTGAGAATCCAAGTTAGGATCCTAAACCTTTAACATTTACAATCAAGATAACCAAAAGACAAACCTTAATAAAAGGTTAGGATCAAGGATCCTTAGCTATTTAGCTTCAAAAACCTGAAATGGAACATAACTTGGGACTAAGCCAATATAAGAGAAGAGTTAGCAACTGGGGACAAGCCCAACAATTCTGGGGACAATCACAATATACTGGGGACAAGCCCAAAGGATCTTGTGTAAACTGGAGTATGGCCCTCACTGGCGACTATCCAAACTTAGTGACATGAAAATGCCAAAACCTTAGCTAACGTGAAGACGTTAGAAACCTTAGGAACGGGTGTATGGTACGTCTACCATTATACGTAGGATCCTGAATACAGCCAGTACAATGAAATTGTTAGCCCCTAAAGCGGGTACTGGTCCTATTGCCATGAACTGCACCAGGATCATCGTGCGCTACTGGCGATACTGGGGACAGGCCCAACAAACTGGGGACAAGCCCAAATAACTGGGGACAAGCTCAAACAACTGGGTTCAAGCCCAAATAACTGGAGACTTCTGTGGATACTCGATCCTTTGTTAAGGATATATCAACCTTCTGCAAAACTCACAACTAAGTGAAAGAAGGATAAAGGATCCAGGATCCTTCTCCTAGTATATAGGTTAATTAAAGAAGTGGATAAATTGAGGTTAGATCATTACCAGAATGAGGATCATTTATCCTCTAAGGATCCTTCATGAACTTCGGACACGAAAACGGCTAAGGATCCTGGATCCTTATTACATGAAGTATCTTTTTAAGTGGACAGCATTCCAAGCTCTTGGTAGCAAATCACCTTCCATTGTCAGCAATCGATATGCCTCCTTTCCTGCCTCAGCTTCAATAAGATAGGGACCTTCCCATTTTGGTGCTAACTTGCCATCAGCAGGATTTGTGGTGTTTTGGAATGCTTTCCTCAACACCATATCACCAACTTGAAACTTCCTGATCCTGACATTCTTGTTATAAGCTCCATCCATCCTTTGTTGATAGCTAGCTATTCTTATCCTTGCCAAATCCCTAAGTTCTTCTATGGTATCTGTTTTGGTCAAAAAATCTGATGAGGATATTGCAACCAAACTCTCTATTATGGGGTATGATGCTTGAAATATAGAACAATGACAAGGATCACTTCAATGTAAATTGCGCAAATGACACAAGGATTTATACGGGGAAAAAGCCCTTGATCAAGAGTTGATCTCCGGCACAAAAAACCCTGGGTGATGGAAACTACCGATCACCAAGCTCAAATAAATGAATAAATGTTTACAACTTCGGATAGTAACGAGCTAGGTACAAGGATCACTATCGTGAAATGTGTAAAAGTGAGTGAAAACTAATGAATGTTCGTCGAGAGCTTCAAGTATGCGAGTATATGAGAGTGTGTGTAGCTGAAAATGGCTAAGTGTTCTAATTCTAGCTCGTTACCCCTTTTTAAAATAGAAGTTAAATACAATAACTAACTATCCGACTTTTGTGCCAAGCTCCCACGTTCTCCACAACGTCCATTTTTGGTCAATCGTGTGCGAAATGCCCGTGGAATATTCCTTAATACCGTTGCCAAGACCAAGTCAAGCTTGTTACTCCTGCGAAGTAATACAAAACACAAACAAACAATCGTCAGTATGAGGATCCTTAAGGTGATCCATGATCCTGATCCTGAAGCTCTTCTGAGGATCACTATCTGTCACAGAAGAAAGGATCATTAATTAGGATAACAAGTAAGGATCACTAATTGTTAGAAAATCCTCCCCTAACAATTGCCCACAAAATATAAGGAGTAATATGTTAAATAAGCGAATTATATTTTCCTGATCTTATCCGCAACTAACTATCGTAAATATAGCCGTTATTGTGGAACTATCCGTTGCAACCATGACGTCACAGAAGTGACAACCCTGCACGATCATGATTATAAATAGGAGATAGAGATAGGATCAAATGCATTTAAATTTTCAGAGAGACTCCCTTTATAACTGCATTCCGAAGATAATCAGGTACTCTCTCTTCATCTTCTTCCCTCTCTTGCTCTGTTTTCATTTCTTTCCATCAAAGATGTTGCTCCGGAATTCCCCAGCTAAGGATCACCCGAAGAACAGCCCTCCGAAAAGCCAGGGGATCATCGAAGATTCCATTAAAGAACGCTGCTGTTTTAATGATGCACAGATCGATAGGATCCGCCACTGCTTTTCGGCGAACACCGAGTTTAGACCTTTTGACCCCAATGCCCTGAGTGATCATATCTCCGACAAGTGGGTTGCTTTCCCCGTCACTCCGTTCACCATAGGCTATACATATCCTTTTCCAGCCTTCACCCAATCTTTCTTTTCCCTAACCGGCATCTCTTATATTCAAGCCATGCCGATGATTTGGAGGGTTTTGTACACCCTTGAAAGGATCATCGAGCAGGAAGGGATAGACCTAGGAATGTCAGAGCTGGGAGAGCTGTATGATCTTACTACCTTTGGTTCTCATCGCTATTTGTTTAAACGTAAACCCGGTGAGGAACACCCGATCTTCAAAGCCACCAAGAACGATGCTAATTAGAAGTGGCGTTTCTTTTTTATCAAGAGAGATTCTATTGAGGATGGAAAGGATCTACCCAAGAAATGGGCTACCCATGGTAGGGTGGAGGATCCTGAGAAGGATCACCAGAAACTTTCTTTTGATGTAAGGATCACTTATATTTTTGCTTTCTTGTTATGCAGCTATCACCGTCTCTCACCTCAGATTGTCCCCTGCTGCTAAAGAGAGGCTCCTCGCTTTCAAGAAACTTGATCCTGAGACAAGATCTTTCAAGACAACAACCCAAGATTCACAGGAGGTATCCTTAGGCTCTGTCATGATGTCAAGTAAGTATCCTTGTTTAAAATTTAAATAAATAGTGAAATATAAATTAAGTGAAGATACTTATCTTGTTTTGGTTGTGTAGGTGCTGGAAAATCCACCAAGTCTGCTTCAAAGTTCAATGTCACCGATCTCACTACTGTCAGATCCTCCAAGAGAAAAGCTCCTACCAGTCCGACAGCTTCGGTCCCCAAGGCACCCCTCAAAGGAAAGGCAATCAAGAAGAGAAAAACCTCTGAAGCTGAGGATCTGCAGGGTCTGCCTTTGATCCGCCACCAATTCCTCGAGTACTTCAATGAGGTAAGGATCACTGTCTTTGCTCGTATATCCCGTTGACATATCCTGCTGATATATCCTGCTGATTTGAGGATCACTTAGTCCTGACCTTATCTTTTATCCCTTTGGCAGAAATTCTCTGAGATTGAGGATTATGTTGGCCACGTTGAGGATCAGGATAGGAAGATTGCCGACCTCCAGCAGGTTGCAGTGCTTAAGGACCTTGCAATTGCTGATCTTCAGAAGGAAGTCCGGGATGCCAAACAGGAGACGGCCAAGGTGCTGATCAATGTTGACTATGAGAAGCGTGAGATCACCGAAGACGCCAAAGTCTCTGCCGCCATAACAATGTACAAGACCAAGCTGCAAATGGCCTTGGAAGCTCAGGATCCTGCTTTTGACAAGAGCACCTGGGATGTTGAAGGCTGGAAGGCAAGGCTGGCTGAACTGGACGATGAAGAGGCTGAGGAGGTTGAAGAGATCCTGACGATTGAGGCTGGAGGCAAGGGTGAAGGTGGTGAAACAAGTGGAGCTGGAGGTGGTAATGCAGCGAAGGTTTAGGCTGCATGATTGGGCGATGATGGACATTCTTAGACGCAGCCGGAGCCCAGTTTTTAAATTTGGTAGTAGCTTTTTCGTGGTTGTGATGTCGAACAATTTGATGGTTTGTACTTGAACAATAGTTTTTAGGATTAAGGATCATGTATGATCCTTTGGACAATAGGCAGGATTGCAATTGGTGGAGGGATCCTCTGTTTGGGGGATGAAGCCATTGTAATCCTGCCGCCTTTATCTTCCTGCACTATCTTTGAACTTATTATCATGGACACCCTTTACCTACCCGAGCGGACGGGCCACGTTTTGCTGGTAGATGCTCGGGTAGGTAATTTTGACAACCTTTTAAGGGTTAGTCTTTTGTTAATAAATAAAATCTTAACCTTTTGTCGCTTATCTTGTATTGTTATTCTTTTGTTTCTTTAATTCTCCTTTGTTTTGATGCACATTTATTGAATAAACAATTTTGAACAAGTCAAATTGAAAATGTTTAGGACATGATCCACGATCAAATATCCTATAGTTAAGGAATCCCAAAAAGCAATATATTTTAAGGATCACAAGTCTAGTTGTCAAACTTTAAGGGTTATTCAAATAAATAATGAATAGAATTAAAAATAGTTAAGGATCATACCTGAGGGTCCAAGTTAGGATCCTAACCATAATAAGGATAACAATAAGATAAACCTTAGAGAGAAGTAAGGATCAAGGATCCCTAGTTGCTTGTCTTCAAGGACCTGAGATAGATCATAACTTGGGACTAAGCCAATATAAGATAAGAGTTAGCAACTGGGGACAAGCCCAAGGATAACTGGGGACAAGCCCAAGGATAACTGGGGAAAAGCCCAAGGATAACTGGGGACAAGCCCAAGGATCGTATGTAAACTGGAGTATGGCCCTAACTGGCGACTATCCAAACTTAGTGACATGAAAATGCCAAAACCTTGGCTAACGTGAAAACGTTAGAAACCTTAGCTAACGTGAAAACGTTAGAAACCTTAGGAACGGATGTATGGTACGTCTACCATTATACGTAGGATCCTAGGCATAGCCAGTACAATGGAATTATCAGCCCCTAAAACGAGTACTGGTCCCACTGCCTTGAACTATACCAGGATCATCATGCGCTACAGGCGGAACTGGGGTCAAGCCCAAATAACTGGGGTTAAACCCAAAGGACGGATTGCTTGTGCAGATAATCAATACTTTGCTAAGGATTCCTGAACTTTCAAAACTTAAAATCACGTGAGAGATGGATGAAGGATACATGATCCTTATCCATATATGAGAAAATAAAGAAGTGAAATAGTTCAAGATTAGGATATTACCAAAGTAAGGATCACCGATATTTTTAAGGATCCTTTAAGGATATCCCTAACGTAAGGATCGTCTGTGCCATGAGGATCCTGCTCACATGAAATATTTCTTCAAGTGGACAGCATTCCAAGCTCTTGGTAGCAAATCACCTTCCATGGTTAGCAATCTATATGCCCCCTTTCCTACTTCAGCTTCAATCAAATAAGGGCCTTCCCATTTTGGAGCCAATTTTCCATCAGCAGGATTGGTGGTATTCTGAAATGCTTTCCTCAATACCATATCTCCAACTTGAAACTTCCTGATCCTGACATTTTTGTTGTAGGCACCAGCCATTCTCTGTTGATAACTGGCCATCCTTATCCTAGCCATATCCCTGATTTCTTCAATAGTATCCAGGTCTTGAGCCAAGTTCTCATCATTTTCTTCAGGATCACGAGTACTTGTTCTAGCAGTTGGAACCACCATTTCTGTTGGGATCACTGATTCTGCCCCAAATACCAAAGAGAATGGCGTTTGACCAGTAGCATTCTTAGGGGTTGTCCTATCAGCCCAAAGCACATAGGGTAGTTCTTCTGCCCATTTCCCTTTCTTGGATCCAAGCTTCTTCTTCAAATTGTTGATGATGATCTTGTTGGATGATTCTGCCTGACCATTAGCTTGTGGGTGGACTGGTGTTGATGTTATCATCTTAATCCCCCAGCTGTCATAAAAGTTAGTGGTTCTGCCCCCAATAAATTGGGAACCATTATCACATATAATTTCAGAAGGAATTCCAAATCTAGTTATAATATTTCTTTTAATGAAGGATATAACTTCCTTTTCTCTGACTTGGGCAAAAGCTTCAGCCTCTATCCACTTGGAGAAGTAATCAGTCATAGCAAGCATGAATACTTTTCCACCAGGTGCCTTAGGGAGCTTACCAACTATATCCATACCCCATCTCATAAATGGCCAAGAGGAGGATATAGGATGCAATAACTCAGCTGGTTGATGAAGGATATTGCTATGTCTCTGACAAGGATCACATCTCTTAGCATACTCCACAGCATCTCTTTTCATGGTTGGCCAGAAGTACCCTGTCCTCAGGATCCTTGAGAATAATGCCCTGCCCCCAGTGTGATTTCCACAATCTCCTTCATGGAAGTCTTTTAAAACTTCTTGGATTTCAGGATCCTCAATGCATCTCAAGTATGGTCCTGCAAGAGATCGTCTATACAACATATTATTTAAAATTGTGAATTGAGATACCTTAGATTTGAAAGCCCTAGGGTTTTCTCCTGTAGGAATCTCTCCATGTTGTAAGTATCTCATAATTGGTGAGATCCATGATCCTGATCCTGAATAGGATTGAGTATCCTCACTAGGGATAATTGCAGGATCATTTCCTATCTCCATAGCCACATGATCCTCGATAGCCGGGGTCAGGATATGGATAATAGGGATCTTGATATCCTCCGGGATCTTCAAGGATGATCCTAAGTTAGCCAATGCATCAGCTTCTGTATTTTCTTCCCTTGGTACCTGCGTCAAACTAAAGGAAACAAAAGAGAGTGCCAAACTTTTGACTATCTCTAAATATTTGGTTAGCTTTTCACCTTTAACAGCATAGGATCCATTAAAGTGGTTTGTAATTAACAATGAATCTACATGTACCTCAAGATACCTGATCCCCATATGCTTTGCAATTTGCAAACCAGCAATTAAGGCTTCATATTCAGCCTCATTGTTAGTGGTTTGGAACTCACAAGCTATAGAGTGGGGTATTATGTCCCCCTGTGGCGATTTTAGTAGTATTCCAAGCCCTGTGCCTTTGACATTTGAGGATCCATCAGTATAGAGTATCCAAGGATCCTTGGTCTCCTCTAGTTGCTGGACTTCTAACTCAGCTTCTTTTTGTAAATCACTACTGAAATCAGCCACAAAGTCAGCTAATGCTTGGGATTTGATGGCTGTCCTAGGCTCATATCTTATATCATATGCACTCAGCTTCACTGCCCACTTAGCCATCCTTCCTGACATCTCTGGTTTCCTGAGGACATTCTTAATTGGAAAATTAGTTTTAACAACAATAACATGAGTTTCAAAATAATGTCTCAACTTAGTAGATGCCATAATTAATGCAAGAATAAGCTTTTCAAGGTGTGAATACCTGGATTCGGCATCAAGTAAACTTTTACTTACATAATAGACAGGATGTTGTGTACCTTCATGATCCTTAACAAGGACCGCACTTACTGCTTTTGAGGATACTGCAAGATATAAGGATAGCACATCGCCTTTTTCTGGTTTCATCAAGGCCGGGGCCGAGGATAGGTAATCTTTGAGGGCTCTTAAAGCATTTTCATGCTTCTCAGTCCACTCAAATTTCTTGTTCTTCCTTAGGATATCATAGAATTCTTTGCACTTCTCTGAGGATTTGGATATAAATCTGTTCAAAGCTGTTATCCTGCCTGTTAGCCTTTGAACATCCTTAGCATTGGCCGGAGATTTGATGTTCAGTATTGCTTTGATTTGTTCCGGGCTAGCTTCAATGCCTCTCTTTGTCACCATAAATCCTAAGAATTTACCTGCTTTAACACCAAAGTGACATTTTGAAGGATTAAGTTTCATGTTATATTTGTCAAGGATATCGAATGCTTCCTCCAAGTCCCTTAGGTGATCCTCAGCTTTTATGGATTTTACCACCATATCATCTATGTAAACCTCCATAGTTTGTCCAATCTGATCCTTGAACATCATATTCACCAGCCTTTGATATGTTGCACCTGCATTTCTTAATCCGAACGGCATAGCAATATAGCAGTATATACCAGTTGGAGTCATGAAGGCTGTATCCTCTTGGTCGGATGGTTCCATTTGGATTTGTTGGAATCCGGATGAAGCATCCATAAAAGTTAACAGTTCATGACCCGCAGTTGCATCCACCATGGAGTCAATGTGGGGTAATGGGAAAGGATCCTTGGGATATGCCTTATTTAAATCGGTAAAATCGACACATACCCTCCACTTTCCGTTTTTCTTTTGAACAACAACCACATTGGCCAACCATCTTGGATACTTGACCTCTCTAATCATACCTGCCCGGAGCAATTTCTCTACCTCTTCCTGGATAATGGCGTTCCTTTCCGGTGCAAACTTTCTTCTCCTTTGATGGATTGGTTTGAAGGACCTGTCAATGCCAAGTTTGTGAGTGATTACATCTTTAGATATACCAGTCATGTCTTCGTGTTTCCATGAAAAGGTAGTCTTTCTCCTTTTGAGGAAGGATACGAGGTCTTCTTTCATTTCGCCAAGGATCCCTGATCCGATATAAATTTTGGATTCAGGATCATCAGGATCCATGAGGATTTCTACCACATCCTGCTCTCTTGCCTCCAAGACATCCCTTGGAGGATACCTTGATTGCTATTGCTCCCTTGACTTCGAGGCTGGTTTCATCGATGAAGTGTAGCAATTCTTAGCCTCCTGCTGATCACTATCAATCTTCACTATCCCCCAAGGACTAGGGAGCTTCACACATTGATGGTAGGTAGATGGGACTGCCTTCATATCGTGTATCCAAGGCCTGCCAAGGATAACATTACAACAAGATAAACAGTCAATAACACAAAATTTTTTATAAGAGTGTAGGCCTTCAATGTATATTGGGAGTTTAATGTCCCCCAGGGTATTCTTAGTTTCGCCACTAAATCCCACGAGCACGGAGGATCTTGGTATGATGTCCGATTCAGGAATACCCATCTTCTTTAGAACATCAAGCTGGATAATGTTCACTGAGCTTCCTCCGTCTATAAGGATCCTGCGGACAAAATGGTTAGAAATGAAAAGAGTAATAACTAAACCATCGTGATGAGGATCCTGGATATCAAGACGATCATCCTCATCAAAGGTTATGACTTTTCCTTCGGAGACACTTGATGTTCGAACAGGTCTTTCCCCATTATCCATTTTAGTTTCCTTTGCATGCCTTTTAGCTGCTGAGAAGGATGTGCCACAAATGTCTGATCCTCCAGAAATAAAGTTTATTACTTGTGCATCTGCTGGAGGGGCTGGAGCCTTCTCAGGGATCCTTTCAGGATCCTGAGTCCTTGACTTTTTTCTTCCCAACAATTCTTTTAGATGCCCCTTGCTCAACAAGTATCCAATTTCCTTTCTTAGTGCAATGCATTCTTCTGTGAGATGCCCAAAATCTTCATGGTACGCACACCACTTTGATTTATCCTTAGTTGCAGCTGGCCTATCATTTTTCCTGGGCCATCTAGCTTTATCACCTAGATTCTGCATCGCAAGGATTAGTTCATTGTTATCAACAGAAAAACAATATTCAGAAATTGGAGGATAATCCTCATCATCCTCTTCTTGATCAACAGAATGCACGTTCTGGTTATCAGATCTGTTGTAGGATCTGAACTTGTTGTTCCTGAATGAGGATCCTTGCTTTTCTTGCTTGGAGGATCCTGCTAACCTCTCCTGGATCCTCTTGTCATCCTCTAGCCGGATGAACCTAAGTGCCCGGGTTCTTACCTCATCTAAGTTCCTGCATGGTGTCATAACAAGATCATCATAAAACGACGAATCCCTAAGCAATCCCATTTTAAAGGCCTCAACAGCCGTGGCTATATCTAAGTTGGGAATGTCTAAGGATTCTTTACTGAATTTGGTAATGTAATCCCTTAATGATTCATTATGACCCTGGGTTATCCTATATAGATCACTAGTTAATCGTTCAAATTTTCTACTACAAGAAAACTGATTATTAAACAAGTTAACTAGATTAGCAAATGAGGTGATAGAGTGGGGGGGAAGACTTAGCAGCCATTTGAGAGCTGATCCAGTAAGAGTGGATCCGAATCCCTTGCATAGGCATGCTTCCTTTAACCTTTCTAGGATTGGATTGATCTCCATCCTCTCCCTGTATTGTGCTATGTGTTCTTCAGGATCCGTCGAACCATCATACAGCTTCATTGTTGGCACATGGAACCTCTTGGGTATCTCAGCATCACAGATTGGTGGTGCAAAACGAGATATCTTGTGGCTCCCATCTGCAATCTCTGGGATAGGTTTGACCACTCCTGGAACACTTGATATCATATCCTTTAGCTTTTGCAATTCTCTGGCCATGGCATGATTGATACCTGGATCCTGCATAAGACCATGGTTAGTAGTATAAGAATTATTAAAAGTGTTACCTCCCATTGGATTCAGATTAGGAAGATTGGATGTTAATCCATATTGTTGGGGCTCTGGAATGATCGAGGGACCAGTAGAAGCATTGGTCTGCATTGGAATAAAATCTCCCTGATGGACATCTGAACTTCCTGTTTGCAAACTCCTCAAGGATCCTGGCATCTGGAAGGATCCCTGAAACTGGGACGATCCTGGAACAAAGGAGGATCCTTGAACCTGGGATGATCCTGGAACAAAGGAGGATCCTTGAACCTGGGATGATCCTGGGACAAAGGAGGATCCTTGAACCTGGGATGATCCTGGGACAAAGGAGGATCCTTGAACCTGGGATGATCCTGGAACAAAGGAAGATCCTTGAACCTGGGATGATCCTGGAACAAAGGAGGATCCTTGAACCTGGGATGACCCTGGAACAAAGGAGGATCCTTGAACCTGGGATGATCCTGGAACAAAGGAAGATCCTTGAATCTGCTGCACTCCTGAATATCCTCCTGAATTCGTGAGGGATCCCATATGCTGAGGATAGGATCCCGCTGGCTGGAAATATGAACCTGATGCCTGGGTCACTGTTGTTGTTCCGTAGTGCACTCCTTTTGGTCCACCCACATATTGAACATCTGGAACCACTGATGGCTGGGAAGTAATCACCGGAGTATCAAAATTCAAAGATTTTGGCACCAGTGGGGAATGATCCTCTGCCGTTTTCTTTTGCTTCTTGAGATCTCCGATTTCTTTGAGAATCCTTTCATTGGTCTTATCTTGTTGCCGTATCTGATCATTCATCTGCAAAATCAAAGTAAACATGTCACTAGTAGTAGGAGTGTAAGAAGCAGAAGAAGTTGGAGGTTTTGAGAAAATGGGAGTTGGTTTCTTCGCAGCATTCTCAGCATTCTTCTGGGATTCAGAAGGTGGTGGAGACAAAGGGGGAACGCCTTGTGAAGAAGTGAATGAGGGCATCAAATTTGAAGCATTCTTCGCTGAGGAAGCCATTTGCTTGGTTGTAGTGAACTGGAATGATCACAAAGATGAGAATTTCTTAGAAATGAAGCACCAATTGCCCCATGGTGGGCGCCAAACTGTTTTGGTCAAAAAATCTGATGAGGATATTGCAACCAAACTCTCTATTATGGGGTATGATGCTTGAAATATAGAACAATGACAAGGATCACTTCAATGTAAATTGCGCAAATGACACAAGGATTTATATGGGGAAAAAGCCCTTGATCAAGAGTTGATCTCCGGCACAAAAAACTCCGGGTGATGGAAACTACCGATCACCAAGCTCAAATAAATGAATAAATGTTTACAACTTCGGATAGTAACGAGCTAGGTACAAGGATCACTATCGTGAAATGTGTAAAAGTGAGTGAAAACTAATGAATGTTCGTCGAGAGCTTCAAGTATGCGAGTATATGAGAGTGTGTGTAGCTGAAAATGGCTAAGTGTTCTAATTCTAGCTCGTTACCCCTTTTTAAAATAGAAGTTAAATACAATAACTAACTATCCGACTTTTGTGCCAAGCTCCCACGTTCTCCACAACGTCCATTTTTGGTCAATCGTGTGCGAAATGCCCGTGGAATATTCCTTAATACCGTTGCCAAGACCAAGTCAAGCTTGTTACTCCTGCGAAGTAATACAAAACACAAACAAACAATCGTCAGTATGAGGATCCTTAAGGTGATCCATGATCCTGATCCTGAAGCTCTTCTGAGGATCACTATCTGTCACAGAAGAAAGGATCATTAATTAGGATAACAAGTAAGGATCACTAATTGTTAGAAAATCCTCCCCTAACAGTATCCAAGTCTTGAATCAAGTTTTCAGCATTTCCTTCAGGATCACGGATGCTTGTTCTTGCAGTAGGAACCACCATCTCTGTAGGGATCACTGATTCTGCTCCAAATACTAAAGAAAATGGAGTTTGGCCAGTGGCATTCTTGGGAGTTGTCCTATTAGCCCATAGTACATAAGGTAGTTCTTCTGCCCACTTTCCTTTCTTGGATCCAAGCTTCTTCTTCAAGTTGTTGATGATGATCTTGTTGGATGATTCTGCCTGACCATTGTCTTGTGGGTGGACTGGTGTTGATGTTATCATCTTAATCCCCCAGCTGTCACAAAAGTTAGTAGTTCTACTCCTAATAAATTGGGATTCATTATCACAAACAATTTCAGAAGGGATACCAAATCTAGTAATAATATTTCTTTTAATGAAGGATATTACTTCTTTTTCTCTGACTTGAGCAAAGGCTTCAGCCTCTATCCACTTGGAGAAGTAATCAGTCATGGCAAGCATAAACACTTTTCCTCCTGGTGCTTTGGGAAGTTTACCAACTATATCCATTCCCCATCTCATGAATGGCCAAGAAGAGGATATAGGATGCAAGAGCTCTGTTGGCTGATGAAGGATATTACTGTGTCTCTGACAAGCATCACATTTCTTGGCATAATCCACAGCATCCTTCTTCATAGTAGGCCAATAATATCCTGTCCTAAGGATCCTTGAGAATAATGCCCTGCCCCCAGTGTGGTTTCCACAATCTCCTTCATGAAAATCCTTTAGAACTTCTTGAACTTCAGGATCCTCGATGCATCTTAGATATGGATCTGCAAGAGATCGTTTATATAACATGTTATTCAATATTGTAAATTGAGATACCTTGATTTTGAAAGCCCTGGGGTTTTCTCCTGTAGGAATCTCTCCATGTTGTATATATCTCATGATTGGAAGGATCCATGATCCTGAACGAAATTGTGCATTATCACTAGGAACCACTGCAGAATCCTCTTCTATCTCCATAGCTATGTGATCCTCAATAGCAGGAGCCAAAATATGGATGATAGGGATCTTGATATCCTCTGGAAATTTCAATGATGATCCAAGATTGGCCAATGCATCAGCTTCTGCATTCTCTTCCCTAGGTACCTGTGTCAAACTAAAAGAAACAAAAGAGAGTGCCAATTCCTTGACTATCTCTAGGTATTTGATTAGTCGTTCACCTTTAACAGCATAAGATCCATTAAAGTGATTGGTAATTAACAGTGAATCTACATGTACCTCAAGATACCTGATCCTCATATGCTTGGCAATTTGCAAACCAGCTATCAAGGCCTCATATTCAGCCTCATTATTAGTAGTTTGGAACTCACAAGCTATTGAGTGGGGTATTATGTCCCCCTGTGGCGATTTTAGTAGTATTCCAAGTCCTGTTCCTTTGACATTAGAGGCTCCATCAGTGAAGAGTATCCAAGGATCCTTAGTCTCTTCAAGCTGCTGAACTTCTAACTCAGCTTCTCTTTGTAAATCACTACTAAAATCTGCCACAAAGTCAGCTAAGGCTTGAGATTTTATGGCAGTCCTTGGTTCGTATCATATATCATAAGCACTAAGCTTCACTGCCCATTTAGCCATCCTTCCTGACATTTCAGGTTTCCCGAGAACATTCTCAATTGGAAAGTTAGTCTTAACAATAATGGCATGAGTTTCAAAATAATGTCTTAGTTTAGTAGATGCCATAATCAAAGCAAGGATAAGTTTTTTTCTAAATGAGAATACCTGGATTCAGCATCAAGCAAACTCTTACTTACATAATAGACAGGATGTTGTGTACCTTCGTGATCCTTAACAAGGACTGCACTTACTGCTTTAGAGGATACCGCTAGATATAAGGATAATATATCCCCTTTTTCTGGTTTCATCAAGGCAGAAGCTGAGGATAGGTAATCCTTAAGGGCTTTGAGAGCATTTTCATGCTTTTCAGTCCACTCAAATTTCTTGTTCTTTCTCAAAATGTCATAGAATTCCTTGCACTTTTCTGATGACTTTGATATGAACCTATTCAAGGCTTCGATCCTCCCTGTCAACCTTTGCACATCCTTGGCATTGGCAGGAGGATATTCACAATTGCCTTAATTTGCTCTGGACTTGCTTCAATGCCTCTTTTTGTTACCATATAGCCTAGGAACTTCCCTGCTTTAACACCAAAGTGACACTTTGAAGGATTCAATTTCATGTTAAATCTATCAAGGATATCGAATGCTTCCTCCAAGTCTCTAAGGTGATCCTCAGCTCTCTTGGACTTAACCACCATGTCATCTATATAGACTTCCATAGTGTGTCCTATTTGTTCCTTAAACATCATATTGACTAGCCTTTGATAAGTAGCACTTGCATTCCTTAGTCTAAATGGCATAGCAATATAACAATAGATACCAGTTGGGGCCATAAAGGTTGTATCCTCTTGGTCAGATGGTTCCATCTGAATTTGTTGAAATCCAGATGAAGCATCCATAAAAGTCAACAACTCATGACCCGCGGTAGCATCCACCATGGAGTCAATGTGGGGTAATGGGAAGGATCCTTGGGACATGCCTTGTTTAAATCAGTAAAATCGACACATACCCTCCACTTTCCATTTTTCTTTTGAACAACCACCACATTGGCTAACCATCTTGGATACTTGACCTCTCTTATCATACCTGCCCGGAGTAGTTTATCTACCTCCTCCTGGATAATAGCATTCCTCTCAGGTGCAAATTTCCTCCTCTTCTGATGTATGGGTTTGAATGACATGTTAATGCCAAGTTTATGAGTAATTATATCTTTAGAGATACCTGTCATGTCTTCATGCTTCCAGGCAAAGGTGTTTTTTCTCCTCTTAAGGAAGGATACCAAATCTGTTCAATGTTGCTGAGGATCCCTGATCCTATGAAGATTTTGGATTCAGGATCATGAGGATCCATAAGGATATCTTTCACATCCTGTTCTCTTGCCCCCAAGACGTCTCTTAGAGGATACTTTAGTTGCTATTGCTCCCTGGGTCTTGAGGCTGGCTTCATTGATGAGGTATAGCAATTCTTTGCATCTTGTTGGTCACTCTCAATCTTTATCACCCCCCATGGACTAGGAAGCTTCACACATTGATGATATGTGGATGCAACTGCCTTCATGTCATGTATCCATGGCCTGCCAAGGATAACATTGCAACAGGATAAGTAATCTATAACACAAATTTTTTTATAAGAATGAAGTCCTTCAATGTAGATGGGAAGTTTAATGTCACCCAATGTATTCTTGGTTTCTCCGCTGAATCCCTCAAGAACTGAGGATCTTGGGACAATATTCGATTCAGGGATGTTCATTTTCTTGAGGACATCAAGCTGAATGATGTTTACTGCGCTTCCTCCATCTATCAAGATCCTGCAGACAAAATGGTTAGATATAAATAAGGTAATAACAAGACCATCATGATGAGGATCCTGGACATCAACACGATCATCCTCATCAAAAGTTATAACTTTTCCCTGTGTTACAGTAGAGGTTCGGATGGGTCTATCCCCATTATCCATCTTGGTTTCCTTGGCATGTCTCTTGGCTGCTGAAAAGGAAGTACCACAAATGTCTGATCCACCGAATATGAAGTTTATAACTTGTGCATTTGCCGGAGGAGCAGGAGCTCTTTCTGGAACCTTTTCAGGATCCTGGATCCTTGACTTTTTTCTTCCCAAAAGCTCCTTCAAATGCCCCTTGCTTAACAAGTAACCAATCTCTTTTCTCAGTGCAATACATTCTTCAGTGAGATGCCCGAAATCCTCATGATATGCACACCATTTGGATTTGTCTTTTGTTGCAGCTGGCTTATCACTTTTTCTGGGCCATCTTGCTTTGTCACCTAGGTTCTGCATTGCAAGGATTAGTTCATTGTTATCAACAGAAAAACAATATTCAGAAATTGGAGGATAGTCCTCATCATCCTCTTCCTGTTCTACTGCATGTACGTTCTGACTATCAGACTTGTTGTAAGACTTTGACTTGTTCCTGAAGTAGGATCCTTGCTTTTCCTGCTTCGAGGATCCTGCCAGTCGTTCCTGGATCCTTTTATCATCCTCTAATCGGATGAATCTAAGGGCCCTAGTTCTTACTTCATCAAGATTCCTGCAAGGGGTCATGACAAGATCATCATAGAACAATGAATCCCTAAGTAAACCCATTTTAATGGCTTCCACAGCCGTAGCTATATCCAGATTAGGAATATCTAAGGATTATTTACTGAACTTAGTGATATAATCTCTAAGTGATTCATTTTGACCTTGTGTTACCCTATATAGGTCACTAGTTAATCGTTCAAATTTTCTACTACATGAGAATTGACTATTAAACAGATTAACTAAATTAGCAAATGAAGTAATAGAGTAAGGGGGAAGACTTAGCAGCCATTTAAGAGTTGATCATGTTAATGTGGATCTGAAACCCTTGCATAGACATGCTTCTTTTAACCTCTCCGGGATGGGATTGATCTCCATCCTTTCTCTATATTGAGTTACATGTTCTTCTGGATCTGTCGAGCCATCATATAGCTTCATAGTTGGTATTTGAAACCTCTTTGGGATTTCTGCATCACAAATGGGTGGTGCAAAGCGAGATATCATGTGGCTTCCATCTGCGATTTCAGGAATGGGCTTAACCACTCCTGGAACGCTGGATATCATATCCTTTAATTTCTGTAATTCCCTAGCCATAGCTTGATTGATACCTGTATCCTGCACAAAGCCATGGTTAGTGTTATAAGAATTATTCAAAGTGTTACCTCCCGGAGGATTCAAGTTTGGAATTCCAGATGTCAATCCATATTGACGAGATTCTGGTATGACTGAAGGACCAGAAGAAGTAATGGTCTGCAATGGAATGAAGTCTCCTAGATGGACATCTGAACTTCCGGGTTGCACACTTCTTAAGAATCCTTGATCCTAGGAGATGTTGGATCCTTGATGTGTTGTGAATGGGGGTCTTGGAGGATAATCCATGAATCCGTAAACCTGAGATGAGGATCCTTGAACCTGAAAGGAGGATCCTTGAGCCTGAGAGGATCCTTGAACCTGAGAGGATCCCTGAACCTGAGAGGATCCCTGATGCTGGAAGAAGGATCCTGAAGGTTGAAAATAGGATCCTAGAGCTTGAGTCATTGCCGATGATCCGGAGCGCATTCCTGTTGATCCACCCCGGTATTGGATATCTGGAGCTGCAGATTGCTGGGCAGTTATGACCGGAGTGTCGAAATTCAACGACCTCGGCATCAGAGGAGAGTGATCCTCCACTGATTTCTTCTGTTTCTTGATGTCACCAATCTCCCGGAGGATCCTTTCGTTGGTTTTATCCTGCTCTTGTATGTGATCCCTCATCTACAAAATCAAAGTAAAAAGATCACTGTTAGTAGGGCTAGAAGAAACAACAGAAGTTGGTGGTTTTGAGAAAACGGGGGTCGGTTTCTTCGCAGGATTCTCAGCATTCTTCTGAGATCCAAAAGGTGGTGGAGGTAAAGGTGGAACGCCCTGTGAAGAAGTGATTGCCGGCATGGAACTTGAAGTGTTCTTTGCTGAAGAAGCCATCTGGTTGAACCAAAATGATCACAATGACTAAAATTTCTCAGAAATGAAGCACCAATTGTCCCACGGTGGGCGCCAAACTGTTTTGGTCAAAAATCAGGCTAGGATAGTGCAACCAAATATTTTGTTGTGAGGTATGATGCTTGAATCAATGAACAAATGTATGAACAACTTGCAAATGAAATGAACATGTGACACAAGGATTTATACGAGGAAAAAGCCCTTGATCAAGAGTTGATCTCCGGCATAAAAAACCTCAGGTGATGGAAACTACCGATCACCAACTATAATTAAACAAATAATCGTTACAACTCGGGATGATAACAAGCTTGTTACAAGGATCACTAGTGTGTAATGTGTATGTATTCGGTAATGAACTGTTGAGAGCTTGCGAGAGTGTGTGTGTTTTTGCTAACTTGTTCTAATTCAACCTGTTATCCCCTTTTAAAAATAAAAATAAACTAAATAACTAACTATCCGCTAAATGTGCAAGCTACCCACGACTTCTAAAACGGTCACCAAGCTATGCACGTGCGGAATATTGAGAGCATATTCCCCAAGAATATCGGCAAGACCAAGTCCAATGCGTATACTCCTGCAAAACAAGCTCACATACAATGGAAACAACCGTTAGAGTTAGGATAACAATGAGGATCCTGGATCCTGATCCTACAACGTCTTCTGAGGATCCTTAATTCAAACAGGATTGAGGATCCGTGATCCTGGCAGCACTTGAGGATCCGTGATCCTTAGGCTTAGAAAATCTATCCCTAACACTATTAAACATCCTAATGGAACTGATGCTAAAGTTAAACAAATAAGATGCTTTAAACTGTATGAAGATTTGATTTTGAAAGATGTTTTCGTTGTCCCTGAATATTGTGTGAATCTTATCTCTGTTCATAAACTAGCTAAAGATAATAAACTTAATGTTGTTTTTGACGAACATAATTGTTATATTCAGGATGTATCCTTAAAGAAAAACCTGGTGATTGGTAGGCAAACGGATGGTAAATATAGTTATAATAAAGTTGTTAACTATGCGAATCTATCTAGTGAAAATATGTGCTTTGCTGCCAACTTAAATAAAACCTCTGAACCTATTAACTATAAAGAAGCATGTAAAGATAAAAGGTGGATAGATACAATGAATGATGAACTTTCTGCTTTATATAGTAATGATACTTGGGACATTGTTGATCTTCCAAATGGGAAGAAACCCACTGGGAGTAAATGGGTTTACAAAGTCAAATACAAATCAAATGGTGAAATAGATAGGTTTAAAGCCAGACTTGTTGCCAAAGGCTTTAGTCAAGTTGAGGGCATAGACTTTGAGGAGACCTTTTCTCCTGTTGTCAATATGGTCACAGTTCGATGTATTATTAGTCTCTCTGTGCAAAATGACTGGCTCATCTATCAACTTGACGTCAATAATGCCTTCCTTTATGGTAACCTAAAGGAAGAAGTCTATATGACCCCTCCTGATGGATTAAATATAAATAACAAAAATAAGGTCTGCAAATTAAAAAGGTCCTTATATGACTTAAAACA
This sequence comes from Helianthus tuberosus, assembly GCA_030545235.1. NCBI lineage: Eukaryota > Viridiplantae > Streptophyta > Magnoliopsida > Asterales > Asteraceae > Helianthus > Helianthus tuberosus. The sequence continues at coordinate 129,704,792 of CM060353.1, read as the reverse complement.
GGCTCCTCTCATGTGGAACGAAAAACTTGTTCAAGTTCTTGTTAAAATTGGCTTTGTTCAGTCCAAGTGTGATCATTCTATGTTTGTTAAGTCTGATAATTCTGTGTTTATTGTTTTATTAGTCTATGTGGACGATATTGTTTTAACAGGAAACAACTCTAATGAAATTAATAAAGTCAAATCCTTCTTAAAGAAGGAATTTCAAATCAAAGATCTTGGTTTTTTGAAATACTTTCTTGGTATTGGAGTCATTAACAACAATGATGGTATTTGTCTCACCCAAAGAAAATATTGTATGGATCTTTTAAATGAATATGGGATGAGCGGATGTAAACCGGTTAATTGTCCCATAGAACAAAATCACATTTTGACAAAAATGAGTAAAAAATGAAGAATTAAAAGAAGTTAGTATCACTGAATATCAAAAACTTGTAGGCAAACTTATTTATCTTTCCCACACACGTCCTGACATTGCCTACGTCGTTCATTATCTGTCCCAATACATGCATAAACCAACTGAAGCTCACTCTCAGATTGCCTTTAGGCTGCTGAGATATTTAAAAAATGATCCCTGTTGCGGAATCATGTTTAAACAAAGTGATTCATTTAAACTATCTGCCTATGTTGATTCAGACTGGGCTAAGTGCATTGACAGTAGAAGATCTGTCACAGGGTTCTGTATTTTTCTTGGGAATTCTTTAGTTTCTTGGAAAAGCAAGAAACAAAGTGTTGTCTCTCGTTCCTCTGCTAAAGCTGAGTACAAGTCTATGTGCAGTGCTTCATGTGAAATTTTGTGGCTAATAAATATCTTAAGGGAATTAAAGGTCAAGGTTGACCTTCCGGTAACTCTCAGGTGTGACAATACTGCAGCTATATCAATAGCTGCTAATCCTGTGTTTCATGATAAGACGAAACATTTTGAGGTAGACCTATTTTTTCTAAGAGAAAAACAGCTGCTGGTATTATAAAGACAGCCGGTATAAAAACAGAGTTTCAACTCGCGGATATGTTCACAAAAGGGTTGCTGCCAAGAAATCATGACGAAATGTGTAAGTCCTTAGGACTTACAAATCTGTTTAAACATTTAAACTGAGGGGGGATGTTAAAATTATAATATATTCAGTTTAAATGTTCTATATTTGCTATTTATTTGTTCCCTTTTATACTTTCTAACCGTTGCCTTTATTTGTTTTTGTTTGAGGTTTTGTTCGAGTGGGCTTGGAGCTCCTTTGCTGGGCTGATCATGCTAGTGGGCTTAAGGGCTTGTGGCTATATAAGAGGGGCTGCCTCGGGATCATATGTCAACGCCTCTCATTGTTTCTCCTTCTCAGACCCTATTATCTACTGATCCCTCACACGTACATTCGTGAGGAATCCTTTGTTCTTGTTCAAATCCTTTGATTCATTTGTAAAGCCTGTCAATCTGTGATGACTGGCTAGTGTCCTTGTACCGTTGTTCGAAGAAGTCTTGTAATAAAACTGCATTTTATCTTGTTTTGTGATTTAATCTTTGAAGTTCTGACAGTCACGAATTAAAAATATCAAGTTACAATAATTATTTTCCTCACAATATGTGTGTAGCACTATTTTACATCGTTTAAAAGGACTAACTATAAATTAATTGTTTCACAATAGCTTAAATACTTGGATAGTATTTAGTATGTAGAAATGAGAGACAAAATAGAATGGATTATTGCGAGAGAATTACTATTTTCAGTTTTAAATTTTAGTTGTGTCTTACATTTTTTATAATAAACTAGCTTTAAAGAAGTTCGTCGCGTTGCGGCGAATTTCTTTTGTTATTTAGTCTGTGTTTACATGTGTTTTGAAATCACTACGAGCGTGTTGCGAACGGAACTGCTGATAAGAATAAAAAGAAAATGTAGAAAAAAACACTAAAAGATAACCGAAATAAAATCAACCAAAAAAGTTGTATGGTAACGATGTTGTTCGTATGAAACCCGTGGTCAGAGATGAGCAAATTGTTCTGGGTACCGGTACCAAATTTGCCGAACCGAAAAATCTTAAGTACCAATTCGGTACCGACTTTTGGCGTTCCTGGTACCGGTTCAGTACCGTTTTTACCTTCATATATCGGTACCGTAACCGGTATTTTCGGTATCAGTATCGATTCTGTGTCGGTTGGCACCGAACTCATCCCTACCCATGAAACTAAAAAAAGAAAAAATTAAAAGTTGAAGAAAATCAACAAAAAAAGTTGTACGATACCGTTGTTCGTATGGTAACCGTGATCAGGGATGAGCAAATGGTACCGGGTAGCAGCACTGAATTTCCCGAACTAAAAGATTTCCAATATCAATTCGGCACCAACTTTTGGCATTTTCTGTATTAGTGCCGGTTTTTACCTTCATGTACTAATACCGAACAGGACCGTACCGGTTGACACCAAGCTTATCCCAACCCCTGATATTAAAAAAAGGATTAAAGTTAAAAAGTAAAGAAAATAACTATTATTATAATATTAAAATAATAAAAGTATTAAAAAAACTATATATTATTACATATTAAAATAACTATTATTTCAGTTCGTTTATTAATATATAGTAATATATAGGAATGACATAACATAGATTCAATTAAACATTCCAAAACCTCTTTCTGATAAACGTTCTATTACAAGTTGAGCTGTCGAACCTAAAAGGTCATACAGGGTACATGGCCCTCCCAAAGATCATCTTGATAAAAAAATCAATCAATTATACCCAGTGAATCCAACACATAGCAAAGCTATTGGCAGGGTCTGGAAATGGTGAGATGTAGACACGCAAATAAACAGAACCAAAGGATGTATACATAAAGAGTCATCAATAATAGGAGAAGCGGTGTAGTTGCAACATGATAAAAATAGTCGAATATATCAATAAAAAAGAACATATGTGCATAAAATACTAGAGGACCTATATAAATTCTCCAAAAAGTTTAAGGTACATCAGAACTACCTAAACAAAACCTAGACAACTTTTTTATGTGGGAACTATTACAACTTGTGTAGAGAATACCAGGTTGCGCAGTAACAGTCGGAAAAAGACAATCACGCATTCTTAAAACCAGCGTTCTGAACGGCAATCACTCATTCGTAAAACCAATGTTCTGACTAGACCTGGCAAACGGGTCGGGTTGGGTCGGGTCGGGTCATGGGTCAAAAGGGGTTCGGGTTAAAACGGGTTCGGGTCAAAACGGGTCAATTATACAAAGGGTTGTTTTGGTTCGGGTCAAAACGGGTTAGGGTCGAAACGGGTTCGGGGGGTTCGGGTCAGAACGGGTTTCTGGTCGGGTCAGGTTGGGTTGGTTTAAACAACAGTTTTTAAAAATAAAAAAAAACTTGTAGCAGCAGTAGATCCATCCTCACTTCTTCATATACATGTATAGACGCACAAACACTTCATATACATGTATACACGCAGAAACATATACAATTATACATAGTGTATGCGGGTTTCGGGGCAGATTGGGTTCGGGTCAGAACGAACGAGTCATTTTACAAATTGGATTCAGCACAGAACAATATTACAATCTTTATGATAAAACCTTAGTTTCTTAATCAAAATAGAAATTGAAATTATAACATATGTTGAATAGTAATTGGATATAAACAAGCAATCCACTGAGTTCCAATTAAAAAGAATTAGAGATTTAAAAAGCAAATAAATACAAATCAAATTCAAACATACTGATTGAAAAAAGAGAAGAGCATCGTTTCTTCCGGCGAGCGACGATACTTCATAAGTCATCTGGTTCCAATTCAGTAATCGCTCCACCCAATCTCTCGCATCTGTCAATCCGTTTGGGGTTGGTAATTGTTGGCCATTCAGTAATCAATTACACACTAACCGATTACAACGTCGTTCCGTTACGACTTCCCGCATAGCATCGAAACACCGCCGTTTGATATGTCGCCGGGTTTATGGTGCCGGCCATTGGAACACAGAGATACGCAAAAGAGACGAGAGTAGAGGAAAATGTGTAGGTATCTGATTTGGCGGTTTGGTGAGTTTTTTCTTAGAATCAATTTGGTGTGATAGTGATGAACTCAGATCCAGAGAGAACCTAAAGAAAAGCATCTGAGAAAAAAAGGTAAAACCTTAGGAACTTTTCTAACCCTATCCACCCGTTTCCTTTTTCTTCTGATCTCACTAACCCGTTCCAACCCGTCTCTTCTCACTTAGACCATGTGTAGTCATAACGCCCCTTTGTGGGCGTTATGCGACACGTGGCGTGCCACGTCAGCGTGGGGAGTTATAGGGCCTTATGCATTTTAAGCCCGTAGTCATAAAGCCCCCGTCTAATCATTACTCAATTATTAATTTCTAATTTTTTATAATTATTTTCTAACTTTATAAAATTAAAATTCATTTCATTAAATTAAAAAACATTACACTAAAATAAAAATAAAAACATTACACATAAAAAAAAAATACAGTAACATAAAAAAAAACGGTTCCAAAAAAAAAAAAAATTGGACTAAAAAAATAAAAAAAACAACACTTCAAAGATTAATCTTCTTCGTCTTCGTTCTCTCCTTCTTCCTCTTCGTTTTCTCCAGCATCCAAACCTACGTCTTCAAACGCGCGTTCGCGGCTTCACGATCTCGCAAGATATAGGTGCGCTGCAAGATGGGTCGTGGAGGGGGAGTAGGCCGAACGTGCTCAAGTGCTTGTATCATAAAAGTACACACACTCGTAACCGCTTCTTCCTCCTCCGCATCTTCTTCGGGTGAAAAAAATCTTCGGTAAATATCGGTGAACGAGTCTTCCGACGGGGAACCATTTTTTTTAATAGGATGGGAGTAGCTTCAAAAGTTTTTAAAAAATATATAGAGAAGAGGAGGGTATTTGAGTATGATTTGTAAAAAAAAATGGAAGAGTGGGGAGTTATTTATAGTGTAAAATTAAAAAATTGATTTTTTTTTTTATTGGATATGACCGTTCTGTAACGGTCAAAATTATTAAATAACATTTCAATAACGCGCTATACACATCGCGCCTTCTCCGGTTTTCCGATCGATAGCGCCCTCCGTGGCGGTGTGCCGGCGCTATAAGGCATACCGCCCCCTCACATACCGCCCACTACACATACCCTTACAAACCCAACTTGACTCGTGAATATCATTTAAAGTTTTAGAATTACCCAGTTGGACCCGTTAATCATTAAAAGAAAGCCCAAATCAACCCATAGTAAGTTAAAAAAGACCCAAATCAACCCATATTTATTCATTCGGGTTATGATTGCCCCCCCTAGTTCTGACGTTCTCATAACAAGACTAAACGACCGAAATCTGCTTACACCACCATTGACAACTCTTAAACCACACCAAATCAAATATTTCTTACGGCTTAAGGTTGTATTTTGATTTAGGTGATATTAAAGTTTATTCTGAAAATAATTATAAAATTTAAGTAAACAACTTTTCAACATAAATAAATGAATATTTTTCCGCTGGTATATTTTTAACATTCAACATGTTGAAGCTATGAAAGAACACCCACAAGTTGGGCCTTTGCAACTAACCCAACTTAAAGAACATGCATAAACACACGGTTAAATCAGTTCGCACTCAAGGACTAGGGCCAAGCAACAAAGGTGCGTCTTTCTTTTCAGATTTATCGCCATTATTAGCCGTTGGGCGGTTCGAACCTCTAAGCGGTGAGACAAAAAGTTTGGATGCAACATCCGGGGGTAGTTCAACCACATCATCCCCAGGCAGAACCACAAGTCCCTTTTCTCTAAGGGAAGACGGTTCATTATAATGCGCGGTCCATAGCGAGTCCACTAGCTGTCTTTCATCCCTAATAGCAGGTAGATCTTCAGATGACATCAAGCTGATATTATTAATCCTTTCTTGAAGGACTTGTTTTAGTTTCTCATCTTCTTCGTTTGTGTTATCTGTTGTTTTTACCGGCTTGCCCTTGGTGAGTTCGTATAGACCTCTTAATGCCCCCTCACGTACTTCCGCATCTTCACTAGTGGCAAGGTGAGTCATGATGCGTGGGAACCCGAGTTCGGTGATGACGTGGCAGTCGTTAGGGTTTTCTTGAATCAAGTATTCGATTAAGTTGAGTGCTTTCCTACATTTTAACCAAAATAATTAGATGAGAAGTTGTGATTTATAGAAGAATGTAACTAAGAAACATACTAGGGGTGTGAATTTCTGACACGACCCGAAAACACTACATTCGCAGGTTTGAGTTTAGTCTAAACAGGTTCGGGTCAGTTTCAGGTTGAACCCGTGAACCATTTAGCTAAACGGGTCGGATTCGGGTCAACCCGGTCGGGTTGGCGGGTTGGCCCGTTTAACCAATTTATATTATATCATATTTTTTTACAACATGTTTTGTGTTATAAATTAAATTGGATGTGTATTTTATGCCATAATTATAACTTCAAAAGAGAAATTGACAAAAGATTTTATACTTAATTTTTTTTTGGAATCTAACTTTTTTTAATTCAATTCTATTTATATTTATAAAATACAAAAACAGCAAATTACAAACGGCACGTAAACGGGCAACAAGCTGCGCCGCAACCCCCTTTTGAATTGCAAAACCGATCCTACTAAAGACGAAGCGCCTCTTAAATGTAATTATATTATACACATTTGCGTTTTTTAGTAAATTTTAATTTTAATATATTAATTTGCGGGAAAAACTAAAAAATAAGAAAAATTGGGCTTAACGGGTTATGCGTTTTCGTGTTGGGGTTCGTCTAAAATTTTTGGGTTCGGGTTGAACCCGCCAACCTGCGAACACGACCCATTTAGCACCTCTAAAACATACCTCTGAAATCTGACACTTTCAGAGCTTAGAGCGTCTCTAAGAGCGGCATAACCATTTGCAAGACGAAATGCTGCAATCCCCGGCTTGTTGTGCCTAATCAGAGCTGAAATAAAAAATAAAAATAAAAACAATGTAAGTTTTTATCATGCATCATTTATTATAACAGATTAAGGTGTCAACCACGTGAATGATTGATAATGGTAAAGTAGGGTGCAGGGGCTTATGAAGGGCGACTGCGACTCACAGGAGATTGCACCAAGTGCTTTGGTCCGCACGGTGACATCATCATCAGAAGTGAAATTCGAAAGCAAAGGCTCCATGCCATTTGCATCCATAACCAGCTGCTGACTTTTTGGATTGTTTTGAACAATTGTGCTTACAACCTCTGCGGCTTTGGCTCGTATATTAGCATGTGAGTTATTCAGATATTTAAGTAACGGGCTCAAACCACCAATAGAATGAAGATCTGCCAAAACATGCGTTAACATTAGACAAAAGTTATTAGTAAAACAATCAAAGGCGTATCCACCAAAAAACTTTCAACCATCAAATAGCAAACTTCAATTTACGATAAGAAGCATGGGCGGACCTAGTAAGAGGCCAGGGTGGGCGGGCGCACCCCCTGAAAAAAAAAATTTAGTGTATTTTATAAGGTAAAATTCTCCCCGCACCCCTTGAAAATTTGGTTAAACCCCTTATCCGCACCCCTTGAACCCTTGAAAATTTGGTTAAACCCCTTATCCGCACCCCATGAAAATTTTTTCTGGGTCCGCCACTGATAAGAAGAATATGAAAAGAAAAGCTCACCATTAGCCATATCAATAGACTCTACATGCTCTTGAAGCTCATCCAACATATCTGCAAGTAAAATTAAATTAACATCACATACGTATACGTATACAAATACACACACACACACACATATATACGTAGTATATTGTGCTGACTATACCTTCAATGTCTGTTGCAGTTACACCTTGTTCCTCGAGGATATTTTCAGGAGTTTGCATAACCTGCGTAATTTCTTTCATTCGCTTAACCACATCAATGGTTTGAGCTTGCATAGCTTCCATGAACCATTTTCGATCCTCCTCGCTTCAAGTCAAATAAAATGTACAAATAAACGTCACAACTTGGACAAATCATTATACATATTAAAGGATAGTTCTCATGAACAGTAATTATAGTATTTGTTTTTTTAATATTTTATTTATTTATTATTGTTTACTCTTTTAGTAATAAATAGTAATTAATTTATTATTTTTTGATTTTTCAGTTATAAAGAGTAAATAATAATTCTTAGATATTTGTTTTTTTTTTTTTAGTTAGTAGTATTTTATTTAGCAATCAATTCGATATCGGTTTGGTTCATTACAATATCGGTATGGTAAAAACAAACACCGGTATCAACACCGATGTTATTCGAATGGTATCGATCAGTTCAAATTGTCACGGTACTGATACCGATATTTATTTATCATCATAGACAGAGTTGTATAAATAAAAAAAATAAAACCAAAAACCATAAAAATGAATACAGGTATCAGTACAGATGTTGTTTGGTAAGATACGCAAGCGACGTGATGTCAGTTTATCAAAAGAAAAGTCAATAAAAACAAATATCGGTACCGAACCGATGTTGTTCGTTCGCTTTGGGTTCGGTTCACTATGGTAGCGGCACGATATATGTTATCAAACAAAAAACCATAAAAAATAATACATACATGTATGGATGTTGTTCGGTTTGGTACGGTATGGTAGAGATACGATCTTAGTTTATCGAAAGCAAAATAAAAAATAAAAATAAATAATGGTACCGAAGAACTCATTCGGTGTCGATTTTGTTTGGTACGATAGTGTCACGATAGCTGTTTTCAATAAAGTTTATATGTCAATGTTGAACAAATAAGCATAGAACGCAAATCAACTAAATCGATTTCAACTGAAAAACATCGGTACTGATATTTGTTTTTATTGTTTTCTATCGATGTAAGGTTTTTTTCTTTCGATTACTATTGTGAGTGCCAATACCGTAACTAACTGAACAGATGCCGATCGAAATCCCGCGACGAAGCGCGGGGGAAATATCACTAGTTACCATTATATTATACTTATAAAATACGTAAACGTCACGTCACATGGCACAATTCTAAGACCCCAACATTGTTTTGAAATTCCACAATACTTACATTAGTTTCCTCTACAATCAAATCATTGTTTCCTTATTTTCGTAACTATTTAATATTCCCTTTATTCAACTCGTATAATAAGTGAGTTTCTAACCTAGTGCTCTATATAAGGATGGAAAAATTATAAGCTCAATGTAGTACTAATATCAATTCACCAACTAGAAAATTATACAAATCTCCTGGTAAGATATATAGCAAGATTTGAGATCATCAAATTGAAGATTCATAAAAAAAAGTTAAGTATACATATTAAATAGCTATAAATAACTGTCTAAGGATTACATACATACATATATCGGTCAACAGTTCTAAACAAACAATAACATAAATAACAGAAATTAGAAGAAACAAATAACAGAAATCGAAGAGGGTGAAATCAGTGGGAACCTTAGGTTTCTAGGATTGGCAGTACCGTCGGAATGAGCAATGCTCCACTTGAGCAAACCGTCCCAGTTAGGTCCCTCTTTCGCCATATCGACAAAACAAAAACCCTAATAACTAAATCTTTTGTATGTATGGTCAACTCCGAATACAATCAGTGATAAGAGAGAGGGAGGTTCAGCGGTTGTAGTTTATATAGAGGTTTCGATTACGAAAGATGAAATCTAGAACATTCTTCTGTGTAGGATTTCGAAAGATGATTCACGAACCTACTTGAAAGACGGCTGGTCTTTCAGTTGCTTTTTCATTGACCCAGTGCGCGGCGGGCCCTTTAGTCCCTATCGTTTCGGTTCGATATAATATTGGTTTGGTTTGGTTTATTATTGTATTGGTATGATACCAACATCTAGTATAGCAACGGAAAAAAATATGTATATGAAGAGGTTAATATGTATCTTACATCAATTGAAAAATCATAAAAACGAATACAAGTATTAGTACCAATGTTTATTGGTCGGTATCGGTTCGATTTATTACGATACCGTTATGGCACCGTTACCGTACAAATGTTGTTTGGCACGTTGAGAAAATCATTAAAACAGATATGGTACCGGTACCAATGTTGTTCGAATTGTATCAGTGTTTTCTTGTCAAAGAACAAAAAAATAAACTATATTTGATTCATTCGAATAAAACTTTAATAAAATTGTAATAAAAATAAGCATGTTGTAGTGTGTACTCAAAATTTATAAAACATTGTATAGTATTGCTAAAGAGTAAAATGCAATTTGCGTCCCTGTGGTATGTCTCAAACATCAACTTGAGCCCCTAACAACAATTTTTTGCATTTTGAGCCTCTGTGGTATTAATTTCATAACAGTATGAGTCCCTGCCGTCAGTTTGACCGTTTGCCAGTTGTGAAAAGTCCATAATACCCCCCCACCCTTTAATATCTACACTTAATTAAAGCAGACAACTTGAGCCAGTTTCATTATCATCATCAACAGTCGCCCAACTACTAATATCATCATCATCAACAGCTCTCCCAACTCCCAAGATCATCCTCATCATCTTGAGCCAAGAGATCAACAGATCATCTTCATCGAACATCGAACAGATCATCTTCATCGAACATCGAACAGATCATCTTCATCTTCATCGAACAGATCAGGTTCATCTTCATCCTCATATTGGTCATTCGATGTGTTTATGTGTTTATATTGTGAAAAAACAGAGCGATGATTCTGGGTTTGATTTTGGGTTCCATTCGATGATTTTGGTTGATTTTGGGTTACATTCGATGATTTGGGTTGATTTTGAAAAAACAGAGGGTTGATTTCATTCGACGTGTTTATGTGTTTATATTGTGAAAAAACAGAGCGATGATTCTGGGTTTGATTTTGGGTTCCATTCGATGATTTTGGGTTACATTCGATGATTTGGGTTGATTTTGGGTTCCATTCGATGATTTTGGGTTGATTTTGAAAAACAGAGGGTTGATTTTGGGTTCCTCATTTGAATGTGTTTGATTCGATGATTTGGGTTCCTCATATTAAGAACTGATCGGATCGGATCAGTTTCGGATTGAATGTGTTCCTCATTTTGATTCGATGATAACAGTTATTTGGGTATTTTGGATTTGATTTGATGATTTGAATGTGTTATTTGGGGTTAGGGTTTAGGGTTGAATGGATTTTTGGTTTGATTCTTGTGGGTTTAGGGTTGAATGGATTTTTGGTTTGATTCTTGTGGGTTTAGGGTTTTGTTGTACATAATGTGTTTTGGTTTGAATGTGTTTAGGGTTTAGGGTATCAGTTGAGTATTAAGAACTGATCAGATCAGATTCGAATGTGTTCCTCATTTGAATGTGTTTTGTTGTACAGAATGGCTGCGGATGTAAAGATACGCAAAACACCAACTACGAAGGCGAGAACACTTGACAACCTCCTAGAAGATGCGGTGCACATAAGGAAGTGATTGATATGAATGAATATAACCCCAGTGGAGCTCTTCGATTTTCCTTGAAATTCCAGAGCTCGCTAATTACATATCTACCACTGGGGTTATATTCATTCATATGAATGAATATAAGCCAAGTGGCAGATATGTAATTAGATACACTGGGGTTATATTCATTCATATCTGGATCAGTTTCCCGAAGTGCACCCGTCAGTAAAGATCCACAATTGCTTGTGGTCGTATGACGTTTTGTCTCTGTATTGTATGTTACGGTCTTTTGTTATCGAGTCTGTAAGTTCCGTCAAGTCTACGAAGTTGGTATGACGGGTCTTTTGTTATCGAGTCTGTAATAATTTGTTCCGTCAAGTCTACGAAGTTGGTATGACGGGTCTTTTGTTATCGAGTTGTATGTATAAAAAGTTTACATTTAATATACAATTTAGGCTTTAATAATTTGTTTTATATAGTATAAATTTAATTATTAGATTTCTTAACAGAAAACCAAGAAAAGAATTTAGGGGCTCAGGTTGATATTTCACTCATACCATAGGGACGCAAAGTGTTATTAATATATGCAAAAAGACGGTCTTACCCCTGCCTCTAACAGTCAACCTGACGGCATGGACTCAAAGTGTTATGAAATTAATACCACAGGGGCTCAAAATGCAAAAAAAATTGTTTTTAGGGGCTCAAGTTGATGTTTGGGACATACCACAGGGACGCAAATTGCATTTTACTCATTGCTAAAATAACAAAGGAAACTAAAACGTACCTAACTTTTATGACATGTATGTTTGTGTTTTGATAACTTGTACATTACTATTCACAACTTGGTTTTAAGTAAACTTTATATCTAGACGTATATAAAAAATAAGCAAACCACAACGACATACTCATAATTTTATTAAAAAAACATCGTATCTTATAAAAACATAGTAATATAGATACAAATATAGTTAAGTTGGAAACAATCAAAATTAACATGTTGATCATTGTTTAACAACTTCAAAATCCTAAACAATAACTTTTATAATTGAACGAATATTAACTTCCAGTTGAAAACAATAGAATTGTAAATTTCATCAAATAAGTGCATTTCGAAGAAAATCTAGTTGAATAAGGAATAGTTTGACTTGTATCTAATCAAACGACGACACATGTCTATAAAACTTTCTAACTTGTTCGTATTTCGTTTAATAACAACTTGAACTTACCCCTCCCCTCCAATCCCCTTGCTGCTTGTGAACAACACGACTCTAGGCCATATCCGACAACCCCCTCCATCCGCTTCAAATTTGAGAGTCATCGTTTACTCTTATTCCATGTTCACATATATTGTCGCCCCTTGTTCCTTGACGACACCTATCACCGCTTCTTATTATGTGTCTACAACCTTTCTTTAATATATAGCAACCATATATATATGTTTTTTTCATTATAATGGTATGTTGGTTACTTAAAATGGTTTAAGGTACTTTTTAAATATACTTGGTAGTGCAATTGACAATAGATGTTACAAGTCAGTAAACAATGAGAACCAAATGTTGTAGTATCTAAGAGCATTTCCATTGTCGGATGGAGATGGACAACCAACTCACCACCCTATCTCCTCACCTTGGCCCTATTTCTCCTCACTCACTCGCTCGTCTCTCTCTCCTCTATTATCCCTTCCCCATCACAAAATCCACCCGCTTCTTTCTATCTCATTTGAAAATCCAATCGAATCCCCCCCCCCTCTCTCTCTCTTCTCCATCCTGTCCTTCACTTGGTAGCCACATCATTTCCGTATGACATCTATACCTCCTGTTAGAGGTGCTTTAAGAAAGTGGGGTTCAAAAGGGCAATATGACCATATCACACAGAATCATTGTTGTCAATGACTTCATATCTTTTTTATTAGTTTGAAACCATTGGGACATTATAGGCTTAGTTTCTAGCCATTTTTGTTCTAGCGGATTTAAAATCCAGTGAACATATCATCCCAAATCATAATCGTTCTCCTTCAGTTAAGCTTTATGATTGAATCTCTACAGCCACAAAGGAATTCAATTCTCCATCATTTGTTACTGGTCATTCAATCCAAACATTGAAATTCCTAGATACGTTTCATACATACCAGCAATTATTTAACATCGAACCCATGCTTTATTTCTCCAGTAATCTAGCTGTTCGATTCATGTAGAGCTTGGACTACGAGAGAAAGATGTAAGTGATTATTTGATGTTCATCTGGTTATGATTTGTATGGATCAGTTTCTGTGCTAATTGCATGTGTGTGGATAGGTTAAGATCAGGATGTTGATGTTGAGCCCTAAATTAGTTCATAATTTTTTGAACAACCTACACCAGTGTCGTGATTCCAGCAACTGGCCCTGTCTTCGCGTTGCGGAACCAGTTAGACAGCTTATGGATGCAGTAAGTTGTTTTAATTTTTTCATCAGATTTGCCATGTGTTAAATACATATTTTCCAAGCATAAAAAATGAAATCGAATTATTAAAATCCATTCCTGGTGTTAGGGTTGGTCTTGGTTGTGTCGGAATTGGAGTTGGTCTTCTTGTTCGTACATATCAATCTACCACCAGAAATTTTCGAAGACGGCTTTTGTAAGTTTCTTTTATACTTGTTTGCAGTTTGATATGTTAAATTCAAATAGGTGCGGTGCGAGAATCATACCGAAGATATAGTGAAATAGGAGAAAATTACAAATTGTTTGTGTATACAAATTGTTTGTGTATACACAGGTGTGGTGTTGAAATAGGAGAAAATTACTTATACACAGCCTACAGGTATCCTCATTTTGAAGAATCTCCGGTAAACTTGAATTTTTGTTATTATTGTTGATTATACGTTTATATGATAATCTATTATAGTGGATGATTTGATTGTTAGTGTCTTTATTGGCCAAATAAGCTGCAATAGGTTACAAGGTTTTATATAGCGCAAGGCGCACCAGTTACATAGGGTCTAAATTTTAGAACCATGGCGTAAGGCTCAGAAGCAAACCACACTGTGTATGAGGTACAATTTATTTATATACTTATATACTTATTTTTTTAATTCTCATAGGTTTCTACCATAAGTTGCCCAAAATTTAGGAATAAATAAGCACGATCTATGGTTTTACACTTGAATAACCTATATGTATTTTTTTGTGTTTGTGCGTGCTTACTAAAGTGTAATCCTGGGAGCACATTTTGTGATTTGTTATACCACTGGGTCCACTAGAATTATTTGTTTGGATACATGCTGGTCATTTTTGTGGAAACTCTTCAACTTTCTGATAGAAAGTGGCTCACATAGTTTACTTATATACCAAATGTTTAAACTTTAATATATAAGGCTGCTGGATTTTGACACAAGTCTCAGGGGAGTACTCAACTTTCAGCTTGTTATCTTTTATACTTAATACCAATATGGTGAGCAAAAACTAATATAAATACTCGTAACTAAATTATATTAGGTGGTTTAACTATGAGTTTGAAACTTTGTTGGTCGCGAGTTAAAAAGAAAACTCTGGAAATAAAACATCTTCGGGGGAGGGCGGTGGCTTGTGGTTGTGCATTTAGGGAAGGAGGAGTGTCTGGTGGTTGCTGCTAATTACTGATGTATCTAAAACTTATTTTGTGCTTTATAAGTTGTTCAATATCAGTTTTTGTCGCATCGGTCATTAATCTTTGAGTTAATTGCTAAAATCGTCCCTGAGGTTTGGGCAGGTTTGCTATTTTCGTCCAAAATGACATTTTTTTTACCAAATTGCCCCCAACGTTTGTAACTTTTTGCCATTTTCATCCAAAACACTAACTTAGTTTATTTTTTCTGTTAAGTTGAGGATATTTGGATGAAACTGACAAATATAAAACCACAGGGATGATTTTGGCAGTTTACTCAAATTCTTTTAAATTTCTTTTATTTAATTAATTTTGTTACATATATAATAAAAAATAATATACATGCAATTTTTATATGAAAAAAATAATAGCTTTGTCGCGTATTTTTTATAAATTTTCATCCAACCACTAACTAAGTTATTTTTTCTATTAAGGCGAAGGATGTTTATAAACTAAGACAGAAATTAATTTCTTAATTTTTATATAGATCAGTTTTATAAAAATAAAATCTACTTAAACCTCTAGATTTTATAAAACTAAAATGCTGGTGACCTTATTGAAAATGGTCAAATAAAAAAATCTTATCATATGTACCAAGTTTTTAATTCATCTTCTACTATTTTAAATTCGCTTCTAAGGAAAAACAGAAGCCACCCCCCCTCTATCAAACAAGGTATCGTTACCAAACCTTAAAATTACCCACCAAATTGTAATTATAATGCTATGAACCAAAAGTTTCTTTACTCAAGCCACTCAGAATAAGTATTAGTTAGTTACCCTCATAATCTTAATTAAATAAATATTTTATTTCTACCAACATATTTCCTAGGTGCTCAACACATTTAAAAAATATGTAACGTTTTACAATTTTTTTCTATCTCTACAACTGATAAATACTAAAAGTTGTAATCAATTGTTATGTATTGCACACCAATGACGTTTTCTCTTTATAAAACTGATTTATATAAAGAAGCTGTAAATTAATTTCTATCTTAATTTATAAAATTTAAAACATCCTTCACCTTAACAGAAAAAATAAACTGAGTTAGTGATTTGGATGAAAATTTATAAAAATTATGTGATAAAACTATTAATTTTTTTTAAAAACTCCATGTATATTCTTTTTTATTATATATAACAAAAATAATTAAATAAAAGAAATTAAAAAGAGTTTAAGTAAATTGCCAAAATCGTCCATGTGGTTTTATATTTGCCAATTTCATCCAAATATCCTCAACTTAACAGAAAAAATAAACTAAGTTAGTGGTTTGGATGAAAATGGCAAAAAGTTACAAACGTTGGGGGCAATTTGGTACAAAAGTGTCATTTTGGACGAAAATGACAAACGTGCCCAAACATCAGGGACGATTTTGGCAATTAACTCTTAATCTTTAATAGTAGTGTAATTATTTTCATTATTTTATATAATTTTTGCAAAAGATCTCAAATCTTCAATGCCAAAAGATTGAGGGGCTATTTAAACCCATTTATGTGATGATGGGTCAAATTTGGGTTGGACTTTATTTCAAACCGGTTTAGTAGGTATAATTGAAAAACTTAGATAGAAAGTAAATGTGTAACGAGTTTTATTAATTTATATCAATTTGATTCTTAAAAGTCAAATATGCATTTTTTCTACATTTACAGAAGGAATAAATTGGTTACAATTTTGACATCTACCTGACTTGGTTTTAGAGTTGGCTAAAGTTAGTGCCAATAGTTGGCTAATACGTAAAGCGACCAAAAGATGAATAGATTTTGAAGGCTTTACTTGCTGCTCATGCTTTGCTTCAACGGTTAACTCAATCGTTCATCTATACGTTTCAACCAATTTATTTTCCAATCCATCTCTCTTGGCAATTAAGGTAATCGTTCAAACTAGCTGAGTTGGTTGACCTGCAAACACTTTATTTTCTCAATACTTATTTCACTTGGCGTTTTAACAGTGTAAATTTATATTATTGAGTAAAATATGTAATAGGTTGCAAGCTTAAAAAGTAGAGTTTAGGCAATTAACTCATTTCACCCGATTCTTTTAACTATTTTTTTATTTTGACCCGTTTGAGAGAAAACACATCACAGATTGCAGTAGTTAACACCTTTTTAATACATTCATAACGCAATGGGTTGAGATGGCCACCTGTTTTTGACGAGTTAACTAATCTACTTACTTGGTCATTTCTACACTTAACCAATGGTGGTTACATGTTTATGCCAATTGATTTATATTACACAACAGTTTGTATAAGGACTTCTTTAATGATATTTTTCTTATCTAATCTAGGAATTGAGGGGTTTGTCTAACTTCTGTTGTCCAAGAGTTTTTGGGTGATAAGAAATGGTAAGATGTAATACGAGTTTTTTTTTATAAGAGTGTCTCTTACATGTAACTACTTTTACAATTTTTTTGTTATTTTTTGGCATTACTTTCTTCTTATTTTTTCCAATTTTAAAGACACATATGAATCAACAATTCTTCGTGGAAATGACAAAAATGCATCAGATAGAGATAAGCACATTGTTCAGTTGTGGCACAGGTTTTTATATTTTTGATTTTATGGAGTATATATATTCCAAATAACATGGTTCATAGATATTATGGCAATAATCCCTTCATATGAGACGTTTAATAGCTTTCCAATCATGGTTTTTATAGCTACTTGACAATTACTTTTAGTTATTTGACGTACCCGCTGCAACGCGCGGGCATTTCCACTATACTATATAATACATTTCCAATGTACTAAATTGTAATTTTGCCTCACAATTTTAAGACACTCATCCAAACTCATGCTTTGTCTCCCTAACTTTTCCTCTGCACTCCCAAAGTTGCCCCCATTCAATGTCATCTCAACCTGTGTAAATTGAAGACACAATTGAAACGGTCCAGCCACCTTCGCCTCTTCCACCTTTCTTTATTGCGTTGCCGCCATTGTGATTCACAGAACCTTTCTTCATTACGCTTATCATAGAACCTACTTTCGTCTCTCAACGTCTATGGCTCATCAACATCACCTTTTCTTCATTACACTTATCGTAGAACCTACTTTCTTCTCTCAGCTTCTAGGGTTCATCGACATTAATCAAAATCAGTTGCAGGTACAGGTACGTAATCGGTCCATGCATTATTGCATATGAATTCTACCTGTTAATTAGGGCGGTTCTTATATTTTAAATATTGTTTTTTTTCTTTATTTGGTTTCTGAGATTATTTCTCGTGGCATTTACAGCCATGTTACTATTATATTTGAAGTGGTTAATAGAATATGTATGAAATTTCATTCGTTCTTATCATATGATTACTAAGTTAAACATTTTCAGCCATACATATTTTATATGAGATTTAGTCATTGCTTCTAAAAGAAGATTTAGCATTGTTAGTTTCTTACACATTGAAGATTTAGCATTGTTAGTTTCTTACACATTATTATTACATATTAGCCTTTTTTTTGAAGAGCCCATGAATCCAATTAATAATAGCCACAACCCAAACTTCAGCCCAGTTCACAAATAATATTACATTCAGTTCTTGCAAAGAACCGTCAAAAGACCAACTCACGAGACCCTCTTAAAAATCATATCTGCCAACCCAAAAACGGCTTGGTTATGGGTTATGGGTTTAGCCATTAAACGGTTTTGGTTATGGACGGGTCTGGTCCGCTTACGACCTGTTACTCACTCCTACTGGTTCAACCCGCCGGGATAGATTTAAAGAGTCTAATTTAGATCGTAATTATGTTTGTGGAACTTACATTTAAAATACATTCGAAAGAACAAAACCCAAATGGAAACTATGAAGCAACAAAACGCTAACATTTCAACTGTTAGACTATCGGTATTACGTAATGATAGAAAAAAATAGTGGACCCTTCAATACAGATCTAATGTTTAATCAAATAAACCAGATACAATAAAATATATTATCTTAAAGTGGAAATGTATGGAGAGTTATTTTGAAGTCTCTTGAATTATACTAATATGACTCAATCTATACCATAAATTTGATGGTAGTTGAGCCCATGCCCCAAACCAAAAACTCGTATATGGGCTCATTAAGCCCACACCATAGCCCAAAGGCACATCAAAGATGAAATCTTAAATAAAAAGGCCAGAAGGATATAGTCGTAATCCAACCCCTTAAGGTCCTAAGGGGCAATGTAACTTCACCATAAACATGCTCCACATTTAATGAAGTGTGCCTCAAGCATAAAATGAGAGCATAAAATGAGAGACGATGCGTAGTGATTCAAGCCCCTTCGAGCCGTTTTTTTGTATCATGTGACAGCCACATTAGCATGGTCAATTTTAACCAAAAAAGTGTGTAATGATTCAACCCCCTTCAATCACGTAAAATGATTCAAGTCCTATTATTATGCGTGTTAATACTAAATTGTTAATTACTAATTCTTTTACGTGACTCATAACCAAACAAATCGATACGGTGGAAAAACTAACATGAAGCGCAAACAACGTCGTAAATGTCGATCCCGCTACAACGCGCGGGTTCCCCACTAGTGTAAACAAATAATTTAAGGGAGTTAATATTCATACACCCCTCCTTTTTATCTCTCTCTATACATACATAGATATATATAGATAGATAAAGTAAAAAGAGATGTGAAAATAAGATTTAGTGGTGTAAAAATAGTAAAAATCAATGGTACTTGTAGTGACTAGTGATTAAAGACGGCGACAGTTCCGGTGACATGGAAATGATTGGATTAAGCACAAGAGTTTCTAATATTTATTTGTATGATTGAATGCCTTTTATAAAAAATCTCAACCAAATATTCTTTAAATCTAAATTTAACAATTATGTTATGTTTTTGTAAGTCTACGAACTTATAATGAACATGTCATTTATACGACCGAACCTCTAAATTTCAGGGAAAAAAATCTATTATCATTAGGTAATTTAATGAACATGTCATTTATACGATCGAACATCTAATTTTCAACGAAAGAAAAAGGTCCAGACTATTCATACACACCCATTGGCTATTCACACACACTGAAACGCCCCGCTTTGGCTAAAGCGGGGGACTTTATTGTAAACTCAACAGACAAGGACTGATGGACTTTACACCGAAACGCCCCCTGTCAGACCTTGTCTGCTGACTTTACACTAAAGCGCCCGTTTTGGCCAAAGCGGGGTGTTTAGGTGTGACTGTTTGTTTTTGGGGAAAAGTGAGGTTTTGATGGAAAAAAATTGGGTGTTGGTTTGTTGTTTGGTTGTGTTTTTTTGTTGAAAAGTTGTAGATTTTTGTTTTATTTTTATAAAACATATATAATTCAAAGTTGATTTATAACGGTTGTTTAACGTGAGTGTACCGATTATATTTAATTTATAATAGTCGTTTATAAGATACGTTTCATTATGCCATTGTTTTTAAAAATGTTAACCGATTTTTAAAAATGTTAACCGTTTATAAGATAAGTTTTATTGTGCCATCGTTACGGACGATTTGGACTAAACAATTTTTTATTTTAAACAATTTTATTTTTAAAACATTGTTTATTTTTAAAAACATATTTATAATTTAAAAAAAGAAAAAAAAAGGGCAAAGCGTCGCGCTTATGTGTGTGTGCGTTTGGGTGAGTTTAAACCGAAGTTGCACCCCTTTGGTCTTATACGTTTAAACGAAAGTTCCCCGCTTTGGCTAAAGCGGAGCGTTTTGGGGGGTTTTTTTTTTTAAATCATCTTAATTCAAAAACGTACCTATACTTGTCGTATCGTGACGTATTTTGCCATTATAAGTCATTTTAAGAAGTTTATGGTCTACACGCCACGTTCCGGATAAGTTCGGTCACATGTGTGGTTGTATTCCATGATTTCTTGTGATTCTGTTTTGATTTAACTTGTAGTCCAACATGTCGTGTTGTATGTATACACGTCCTATCGGATCAATATTTGATGTATTTTGTCATTAAATGTCGTATTATGACGTTTACTGTCACTATTATTCCATACTATCGAGTAATTTAGCCGTACGGGCCGTGTCGGTGACATTCAGTATCGTGACCTCACTTCCCCCCCCCCCCAAACAAACAGTCAGACACCTTATTTCCACACCCCCAAAGCGCAACACTTTCGAAGGTGTGGAAATAACGTTTGGGTGTGTGAATATGATGGTGAAAGAAAAAAAAGGGAAAACCACGAAAATGGACAAGACATCGCCGTCTTTTCCAAATTGGCCAATTGACACCCCTCACCAAGCAGTTTCCATCAACTGAAACGGCACAAAGGATTCTTTCAACGCCCCGCCAACCAGAGCATGCCACGTGTCCGACAACAGCTGTAACGGCTTAAAGGCGTTTCAGAGAACGCCACGTGTCCTGTCTATGCTGAAAGTACTTAGCCGAGCCGTTTCATTCGGCTGTTGTTGAAAGAACTTAGCCGGGTACCTTCAGTGAGCCAAGCCGTGTCCTTGGGTTGGAGCCGAGCCGTTACCGTACACACGTGGACCCCACCGCTGCAAGCCAATCCGTTTCCCCCCATTCTTTGTGGCGTCTCATCTATGCCGAGCCGTTTCAGCTGGCTTAAGCCGGTACAGGCTTCTAAAGCCGTTTCAAGCTATTGTTCGAGCCGTTTCAATGCGGTCGTTTATCTATTATATATAATAAATGAAAAGGTTTGGGCTGACGTGGCGCGTTATTAGAGCTTCTCAGAATGGGTTTTGGCGGGAAACTGGATGGGTCAAAGATTTTGGTAAATGGGTTGACACGGGATCCATTTTCTGTTTTTATGACCCGCATATAAGTATGTTTTGTAAAACCCTAGAAACGTTATACTTCCTGTATTCCTATTCTCTTCTCACGTACGCTTCTTTAACTCCATTTGTTCATCCTTCTTCTCCTTCAAGCTCTGTAATCCATCAACCTCTGCAATCGAATCGATTCAACCATCAGGTACACCTTTATTATTGCTCATTTTTTCACGATTTATAACCATACTCTTTCAAACCCTAATCTTCTATCGATGCCATTCTCTTCAAGGTGCGTTTTGGTTCCGATAATCGACGCCGCCACATTAGATATTCTGCTTTTGTGCTCTACCACTATCTTCAAGGTATGTTTCTGGCTCCGTTAATCAACATTGATTTCAACTAACAATTTAATTAAGGTATTCTTTGCTTTTGATTGTAAATCTGTTTGTACGCATATAGTTCTCGAATTTGATCTTGTCTTGGGGCTGTTTTGTGTTGATTTGGTGCTTTTTGGGGCTGCACTTGCACTTTAAATTGATAGGGTTCTGGTACTCAGTGGAACCAATTAATGGCAGTTGAATCCTCATTCAGCATTCAAACGTTCATTTTATGGACCTATGGTATTTATTCTAACCCTAAATATGTTATTCTTTATTTGCAGTCTATGTGCATGTTTCACTTTTTGATTCGAAATAATAAGGGTGGTTATGATGGAATTGTGATTGGTTTTGGGTTTTTTTTTTTTTTGGTTCTATGAGAAAGATGATTATACTTTTAATGTTAGTTCATCTATGATGTTTAACTTTAGAACAAGTATTAAACGAAAGAAGTTTTTGATGCTAAAAGATATAACAAAATCACACTAAAGTTTAATCCTTTGGTGTAAACTAACTACAAGACATTTGAACTATAATACTAATTTTTTTTTTATGATTTTAGATAGCTTATAGTTCAATAGAACAATGGAACTTTTGTTGTGGCTTTGTGCATTAGATATAATAGGAAAGGTAATTTAGGTATCTGATACGTGGTCGAAAACCGGTGCTTGTAATTGTTTAATTTGATGTTTTTACGCAAGTTTTAATTTCGAATAGCCTACTTTTGATTAGATACTTGTTTTGCAGGTTTAGCAGAGTTTAAGGAGCTTTTTGGGAACATTACAGGTCACTGGAGTGAAAACGGAACCACCGGGACGTGAAACGGGTCAACCGGACTTAAGAAATGGAGAAAACAGAAAGTTGAAGTTCCGGGGGCCATCGCCGACAACCATATGGTGCGTCGCCGACGGCTTGTGTAAGTCTCCGTCGCCAGAATTCACCGTAAGCAGCAAGATTAGCCGTCGCACATTTTCAATATCCACCAACCGTCGCTGACGGGGCTTCAGGCCGTCGGCGACGGCTTCTCCATGTTGCCGACGCATTTTGTTGATTTCCTTGCTTGTTTGACGGATTAAAAACGAATTCTCACCAACCAATTCAGGGGTTACACTTTCTTTTGAAGTTTGAAACATATCTTGGAGCCATTATCACCCATCTATCACCTTCCATTAACCATCCATCATCTCCATCATCCGAATCAAGAACCGGATCAAAACCCTAATTCATCACCATTACAATCATCCTTCAATCCTCCATCCATTCAAATCCTCCATCCATTCAATTCCTCCATCACAAACCCTAACCACCATTCCATCATTATCCAAACTTTAAGATGATCAAGATCAAGCTTCCAACATCCGGTGATCAAGTTCTTTCGATCATGTGCGGCTAATTTCTAGGAGGTTTCACCCCGGTGTAGACTTTTGTAAGATTTAGGGTTTATTATGTTTTGATGATTGTTTTGTGACAACTTGAAGTACATTTGAATCTTAGACAATTGTCCTACGTTGGTATTGAATTTGCAAATTATCGAGTGAATGATTAAATTTGACTTTGTGAAATGAATACACGTATGTATGCCTTGTCTTTTGATAGGATTTGCTAGTCTAAAGTAACGAAGTGCATCATGGTCTGTTGTTTATGACGTTGATAGCGATTGGCACCTAAGCTTTGTGATTGCGACCCGTTAATGAATTATTTCAAGTAAAGCTAATTAAAATACATAGTAACCCTAAGTCTTGCATTAGTTGAAACCAGGTGTGAGCCTTGTTTTCTTATTATTGTTCAATCAATCAATTTCATTTCTTGCAAGTTGTTAATCATTAGTAGTTAATCCATTCAATCATTTTAGTAATTTTAATTCACATCTTTCAATCAAACAAAAATACAAAAATATATCATAGCAAGCTTCATAAGTGTGACACCTTTTCATAATTCAATCGAATCCATTCGCAAACCACATACTCTTCGTGGTTCGACCCCTTACTATCACTAACTATTTGTTAAGGGTAATTTGGGACTATAAATATTATCTTTGACCGGAGTGCGACACTTCGATCAAATTTTGGCGCCATTGCCGGGGCCCATCCGATCCAACCCCTCACTGGCCCGAGGCAGTAGGCTCCAACTTCATCCCGATTCCTTACCAACCACCGCCTCAAGGGGAGCAGAGTCCACTCGATAACTATAGGGAGATGTTTGAGGCCCCCACTGGTTATCAATACCAGCCAAACCCGCCAGTGAACCCTAACGAGAGATATCAGCGGTAGAGGCAAGGTATGTTTGTGTTGTTGTTGTATATTATTTTGTTTTCGTTATTTTTATTTCGTTTTATTTACTTCTGCCTAGTTTAATGAACGTTGTGGGTGTGTTCCCTATATAACCCTCACGAGACCTCTCGTCCTCCCAAGCTATTGGGGGGTTTAAAAGGGCTTGTTGCATAAGCTAAATGCAACCGTGATTCCTACGAAAGTGAATTAGGTTTGTTATTGTTGTAAATTATTTTCCACATAAATCAAAGTAAAATAAAGTATGGCTTGGTAATATTTTCATAAAAGTGGTAGAACTAGGTAACTAACAAATTTTGATGGTTGTGAGAAGCATGCTTCTACACAAGGGTTAAGATTTGTAGGTACATTGTGTTCGTGGGACAACCGCTTTCTTGAAGAGAAGAAGAGCACACGAGGAATGAGCTCGAAAATCAGGTGCATACGTTTCTTTTTACTTTTGATTTTTAGTTAGCAAATAAGTGGATTGTAAATTGTATATTATTCTTCCGGGGTGAAATTTTGGGGAAGTTAGTCGTGTCACATCCCTTGTGTGCTTTGAAAAACTCTAGTTCTTACACATTGAGGACAATGTTTACCTCAAGAGTGGGGATAGGGGAGTAGTAAAAGTTTTAGATTTTGACCCGTTCATTTAAACACTACACATTGAGGACAATGTTTACCTCAAGTGTGGGGATGGGGCAAAATTTCAAAAAATTTTCAAAAATATCTTGTTACAAAAGCGATCTTAAAATCACAAGTAACTAAGTCAACGAGGGATGTCACAACCCATTTGGTCTTTTGTCATGGTCAAGTTCGAACTAATAGCATGATGGGTATTTAGCGGGTGGTTATTTGGGAATAATCCGCTTAAGAAACTAGTATTTTATGCATGTCACATACCATACCCTTTTAGATATGTGAGATTTTGAGCCACTTTTATATCATAGATTACATACCTATGTTTCTTTGTTTGAGTGGACCATTAGTCATATATTGTAGAACTTGCAACTTTTGATACGTTTGAGACTATAGACCGAATACAAGCACGAGAATGATTAAGGCATTAGGTAAACCTTTTCTTTTAAAACCATTTATCCATCCTTACCCAAATAAATCCCCTAGTCGCCCACTTTGAGCCTAAACCTTTCGTTTGACCACCCTATAGCCCATAACCTTAAACCTTTTTCCTTTAAACCCGTGTGATGGAAATTCGATTATAGGAGTCGTATTTGTATAGTTGTTTTTGATTGTTTGCATAAAAAAAACATCAGAAAATGTTATGAAAAAGAATTGAAAAAGCATTGAGAAAAACACAAAAAGCAGTGTTAGTAGTTGTTGAATAAAAGGCGAAAGTTATTGCCCCATAGTTGATGTTTATATTTAGTTTTGTTTAAGTTAGTGGTTTGTAATAAAAATCGAATTTTCATCGCCTTAGCCACTTTAAAATATCCTAATTCCTACCCTTAGCCTAGCCTTATTACAACCCTTACAAAGACCTTATGACTTGTGCTTAGTATTCGTGATCGATGGTGGAGAATGATTGAGTTGCAAGCTTATGCGGGTATGTGTTCTAATCGGTTTTGAGTGAATATTCTTTGAAGTGCTAATACATTATAAACATTAGCCAATTTACAAGCTGAGTGGAGAGAACATTGTGAGGGATATGCATGACTTGTTGGTTTCACGGGCGGGTTAATCTTGGATAACCATTTTTATATGTGAATTCACCTTACTGTTAAATATGTTGAAAATTGTAAAGAGTTTGAACTCTAGCATGACAATAGACCTTAACCTTTGTCTTGGGAATGGGGAGTGTATTCTTCGTTCGACCCACGTGAAAGTGAAAAACAGATTTGCTTGAGGGCAAGCAAAAGACAAGTGTGGGGATGTGATACGTGGTCGAAAACCGGTGCTTGTAATTGTTTAATTTGATGTTTTTACGCAAGTTTTAATTTCGAATAGCCTACTTTTGATTAGATACTTGTTTTGCAGGTCTAGCAGAGTTTAAGGAGCTTTTCGGGAACTTTACTGGTCACCGGAGTGAAAACGGAACCACCGGGACGTGAAACGGGTCAACCGGACTTAAGAAATGGAGAAAACAGAAAGTTGAAGTTCCGGGGGCCGTCACCGACGTCTTGTGTAAGTCTCCGTCGCCAGAATTCACCGTAAGCAGCAAGATTAGCCGTCGCACATTTTCAATATCCACCAACCGTCGCCGAGGGGGCTTCAGGCCGTCAGCGACGGCTTCTCCATGTTGCCGACGCATTTTGTTGATTTCCTTGCTTGTTTGACGGATTAAAAACGAATTCTCACCAACCAATTCGGGGGTTACACTTTCTTTTGAAGTTTGAAACATATCTTGGAGCCATTATCATCCATCTATCACCTACCATTAACCATCCATCATCCCCATCACCCGAATCAAGAACCGAATCAAAACCCTAATTCATCACCATTACAATCATCCTTCAATCCTCCATCCATTCAATTCCTCCATCACAAACCCTAACCACCATTCCATCATTATCCAAACTTCAAGATGATCAAGATCAAGCTTCCAACATCCGGTGATCAAGTTCTTTCGATCATGCGCGGCTAATTTCTAGGAGGTTTCACCCCGGTGTAGACTTTTGTAAGATTTAGGGTTTATTATGTTTTGATGATTGTTTTGTGACAACTTGAAGTACATTTGAATCTTAGACAATTGTCCTACGTTGGTATTGAATTTGCAAATTGTCGAGTGAATGATTAAAATTGACTTTGTGAAATGAATACACGTATTTATGCCTTGTCTTTTGATAGGATTTGCTAGTCTAAAGTAACGAAGTGCATCATGGTCCATTGTTTATGACGTTGATAGCGATTGGCACCTAAGCTTTGTGATTGCGACCCGTTAATGAATTATTTCAAGTAAAGCTAATTAAAATACATAGTAACCCTAAGTCTTGCATTAGTTGAAACCGGGTGTGAGCCTTGTTTTCTTATTATTGTTCAATCAATCAATTTCATTTCTTGCAAGTTGTTAATCATTAGTAGTTAATCCATTCAATCATTTTAGTAATTTTAATTCACATCTTTCAATCAAACAAAAATATATCATAGCAAGCTTCATAAGTGTGACACCTTTTCATAATTCAATCGAATCCATTCGCAAACCACATACTCTTCGTGGTTCGACCCCTTACTATCACTAACTATTTGTTAAGGGTAATTAGGGACTATAAATATTATCTTTGACCGGAGCGCGACACTCCGATCAGTATCACAGTCTCATAATTTTGACTTCTTTATGTTCAAGTCACTTTTTTTTATCAAATATTTGTTTAGCTGATGTGTTTGTTTTTGTGCAGCAATTTGGGCTGAACTTGGAGTCTACATTGACTGAAAGCAGACTGAAGGTAAAAGTATTGTGTAAGTCTCTTGAATAACCTATGTTTTCTGGAATTTGCACGAGGATGTTAGAAACGAGGTTTATTATTTTTATTTTTAGTTTAATTTTCTCTTAGAACATGAAGACTAATTGATAGATATGTTAGATGTCTGTTAGGACCGGTTTGACTCCGAACGATTGCGAACCGACTCGTGCGACGTGCGGAATCCGTGCACGAGTGAGACCGAACACACGAACAGTAATATAACTGTGATTCTATATAAGATCTGAAATCGTACAATCACGTGAATCACCTCTTTTGCACTTTCTCTCTCTACTTTCTCTCTCTAGGATCCAAGCTCTCCAAAGTAGCAAATGAGCAAAAGTGGCAAAAGTCTCTAATTCTAACCCTACCTCATCTATTTATAGGCCAAGGCTTATAAGAGCTTTCCTCTTATTTACAATATTACCACCTTGCCTTTTCTATCTAATATTACAATGTAAGGCTAGAAATAAACTGTTTCAGCTACGATTTGAGATGACGGAGGCGATAGACATAAATGCACTAACAGACTCCCCCTTGGATATTGCCGCAGTCAATCTCAATCATTTAGTCAAACTCGTAGCGTCTTTTCTTTCTTTCTCTCTCTCTAGCTAGAACAGAATCCCCGTGGATCTGTCTTCAGCGTCTTTCTTTCAGTAGACTCTTCAGGCTCCCCCTTTCGTCAAGCTTCCGTGCTTTTGGGATCGACACCTGACTTTCCGGTTACAAGCTCTTCTGGGAAAAGTATCCTGGCACCTATGCACGCTTCCCCTTTTGTTGAGCTCGTCTTCAGACTCCCCCTTAGACTCGGCTATCGGGATCGTAGTCTGGTACAATATCTGCAACACTCATACGTTTATAAGTAAAACATTTTTAGATTTCCAGGTATCGTAACCTGGCTCCATCAAACTTTCTAAATCAAGATCCTGGGACTAAGATATAATAATATGAAATATATCCAGGATTACTTGATACTCTCCCCCTATCAACAATCTTCAAAGATTTGGCAGTTTCAACGAACCGGATCAGAAACTGGCTCTTTTACAGATTTTAACAATATAAGCATCCAAATCCCTCACAGTTAATCATCCAAGTCCAAATTAATGACCTTGGAGATATCACAAACTGTTTTGATTTTTGATTTTGAAAACTTCAAGTTTCAAATTAATGAACTTGTTTTATTTTTCAGAAACACAATCAGCATACTTAGATTTTAAAACTCAGCTTCAGACATCGGTTGTCGAAAATAAAGCAGAAATCAAAATCTTTTTGTACTTTTTATGAAAATATAAAGCAGTAAAGAAATATGTACAAATATATTTACAGACAATATTTTTGTTTGAGTTCGCGTCAGAGGATCATATCAGTTTTTGACAAGTCACAAGTACCGTTGAGCTTAGTTACACATTAAGAATTAAACAATTCACTTAGATTGTCGATATACTGATCCACTTAAATTTTCACACAAATTTCAACTGATTCAGGATACGAATTAGGTGTTTTAAAGACTTAAACCTATTCATGTGTCCCACCTCTTGAATATACTCCCGTATCCAGATCCCAATATTCAGTCTTACAGGTGAGTATACCTAGATGATATCTGTAAGGGGAATAAATTATAGTACGAAACCGTGAGAGCTCAGGTCAGAACTTCCGTTCAGCAGAGAGATGACGGCTCGACTTTTGGTGTGTCCCCTTTAGAGGATCTTTTGTATTACAACAACAATGACTATCAATTTTATTGTTTCATCAATTTGCTGAAGGCGGTGCTATATTTCAAGCAATGCAGAAAGTATTCTCTGGGGACTAGGCCATTGCTTCCGCAAAATCAGAAGTCCCGGGATAATACCCCAAATATCACTAAGCATAAAGACCTAGTATCTCAGAAAGAGGGACCTTTCAAACGAGATTTCAGGGGTTACCTATATATCCAAGTAGTGTTCCCCACGAAATAAGCAAGTTTGAATTTTAAGTTTATATCCCGAAAAAGTTTACTAAATGTATAAAAATCTACCGACACATCATCAGTGAAACTGTTTAACGCTATATAATCATTACAATTCTTTAGCATACTGTAACTGTCTACTGATGTACTATCATTTCCTCTTTTTACACAAAAACTCAATTTTGAATTTTTATCATGTTTTTGGCTTTTTCAACTTTTCTAATGTTTTTGGATTTTCTGACAATATTACTCCCCCTAAAATTCAAAACCATTCTAAAGAAAATTTGACAACCAATACTGATAGCTTTGTCTCGCCATCCATTTTCTGCTTCTCATGCACTGATTTGCAGAAAATATAACGTACCCCCATGATTTACAACCCATTGATTTTCGACAGTTTGAAAACCGTTTTTCAATCTTGTGAAAGTAATCATGTTTGTTCAGCCGTGAGGGTTTTGGCGTATTCAATCAACACATATTTTTGTAATTTTTGACAAAAATTAAAAACAAACATATTTTTGGTTTTTAATTTTTCAATTTTTAGGGTTTTGAAAATATTGTTTATTTATGTACAGAAAACAAACAAACTCCCTGTTTCAACCAACACAGGGTTCAGCAGCCTCTTCTTCTTGTGCCAGGCTGCTCCGATTTCCATTCTCACAGTCTTCAGTTTTCTTGAGCACCTGCACATTTACACTTACTCAATCACTTAAACAATTTAGCCCAGGTCTGTTGGACCTTAGGCATTTTAACACAATAATTTTCATTTAACTTTGGACAATCTTTGTCATTCTGAACAAAAACTTTTTCAACTTTGACTTTAACTGTCTCATCTTTTACCGAAGTCATTTGTTTCTTAATAGACCATGTTTGACCTTTCGACGTACCTCTTTTATAAAAATGAGACTCTTTTTGAACAACTTTTGGTTTCCAAAATTCTTGTGGTTTTGTCATATCAACAGTTGTTTTCCAACTTTGAGTTGTTCTGACTCTGGGTGTGTGAGAATTCCAGGTCTGTCTCGAATCGAACCTGTTAGAGCTTGATTTCCATTTTTGATTCGAAGCAAACTTGTTTGTGTTATACCTCCAAGTTTGTTTTGAGTCAAATCTGGTTGACCTTTGTCTCACATTCTCAGATTTTTGTTTCTCAGCATCAATCTTCTTTATGTCAACATCCACATGTTTTAGATTAGGACACTTGCGTGCAAGATGTCCTTTTTGATCACATTTGAAACATGTTCTCATGGACACATCTTTGACCTGTGGTTGTTGCTTTTTCTTTTTAGCAAAGAACTCATCATTAGACTGTCTCATTTTGAGCTCTTTTTCTTCTGCTAAACTGTTTCCTTGAACAAAACTCATTTTTCCCTGATAATTTGGTGTTTCATTTCTTTTCCAAATTTGTTTCTTCTTATAACCCAACCCAACCTTCATGTTTTTCTTTTTGTAACCAGGTTTGTTATAAAAAGTTTTGTGACCTTTACCAGCAAACTTTGAAATCTCAGATTTTTCAATTTCAACCATTTTGAAAACTTTATCAACCTTTTCTGAAATCACATTCTGAATTGGGAATACAACATCTAAGAATAATTTGTCCGGTCCAATCATGGTATAAACCAATCCTTTTGAATCATCATTCAAATTTTTCTCGGATTTTGTGTTTTTCAGATATCCATCATGAAAATTACCTTCATTTTCACCCTGTGATTCAGATTTACCTGTATCAACTGACTCTTCTTTCAACACACTTTCAACGACTTTACCTACCACCTCTGAATCACTAGAATCATCAGATTTGGAATAGGTTACGTCAATGTTATATGGCAATTGATCTACCATGTTGAAAGCTTTTTCGACCTTATCATCATCATAAAACACAAACTTTTCCGGTGGTGGAACTTTATGAAACTCTGAGCCAATGCCTTTCTTGTTTTGCTCAGACTCACCATCCTCCGGTTTTATGTTGAAAATACGTTCAAGCACATATGATGACGCGTGATAACTTTTTAACTTGTTATTATCCTGTTCTAAATCAGCAATCTGACGCTTTAGCTAAGCAACATCTTCAATGTAAGAATTAACAACTTGTTGCTTTATTTCATACATTCGTTTATACTCATTGGTTGTTTCAGAACAATATTTCAATCTTGATTGAACAAGTTTCATTTCACTTTTTACTTTTTCATATGATTCTTTTGTAATGTGATAAGCCAATTTTATCGAATCATATTCCTTTTTCATTTCTTGAAAAGCATTCTCTTTTTGATCACTTTCTCCTGTCTTTTTCGAAACATTTTCTTTCAAAACTTCATTTTCTTTTTCTAACTTTTTACATTTTTCTGAAAGCGTTTCATTATTTTCTTTTAAAACCTTTTCATTTTCAAACATTTCTTTGTATTTACCTTTAAAAACTTCTTCGATTTTAGTAAGCTCAAAATCTCTTGTTCTGAACCTTTCGACTTTTTCGATACAAGCACTGCATGGTTCCATGCATTTCTTGCACTGTTCATCGATTTTAATTTGAGTTTCAGAATCAGAATTTACCTCAGTGATTGGCACTTTGGTGTTTGCAACATCTTCTGTCTGCTTCTGATCAACAGCTTCAATATCAACACCAACATCACCAGCAACCTTCAAATTCTCATCCTTCACTTCATCTAATCTTTCAATCTTCTTTTCAATTTCTCCAACCTGCTGTTCTTCAGTAACAGCTTCTTTCACAACTTCCACATTCACCACCACTTCTTCTTTCACTTCTTCGACAATGTTCACATCTTCTTCTTTAACTGCTTCTGTTTTAACCTCTTCAGCAGCTTTCTTCAGATTGTTTACCATCTCTTCAACATTCTTCTTCATTCTTTCTTCATTCCTCTTCCTCAGTTTTATCGTCATAGCATCCCTGATGATTTTATCCAGCCGTTTCACATATGTCTTGTCTTTTGCAACATTGGAATAATATTCGCCGGATCGAGGAATTACTAGAAGAACATCATCGTGAACTATGTCACTTCTGGGAACAACCGGTTCACCTTGTTTGTTGACATAACATTCTTGTTTCTTATCCCATCTTTTGTTTGCAACAGCATTTTCATATTCTTCTTGCATTTTCTCCATTCTGCACCCTACAATGAATCTTTCTCTTGGATTTTTTTCTTTCAAAATCTCTTCTCGAGTTTTCTCTTTGACTTCAGCAACAACATTTTCTTCTTTGTTTTCTTCACGAATTTCAGCAACAAGAACATGATGCTGGGCCTTTGATGTTTTTCTCCCATGAGCTGTTACAGGACGATCTTCATCTGGTAGAATCTGACTCCAATCATATCCTTCATCATCGTGGATTACAGCATAAGCTCTGGACTTCTCTCTGGATTTATCTTCGATCATCTTTGGCTCTTCTCTGCTACGGTGGTAAATTGCCTTTCTGTAGTAATCATCATTGAATGGATGTTCATTTCCACCAACCGCAGAATTGTTGCACTCTCTTTTGAAATGACCTTTTTGCTTACATTTGAAGCAGGTCACTTTGGAGTTATCAAATCCAAGTTTTGTAGATGCACCACCGAGAGATTGCTTCCCAGTAATTTCCATATATCTTTGAGCTCTGCGGATGCAGCTTGCCAAACACCAACGGATGTCAATGAGTTCCATCTCTTCAGGATCAATCTGGTCGTAGTCTTCTTTGGTTAACTCAGAGTTACCAATCTTGCCTGCAACTAGACCTTCATACGATTCCAGAACAGATGTAAGGAAGCTCATTTGTTGTTTAGCTGCATTGATGCTCATTGCAGGAGAATTCTTCAATTTAAGAGCAATGTTGCACAAAATCTCCTCAGTTTCATCAGAACTTGATTTTGAAGATGAATGATATCCAGAATGGTAACTTGATGAGGTTGTTTGTGGTTCTTTCATCTTTTCACCACTGAATGCTGTCTTTGGTGAACTGCCAACTTTCTCCGAAGGTACACTGCCTTTGTAGTATAGACCAACATTCTGATGATGAGATGAACCACTCATCTTGTTTTGCTTTTGTAATTCTAGATCATGACTCTCAATCTTTTCTAACAATGCATCAAGATAAATTGTATCAAATTTATCATCATTTTTCAAGATAAAAACAAACGTTTGCCACTGATCAGCTCGTGGTAACGCTTCAATCACTTTATCAATTATCTCTTCTCTTGTTTTCAAAATTTTAAATCTTTCAAGTTCAATCTTTAAATGGCAAAACCTCTCAATCATTTGCCTCACAGTCTCTCCCTTTAAACTATCAAACAAATCAAATTCTTTTTTCAATAAAGCTATTTTGTTTTTCTAGATTTGTTTACCCCCCTTAGCTTTAATCTTTAAAGCTTTCCATACAGATTTAGATGACCCATCATGAACTAATAGTGAAAAGATGTCATCACGGACTGATTGCTGAATCAAAGCAATCATCTTCTGTTCATAAGAAAATTTCTTTCGATCATCCTCTGAATAATCTTTGATCAGAATTTATTCTCCTTTGTCATTTGTTGGGTTCTCATAGCCAAACTTTAAACAAAACCAACTCTCATGTGCATATGCCTTCGTCCAATTGACAAACCTATCCTTCCACCAAACATAATCCTCAATGTTATTTAGCTTCGGAGGTTTTGAATATGTTCCATAAAAGTTGTCACTGTTAATGTTGTCTTTGATAGTTTTCGTTATCGCTTTGGGTGTATCGTTTGAACCTTCCACTGTATCCGAGGTAAACGCATTGTAGAAAGTATTGATAAATTCTTCTGCCATGATGTGATCTTCTCGATTAACAGCACCTTTTAATCACCTGAATCACAAACAAACAAACACAATGAGTTTAAACAATATCAAACAAATGAATCGGACGGGTATCCGATCGAGTGAGTCAACACAAGTCAATAGTGAAAATAATCTCGTGACAACGTTTGTCCGTTCGGATGGATTAATAGTCAAACAGATGATGTTGGCCCAATTCGGATGAGATCAGCCCACTCGGATGGGTGTCTTCGAACGGATGGAGATCCGGATGATGATTCGTCCGGATGAGTTATCCGCACGAGTGGGGATCCGGACGAGTGACTTCTCCGTGCGAGTGAGGATCCGGATGGTGATCCGCACGAGTGGGGATCCGGACGAGTGTCTTATCCGTGCGAGTGGGGATTTGACAGAAGGTAATCCGTGCGAGTGATGTAATCCGTGCGGATATTCTAATCCGTGCGGATAATGTAAGCTGACTCTTTGACACAAACTGACAAAACTTGAGTTGATCGGTTGGCACTTTGACTCTTTTACTGATCACATGTAATACAGACAACTATTCTTGGGCAATGATAATCACGTGATAACTTCACATGCAAACTTATTGAAAAACACAAATTCACATGTTCACCGAATGAAGAATGATCACGTGATAAGATTATTAAGCAAAGCAACACTTGATGACACCTGTACCTAGTCACATGCTCACCGAATGAAAATGATTACTTTGACTGACAAACATAACAGTGTTGACTTAATAACTCGCTTGGATGAAATGCTCAGACGCGGATTGTTGTTCGTGCGGATGAGTTGTCCGTGCGGACGAGTTGTCCGTGCGAGTGGTTTATTCGTGCGGATAAGTTATCCGCGCGAGTGACCAGTCAACAAGTCAACACGGATAGTTTGTCCGCGCGAGTGGGTCAACAAGTCAACATGGATTGTTTATCCGCGCGAACAATCAATGTTATCCGCACGAATAGATGATGATGCTTATCTGCACGAGTAGTTACCTGAATCAGTCAACAAAGTCAAACATCTTTTAAATGAATTGCAAATAAGGAAACTTTAGACTAATGTTATTCGTGCGAGTATCTGGTCAAAAAGTCAATGCGGATTTTTTGTCCGCGCGAGTGGCTAGTCAACAATAGTCAATGCGGATTTGTTATCCGCACGGATTGCAATCCGTGCGGTGAACATCAACAGCAGCAACATTATTCCACATTTTTCGAACAACAAATTTCTAATTTTCTCACAAATGACTTAGAATTAAGATCTGAAAATTTGTAGGCTTAAAGATCAAGTGTTTTAGCACAACATATCCGAAAATTATCAATTTTAACCGTAAAAAGTCGTTTAATTTGGTGATTTTTAGATGAAAACGTGAAGAAACTTAAAGATGAAGAAATTGATCGAATCTGATGCGAATTGAGATCTGAATCTGATGTTTTCTCGAGCGAAATCGTGTGATAGATCCGTGCAATCGAGCTCCTGCTCTGATACCACTTGTTAGGACCGGTTTGACTCCGAACGATTGCGAACCGACTCGTGCGACGTGCGGAATCCGTGCACGAGTGAGACCGAACACACGAACAGTAATATAACTGTGATTCTATATAAGATATGAAATCGTACAATCACGTGAATCACCTCTTTTGCACTTTCTCTCTCTACTTTCTCTCTCTAGGATCCAAGCTCTCCAAAGTAGCAAATGAGCAAAAGTGGCAAAAGTCTCTAATTCTAACCCTACCTCATCTATTTATAGGCCAAGGCTTATAAGAGCTTTCCTCTTATTTACAATATTGCCACCTTGCCTTTTCTATCTAATATTACAATGTAAGGCTAGAAATAAACTGTTTTAGCTACGATTTGAGATGACGGAGGCGATAGACATAAATGCACTAACAATGTCTGTTTGCATTCTTTGATAGGATTGGTAAGTTTCTCAATGAGGTTATGAAGGATTTAGGTTTTATTGTAAAAACCTAAATCAGATTAGAATCTTCAGTAATCTATATTATAGGAAATCACACAGTTACATCGTTTAGAAATTCTTTGTAGTTGTTGGTTTTCGTTTTCAGTTAAAAGAGGTTGATTAGTACAGACAGGTTTACCCATTTGAAGGCCTTCATAACTACACTTCTGGCATCATCCACCATGTTCAACTTACAGGTTACATTCCCAAAATTGTATGTTTTTAATTTTCATATCCAGTTTTTCAATAAATCTTTAATCTTAGTGTATGAATCTTGCAGGATTGTCTTCGGATACTGTTTATTATTATTATATATGTGGATACCCTTCAATTGGAGCAATGAGTGAGTGCTTTGTTAATTTCTTATCACAAAGTGAAGTTTTGAAATTCTTTGATGATGCATATATACACTGTCTATAGGATTTTACACTAAATGTTTGCATTCTTTCTGTATTCTCACAGGCTAGGATCGTTGATCCCCATGTACATATTTAGCACCAAAAACATGATTTTTTGGTACGATATATGCTAATATTTGGCCGTTGTAGGAAACACACGTTTAGAAAGATTTCAACAGTGCTAGACCATGTTTAGTGACGAGGTTAGCAGCTTTCCATACTTAAACGTTTGTAACTGAGCTGTATTTTGATTTACTTCAGGTAGAATGATGCATATATGCATCATTGTAATAAGATATCTACCCACTAACCACCCTTCTATTATTGATGCTCCTGAACTTTAAGAAGACCCTGAGGTTATTAATCTATGTTAAGGATGAGGTTGGTACCAACTGGTACCAGTACCGAAAATACCGCCCAAAAATGGGTATTGGTACCGGTACCGAAAATACCCGATATGGTACGGTACGGTTCAGTACCGGTACGAACCGGTATTTGAAAGTAAAAACCGGTATCGTAGCGGTACCAAAAATGCTAAATGTCGGTGTTGTATGGGTACCGAAAATATTTCGGTTCGGGAAATTTGGTACCTATTCCGAAATGTATGGACAACTTTCTGTTATTATATGCTTATGGTTTTACTTTGTTTGTAGGCTGCCTTACGTGGTCTTCATGAAGATCTTGATATTCCATTTTAAACATCAATGCTCAAGTATGTTAATGTTTTTTAGTTAGCTGTTACTTTTTTAAATACTTTATATCGATCTCATCTCACTACTCACTACGACAATCCTAAATCGATCTCCTGTTAACCACCTATTAGTGTTCTTCTACTTGCCTCCTGGTGGTGATGGCGATTTATCTGGTCTGCCGCACCATAAAGAGGATTGCCTGTAGAAATTGGTTTTACAGGATGATGCATGAGTTGTGCATACGCCACATACCCGTTCTTTACTCGATTAAAAATTAGTGTTTAAATTTACTTGCATTTAAATGTATCACAAACTGCTGTTATAAATCTGAATTTTAAATGATGATAACTGTCAGTCGGGCTGATAGTTTTTTCAAAGTAAATGAAATTCAGATGTGATAGAGTCGAGAAAATTTGAACTTTAGCAAATTGAAAATTACAACTACCCTTAGCATCTTTTTAACAGGCCGGTATATTATACATGTATGTATTTTAAAACCAAATCTTTGTAACAGGCGGAGCGTGTGAACACATTGGCGTCTGACTTGCGAACACAACAAGAAACGAGCGTGTTATGATTGATAGATGCAAGGATCTGTTGTCATCACTAACACACATGGAGGTTAGCATCAACATATATTTCTTTCAATTAAGTTAATCGTTGATTTACTTGGTCTTTGTCTTATTATTGTCGTAATTATTATGTATAAAAGAACGAATGAACTGATATGAAGTTGAATGAAAATAGATGCAGGACTGCAGCATGAGGACACACATATTACAGCTGCAATGTGACCAGCAACCATAATAACTGTAAAGCTGATTTCCCTCTCTTTGACTGCTTATTGGAAAATTGCTAACATCCTCATGAAAATTCCTTTGCCATGAAAACGGTTGTTCTTATTAACGAGTTTTGCGGAAAGAAATTCGTGTATATGCATAGAGTAGGAGATCGTAAGGTGGTTTTGTTTCACCTTCCAGTTACATATACGAGCGGTTTCTATGTAGGATAGAGAATATATGTATATTTGGACTTTGGAAAATGATACTTATTTTGATATGTGTATGTGTATGTGCGCGCGGTCTAATTTGTCTTTTATACAAATTGAGCTTTGTTTTTTTTTTATTATTTGTTATTTAGGACGTTGGATCATCAGTGAAGAAAAGTTTAGTTTAACCTGCATTCAAGCGACCGCGTCTTGAAACACCATCACTATTGCCAGCATATAAGGTATGTACAACTTTACTTTCATGATTTCTTTTTTTGACACTAATTATTTACTTTATAGAAGTATTTCAGTTTGATTTTATTTCCTTGAAAATTTTTTGTTATCTATTTCTCTAGGTATATATTACATAGAGTATCAGTGTTAAAAGTGATTGAAGAAGTCAAAGCCGTCGCAATCCGTTGGGTAAAAAATAGATCGAAATAAGTTGTAATAGTTTTTTCGCTATGTCTTGGTGCTTTATTTTGGGTTTGTATTGTACTATGGCTAATGGATTGCCTCCATGTACTGTACTATGTTTCTTTTTTGAGGATTCTATACAATTGGTGCTTGCTACTCGCAAGATTTCTAATGATATTATGTTGGCCTTTTAAAAAAAACCTGGCTCACGTTGAAAAAGACTACATTTGGTAAGCGAAGTTTGAACGAGAGAGAATACACTCTTTTGGATAGATAATTGTTTAGATGGCAGAGCAACTTTATAATTCTATAGCCAACACATTAATATGTCATACATTTTGTATCATTTTAAGTATGTATTAATCATAAATAAAAGTATATTAATAACTTTCTGCAGCCCGGGAAGCAATCCCGGGTGATAACCTAGTATATTTATATTTGCCAGTTTTTTTTGTGTGTGTTTGTGCAACAGATCCCTCTAAAGTTATCAAAACAGTTAGATTTTGTAGAAGGAACTTAAAATTATGAAGATTCGTTTAGTTGTATACAGCGGCGGAAAGTGGGAAATCGTTAACGGAAAGTTGGAGTATGTTGCTGATGCTGATTCAAGTAGACGTGCTTTAGAGATTGAACCCAACCTTTCATACATTGTTCTTTTAAATAAAGTGTCAAACATGTGTACTTCTACAAACATTACGAAGTTATCGTATCGGTTGTCTTCGTTTAGTGATCCAATCGATATAATTAATGATGAAGATCTTGCAATTTTTTTTTATAATTTTGCTATGGAAAATATTTTTGAAATTTATAATTATATGTCGTTGAAGGGTTTTGTGCTGGGTCATTTAGTTTTTCACCTCCAAATAAATTTAAAGTTCCCGATTTGAAT
Organism: Helianthus tuberosus; assembly: GCA_030545235.1. Classification (NCBI taxonomy): domain Eukaryota; kingdom Viridiplantae; phylum Streptophyta; class Magnoliopsida; order Asterales; family Asteraceae; genus Helianthus; species Helianthus tuberosus. The sequence goes on along the minus strand of CM060353.1, from coordinate 129,665,034 downwards.
CTCTGTATTGATGAAGAAAATTATGATGTTTTAAACGACTAACAACCAAATCCCGATAATTCATTTGAAAAGTGTTTGCCATCTTCATCAATTACTTTTGAACTAGAGCACGTATTTAATAACAAAGAAGAAATGAAACTTGAGTTGGGAAAAAATGTTTGTTAGAACGCTTTGAGTTTAAAGTAGATAGATCATCTAAAACGTGGTACGAAGTGTCATGTTTGGTCGATGGTTGCGTTTGCGTTTTCGTGCATACAGTTTTGGGGATAGTGGGTTGTTTTTTTTTAATAAAATTTGTATTTTTACTGTTTATTACATGTAACTTGTATGAATATAATATTCATTAAACAACATATTGGGGGATGGACTGGAAGACTAATGGCTTGGAGAAGAAGAAAGCTACAAAGGGATCCCACGTTAAATTTGCAGTGGACAATGCTTCCACCATAATTCTATGACACGTTACTAGAATCCGTTCCTAAGAGCGTGGTTGGTTATGGAAATGGTAAAGAATACTCATTTCCTTCCTTTTTTGACGTGGATTTCGTGTTTTTCCCACTGTCGATTGACAATAACGAATGGCTGTTGGTACGATTAGAGTTGGCATCCTAGGAATTAGTTTTCTACCCGTTTGAAAACCTTTGTGGACGAGGAGACAAATTTAGGGCAATTATTATTCCACGGTTGACGAAGCTCAAGGTGCATTTAACTGGTTTGCTGGTGCATTTGCAGTATTGGAAAAAGACAGGCAAACCAGAATGTTGCATAACTCATGAGCTAAAGGATAACTACGTGATTTCTAACAGGTCAATCATAGGCAATGAAGCTGTCTATCTGTTTATGCTTATGGAGCATCTCGTTACGGACAAACCAATTAACATTACTGGAGACGTAAAACAAATATGTTTGTCATATAGACGATTCATGGCCGATAAACTGTATTTTTAGCGGTGTTTGCCACGCCCAAATGTTGTTAAATAAAATAAGTCTTCTTTTTAATATTATATCAAAACTTGATTACATTGGGAAACGTTCATCAATTCAAAGCTATAAATACATACATTGCTCCTCCCATTTAACCCCATACAATTCTCATTTCAGAGTTCCCACTAGCAAAAAAAATAATAATAAAAAAAATGGATTCTTGGACCGACGAGGAAGATATTGCTGTTGCCGTTTCGTACGCTGCCGCTCGTGATCTGGGCACTTATTCAACTTCCGATCCTGCTTTCTGGGGGCAGGTTTTCAACTTCTTTTGCATTCGCCTACAAGAGACGACCCGAAGTGTCAATGTCTTGAGGACTCGTCTTGCTTTTCTACGCTTTAAATGTACCCGTTTTTTAGGAAAGTACGAAAATGTTAAAAAAACTCAGCCGAACATGGAAGAAAAAGAGGTCATTGAAGAGGCCCTGCTCGACTACGCAATACGTTACAAGGAGGACTTTGAACACCTTTAGTGTTTGAAACTTTGAAAATATATCTGTAATTCACGAAATTAATTTGTAATATTTAGGTTGTAACGTTCAACTTAAATTTGTAATGTAACATCACCTTTGTTTGACTTTAAAACTTTTGAACGGCCCAAACTGATTTTTAGTAATATTTGGGCCCAAACAACCCACACCGTTTTATTTTGTAATATTTGGGCCCAAACAGCCCACATGCTACATATGAACGGCCCAAAAAGATTTATTTTCTAATGTTTGGGCCCAAACAGTCCACACGGTACGTATGAACGGCCCAAGCTGATTTTTTTAGTAATATTTGGGCCCAAACAGCCCACACCGTTTTATTTGTAATATTTGGGTCCAAACAGCCTACACGCTACATATGGACGGCACAAACAGATTTATTGTAATGACCATAAATTTAAAATCATTATTCTAGAAATAAAAAGAATAATAATAATTTATAAATTACCCACTAGGAAACCCTAATTAAGACACCCAAGTAATTCTGTACAAACCCTAGAATTTTCAGAATCAGGATTAGGACCCCTAAAACTCAGGGGGGTATTCCCTACTTGATGATTATCTTAATAACTTGCGGACGAAGTTGAAATTTAAAAATCTGTCGACTCAGCTAGGCTAGTCTCACACGTGGCAACCCTATATATAAAATAAGTTGTCACGCGGGCCGCGTAAGGTTAATCTTAATGTCACGCGGGCCGCGACAAGTGCAAAATTCGACTATAAATAGAGGATGTTGGGACTTGATTCTGGGCACAAAAACGACGAAGAAACTCCAAATACGCGCTGAGATATCGTCCGATTACTCTCAAAACACACACGAAACACAAATTAAGTATAGCAGGGTGCTGCAATCAGGGTATTAACTCGATCGCTATTACGATTCATTGTCCGATCGATCAATGTACTCAATGGATGTTTAAGTGCTGCCCACATTAGGGTGATGCTTTGTCATTAATTGTGATTCCGACTGGATGTTGAGTGCCACCCGAATTCGGGGAATACTCTGTCCTTCGTTGTGAATCCGATGGATGTTTAAGCATAGCACTTTGTCATTCGTTGTGAGGGTTGATCTCGTGAGTTATCGTAAATGCTGTATTAAGTTACTAACCTAGTTGTGTGCATGTTATTTAAATTAGGTTAAAAGACTAATCAGTAGTCTAAACTCTGCCCGTATAAATCTGAAATATTATCACAAGGTAGCATCACTTTGGAATTTTTAAGGTACGGATCCTTACCCCACTCCTTATTGCTTCATATTCAAATTGTTATAAACCCATTAAATTCATATATCTTTAAAAACTCCTCACGTCTTTGATTATCGATTCATTTGACAGTCCGTTCGAATTCTTTTCTAATCATTTGATTTAAGCTTTCATGTCATGCGATAGTATTATGTTAGTTGTACTCATTATCGCATGTTCCAATATATGTTCCGTTTTGTTATGAAAATAAGTTTTATAAGTTATGTAAGACCATTTGTACTCTGATACCCTGAGTATCGCTTCTCGTGGAGTGTCCCACGAGCATGTTGTTGCGGCATCGACATCATGTGCTCCATCCGTGATGGAGAGATCAGTTCACGGCGTCTCTTAAGTACAAGTGTGGTACATATAAGCTATTAGGGGGCGTATGGATCGATCCTAGGATTTAAGTATAAGGAGGTGGATAACGGGTATGCCAATTCGCCATCTCATGTGATAATTATGCAGGAGTAGCTACCTGTGTATTGTCACGCTTTAAGTTGCTCATGGGTACATCCGTAAGATATGATTATGAAATTTTGTTCTTGCATCGTATCATTTTCGCATAAAGCATTATTTGTTATTTGAGCCTATTATTCCGTACTGAGCATTCGGCTCATTCCGTAAATTTTTGTATATACAGGTCTGCATGTTACTTTGGGCGGGAAAAAGAGAGAAGAATAAAGCCTAGGAATAAATCTGAAGATATTAGTTAATGAAGTCGAATGTTTCCGCTTGTATAATTAAACCTTAAGTTTCGTTGTTATATGGTTGTATCCTTGTCAAATATATAAATGGAATTATGACTTTTGTTTATGATACTACTGTTATTGTGACACGTCAGCCCTTCCGGGTTGGGGTGTTACAGCTATGGTATCAGAGCAAAGGCTCTTTCCTGTAGAAAACTTAAAGATAGTAATTAAAACCTGTGAGGAATGGATAGATATCTATGATAGGATTCAACTTGATCTCTGATTTGGTTTAACTCCTATGTCTATTTCGTATAGATGCCTCCTCGTCGTCCGCTACGTAGGAATACTCGTACTAACCATGAACGTAACAACACTTCTTTGAATGAGACTCCAGTTGATCCAAACGTAATTAATGCTATCAACCAGGCTGTTGCCGGGTTGCTTCCAAACCTTGTTGCTCAAACAGCTGAGGCAATTATTCAACAAACTCGTCATCCAGAACGCACTAACACTAATCCAACCTCTGGTGGTGAAACTCGTGAGAATACCACGAATAATACTACTTATAGTATAGACATATGGATTAGTAAATTCCAAAAACAAAAGCCGAAATCCTTTAGTCACGCTACTAATCCAGTCGAAGCAAGAAACTGGATAGCTCATGTTGAAAAGATCTTCGGAGTTCTTGGAGTTCCAGAGCAATACAAAGTTAGATTGGCTACCTACAAATTTGAAGATGACGCACAAACTTGGTGGGAAGGATATAAGCAAGTCAAAGGAGGGGATGATTTCGATGCTAATCTTTCATGGGTCGACTTTCGTAATATCTTTTACGACAAGTATTTTTCTACCGCTGATAAAGAAGCTTATATCAGGGAGTATTCAGTGATTCGACAGGGGAGTGATGAACCAGCCTCTGAGTTTATTACTCGATTTTCAAGGTTGGCTAGTATTGTAGGAGAAGTTGCAGGATCAGCAGAAGTCCAGGCAGAAAAATGCAAATGGGCAGTCAATGATCGAATTCGGAAGTCGATCATGTATATGAAATTTAAGGATATCACCGAAGTTGCTGATGCAATCAAAACTTTTGAATTCGAAAGGAAAGAATTCTTATCTCGAACTGGGGATAATAAGAAGAGAAATAGGGAAGGACAATTTAAGCAGGAAAACGGCCAATCATCCACTACGCCACAACATCAAGATCGCAAAGTGCAAGGAAATCAAAACTCTGGAAATCAGGCACGTCCATGGCAACCTAGACTGCAAAACCCGAGACCTGCTCAAAACCAGATTCAGTTGTCTGCAGAACCTATTAGAACTCAACCACTGAATCAGATTACATATCCTCTATGTAATACTTGTGGTAAGCGACATCAGGGCGTATGTCACCGAAGTACAGGAGCATGCTTTAGATGTGGCCAAACTGGACACATGATTAAGGAGTGTACGAAGAAAGACACTAAGAAGAATAACCGACCAAACGTTACACCACCAAATATTGGAGGAAGAGTTTTCGCACTTTCTGCTACTGACGCTGCTAATGTTCTAGGTACTGTATCTGGAACCCTTCAGATTGGTGAACGTAGTATCTATGTGTTATTCGATACAGGAGCGACTCATTCTTTAGTATCCCATTCATTTACTAAGTACCTTCCGATAAGACCAACTCTCTTAAATCATACCTTAACCATTTCCACTCCCATGGAAAATTTATCCGTAATCACTTACGTATATAAAGATTGTCCGATCCGTATTGAATCTATTGTGTGTAAGGCAGACCTATTTCCAATACATATGTGTGACTTTGATGTTATTCTAGGGTTAGATTGGTTGTCTAGACATCACGTAACTATAGATTGTCATTCTCGCCGTATTATTTTCGGTGATCTTCATCATCCTGATATTATATATCAGGGAACTCAAGCTCATAAATCTCTTAAGATTATCTCTGCGCTTAAGGCTCAAAAATTCTTATCAAACGGTTGTGCTGGATTCCTAACATCGATTAAGGATACTTCTGCTAGTGTTAAGAGTATTGATAACCACTCCGTTGTTCGTGAATATCCTGATGTATTTCCGGATGAACTACCAGGATTACCACTCGACCGTCAAGTAGAATTCACCATCGACTTGATTCCTGGCGCCGAACCTATTTCTAAAGCTCCATACCGTATGGCCCCAATGGAACTGAAGGAGTTGAAGTAACAATTGCAAGAATTGTTAGATCTAGGATTCATAAGACCCAGTGTTTCACCTTGGGGTGCTCCGGTCTTATTTGTGAAAAAGAAAGACGGTAGTATGCGTTTATGTATTGACTACCGAGAGCTGAACAAGATTACTATTCGTAATCAGTATCCTCTGCCTCGCATTGATGATCTCTTTGATCAACTTCAGGGGGCTCAGTTCTTTTCAAAAATCGACCTGAGGTCCGGGTACCATCAGCTAAAGATAAAAAATGATGATGTTCCCAAGACCGCCTTTCGTACTCGTTATGGTCATTACGAATTTTTGGTTATGCCCTTTGGGCTAACTAATGCACCCGCAGTCTTCATGGATTTAATGAATCGCGTATTTCACAAATTCCTAGACAAATTCGTTATTGTCTTTATCGATGACATTCTAGTGTATTCTAAGAGTCACGAAGAGCATGAAGCACATCTACATGCAGTACTTAGAACCTTGCGGCATGAGAAGTTGTACGCTAAGTTTTCCAAATGTGACTTTTGGCTTAGCCAAGTGGCATTTCTAGGACATGTCATATCAGCAGAGGGAATTATGGTAGACCCAACAAAGGTTGAAGCTATTACAAAATGGCCAAGACCCACTTCTGTTACCGAAATACGAAGTTTCTTGGGTCTTGCTGGCTATTACCGAAGATTTGTTGAAAGATTCTCGGTAATTGCTTTACCACTCACAAAACTCCTAAGGAAAGGGGTGAAATACTCATGGAATGAGGAACAAGAGAAAAGCTTTGAAGAATTGAAGAAACGACTCGTATCCTCCCCGATACTCGCTCTCCCTTCTGGATCAGGAGGTTACCAAGTCTATAGTGATGCCTCAAAGAAAGGATTAGGTTGTGTGCTAATGCAACATGGGAAGGTTATCGCTTATGCCTCCCGTCAGTTAAAGCCTTATGAAGTTAACTACCCTACACATGATTTAGAACTAGCCGCAGTCGTATTTGCACTTAAGATTTGGCGACACTATCTGTATGGTGAGAGTTGTGACATCTTTACCGACCGCAAGAGCCTCAAGTACATATTTACGCAGAAGGAGCTAAATATGAGGCAAAGAAGGTGGTTAGAACTTTTAAAAGATTACGACGCAAATATTCAATACCATCCAGGCAAAGCCAATGTTGTAGCTGACGCGTTGAGCCGAAAGAATTCCGGGACTATATCTTGCTTACAAATTCAGCCTCGTATTATGAGGGATCTCGAAAGGATGAACATTTGGCTTCAGGTTAGTAAATCTGATGGATATCTAGCTAGAATGCAGATTGAACCCGACCTCATATCACGGATCAAAGATGCACAAAAGCAAGATGGAGAACTTTGGGCAATTGTGCAAAATCTTGAGGTGGGTAAGCAATCTGAATTTCGTATAGACCATCATGGGGTGATTTGGTGCGGTAAAAGACTTTGTGTACCCGATGACTCCAGCCTTCGTGAGTCATTGTTAGCCGAAGCTCACAGCTCACCATTTTCCATTCACCCAGGATCTACCAAGATGTATAGAGATTTAAGACAGAACTTCTGGTGGAATGGCATGAAGGAAGACGTTGCTCGATACGTAAGTAAATGCCTCACTTGCCAACAAGTGAAAATTGAACACAAGCGAGCAAGTGGTCTGTTGCAGCCATTGGATATTCCCATATGGAAGTGGGATGAGATCACAATGGATTTTGTTACTGGTTTGCCTAAGACATTCAAGAAGAATGATGTTATATGGGTTGTTGTCGATAGATTGTCGAAGTCATCACATTTTCTACCAATTCAGCAAGGATTTTCGGTTAATAAGTTATCCGAAATATTTCTTCAAGAAATTATTCGACTCCATGGCACACCATCTTCCATTGTTTCCGATAGAGAACCACGTTTCACCTCACGATTTTGGAAAGGTTTTCAGGCAGCATGGGGTACACGACTGAAGTTTAGTACGGCTTTCCATCGACAAACAGATGGGTAATCGGAACGCACGATTCAGACCTTGGAAGACATGCTCCGAGCATGTGCACTTGAATGGTCTGGAAACTGGGATGAATATCTATGCCTTGTTGAGTTTGCTTACAACAATAGTTGGCAAGCAAGTATTGGCATGGCACCTTTTGAGCTTTTGTATGGTCGGAAATGTCGAGCACCGATATGCTGGGATGAAGTTGGAGAAAAAATTATGGAAGGACCAGAACTAGTTCATATTACAAATGAAAAAGTCACTATGGCCCGAGAAAAACTGAAAGAAGCTCAGAGTAGACAAAAGAGCTATGCAGATCAAGATAGACGACCACTCGAATTTAAAATTGGCGACCACGTATTCTTAAAGGTATCACCTTGGCGTGGCGTTCGTAGATTTGGAATTAAAGGGAAGCTTAGTCCCCGTTTCATCGGTCCGTTTGAAATTCTTGAAAGAATTGGAGAAGTGTCATATCGACTAGCTTTACCGCCTCAACTCTCTCACGTTCATAACGTTTTTCATGTCTCCTCGTTAAGAGGATATAATTATCATCCACTCCATGTCCTTAGTTATCCGTTACTTACAATTCACGAGGATTTGTCCTACGAAGAAGAGCCAGAAGCCATCTTAGATCGACAAGAAAAGGTTTTGCGTAGGAAAGTAATTCCGTTTGTTAAAGTCCTTTGGAAAAATCACTCTGAACACGAAGCAACATGGGAATCTGAAGAATCAATTCGCTCTCTATACCCTAATCTATTCTAGTAATAGAATTTTAGTCGAGGTTACGGTAATTTTTGCTCTTTGATATATGTTCATTTGTTTCTGTTTACGGTCATTTATGCTTTACCTTATGTGAATATATCTTAGCTATGATTAAGCATATCTATGTAAGAAATATCAGTACCAATAGTCACTCTAGTATCTGTAAGTCTCCATTGACTTTTCGTACGGTAAGATATTTTATTAAGATGCGTTATAGGAAGATCATTAGGGCACATATGTAAGGTAATTAACAATTATAGTCATGACCTTAGTTATGAATTTCAGAACACATGTGTGTTTAGGAGATTCTGGTTATATAAGTTAGAAACTCTGCTATGAAAGTTCCGTTTCTGTTACTTATGCGATAGGTTATATTCTTATTTGAAAAATTTCGAGGACGAAATTTCTTTTAAGGGGGTAATAGTTGTAATGACCATAAATTTAAAATCATTATTCTAGAAATAAAAAGAATAATAATAATTTATAAATTACCCACTAGGAAACCCTAATTAAGACACCCAAGTAATTCTGTACAAACCCTAGAATTTTCAGAATCAGGATTAGGACCCCTAAAACTCAGGGGGGGTATTCCCTACTTGATGATTATCTTAATAACTTGCGGACGAAGTTGAAATTTAAAAATCTGTCGACTCAGCTAGGCTAGTCTCACACGTGGCAACCCTATATATAAAATAAGTTGTCACGCGGGCCGCGTAAGGTTAATCTTAATGTCACGCGGGCCGCGACAAGTGCAAAATTCGACTATAAATAGAGGATGTTGGGACTTGATTCTGGGCACAAAAACGACGAAGAAACTCCAAATACGCGCTGAGATATCGTCCGATTACTCTCAAAACACACACGAAACACAAATTAAGTATAGCAGGGTGCTGCAATCAGGGTATTAACTCGATCGCTATTACGATTCATTGTCCGATCGATCAATGTACTCAATGGATGTTTAAGTGCTGCCCACATTAGGGTGATGCTTTGTCATTAATTGTGATTCCGACTGGATGTTGAGTGCCACCCGAATTCGGGGAATACTCTGTCCTTCGTTGTGAATCCGATGGATGTTTAAGCATAACACTTTGTCATTCGTTGTGAGGGTTGATCTCGTGAGTTATCGTAAATGCTGTATTAAGTTACTAACCTAGTTGTGTGCATGTTATTTAAATTAGGTTAAAAGACTAATCAGTAGTCTAAACTCTGCCCGTATAAATCTGAAATATAATCACAAGGTAGCATCACTTTGGAATTTTTAAGGTACGGATCCTTACCCCACTCCTTATTGCTTCATATTCAAATTGTTATAAACCCATTAAATTCATATATCTTTAAAAACTCCTCACGTCTTTGATTATCGATTCATTTGACAGTCCGTTCGAATTCTTTTCTAATCATTTGATTTAAGCTTTCATGTCATGCGATAGTATTATGTTAGTTGTACTCATTATCGCATGTTCCAATATATGTTCCGTTTTGTCACCCGTGCGGACTGGCGTGTCACCCGTGCGGACTGGCGTGTCACCCGTGCGGACTGGCGTGTCACCCGTGCGGACTGACATGTCATCCGTGCGGACAAGTGTCATCCGTGCGGACTGACATGTCATCCGTGCGGAAAGGTGTCATCCGTACGGACTTGTCATGTCTGTTTCGCACTCTGAACACTGTTTCCGAGTGTTTAACGGAAGGAATACGTTCGTTTTTACTAGGGTAGTGTAATTTCGCACTAACACTTGAAATTTCACCAGTCCCGACCCGTTCTAACGGCCGGGAATCATCCCGTTCCATCAGATCTGGTAGTTCTTGATGGTTTTTCATGGTTAACTCGAAATCGCACAGATTTAGGTGAGATTTGTCATTAAAATATGTGGAAATCACCCGGATCTGAGTCGTTTATAGTGAAATGAGACCCCAACTTGAAGTTCATAAGAACTCTTGGTGACATCACCTCAAAATGCCTCAAATCCGCAGATTTCACGGTTAGAACCTGAGTTTTAAAAGATAGAACGATGTAGAATCGAGTGTAGATTGTAGAAGTACAAGTTTTAGGTTGAAATCTTATCGGAATCGCGAGGAAATCGAGAGAAAGGGTCCTGGGGCGTGTTTGGTCGAGTGGGAGCTGTCACATCACTTGAACAGTGATGTGACATGGTATTTATAGGCAACAGGGGATAAGAAGGGAGTTCTGGCCCGGATTGCCCATCCGTCCGGATGGCCCACCCGTCCGGATAGCCCATTCGTCCGGATGGTTATCCTGACGTGTTGGACTTCTCCGTTTTCGATTGTTTTGATAGTTTTCGAAGTGCGTACCTTCCCTAATTACTTTATATTATCATTATATTGTTATTATTATTATATATATATATATCACGAGGGGTCGTATTTACGTATCCATAATCCAAAGTTTCGATAATTAACAATCGGTTTCCGATTCGAGTATGCGATTATTAGCGACGTTTCACGGCCATCAGTGAGGGTAGTATAGGTCCTTTCTTGATGTCATCGTGAACGTTATTTCGTGTAGTGCCACAAAGACTGACGGGGTACCGTTTACTCGTATTGTCATCATCGTCATGACGACTGGAGCTACAGCACTCACCCGAGAGTCCTTGTTAGCGTGAATTGTTTACGTTCGACACATCACGGCCACTGAGGAGGGCAGAATAGGTCCTCACTCAATGCCTCCGTGAGTGTTAGTGTGATAATAGTGTAGTATAGTGATATTGTATTTCGAAAATATGCGATCATCCTTCGAATAGCGATATATATACGATATGGTTACATTATGATCCGAATCTCCGGTGCTAGGCGTAACGAGTATAACGAGTAGTAACAACGCACAAAAGTGCGGGTTGTTACAGTCTCCCCTACTTTAGGAAATTTCGTCCCGAAATTAATCCAATAGGTAGACTTCTAAGAGTTGATCTTGTACGAGTAGCGATACAGCGAGTGATTTGATCGTAGGTTGACAACGAGGACGTTTCGAATAAGAGAGATCGACTGCGATAGCGAGAAGGCGACGTAAAGACGAAAGTATTAATCCCACGAGTTGGCATTCCAAAGTACCTTGTTTTGTGTAGAATTCGTTAGTTCGATGCGATTGTAATTTGAAAGGTTTCTCATGACGTAGAGTTAACTGAGTCGATCGTTAACCAACGTTACAAGAAGCGTTCGCTTTAGATATTAAAAAGGGATTTAGGATGAAAATCTTTGAAAATTTTTCTTTTAATGTGCGGTCAACAGAGTCGATGTTAACCGATGTTGTAAGGAAGTTTAAGTTTCTAACATTTTAAGGAATCCGAAGATGAAAACAAGGGTTACGAAAATTCTCCTATGACATGGGTTCCAGCTGAACTCGATGTTGAACCAACATCTCAAGAAAGTCTTGTTTTTGATCTTGAAAAAGGTTTTAAGGAAAAATTGGACTTATGAAGCTCCCTTTGAACATGGAGTTAAGCTGATTCAATGTTACCTCCACATTGTGAGGAATTTCACTTGTTCCATGGTTTTAATAAAAGTTTTATAAAAATCAGTTTTAACCTTTTGAAAAGGATGATTTAGCATCAAGCCCCACTTGGCACCTTCCCACGGAAGTTCGTTAATATGTTTAAAACACTTATATATAGGAAGTACCAGCGGCGTATCCACCATGCTTTGCCCATATTACTTCCGTTTCGTGAGGCAGTGTCAGGTGTGCCGATATGACTCGGATAGAATTGCGTTTACTCAGCTCAATCGATAGAAAGTCGGACCGAGCATAAGATAGGATCGAATAGATTAATCCAGCGAGTTGATAAGCGAGAAGCGAATAGCGCGTTTTCGATTAGATTCCACATTGTTGATGCAGATTTTGTGTCCGATGCTTGTCGAATAGATTAGTTATTATTTTACGCTGAATTTGTAATAGTTAGTGAAACGGTCTATCGAACGTGTATAGACCCGCTCGTTTGAAGTGGTCAAACGAGAGGGTTATTCGGTTGACCGTGTGTGTTTGCTAGACAGTTTATGGTTGTTTAATGTTGGTGTCGAAGGATAAGGCATCGAAGGATTGTGTATCCTTCGATGAGCTCGAAAGATATCCATCGAAGGTTGAAGATGGACCTCGAAGGATATGGCATCCTTCGAGGTATGTGTGTATCTTTCGAAAGCTGGATGGTCGACAGATGATCTATCGACCAGTCCGTTTAATCCTTCGACCGTGCAACCTGTGTTTGGTATAAATACCAACACCTTGTCATTTGCAACACAAGAGTGTGAGCACAAGTGTGTGCAAGAGAGTGAGTGGAGGTTTGAGACCTCACCGGGAGAAATCACCACTTGATTTCTCCCTGGATGTATACTTCTTTGGTATTAGTTCGGTTTCCATGTAATCGGGCCGACTTGTAATGTTTTCTACCGGATTAATACAAAGTTTGTTTGTTTATCCTCTCTTATCTCTTCCGTCTTTGAACAAAACCATGAAAATCACGGTTTCGGTCCCCAAACCCGGTCCTACAATTGGTATCAGAGCCATGGTGCCCGATTTAGTAAAACTAACCGTTTACTAAGTCACATGTGCTCTAGATCTGTGATTTTTGTGCGTTTTTGTTCAAGATGTAAAAAAAGGTGAAAATGAGAAAAACTCAGATCTGGACCCGAATATTCAGATCTGTGCTAAAACGAGTGTTGGGTTTTATGTTTTTCTCTAAAATATTCAAGTTTTCTTCATCAAAAATCGTGTACAAAGTGTTTTCATCGAATCTGCAGATTTACACAGTAGCTGTGTTCTTGATGTTCTTGGTGCCTTCATGTTTCGAAAGATGTATAGGATGCTCGAAAGATCTAACTGTTTTCGAAAGTTCAATCACAACTTCGAAGGATCATTCTTTTTCTCGAAGGGTCATATTTATGTTCCGAAGGATCAAGATATTTTGTGGATCTTTGAAAGATCAACAACTTCGAAGGATCTAGATATTTTGTGGATGTTTGAAAGATCAACAATTTCGAAGGATCATCATCTCAACAGCTTCGAAAGATAAGACAGATCTCGAAGGATCAGAACAAACAACTTCAAAAGATCACCTGTGTTGTGTATCGAAGGATCCCGAATTGAAAGATCAGCAAATTCGAAGGATCAACAGTTTTTCTTCGAAGGATCATTTGCTTCATTCTTCGAAAGATGTAATCTGCTAATCATCTTTCGTTTGTATCACGAAAGATCATCTTTCGAGGCCTGAAGTTGCTGTTGTTTGTTCATGGTTGCTGCTTGTTGTTTATCGAAGAAAAAGAAGAAGAGGTCTGACAGATGTTAGCGGCTGGGGAAAAAGAAATTAGTAGGGTTTTGGATTCTTGAGGTGTGTATTGAGGAGAGAGATTGTGAAAGGGTTGGCGGCTGTACCAGGTTGTAGTCGACAAGACTAGGATTGTTTATGGTTGTCTAGGTTTTTCATTTGGGGCCCATCACTTAATCAGTTTCCATAGTGGGCCACTATCTTGTGAAATTATTTTCTTTGTTGGATTTGTTTGGTGTTGAAGTTGGGCCTTATTTAATAGTTCGGCTAATTGGGCACTAATTGATGGGCCCACAATCCAAATGAAAGGTTTATTGGATTGTGATGTGATTATGTCGGAAATTTATTTGAGGTCGGGTATTTGCGGAGTTGATTTGAAACCGGCTTCCAAATTTCAAAATCAAAATTCGTACGGGTTTTGGGAGCGCGGGAGATGATGCGGAATGATGAAAACAGTTGATTAAAAAAAAAAAAAAAAAAATGATGAAAACTTGATTTTTGAAAATTGTGGGGTAGTCACGGTTACCGATGCAATGGCAAAAATGGTAACGCGACTATTATGGGCCAAAAACAACACGGTATGTTCGCTTCCGCTCGTCATTCAATGAAGATTGACGACAGTTCCGCTCAGTGGAGGGAATTGGTGAACATTTGACGACAGTTTCTTTGAAGTGGAAAGATTCTGTTAAGGTTTAGAGATTTTACCAAAGAAATGGGGGGATAAAAATTTTTCATATGTTGAATTTCTTCGGTAAATTTCTAAACGCAATCATAGGTATGCTTAAAGATCAAGACTTGATGCAGTTGTTATAGAATGGAACCCTTATCAAATGCCGGTTGGAGTATTGGAAGATCAGCGGAAGATCGGTCAATTGAGCCTTTTGAGGAAATTGCACAACACTCGACTTGGATACGCGTACTTTGAGGGGGAAGTTTTATACAATGAGCATCAAGATACTACTTACCTGGATCATCGGTCAAGGGGGAATTTGTTTACACAGAGAAGATGATTACTTGACTGAAGATCGATGATTGCAGTTGCATTTTCAGCATTCGACAGCAACGGACAAGGGGGAATTTGTTGATGCAGATTTTGTGTCCGATGCTTGTCGAATAGATTAGTTATTATTTTACGCTGAATTTGTAATAGTTAGTGAAACGGTCTATCGAACGTGTATAGACCCGCTCGTTTGAAGTGGTCAAACGAGAGGGTTATTCGGTTGACCGTGTGTGTTTGCTAGACAGTTTATGGTTGTTTAATGTTGGTGTCGAAGGATAAGGCATCGAAGGATTGTGTATCCTTCGATGAGCTCGAAAGATATCCATCGAAGGTTGAAGATGGACCTCGAAGGATATGGCATCCTTCGAGGTATGTGTGTATCTTTCGAAAGCTGGATGGTCGACAGATGATCTATCGACCAGTCCGTTTAATCCTTCGACCGTGCAACCTGTGTTTGGTATAAATACCAACACCTTGTCATTTGCAACACAAGAGTGTGAGCACAAGTGTGTGCAAGAGAGTGAGTGGAGGTTTGAGACCTCACCGGGAGAAATCACCACTTGATTTCTCCCTGGATGTATACTTCTTTGGTATTAGTTCGGTTTCCATGTAATCGGGCCGACTTGTAATGTTTTCTACCGGATTAATACAAAGTTTGTTTGTTTATCCTCTCTTATCTCTTCCGTCTTTGAACAAAACCATGAAAATCACGGTTTCGGTCCCCAAACCCGGTCCTACACACATTACACCCACATGGCACGTTTCCACGGGAGTTTGCTAACATGGCGAAACACCATGCTTAACCAGGTTAGCTTTGCCTCGTGAAGCGGTGTCATGTGTACTTAATACCATACAGACTGCAATGAACACCAAGCGAGCGATAAGCGGTAGATTATACACGATAGGCAATCAGCGATTAGGTGATTAACGAATAATACAAACACAACACTAGCAATGATGGTGATGATAATCGAATTACGATAAGCGGCAGTTGTTGCGTGCAAGCGATGAGGGTATGCGGTTCGATTTTTTGATTGATTAACACCACAGAGTTTGACTAACATTAGACCCCACATGGCCCTTTTTCCACGAAAGGTCGCTGATATGGCTAAAACACCCTGCCTTAACCATATGAGCTTCATCTCGTGACGCGAGGTCATGCGTGCTACTTAACACGAATATCACAGTTAACGGTATAGCGATAGATTGATACACAGCAGGCGATATAGATTCACATAATAAGCGATAGAGATTGCGAGATACACAAGGTAAGCGATTTCAACTAGTCAGGTTTGTTTCGAATAAGCTTAACGTTACGTTGCGACGCATTACGGTTATCGAGGAGGGTAGAATAGGTCCTCACCCGATGATATCGTGAGCGTTAATGTGCTTGATGAGAGTGGTCGCTATAGACTTACGACTAGTCTTGCATTGATGCAATTGTCCTGCGAGGTAGACTCTCCAGAGTCCATCGATGAGGCGTTTGCATTGCGTTTGCAGACTTACGACAAGTCTCGCGATGATACGGTTTGTTACGCCTTGCGATTGAGTGTAGTGTGTTGAAAATAATCACAATAGTATAATAGGTCTAATAACGTTCAACTCCACGTGGCACCTTCTTCACGGAACTTCGGTAGTATGATAAAGCACACCTTGCCCGACCCCTACTATTTTCATCCCGTGATTTGGTGTCACCTTTTGTCAAAACGCTATGGCACCTTTAGAATTTACTACGATCACCGTGCACTGACCCAAATAATCCCGTGTGCACCCGTGATTGTTCGTTCCTTGCACGTTTATCGTACCTCGTTCTAAGAGTGTAGTGAGGGTAAAACACATTATTTCGTGATATAGTATATAGTATATAGTATGTGTGTGAATTTAGTCTAAAATGCGGCGACTAAAGTGGGATAGAGGAAACGAAAACGAGAGTTGTTGTTACACATAGCGGTAACTTCGAATAAGAGAGTAGGTTCATAACTTAGAAATTAACGTCGAGAATCGTATCATTACAACTTTATCATACGCTTGCTAGATGTCTGATGCTGAAGACTTTTGCTGGAGCGGTTATTGTTGTACTCAAGTTCACGGTTCGATGCGGTAGTTGTGGGTGAAGTGACCGTAACGGTTGCAGTTATTGCAATAGCGACAGTCAGCCCCAACTGGATGATGATAGGTGCATGAGTAACACTGAGGATGAGCTCCAGTGTAGGCTCGTTTCGGAAACATCGGAACGGTTCGAAGAGGTTCCGGTTGCAGTAGTTTGGTTGTTGATGAGCTCGGGCTTGAAGTCTTTCGTTTGCGGCTGGGTTCGTCGGTGTCTTGCGAAGAGATGTCGTCGTTGGAGGATTCGTCTGAAGACTCGCTTGCGGAGTCTTTGGCTGATTTGTCGGAAGATCCGTCGGCAGATTTGTCAGAAGAATCGGCAGCAGATCCGTCCGAAGAATCGTTAGCAGATCCGTCAGAAGAATCGTTAGCTGATTCATTAGAAGAATCGCCAGCAGATTTGTCAGAAGATTCGTCAGTAGATTCATCAGAAGATTCGTCAACATGTTCGCCTGAAGGATTACTGGCGATTGCTTGATGAGCTTGCTTGACAGGATTCCTTGAGAATAATCCTTCCATGAGTCGTTTGTTGTTAATTTCTGCGGCTAAGCGGTATGTTTCTTCGATGGTAGCCGGTCTTGCAGCTTCAACAAAATCGCCCACACACTCAGGCAAGCCGCGAATGTACTTCGAAATGGCTTTTTCTGAAGTGTTGACTTGACTCGGGCAGATTATGCTAAGCTGTTTGAACCTTGCGGTGTAGCCAGCATTGTCACCTTCGGTTTGCTTGATTTCCCAAAATTCGTTTTCTAGCTTCTGGATTTCATGAGGAGGACAATATTCTTTCTTCATGAGTTCCTTCAGCTCATCCCAAGAGAGGGCGTAAGCGGCGGCGATCCCACTTTTGTTGCGTTCGGCGGTCCACCAGTCGAGTGCTCGTGATTGAAATACTCCGGTAGCACAAGTAGTACGGAAACTATCGGGACACCCGCTTTGACGAAGGGTAACTTCGATAGAATCGAACCACATGAGTAGTTGGGTCGCACCTCCTTCACCCGTGAACTCCATCGGGTCATAGGCTTTGAAGTGCTTGTAGAGAAAAGTAGATTGCGGAGCTTCCGTCTTGGAGTCTTCCGAGGCTCGAGAGTTGCTGATAGAGTGCACTTGAGCGACAATTCGAGGAATAAGCTTACTCACTTCCTTAGTCACAAGTGATGCGATCCTCTTATTTACACTTCGTTTGGCTCTCCTCCTAGCTACTCGTCTCGAGGTAGAGTTGTTGGAAGGCATCTAGACAAAAAGAGACTAGGAATGAGATTCGATCATAATGATTTTTTTTTGAGTTTTGCGATGCGATTGAGCGCGTTCAAACTTGATGCGATAGTATAATAGTAATACGAATCACATAGGAGCCACATAGGAGACACGAATTTCCTAAGTTCTTGCACATTGACTCGTTTGTTTATACGTATATATATGTATATATATATTTATATAGATATAACTTGTAATCATGCACATACAGGTCGATTTAGAATACGTGAGGACACGTTGAAGTGAGAAGACGATAGCGAATGCGATAGATTATTAGTTTTGTTGCGAACATTCGGATTTCGTTTTAGATTGCGATGGCTGTGCGAATCGTGTGTTTATAAAGTAGGGAGTGAAAATCGTTAAATCGAGAAATCGACAAAGCGTGAAGTTTCAAAATGTAAATAAGTTCTAACCATTTGTAGGATCGGTGGTTCGTATGCTAGAGTGCCTTGGGTGTTTAGGCGTCGACTACCCAAGGTAACCCAACTATATTCAACAAGTTCGTGCGCGCGCGTTGACCCATAAGACTCCATGCTTCCACTGGGATGCAGCTCATGGCATCCGTCTTTCTAGTCATCGCGTGGCTCGAGTTATTGCAATAGTCGAGTCCTTGGTGAGAGCTTTTGAAAACCAGTTTATAAAGAATGGAACGACTTATTAAGGTACGGGTTTCACCCCTGTCTTAACAGTTTCGTTCCTAGTTGTGGTTATGCTCTTCGAATAAATTCGTGAGTTCCACTAGATTTCGAAATGGAGACTTTCGTCGAGATGTGGACGTCACTCCTAACTCGATGAAAGGTTCTCGTGCTAGAAAAATGCGCTGAGTGAGCAACCCTATCGAGAGTTCTTGGTTTTCACGCCTGATCTCGACTGGATCGCTCGATTTCGTTATGCGAGTATTTTCGAAAACGTGTGTATTGTGTCGGCCTTAGGAAAGGCTAAGTAGTATTTCAGCCTTAGGAAAGGCTTCTTTGCGTGAAGTTGTAGTATGCGGTGTTCACACAAAGTTGTAGCTTTTAGCAATTTCGACCGAGAGTATCAAGTAAGCCCAATACAAACCCCACCGGGTTTGTATGAGTCGGCCTGTTGGTACTTAGACTATAGACTAGGTCAATTTCTGAGACGTTGACCCGGACTAGGTCGAGTCTGGCCTAATTCCCTATAGTTATGGCTCTGATACCAATCTGTCACACCCCAACCGATGGCGGAATCATCGGGGCGCGGCACTAGGCGAATCAGATTGCTCAAGAGAATCCATAACAACTATATTGCGATAATATTTAATACATTCGTTATCCCATACTAACAAATAATACAATCACATAACTTATCACAGATTTCTTGTCCTCTCGAACAATACAAATCTGACAACCTAGATTTTAGTTGAGTTTCTAGACTCCCTAGCTTGATTTGATATAGTCTGCGATCTAACCTGCAACATACGTTAAAATATTTGTCAATACAAAAGTATTGGCGAGTATACAGGTTTGGTAAGTATAGCATAATAGATTAAAAGTGCTGCGAATTTCCACATGCATAAACGTAATACACGACATATATACTCACAAAACTGATACTACCAACTAAGCCCTCGATGCTCGAATGTACGATGGCATAACTAGACCCCGTCGGGCGCAATAGTACTATACTAGTCGTGGTGGGACGTCACGAGTATAAGCCCTAGCACATATGCAACTAGCATCACGTATATCTATGCATAACAGTTATTCGCAAGTGATAATTCGATTGATTGAATAATTCGTTTGATAAGTTTGATTTGTTAGAAACGTATGTTACACCCAAAATTCGATTAAAAAAGGGGGTCAAGTATACTCACAGTGCGTATTTAGCGGGAATACAACTTGTTTGGGTCGGTTGCGGGTGCGTCTGCGTTGATCATTGAAGGATATAGTAAACGATGTACGGTTAGGCGAGATTAGCATTGAAAAGTCAGTCATCTGGTCGGATGGTGCTCACCCATTCGGATGGGCTCATCCGATCGGATTGCATATGGGCCTGAGTCGGATGGCTGTCATCCGGTCGGATGACAGACTATCCGATCGGATTAGTTGCTGACTCGTGCGGATTGTCAATCGTTCGAACAAGAGTGACTCGTGCGGACTGGCATGTCATCCGTGCGGACTGGCATGTCACCCGTGCGGACTGGCATGTCACCCGTGCGGACTGGCATGTCACCCGTGCGGACTGGCATGTCATCCGTGCGGACAAGTGTCATCCGTGCGGACAAGTGTCATCCGTGCGGACTGACATGTCATCCGTGCGGACACGTGTCATCCGTGCGGACTTGTCATGTCTGTTTCGCACTCTGAACACTGTTTCCGAGTGTTTAACGGAAGGAATACGTTCGTTTTTACTAGGGTAGTGTAATTTCGCACTAACACTTGAAATTTCACCTGTCCCGACCCGTTCTAACGGCCGGGAATCACCTCGTTCCATCAGATCTGGTAGTTCTTGATGGTTTTTCATGGTTAACTCGAAATCGCACAGATTTAGGTGAGATTTGTCATTAAAATATGTGGAAATCACCCGGATCTGAGTCGTTTATAGTGAAATGAGACCCCAACTTGAAGTTCATAAGAACTCTTGGTGACATCACCTCAAAACGCCTCAAATCCGCAGATTTCACGGTTAGAACCTGAGTTTTAAAAGATAGAACGATGTAGAATCGAGTGTAGATTGTAGAAGTACAAGTTTTAGGTTGAAATCTTACCGGAATCGCGAGGAAATCGAGAGAAAGGGTCCTGGGGCGTGTTTGGTCGAGTGGGAGCTGTCACATCACTTGAACAGTGATGTGACATGGTATTTATAGGCAACAGGGGAGAAGAAGGGAGTTCTGGCCCGGATTGCCCATCCGTCCGGATGGCCCACCCGTCCGGATAGCCCATTCGTCCGGATGGTTATCCTGACGTGTTGGACTTCTCCGTTTTCGATTGTTTTGATAGTTTTCGAAGTGCGTACCTTCCCTAATTACTTTATATTATCATTATATTGTTATTATTATTATATATATATATATCACGAGGGGTCGTATTTACGTATCCATAATCCAAAGTTTCGATAATTAACAATCGGTTTCCGATTCGAGTATGCGATTATTAGCGACGTTTCACGGCCATCAGTGAGGGTAGTATAGGTCCTTTCTTGATGTCACCGTGAACGTTATTTCGTGTAGTGCCACAAAGACTGACGGGGTACCGTTTACTCGTATTGTCATTATCGTCATGACGATTGGAGCTACAGCACTCACCCGAGAGTCCTTGTTAGCGTGAATTGTTTACGTTCGACACATCACGGCCACTGAGGAGGGCAGAATAGGTCCTCACTCAATGCCTCCGTGAGTGTTAGTGTGATAATAGTGTAGTATAGTGATATTGTATTTCGAAAATATGCGATCATCCTTCGAATAGCGATATATATACGATATGGTTACATTATGATCCGAATCTCCGGTGCTAGGCGTAACGAGTATAACGAGTAGTAACAACGCACAAACGTGCGGGTTGTTACACAGAACCCCTCCTGTCCTCGTTACGGAGGATCGGTAATCGCCTCCTCCCAAACTTCGCACAAAGCAATATCTTCAACATCTGTCTAGAAAGCGGCAGCCATTTTCGGGTTGGTCTTTGACGGCGTCTGAAACTTGTAAACGGCTGAGAAACTTGATATTTGAAACGGCGTGTGCAAGGGAATAAGTGAACTGGGTGAGGGGGGGGGGTGAGGGTTTATATAATGGGTAAATTGAGGGGTTATAAATTACTGCAATAAATAACTTTAATGTTTAAAACGTCTGTTGAGGGTTTAATGTTTAAACAAGGCTGTTGAGTTCTTTATTATAATATTTTTTCCATTAATTTTCTTTTCATGAAAATTTATTGCAATTGTGGGTGGCTATTATAATATATCGAATGAAAAACAAGTAAACTTTATTATTATTTAATACAAAGTACATAAAAGACATAACGTGTAAAAATACAAATATAAACATTTCAACTATAATATGCCAAGCAGTCTTCAGATAACAACATAACTACGCCAAACCGCTGCTTCGGACTAGGTGGAAAACCGAGAGAAAAATAGAAAAGTAGGAGTGAATCTATTTCTTCTTTTGGAATTCGCGTCAAAACACCTTTGCAATGATAAAGATGCCTCTTGAACTGGCAAGTTAAATCCACACTCACTGGGTAAGTAGAGGTAGCATTTCTGAAGAGAAGACACTCCAATATGAGAAACGATATCAAATGGAAATTTGACAATTAAAGCCCAGAAATACGTCTTTTACACTAACAAATACGTGTGGTTTCATAAATATTTCTTGCCTTTGATACATGAAAACATCTATGACAAACAAATAATGGAGAGAGGATAACATTTTCTATGGGATTTAAGTGTGGTAGAGGGATCCGTTTAACAAGCACAAAAAAAAAACAAAAAAAACAAGGGGGTAAATATATAAGGGAACAGAAGCTGAAACGGCTCAAACAACACTTTGAAACGGCACGAAAAAGAGGTTAAAACGGCTTTAGAAGCATGTACCGGCTTAAGCCAGCTGAAACGGCTCGGCACAGCTGAGACGGCACAAAGAATGGGGGGAAACGGCTTGGCTTGCAGCGGTGGGGTCCACGTGTGTACGGTAACGGCTTGGCTCCAACCCAAGGACACGGCTTGGCTCACTGAAGGTACTCGGCTAAGTTCTTTCAACAGCAGCCGAATGAAACGGCTTGGCTAAGTACTTTCAGCATGGACAGGACACGTGGCGTTCTCTGAAATGCCTTCAAGCCGTTACAACTGTTGTAGGACACGTGGCATGCTCTGGTTGGCGGGGCGTTGAAAGAATCCTTTGTGCCGTTTCAGTTGGTGGAAACGGCTTGGCGAGGGGTGTCAATTGGCCAATTTGGAAAAGACGGCGTTGTCTTGACCATTTTCGTGGTTTTCCAAGAAAAAAATTATAGTTTCATCAGGTTTATTATAAGTTTCAGAGGCGTAACAAGCTGAAAAAAATATATAAAAGAAGTGTACGAATTCAATAAAAGTTTGTTTCAAATAGGCTATTTTGGGCAATCATCCCCCTTCGTATCAACTGAGTTGAATTTGGGGTTTCATTTCTTGTTCAAGGTTTCCATTGATACTCGCAAATCAATCCATGTACTCGCTATGATTTTCACACGAATTTCTCGCTGTATCTCTCGATCCTCCTCTCACTCTAGCTTCCGTCGAGTAATCTCTCTCTCGCACTTGCATAAATTATTTAACTTCTATAATCATTAATAGCATAACAATAATCATGATGTCACTCGTCGTTGCAGAATGTGAGAGGACTGATTTCAACCGAAGAATCATCAGCAAATGCTTACATTCAACGCCTCGATGCCGGAGCAGCAGGACTCGTGAGGAGCTACTTGACATTAATTGGTACCAAGGGACAGATTATTAACCCTAAAACTTGTGCTTCTGACGTTAATTACTTAGGGTTACGAAGACTCTTTTGCAACGAGGCACCAAAGAAGAGAAGTAAGGGAATTTGAAGGCAAATAATTTGACTCAAATTAACTGTTAGTACTTGTTTTGTATTTAAGTGCGTTTAACATGGAAGATAGGGTTTGTTTTTAGGATTACAGTTATTATTATTATTATTAAATCAGGCTGCATGAGCTTCCTTGGGGCGGGAGGGGGCGCCCGCCCCCCGAACTTTTCGACGCTTAGTGTTATGAACAGTACCTTCATATAGAAATTTTTAGGTATATACGTTTTCGCCCCCCGGAATTGGGACAAATCGACCCCCAAGCTTCGCCAATGGCTGCATCTATACATTGATATAGTCTTGCATGTGTTTGTAGTTGTGCAGACTGCAGACTATACTGAAATTGAAATATAGAATTGCTAGCCTGTGATCAACTATTTATTGTTCTTTATTGGAATTGTGTAGACTATGAAAACTATCACCCAAAGGGAAAAAAAGAGGTGCCAAAAGGGGAGGCTCAGAAATCGGGCTCTAAAGGTATTAATTACGCTTCATTTGTATTCTCTTTGATTTCCAATGTATATATGACTTGCAATAACCGCTTATCTCTAGGGGACTCTGGTAAAAATGACGATGGAGACAACTTTATGAAGAATTATCAAAGTTTAATCTCGCCTTTGATGTTTTTCGCTTTTGTACTGTCAACCATATTTTTGACTCCCCAGGAACAACAACAGGTGTTGGTTCTTGCTACTTTTCAACACAGATATAAGTATCATATGCCCAATTGTGAGTTTTCATCGCCTATGAATGATATTGTTGGATATGTGTTTCAGATTAGTTTTCAGGAGTTCAAAAACAAGCTTCTTGAACCTGGTTTAGTGGACCACATTGTTGTCAGCAACAAATCCGTTGCTAAAGTGTACGTAAAGGCTTCAAACGCCAACACAATTCAAACCAGTGATGACGTCCTTCAGGGTCCAAACAATGGCAACAGGTCAAGAGGACAGTCAAGCTATTATAAATATTATTTTAATATAGGAAGTGTGGAGACATTTGAGGAAAAGCTTGAGGAAGCTCAAGAGGCATTGGGAATAGATCCACATAATTATATACCTGTCACGTATTCTTCTGAAACAAATTGGGTCCAAGAGCTAATAAGGTTTATTCCAACGTTATTGCTTTTAGGAACCTTATATTTTATGGGCAAAAGAATGCAGATCAATGTCGGCCAAGGTGGAAAGGGGGGCCGTGGAATATTCAACATAGGCAAAGCACAAGTGACAAAATTAGATAAAAATTCCAAAAACAAGGCAAGCTTGCGTTTTGGTTACCTGTGTTCATTGAGTTTATTGTCTATCAATATTTATGAAAAATAGTTAGCAGGCTTCCATAAAATAACTTTGAGTAAAATGTCATTTTCGTCCTTGAGGTTTGGCCAGTTTTGTGACGTTCGTCCAAAGGTTTGTTTTTCCGCACCTGGATCCAAAAGGTTTGAAATCTTGCCATTTTCATTCGGCTCATTAACTCTATCCATTTTTCTCCGTTAAGTTAGGGGTATTTCCGTCTTTTTTTAATCTTAAAGGGCAATTCAGTCCTTTTCACTTAATGTAAAAAGACCGAATACCCTTGAAAAAGACCAAATTGCCCTTTAAGTTAATAAAAAATACGGAAATACCCCTGACTTAACGGAGAATAATGGATGGAGTTAACGGGCCGGATGAAAATGGCAAGATTTCAAGCCTATTGGACCCAGATGCGGAAAAACAAACCTTTGGACGAAAGTTGCAAAACTGGTCAAACCTCAGGGACGATAATGGCATTTTACTCAAAAACTTTTGAAAACACTGAACATTTTTTTATTTGCAATGGTTATGTGGTTTTTTTTGTCACAACTTTTGAACATACTAGTACTGGACATGTTTTTATACGTGATGATCAGGTATACTTTAAAGATGTAGCTGGTTGTGATGAAGCAAAGCAAGAAATCATGGAATTTGTGCATTTTTTAAAAAATCCTAAAAAATATGAGGAGTTAGGGGCCAAAATTCCAAAAGGGGCTCTTCTTGTGGGCCCACCAGGGACCGGAAAAACACTTCTTGCTAAAGCAACTGCTGGAGAATCCGACGTACCGTTTTTATCGATATCGGGTTCTGATTTTATGGAAATGTTTGTCGGGGTGGGACCCGCGAGGGTCCGAAGTTTATTCCAAGAAGCAAGACAATGTGCACCTAGTATAATATTTATTGATGAAATTGATGCGATTGGGCGGGCCCGAGGTCGTGGTGGTTTTGCTGGTGGGAATGATGAACGGGAAAGTACACTAAATCAGTTATTAGTTGAAATGGACGGTTTTGCAACGACTTCTGGTGTTGTTGTACTCGCGGGTACAAACCGACCGGATATCTTAGACAAAGCGTTATTGAGGCCTGGTCGTTTTGACCGTCAAATTTCGATTGATAAGCCAGATATCAAAGGCCGTGAACAGATATTTAGAATATATTTAAAAAAGTTGAAGCTTGATAAAGAGCCGTCACATTATTCTCAGAGGCTTGCTGGACTGACACCTGGATTTGCGGGAGCAGATATCGCGAATGTTTGTAACGAGGCTGCATTAGTTGCTGCTAGACGTGAGAGTGCTGTGATTACAATGGAACATTTTGAAGCTGCTATAGATCGGGTTATTGGTGGTTTGGAGAAGAAAAACAGGGTATTTACGTTTATACACACACACACATATACATAGTTACATACAGTCACATACGTTCATATACACATACATAATTACATATGCATATACATATTTTGTTTAGAACAGCATTTTATGTACATATACGTATGTTCATGTACAGATGTACTGCATGTACATCTACAGCATGTACATGTACATATACACACACATATACATAGTTACATACAGTCACATACGTTCATATACACATACATAATTACATATGCATATACATATTTTGTTTAGAACAGCATTTTATGTACATATACGTATGTTCATGTACAGATGTACTGCATGTACATCTACAGCATGTACATGTACATATACACACACATACATATGTACATATACACACATACATATGTACATATACGCACACATACATATGTACTTGTGTATATTTACCCATTTTAAAGGCTCAAATTATCATTTACTCGTTCCATAGTAAATTAACAGTTTGTTTCACTGACAAAGAGATCATGTTCTGAGATGACTCATTGTTTTCCTATCCGTTTATTCAGTTGTTGTAACTTGTAAGTAAAATATGATTATTCAATTGTTGTAACTAGTAAGTCATCATCATCATCATCATACTCAGTAAATCCCACCAATAGCAAAGCAAAGGTAGGGTCTGAGGAGGGTAAGATCCCATCATCATCATATTCAATTGTTGTAACTTGTAAGTAAAATATGATATTTCTAGTGTTTTGAAAAGGGTAAATATGATATTAATACCATCTGCAGTATCTTTTATACACAGATTCTTATTATCAAGTTATAGAAATGTTGAGCAATAATTATAGTCTGATAAGCAATCTTATTGATAGGTGATAAGTAAACTGGAAAGGAGGACTGTTGCTTATCATGAATCGGGTCACGCGGTTGTTGGATGGTTTTTGGAACACGCAGAACCGTTGCTAAAAGTGACAATTGTACCACGAGGTACTGCCGCACTCGGGTTTGCACAATACGTCCCGAATGAGAACTTATTGATGACCAAAGAACAGCTTTTTGATTTGACTTGCATGACTCTTGGTGGTCGTGCAGCTGAACAGGTGACTTTTATCATCAAATATGTCGTTTTTTTGCAATGATTTGAGTCCCTAAACTTATACAACGGTAGTTTTTGTAATAGGTTTTGATTGGAAAAATCTCAACGGGAGCTCAAAACGACTTGGAGAAAGTGACACAAATGACATATGCACAAGTCGCAGTTTATGGTTTCAGTGAAAAAGTGGGTCTTTTATCCTTTCCCAAAAACGACGGTGCCTTTGAGGTAACAAAACCCTACAGCAGTAAAACTGCTGCGATAATTGATGTTGAAGTGAGGGAATGGGTTGCAAAAGCGTACAAACGTACATTAGAATTAGTAGAAGAACATAAAGAGCAAGTAACGCAACTTGCAGAGCAGTTACTTGAGAAAGAAGTCTTGCATCAAGAAGACTTGGTCAACATACTTGGTCAACGCCCTTTTCAGTACAGCGAACCGACAAATTATGACAGGTTTAAGGAAGGGTTTGCAGAGAACGATGATGAAAAACGATGATTTTCCAACATCTTTTAACTACCTACTATTAACTTGAGACATGTTAAAGAAAGTCATATTTGAGGTGATTTGTTATTGCTAGATGATGTTGAGGTTATGTAATTTATGCTGCAATACAAGTCCTTAATAGACCTTTCTACTTATGTTGAAGTTATCTCCAACGGGTCAAATAGTTAAAAAGTAGTTTAAAACGGGTCAAGTACTATAAAAGGATGTCCAAGGATGAACACAAATTATATTTAACAAGTTGTACAGATAAATTAGAATACACAGAAATTTAGAAACCAATTTAAAATGACTTAAGACAATCCTATAGACAATACTTCTCTTGAACCTTAGGTTGATTTAATATAGTGATTTTCAAATATTAAAAGTGAATTGTGGGGCATTTTGTATATGATTACAAAGTTTGGTGCCAGCAGATGTAACACTTTGGTTCAACTCATGACATTTTGGCATCAAAGATTAAAGTGCCCTAAAAACCACAACTTTTATGTTAAAACAAGGGCATACAATTTGGAGGATGGCATGACAGAGATGGGCGTATTGAGTCGAACCATAACAGGTTCCATTAGTAATTTTGTATAAATGTTGAAACAATAGCTGAACCATAACGATTTCTTTTCGTCTAAACTTTAGTCTTGAGTAATACTGCGTTAAAAAAATTGCATTATTACAAGTATTATCAAAAGTTTGAATAAAGTGTTGGGATGTTGAATGCACTAAAACTTAAAAGTACAGTTTACACATATTTGGTCTGTTTAAATTAGCACCATTGTATCAGCCTGCAATGCAAGTCCTTGTTCAAGTATAAACCAAAACTATGCTATAAGAAGTATTCATTCATAGAAGCTTATCTCTTACAGCATCCACAAAACAAAAAAAAAAATAATTATATAAATAAGAAGAATGTCGTACATTGATCGATAGCAATTTATGGTTGGGAAAACTAGTTGGATAAAAAATAAAATAAAAAAATGGTGCCTGCTGAAGCTCGTATTCTGGATGTGTAGAGCAGGATTTTCGAACCCCAAATGGCAACAGTTAATAATCAACTATTTTTCTTGCTTGTTGCAGTTAGAAACATTTCCTGTGGACGATGGACGGCCCAGATTCATCATATTCAGCCTTCGCGATCCACATCTGCATTAAGTCATATCCAGTCTCAGTAGATGTATATACAACTTATTTAGTTATTTTCCACCATATAAAGAAAAAAAGAAGAAAAGAGAGACCTGCTGGAAGGTGCTGAGAGATGCCAAAATGGAGCCACCAATCCACACACTATACTTCCTTTCTGGTGGAGCAACAACCTTGATCTTCATGCTGCTGGGGGCTAAAGCAGTAATTTCCTTACTCATCCTATCAGCAATACCCGGAAACATTGTAGTACCACCACTAAGCACAATGTTCCCGTACAGATCCTTCCTAATATCCACGTCACACTTCATTATCGAATTATAAGTAGTCTCATGAATCCCGGCAGCTTCCATCCCTATCATCGACGGCTGGAACAGCACTTCCGGGCACCTGAACCGCTCTGCCCCGATAGTAATCACCTGCCCGTCTGGCAGCTCAAAGCTCTTTTCGACTGATGAGCTAGTTTTCGAAGTTTCTAGCTCCTGCTCAAAGTCAAGTGCGATATAAGCCAGTTTCTCTTTCATATCTCGCACGATTTCTCGTTCAGCAGATGTGGTGAAGGAATAGCCTCGTTCGGTCAGGATCTTCATGAGGGCGTCCGTCAGATCACGCCCTGCAAGGTCCAATCGGAGTATGGCGTGTGGGAGCGCGTAACCTTCGTATATAGGGACCGTGTGGCTCACACCATCACCAGAGTCGAGAACAATACCTGAAAAATGAGGCAAATAGCATGCAACATAATTGCTTGATAATGACAATTGTAATAAATGTTTCGTTAACCAGGCCGGTCATCAAACCGGCCTTCTTATAACAAAATATACAACTACTTTATCTTTTATTGTGAATTTTTAATGTTAACAAAATACATAGACAGAATAAACAAAATATGGAGTCTGAAGTAGTAAATAAGTCGGTAAATGAGATTTTGGAATATAAACAAGAATATTTTGGAACCCGTTAGTCTAGTCTGGTTTTGAAAACATTCATTGTATCGTATCTAACGAAAGAGTTGAAGATAGTACGTTACCAGTTGTACGGCCACTGGCATACAAGGAAAGAACAGCTTGAATAGCAACATACATAGCAGGAGAATTAAAAGTTTCAAACATGATTTGAGTCATCTTCTCCCTATTAGCTTTAGGATTAAGAGGGGCTTCGGTAAGGAGAACCGGGTGTTCTTCGGGTGCCACACGTAGCTCATTGTAAAAGGTGTGATGCCATATCTTTTCCATGTCATCCCAGTTGTTGACAATACCATGTTCGATCGGGTATTTCAAGGTTAAAATACCACGTTTCGACTGTGCCTCGTCACCAACGTATGCATCTTTTTGTCCCATCCCGACCATCACTCCGGTGTGACGTGGACGTCCAACAATGCTGGGAAATACTGCTCTTGGGGCATCATCCCCAGCAAATCCAGCCTTAATCACAACATCCACATCCACTTATTAACATAATTTTTAACCATTTATTTCTATACATATAGTTTTTACATATGTTACAATTTTTTTCTATCCGTTTTGGTAACTAGAAAAGGTGGTGGATTAAAACAAGAATATAATTTACCATAAAATTAAGAAGCAAAAATACGGCCAAAAATCTCCGGGGCCCGGGCAGAGTAGAAAAAATAGGCCCCTAAACTATAATTTTAAAAAAAGTGTGCCCTTAAAGTATAATTAAAAAAAAATTATACTGGGCCCTGGCCGGCTTCCTCCTCCGAGCCGGCCATGGTTAAGTAAGGGTAATGATACCTTGACCATTCCAGTTCCATTATCGCAAACAAGAGGCTGAATATCTTCTCCATCGGCCATTTTTTAGGATCTTACATGAAATGACAAGTAATTAAATAAGGTACAATGAATTGATTGATATACATAGGAGATTGAATAGTTTATAAACATATACATCAAGGATGAACCCTCTAAAAGTAACAACATATGGATTTAATTGATATACCTACCTGGTAAATTAAATTGGATTGTGGAGTTTGGAATAGAATGGAGTAAAACAAGGGCTGATGAATTGCGGGGTTAAATGATGAAATGTGTTGGTAGAAATGGATGGTTTCACGATCAATTAGGACCTCCTGTGAACCCCATTTCTGTTCGTTTCTTTTTTGTCCTTTTCAAACGCTTTTTTATTTTATTTTATTTTATATATAAAAATGATCATACACTCCCTCCCCTAAAAATTATTATATTTAACCCAACAATAAAGTTAAATCGGTAATTTGTTTTAAAAACATCTTTTCAATATAAAAATATTAAAAGACGGTTTTTCTTTTCTCGAATACATTATGTTGTGAACATATCTATACTTTCTATAAAAGTAGTTGTCCCGATAACATAAGAAAAGCTGAGGTGGCAGCCATAGAGGCTGTCCAACAAGGCTTTTCTTATGTCATTACTTCATCATAAATCTTAATATCAAATCACTTTAAATTTCAAACGTTTGACATCAAACCACTGCCATATTCAAAATTCAATCTATGTTATAAATTCAAATATCTGCCATCAAAACCACTGGCCCTATTTAAAATTCTGGCTCCAGATTCAAAATTCAAACCGTATACATATATAACATTCATGATTCTGGCTCCACATTCAAAATTCAATCATTCTCTCAAATCGAGAGCACCTCCACATCCAATCTTCAAACCGTATACTTTCAGAACTCGCTGATTCTTCTGACCTTTGATCTGACCTTCGATTCAAACAGTATACTTTCAAATCCAGAGCACTTCCTCGATCTGACCTTCGATTGGTTCAATTCGATGCTACCAGACGTCACTTTCCCCTTTCTTATTCCAAGAACGGGAGAGAAAGGAAGAGAGAAAGAATGGGGAGCCTGTACTTATCAGTAATCGATTATGTGTTAACGAATTGATGATTTTTGTGTTGTTTTTGTAGTATAAAGGAGTGTAGAGAAGTAGAAGAACCAAGAGGTTGTGAAATCGCATGGCTGGTGCCCTAAGATCGAGCTTGCCGTCGAGGTTACAACATCTTTTGTCCGGTGAAGGTCACATCTTTTGTGAAATCGCATGCGTGTGTTTGAGTGTCACTTGATCTGGGTTTGTTTATATTTTTTAGTTTTTAATCGCTTCTGTTGGAATGTTAACGGTTTGATCTTGGTACATTGTTTGTTTTTTAAATGTAAAATGGTATATGCTTTTTCTTTCAAATGTTGTTGGAATATTCTTTTTCTTGAGTGTAGTTTTGGAAGAAGGTGATTCAGTGTCCGTTGCAAGCCATAGCAATCCCTTTTTTCAGGTTTTCACTGGGAATACAACAAGGTGATAAAGATCATATCTTGTGCTTTATTGTGATTTAATTTAGTTTCTGTATTTTACTCAACAAGTTCATTCTTTTCAGGGAAATTTTCATCACTGGAGGCCATTATTTTTGCATTTTGATACCTACTTCAAGACTTACTTATCTAGCAGGAAGGATCTTTTGTTAGAGGATACTCTAGAAGATGATACTCTTTTTCCTAAACAATGGCTTAGAGGTATGGTTTTCATGATATTGTAACAAAATTTCATATGGTGTTGTGATAATATCTGCTGATATTCTATTGAGAGTTACTTTAATTTAAAGGTGGTGATTTTGCCATTTTGGCCCGTTGACTTATGGATGGTTCAAATCAACAAAACTGAATATATAACAGAGTAAAGTTTATTACTAAAACATAACATCTTTTGAATTGTTTTATTCATAAATCTGGATTTGTTAATCTAATAATATTGTTTTGTAATCATAATTATCATATTAATGATTTTTGTTCTTTATAAAGAATAAAATTGTTTGCGGGTCAGCTCAGTCAACATGCGTCGGAACATCCGCTCGTAAGTACTGATTTCATTCTCAAATTCATATGTGAATTCAGAACTTTTTATTACATTACTTTGTTACTGTATGAAGTGCAGTCATTGGATATGTGTAATTTTTATTATAGTTTTTGTGTTTATGGTGTAGGCGGCTTATGGACAACAACCTTGGTGGTTCAAGCATTCAATAACTGCATCAACTAGAGAAACAACTGACTGATGTCGTAGTTTTAATCAAAGAAAAGAAGGTTTTGATTTATCTATATTTTTTTGGGAATTTTATTAGTTTTTAGTCGATAATGTGGAATTTGAGTTCAGGATGCTATGGTGCACATTGGCCTGTCACGAAAGACATATAGATGTAGCACATAGGCTTGTCATGATGGACATTAAAATGTGGCACATAGGCCTGTCATGATGGACATTTAAGAGATATGGCACAACGGCCTGTCACAAAGGACATTAAAGATATGGCACAAGGGCTTGTCATAAAGATTGTGAAAGATATGGCACAAAGGCCTCGTCACGAAGGACATTAAATGATATGGCACTAAAGCCTTGTCACGAAGGACATTAAAAGATATGGCACTAGATACCTGGTCACAAAGGACGTTAAAATATGGCACAAGGCCTTGTCACAAAAGACAATTAAAATATATAAGCCGCGATCTCATTTGATCAAAGGGCTTTAAGGTTTGAACATAGTTCATTACCTTTGGATAAGGAGTCGTAGACCACAACTGTTGTAACAATTGACGATATAATATGGCCCGTAGGCAATTCAATTGACATCACAAAAGGATGTTCCAATAATAATAATCATCGCACTGATGATATTAGTCATGATCGCATTGATCATATAGACTATGTGGCTTGGGTATAACCCACCACCTTAGACGGGGAACCATAGAGGTCACAACTATCATTATCTTATCAACATAGAGTAAAGTATATCCCGTAGGCTCTTCATCACTAAGGATGTTAATAATATGATCATCATACTAATGTTATTAGCCATGATCGCACTGATCATATAGACTATGAGGCTTGAGCATAGCTCACCACCTTGGACAGGGAATCATAAAAGATTACCACTGTCTTTGTCATAAATGGACAATATAATATAGCCCATAGGCAAAACATTTCCAAGGATGTTAAATATGATCATCATATTGATGATATTAGTCATGATCGCACTGATCATATAGACTATAAGGCTTGGGCATGGCCCACCACCTTGGACAGGGAGTCATACGACCACAATTGTCCTTATTTTGACTGAAAATGCAGTATTATGATTTATCTCCTTCCACATAGTTGGGAATAATTGGAGATTTGGAACAAGTATCGTCACAAAGTTGAAGAAGATTTTCTCCTTTCCGCATAGTTGGGAATTAGTTGGAGATTTAATGATACGTTTCAGTCAACGTATTGAATATAAATCCTTCTCCTCAGTTGGAGATGCGTCTCAGTTGACGTTTAAAATATAACTCCTTCTCCACAGTGGGAGATTTGGGAATACGTCGCAGTTGACATTTAAATATAATGGCTATATTATTTCAGTTAAACTTATGGCAAGCCCCAACATTGGCAAAGCAAGTAAGAAAAACGGTGGTGACGACTTAGAGCACCAAAACCATAATGACGAAGAGAATCGTCTTCGATCCATAGTTGCCGATGAAGTCGGTAAAGCCCTGGCTGGATTTATGGTCACACTTAAAGGGCCAGAGCCATCAGTACAGAAAACGGACTCTGTTTTTAAACACCGTTCTAATACTCGTAAGACTGAAAGGTCTAATTTCTCCTCAACTAAGAGTGAGCAGAATATTAAGAGTATCAAGAAAACTGAGTCTCATAACTCTAATAAGGGGTGTACTTATAAATACTTTGTTTCTTGTAAACCCCGTGACTTTACGGGTGAGAATGGAGCTATTGATGCTTTAAAGTGGCTGGATGAAATGGAAACCGTTATTGATATAAGCGGTTGCGCCACCAAGGACATTGTTAAATACGTGTCCCAATCCTTCAAGGAGGATGCTCTAACTTGGTGGAAGGCACTGATCCAATCCACTGGCAAGGTTGCTATGCACAACCTGAGTTGGTCTGAGTTCGTGGAATTGATCCGCGAGACTTACTGCCCACCTCATGAGGTGGAGAAAGTTGAATCTGACTTTTTGAAGCTGACCATGAAAGGACTCGAATGTCGAGCCTATGTATCTGAATACAACTCCTTATCAAGACTCGTGTCGTATTTAATTACCCACGAGCCTAAGCGCATTGCGCGGTTTATTGGAGGACTCGCTCCAGAAATCAAGGGGATGGTTAAATCCTCCAAACCTACGACTTTTAGATCCGCTGTGGATCTGGCTCTATCTCTCACTAAAGATGAAATAAGAGCAAAGACGATTAAGGCCGAGGAGGATCACAAACGAAAGCGTGATGATACCCCAAGTAAGGATTACAAAAAGGGTAAGATCGGTTCGAATTATAACTAGTCCAAGCCGAATGAGGAAAAACCTAAATGTAAAACCTGCGGGAAGCAACACTTCGGAAAATGTCTCCGTGAGCAGATAAAGGGTTGTGGCATCTGTAAGGAGATGGACCACAAGTCTATGAATGCAAAAACATGAAAGACGCCACCTGCTATGGTTGTGGTGAGAAAGGACATATAAAGACCCGTTGCCCAAAGAGGGCGACTGACAGGAAGAACAAGGCAACTGATGGTAAGAAAGGCAATGCTTGAGCCTTCCAATCTGCTGCAGCAGAAGCAGTTCAAGACATATCATTACGAATCTGTTTCCCGTAAATGTTTTATTTACTAGAATCTTATTTTAAACTCTGGAGCTAGTTAGAGCTTCATCGATTGTAAATTTAATAAAATTTTAATTCTGCCCTTTCAAGGCTTAAATGTCATTTATAAAATCAAGTGGCCAATCTAGATGGTTTCACATATAATAAATATATCCTTCTCAAATCAATTTGTCTTTGATAATCTTTTATCTATAAATCCTGCGGGATTTGATATGTTTTTAGACAGGTTAGTTCAAAAACCAAATCCACATTATCTATAGTAAGGAACTTATAGAAATTAAAATCCCCATCTGGTGATATACTCACCATTCGTGGAAGAACAAACATTATGGATTGCCCGAAGAAGCTTTTATGCTTAAGGTATCCAAGTGATTGAATGGAGGATGTGTCAACCACATGACACAAGTAAATTCTGACGAATAATAGTCGAAAACTGAAGACCTTGTGTGGATGGACATGAGAAGTCCATAGCCACCTAGGAAGCATAATGCTTAGAATGTTCGCGAGTGAGTTGAACATCGTAGACCACTTTTGGTCTGCATAATGAACTCAAATATCCCACATAGATTTGGGAAATGGTAACAATGGATCTAATCTCCAAGTTACCTAGGATAAATCGTGGCTATGGCGCGATGGGAATTATAGTCGACAAACTTACTAAGTCGACGCTTCTTGTCAATTAAGCAAAGCTTATAATTCCGAAAAGTTAAGTTATATAAAGATAGCATCGAGTCTCCTTATGGAGTACGGTTGTCTATATTATCGGATTGAGATACTAAATATACTCTTACCTCTGGAAATTTCCACCAAAGTGCTTAGCTGATAAGCACTTGTCATGTTTTGCCATGACATTTAAATGTGAGCTTAAGGTTTATTGAAATACCTTGTCCATTATGGACCATGAAATTTAAAAGCTCCAAGTTTGCCTCGTAAATGTGAAATGGGATTCCCATTGTGGCCCAGGATACTCTTAAGAGGTTAAAACCTACTATGATACAGAACTAACCGTATTACTCTGAACAAATCTCGAGGTCGAAATTTCTTTTAAGGGGGTGAGGATGTAACACCTCGTAAAATCATGTCCACTAATGCGTTGACACCTGTCCTTAATCCTAAATTATGTCAATTGTTGACTAGGAAGGGCTATTGTTGCCAAACAATAAAAACTTCGAATGTGGAAGGACTAAAAGTGTCAAGATGCTTAAACTAAGCCTCTGAGTGACCTTACACGGTGTTCTTATTCTTTATCGAGCCACTTGTTGGATGAACAATACCGTTTGTGATTAAATTCAAGAAAATTGTGAAACGAAGGGTTAAAAGCGTCAACATGTTAATTCTTACCTCTGAGTGACCTTTTAACGAACCGAGAGCTTTATGATGTTCGATCATACTCTCGGGAATGCCTAATATTGGCTGTTTAGGGCTTTTATGCCGTTAAACGATAATACACGCAAGTTTGCAAGTTAAAGGGGTTAAAAGCATCAACATGTTAATTTATACCTCTGAATGACCTTTTAACGAACCCGGAGCTTAACGATGTTCGGTTATATTTTTAAGAATACCTAAAACTTAACTTGAAGGGTCATAAGTGCCAAAAACGAAAGTTATTGTGAGTTATAAGGTATAGGGACTGAACATGACAACTTTAAAACTTGTTTTGCTGATATTGGGGGTGGTGGAGCGTCGCGACGGGGTCCCTGATCCCCTGTCATGACGCGAGGGCACGTTATGTGCAGACTTGTGTTGCCAGCTGCAAGTTATTCATTTTTGGCCACCACTCAAACCTTCTTCACTCACAAACTCGAAACCATGGCTTCTTTGATGGTTTTTAACACTTGTTTAGACACTTGGGGTGATCTTGGAAGCACCCTAAACACTTGGCATGATCCTAAGAAGTTCCCAAACACTATAAATAGGTGATGAGTTTCATTTGAAAACTTGCACCTTTCTTTATAATTCTTATATACTCTCTTGTGGAAGTTCCTGAGCAATTGGGAGCATCCCTTTGAGTTCTACTCAGTCCCTAGGACCACTTGTAAGTGTTCCGTTCATGACTTGTTTATTTATTAGGCTTTTAAAGCTGAAAGTCAAGCATTTTTGATAAATGCTTTGACTTTCGGTTTAGACCTTAATGGTCTAGCCATTGTTTTCAACGAACATGGCTAAGTGATCGTAATTAGGTAGGTGTTAATCCCTCAAAAGGACACCTCCTAAGAATCACGTTTGCTTGGTCAATTGACGAGTCAACATATGAATGTTTTAAAAAGTCAACGGGTCATATTTTGAAATAATTACGATCTGAGTTTAAAGGTGTCCTAAAATACATTTTAATACATAAACAACTTGGTAATAATTATTAGAGTTCAAAAGTACTGAGTTATATGATTCCAAGTTATGTTCTTTAGTCTAGTTCCCAGTTTATGTTAATTGCCTAGCCCAGTTTTCATGGCCGTGTTATATAAGTAGCCTTATGCATTAGGGTTTAGGTTACACAATAGAGAGAGAGAGAGTTTTGGTGAGAAATCTACAGAGAGTGGCTGAGAGATTTCTTGTGGTATTGAATTGATAGTAAACAATCGTGTTTGATAACCAATAGAATACCGGTTTAAAGCGATTGTTCGTGTTCTTCATCTTACAAACTTGTTTCTATATTCGTTAGATCTACTAAGGGGATTCCGCACCCTTGGTTGATCATCAATCTCGTATTAGATAGTAAACAATCGTGTTTGATAACCAATAAAATACCGGTTTAAAGTGATTGTTCGTGTTCTTTATCTTACAAACTTGTTTCTGTATTCGTTAGATCTACTAAGGGGATTCCGCACCCTTGTGTAACACCTCGTAAAATCGTGTCCAATAATGTGTTGACACGTGAACTAAACCCTAATGAAGTCAAACGTTGAGTATGAGGGACCAACTTTGTCAAAATTTAAAACTATGAATGTGGAGGGACTAAAAGTGTCAACATGCTTAAACTAAGCCTCTGAAGTCAAACGTTGAGTATGAGGGACCAACTTTGTCAAAATTTAAAACTATGAATGTGGAGGGACTAAAAGTGTCAACATGCTTAAACTAAGCCTCTGAATGACCTTACATAGTATTCGTACTCTATTATAAAGCCACTTGTTGGATAAACGAAACCGTTTACGATAAAATTCAAAAGTTGTACATCGAAGGGTTAAAAGTGTCAACATGTTAATTCTTACCTCTGAGTGACCTTTTAACGAACCCGGAGCATCATGATGTTCAATCATACTCTCGGGAATGCCTAATATTGGCCGTTTAGAGCTTTGATGCCATTAAACGATAATACGCACAAGTTTGTGCGTTAAAAGGACTAAAAGTGTCAACGTGTAAATCTACACCTTTGAGGGACCTTTTAAACGAAATGGGAACTCCGTAATGCTCGGTCATACTCTCGGATGTGCCTAAGATTGGCCATTAGAGGTTTTCATACCTTATATTAACATTATATATGAAACGAGAAAATAAGGTGCTTAAAATGGCATTTATGAAAGTTTAATTAAGTATAAAGAAGACATGGACCAAAAGTGACAAACTGCCAAACATATATAGCTGGGCCAGACTCGCTCGCGGGCCGTGAGCCTTGGGCCAAGTTTGGTCGCGGGCCGCCAGCCTGCAGCAGTAACATAATTTTTTTTATTAATTGTTCTTTGCTTGTTCACCACACATACAACCTATCGGTGTGTGTCGGGTGTAATATGTTTTTATTGATAATTTAAGTCCATTTTACATATTAGTCAAGTTTTAAATTTATAAAACACGATATTCTACTAACACTAAACACACACATGGGTAAGTGCACCCGTCGTGAGCGTAGTATAGCGTTGGTAAGATACCGAGGTCGTCCAAGGACACAAGAGTTTTTAGTACCGGTTTATCCTCAACGTCTAATCAAATCAAAATTTTTAGAAAAGGTTTTAAACATGAAAAATAAAAACTAAAATGCTGAAAATAAAAATAAAATAAAAAACAGATAGACAAGATGAATCACTTGGATCCGACTCGCCTTTAATATAACCTTTGATGATTTCCGCACCTTTGCACTTTTTAAGAGATTATCTTAGTTATAGTAGTAGGCCCCTCTTTTGAAGGTGACGTTACCCTCAACCCAGTGGTTTGAGTCAGCAAGGATACTGATGTGTGTAAAATGCAACATATAAAATACATCAATTGAGGCATAAAACTAACCATTTTTTAGTACTAATGTTGGAAAAAGTGTGCTTTTGTCTTCATTTTGTATTTTCAAGATTAAATGAGCGTAAATGAACAAAAGGAACAAATATGCAGCAAAATCTAACATAAACACAAGAAAAGGAACAAACGTGGCATGCCCGACCCCTCGACAGCATCTTCCAAAGCAAAAACAAGTAAACAGAAGGCTGACCACGGCCCCGTGCCCAGCGGACACGGGGGCGTGGCCAGGTGTCTGCAGAAAGGACAAAGCTATAGAAGCTTCTATTCCCGACACGGGGCGTGCCCAGCTCAACACGGGCCGTGGTCAACGCTAAGATTCGCAGATTCCAAGCAAATCTTGATAGTACAGATACGCTTCTACACACGAGGCCGTGCCCAGCGGACACCGGGGCGTGTGGAGCTAATGCAGACAAAGTGCAATTAATGAAGAAAGAGAATAAGGATGGACACGAGGCCGTGTCTGGGCTTCTGTGCAGGCTATAAATAGAGGTGCTTGATTCACTTCAAAGGCATCCCTTGGCAAACCACCTCTCTCCCACTTCACGCACACTCCACCACCACGACAACCCACATCCACCACCATCATCCACCATCCACCATCCACCTTAGAGTGTGTGTAGTAGTCTCGGGATCCAAGATTGATAGTAAGAGTTCTTAACAATCAAAGGCCATGTTTGCCTAAGTCTCTTACATCACTTGGTGAAGACAAGCATTTAGTGTAATACTTTTGATTTTAAATCTTTTCGCACTTTTTATTTGGTTTAGTATTAATGACTTTGATAACTAGTTTCCTATGTTGAAGGTGAAACTTCCTTATCATTTGTCTGTGGTGTCTTGGCGTTATTTTACTGTCTATATAAAATAAAAGATTTACACCATTCATATCTCTACGGTCTATATAGAGATATGTTGGCTACCTGGTCGGGGGTTAAGGGAATGGTTTGGTAAGGTTCTTGCCTCGTTCAGTGTATAGATCCTACAAGGACCTGGGTCAAGCTTACTAGGACCTCCTTCAATACCCACTGGTATTGGATGGCGGGGGTGCGAATGGCTTAATCCCCTCATATGTAAACTACTATTAATACATTAACCTGGCTACTTGGGATTGTATCCTTGCTGACTCAAACCACTTAACCGAGGGTAACGTCACCTTCAAAAGAGGGGCCTACCACATTACGCATTAATAATTTAATTAATTGTCTTCCAATATTCCGACCCTTTAGTGGTAAGCCCCTCTGTTGAAGGTGACGTTACCCTCGGCTAAGTGGTTTGAGTCAGCAACGATACAATCCCAAGTAGCCAGTTTAATGTATTAATAGTAGTTTACATATGAGGGGATCAAGCCATTCGCACCCCACCATCCAATACCAGTGGGTATTGAAGGAGGTCCTAGTAAGCTTGACCCAGGTCCTTGCAGGATCTATACACTGAACAAGGCAATAACCTTACCAAACCATTCCCTTAACCCCCGACCAGGTAGCCAACATATCTCTATATAGACCGTAGAGATATGAATGGTGAAAATCTTTTACTTTATATAGACAGTAAAGTAATGCCAAGACACCACAGACAAATGATAAGGAAGTTTCACCTTCAACATAAGAAACTAGTTATTAAAGTCATTAATACAAAACCAAATAAAAAGTGTGAAAAGATTAAAAATCAAAAGTATTAAATTAAATGCTTGTCTTCACCAAGTGATGTAAGAGACTTAGCCAAACATGGCCTTTGATTGACAAGAACTCTTACGAGCAATCTTGGATCCCGATACTACTACACACACAAGGTGGATGATGGATGATGGTGGTGGATGTGGGTGTTGTAGTGGTGGTGGAGTGGTGGCAAAGTGGGAGAGAGGTGGTTTGCCAAGGGATGCCTTTGAAGTGATCCAAGCACCCTTATTTATAGCCTGAACAGTAGCCCGGCCACGGTCCCGTGTCCGCTGGACACGGCCCCGTGGCCATCCTCTTTCTCTTTCTTCATTAATTGCTCTTGTCTGCATTAGGCTCCACACGGCCCCGTGTTCGCTGGCCACAGCCCCGTGTGCAGAAGCGTATCTGTACTATCAAGATTTGCAAGATTTTGCGAATCTTAGCATTGACCACGCCCCGTGCTGAGCTGGGCACGCCCCCGTGGTGGGAATATAAGCTTCCATGGTTTTGTCCATTTTTGCAGACACCTGACCACGCCCCCGTGTCCGCTGGGCACGGGCCGTGGTCAGCCTTCTGTTTCTTGTTTTTGCTTGGGGAGATGCTGTTGAGGGGTCGGGCATGCCACGTTTATTCTTTTTCTTTGTATTTATGTTAGTTTTTGCTGCATATTTGTTTCTTTTATTCATTTAAGCTCGTTTGGTCCTGAAAATACAAAAGGAAGACAAAAGTACACTTTTTCCAACATTAGTACTAAAAAAGGTTAGTTTTATGCCTCATTTGTTGTAATTTATATGTTGCATTTTACACACATCAAATACCCCCACACTTGAATCTTTACTTGTCCTCAAGAAAAACTCTTTATGTGGCTTATACACGCCCAAATGGAATGGGTAGAAGAGAAGTTTTGGGCTTGTCTTGAGTGTCGGGAATCCAAGATCTTTATTGGGTTTTATTTTTATACTATTTACAATCCTATTCTTTATGATTTATTTAGAACGTTTCATAAGAGAAATTACTTATTTGGACATAACATGCCTTTTTAAAATTCCATTTATATACAAGTTCACATACTTCACGGGAGATCACTCAACACTTAGCCGAAGATGTGTTTTTGTGAAACACTCGAGACCGGTATGGAACTTACTTCCACCATATGTTTGCCAAGCAATCAATCCTCCTCCTTTTTAACTATAAACCTTTGTAAATATCAAGAGGACTTGGGGAAGGGTTAGGTTTGGGTTAAAGGTAGGTGGTTTTGGGTTAGTGGTTAGTAAAAAGGGCTAAAAGCGTGAAAAGCGTCGGTTGTCGTAAAACTTTTTGTTTTTGTGACTTTTATTCAAACTAAGCATTTTCAAAAAAAGTTTCTTTAAGGAACTTGTTTGTTTATTGCTAGACTTCATTTTTTTATAAGGAAACATCACAAGAAAACCGAGCTTTCTACTAAAATAAAGGGTTGAAAAGAAAAAAGGTTTCGGTGGGTAAAGGGAGTTTGTTTTTTGTGGGTTTTGAAACGAAAAGGTTTAAGCTCAAAGGGGTTAACTAGTGGGATTTTGGGTAGGTGATAAAGAAAATGAAAAATAATGGTGTTGAAAAGAAAATGGGTTAGTCCTAATGCCTCTATCATTTACTTACTTGGGTTCAAGTTGGTGAAGACCGGGAATGTATCGTCGTGGCAAGTTCTAGGGTCGTAAGAACCAAGCGGCTATTCACACAAGAAACGAAAAATGAGCATTTAGTTTAAAGATGTATGCTTGTATGCTAAATAAAGGCTCAAAACTCACTTATTGTAGGAACGGGTTTATAATGTGATCAAGTATATATAATCAAATTTTAACTAGACTTGTCATGTTGTTTCATAATTTTCTTATGTTGGTTCTTTTTATCATGACACTATCGGTTGTAAATTCATAAAATATAACCTTTTTAGAACTTTTTATTCCCAAATTAAACCAAGACAAGTAAAAAAAATGAAAAGTTTTTGAAAAAAATTGGGGTGATTAGCGGTTTTAATAGAGTTTTGTGTAAGGCTTGTTATTAGGACTTGCAAAATTCAAGGTTCAGCATCCCCCCCACACTTAAATTACACATTGTCCTCAATGTGTCCCAAAAATAAGTTTTTAGGTTGATTTAATGTGTAAAAAGGTGTTGAAAAACAAAATTTATGTTACTGGGCATCTGGACACGGGCCCGTGTTGGTCCGGGCACGGCCCCGTGCTCAGATCGCCAGTATCATATTAAATAGAAGGCTGGAGACGGGGGAGTGTTCAGTGAGCGCAACCCCATGTCCAGTTACCTGAACTGGGCATTTTCTGCAGATCCTCGGGCACGGGGGCGTGTTGGGCTGAGCACGGCCCCGTGCTGAACTTGCTGTAATGAAGGAAAATTATCGGGAGGCTCTGTTTTTTTGCATGGGGTGTGGGTTATTCTTTCCCTTGGTAACCTCCACCATTTCGAGTGTGTTTTAACCATTACA
Organism: Helianthus tuberosus; assembly: GCA_030545235.1. Lineage (NCBI taxonomy): Eukaryota > Viridiplantae > Streptophyta > Magnoliopsida > Asterales > Asteraceae > Helianthus > Helianthus tuberosus. Next base: position 129,621,182 of record CM060353.1, on the reverse strand, counting down.
ACATCATCCAAACATCATTTAATACTTGGAAACCATCATTCATTAAAGAGTAAAATACATAATTCTTAGAAAATAAAAACTAAATACTTGGATAAGTAGGTCATAAAAGTCAAGAAATCTTAAACCACAAAAAAGTCCTAGCCTAGATGTTTTTATTATAAGAACAAAATTTCCTAAAAGATGATTCTTTCGGTTGAGAAAGGCTTGTAGAACTTCTTTTCCAGAAAGGGCCCCTCACACATCACTAAGCCATTCTTCTATCCCCCGGGGGAGAAGGAAGGCGGGCTCATTGTCTTCCTCGTGTTGAGGAGGTGCGACTTCCACCGGAACCTCTTGTAAGGCGTCAAGAGGAGGTTCCGGGGGGATGTCATCCCATCCGGTGGGATTAATAACTTCTTGTGCCAAGTTCCAATCTTCTTGGGGGAAGATTGGTTCCATAGGAGGCATCGTAAGAATGTTCAACCTTTGGTGCAAAAGGTTGATTTCTTGGAAGCTATTTTCTAGCCCCACCGTTAGATAGTTGATACGGTCGATTAGGACTTCTTCTACGGATGTCATCTCATCGAGTGCCTCTCTTAGCGCCATTACGTAACGCACAAGGGTTGCTTCGATCGAAGGCCTTCGTTCCCTGCGATTGTTCCTTGAGTGAGTTGAAGAGGTTCCACTATTTTGGCTCGACATTCTAAAAAAACAAGTCAAAAAATTCAAATTAATGAAACAGTAACTCCGGCCATGGCCCCGTGCTCGCTGAGCACGGCCCCGTGGCCACCAATCTGCAGGTTTTTAAAACAAGGAATTTTGAAGTTTTAAATTATTTTTTTGGCTTTTTAAACATTTCTGAGCAAAAATAACTTAAAACAGTGTTGTAAAACTTATTTTTGATAAGATTCCTTGATTAAACACCTAACAAATATCTCAATAAAGCTTGAAAACTTGAAGATTTCAAGCTTTAATGGAGGTTTTGAGGAGTTAGGGGAGAAGAAGGCAATAGACAAAAGTAGTTAAGACAAGATGGTTGTTGAGAATCTTCTTTAGAATATACCTTATAGGGTATATGCGAAGATCTCACCAGATCTTTGTCTTTAAAATGGGTCCAAGAGTGCAGGAATCTTGCTGCATTTATAGAAAATGACAGCACGCTGACCACGGCCCCGTGTCGGTTAGACACGGCCACGTGGTCAGACAAGAATCTGGCACTTTTTGTCCGTATTCTGACTTAAAGTCAGACACAAATCTTCAGGTGGGCACGGGGGCATGTTGACCTGGACACAGCCCCGTGGTTAGAGGTTTTTATGAAGGTTTGTCTCTATTTCAAGGAATTTATCCAGATCGAGCGGTTCCTTACTGGATGGAACAACACCGAAGTGCCTGAGGTACCTTAATTTCCCTAGTTTTAGACAAGAACGCAAGAGGTTATCGGAAAGGGTGAATCCTAAGCTAAATACCGGTGGGCAAGACCAAACTTTATTTCCCTTATCCGGGCTCTTGTTAAAGAAGGTATATGTCGAATCGCTCAGGTCTATGTACGCATCGGCGGAGACCGATGGGGAGTCCTTCATGACACAATCGACACAGGGACGACTATCGCTCATGTCCTCACAAGAGTTAGAGGGCCTTTCAGGAGCAACGATGTTGTTATATTCCGAATGCGATCTCAATAATTCTCCTTGACCGTCGCCTTGAGATGAATCACTCATTTCCATCTCAAGCTCTTTTATCAATTGGAGAATTACCTCTTCCATTTGAAATAATTCTTCGAGAATCATATCACCTAGAAGAGATGATTGAGAGCATTCGAGGGAGAGATAGGGATTGTTTTACTTTCGCCCATCTTAAGGTTACAGGAAAACGATGGGTCTATATATTGGGGAGTGTAATTTAAAAAATAACATTTTAAATCTTCATGAGATCCGCCACATATTTGACACCACGCACCATAAGAGGAGCGAAAGTAAAAATGATCAGTATCACTCATGTTTGTGTCAGAAATTACCAACCGTTGGGATCTTACGGTTTTGTTTTCAGTAATTGAAACTTGGGCACAGGGGCGTGTTCAGTGGGCACGGCCCCGTGTTCAGCTACTGTCTGACATAAAACAGGATTGCCAGTACCAAAGATTGGGCACGGGGCGTGTTCAGCGGACACGGCCCCGTGCTGAGCTCTGCAGAAGCTGGAAAATCTAAAAAAAATCCTAAAAAATAGAAAAACAAGAAAAAATGATTAGGCCGTTGATTCCTAACTTTCTTAAAATCCTTGTGTCCCCAGCAACGGCGCCAAAAACTTGGTGTGTGTCTGGTGTAATATGTTTTTGTTGATTATTTAAGCCCATTTTACACATTAGTCAAGTTTTAAATTTATAAAACACGATATTCTACTAACACTAAACACACACATGGGCAAGTGCACCCATCGTGAGCGTAGTATAGCGTTGGTAAGATACTTAGGTCGTCCAAGGACACAAGAGCTTTTAGTACCGGTTTATCCTCAACGTCTAATCAAATCAAAATTTTTAGAAAAGGTTTTAAACATGAAAAATAAAAACTAAAATGCTGAAAATAAAAATAAAATAAAAAACAGATAGACAAGATGAATCACTTGGATCCGACTCGCCTTTAATATAACCTTTGATGATTTCCGCACTTTTTAAGAGATTATCTTAGTTATAGTAGTAGGCCCCTCTTTTGAAGGTGACGTTACCCTCAACCCAGTGGTTTGAGTCAACAAGGATACAATCCCAAAGGGTCGGAATATTGAAAGATAATTAATTAAGTTATTAATGCGTAAAGTGGTAGGCCCCTCTTTTGAATGTGACGTTACCCTCGGCTAAGTGGATTGAGTCAGCAGGGATACAATCCCAAGTAGCCGGTTTAATGTATTAATAGTAGTTTACATATGAGGGGAACAAGCCATTCGCACCCCCGCCATCCAATACCAGTGGGTATTGAAGGAGGTCCTAGTAAGCTTGACCCAGGTCCTTGCAGGATCTATACACTGAACAAGGCAAGAACCCTACCAAACCATTCCCTTAACCCCCGACCTGGTAGCCAACATATCTCTATATAGACCGTAGAGATATGAATGGTGAAAATCATTTACTTTATATAGACAGTAAAGTAATGCCAAGACACCACATACAAATGATAAGGAAGTTTCCCCTTCAACATAAGAAACTAGTTATTAAAGTCATTAATACAAAACCAAATAAAAAGTGCGAAAAGACTAAAAATCAAAAGTATTACATTAAATGATTGTCTTTACCAAGTGATGTAAGAGACTTAGCCAAACATGGCCTTTGATTGACAAGAAGTCTTACGATCAATCTTGGATCCCGATACTACTACACACACTCTAAGGTGGATGATGGATGATGGTGGTGGATATGGGTGTTGTAGTGGTGGTGGAGTGGTGGCAAAGTGGGAGAGAGGTGGTTTACCAAGGGATGCCTTTGAGGTGATCCAAGCACCCTTATTTATAGCTTGAACAGTAGCCCGGCCACGGCCCCGTGTCCGCTGGACACCGCCCCGTGGCCATCCTCTTTCGCTTTCTTCATTAATTGCTCTTATCTGCATTAGGATCCACACGACCCCGTGTTCGCTGGGCACGGCCCCGTGTGCAGAAGCGTATATGTACTATCAAGATTTGCAAGATTCCACGAATCTTAGCGTTGACCACGCCCCGTGCTGAGCTGGGCACGCCCCCGTGGTGGGAATAGAAGCTTCCATGGCTTTGTCCATTTCTGCAGACACCTGACCACGCCCCCGTGTCCGTTGGGCACGAGCCATGGTCAGCCTTCTGTTTCTTGTTTTTGCTTGGGGAGATGCTGTCGAGGGGTCGGGCATGCCACGTTTATTCCTTTTCTTTGTATTTATATTAGTTTTTGCTGCATATTTGTTTCTTTTGTTAATTTAAGCTCGTTTGGTTCTGAAAATACAAAAGGAAGACAAAAACACACTTTTTCCAACATTAGTACTAAAAAGGGTTAGTTTTATGCCTCATTTGATGTAATTTATATGTTGCATTTTACACACATCACCTATACTCACATAAATTCGAATCTAGGAGCTCTTTGATGGTTTTAACAGCTGGTATAACACTTGTTATCATCTTAGAACTTCTCTAAACACATGGCAATCATCCAAACAATTCCTCAACACTATAAATAGGTGTTGAGTTTTCATTATAACTTGCACCAAAATCATTCTTTCTTCCTATCTCTCAACTTGGAAGTTCTTGAACTATTTGGGAGCATCCTCTGAGTTCTTTTCAGTCCCTAGGACCACTTGTAAGTGTTCCTTTCGTGACTAGTTCATTTATTAGGCTTTTAAAGCCGAAAAGTCAAGCGTTTACGATAAACGCTTTGACTTTCAATTAGACCTTAAATGGTCAAGCCATTGTTCGCAACGAACATGGTTACGTGATCGTAATTAGGTAGGTGTTAATCCCTCAAAAGGGCACTGATGTGTGTAAAATGCAACATATAAATTACATCAAATATGGCATAAAACTAACTCTTTTTTAGTACTAATGTTGGAAAAGGTGTGCTTTTGTCTTCCTTTCGTATTTTCAGGGTTAAATGAGCTTAAATGAACAAAAGAAGCAAAAATACAGCTAAATCTAACAATAATACAAGAAAAGAAATAAACGTGGCATGCCCGACCCGTCGACAGCATCTTCCCAAGCAAAAACAAGACATCAGATGGCTGAACACGCCCCGTGCTCATTGAACACGGGGGCGTGCCCAAGTGTCTGCAGAAAAGACAAAGTTGTAGAAGCTTCTATTTCCCAACACGGGGGCGTGCCCAGCGGACACGGGGCCTTGGTCAACGCTAAGATTCACAGAATCCAGGCAAATCTTGATAGTACAGATACGCTTCTGCACACGGGGCCGTGCCCAGCGGACACAGGGGCGTGGTCAACTAATGCTGACAAACTGCATTTAATGAAGAAAGAGAACATGGGTGGACACGGGGCCGTGCCCAGCGGGCACGGGGCCGTGTCCGGGCTTCTATGCAGGCTATAAATAGGGGTGCTTGGTTCATTGCAAAGGCATCCCTTGGCAAACCACCTCTCTCACACTTCACCCACCCACCACCACCATCACAACCCACATCCACCACCATCATCCATCATCCATCATAGAGTGTGTGTAGTAGTCTCGGGATCCAAGATTGATAGTAAGAGTTCTTGACAATCAAAGGCCATGTTTGCCTAAGTCTCTTACATCACTTGGTGAAGAAAAGCATTTAGTGTAATACTTTTTATTTTTAATCTTTTCACACTTTTTATTTGGTTATGTATTAATGACTTTAATAACTAGTTTCTTATGATGAAGGTGAAACTTCCTTATCATTTGTCCGTGGTGTCTTGGCGTTATTTTACTGTCTATATAAAATGAAAGATTTACACCATTCATATCTCCACGGTCTATATGGAGATATGTTGGCTACCTGGTCGGGGGTTAAGGGAATGGTTTGGTAAGTGTCTTGCCTTGTTCAGTGTATAGATCCCGCAAGGATCTGGGTCAAGCTTAGTAGGACCTCCTTCAATACCCACTGGTATTGGATGGCGGGGGTTCGAATTTCTTGATCCCCTCATATGTAAACTACTATTAAAACATTAACCCGGCTACTTAGGATTGTACCCCTGCTGACTCAAACTACTTAGCCAAGGGTAACGTCACCTTCAAAAGAGGGGCCTACCACATTACGCATTAATAACTTAATTAATTATCTTTCAATAATCCAACCCTTTAGGATTGTATCCTTACTGACTCAAACTACTGGGTTAAGGGTAACGTCACCTTCAAAAGAGGGGCCTACTACTATAACCAATTAGACCGATTCGTAGGAGTCTGTCTGTGATGCTGTGTTAAATAATTGTCTTGCATGGAATCTAGGGTGTCATTTATTTGCGTAGAGTAACCCATCAAAGATTTTTATGCAAGGCATAACCCTGTCATTCTCCAGTGGATATACTTTGAAGTGAAAATGAATGGACGATTCACTTTCTCCAATGGGTTCTTTGTCAGGTGTCGAAAGGATATTCATTTCCCTTAACGGATATTCTTCAGAAACAAAAATGAACGGATAATCATTTTTCTCAACGGGTATTCTTCAGAAATGGAAATGAAGGAATAATAAAAAGGATATTCATTTCCCTTAACGGATATTCTTCAGAAATGAAAATGAACGGATGATCATTTTCATCAACGGGTATTCTTCAGAAATGGAATGAAGGAATAATCAAAAGGATATTCATTTCCCTTAATGGATATTCTTTAGAAACGAAAATGAACGGATGATCATTTTCATCAACGGGTATTCTTCAGAAATGGAAATGAATGAATAATCAAAAGGATATTCATTTCCCTTAACGGATATTCTTTAGAAACAAAAATGAACGGATGATCATTTTCATCAACGGGTATTCTTCAGAAATGGAAATGAAAGAATAATCAAAAGGATATTCATTTCCCTTAACAGATATTCTTCAGAAATGAAAATGAACGGATGATCATTTTCATCAACGGGTATTCTTCAGAAACGGAAATGAAAGAATAATCAAAAGGATATTCACTTCCCTTAACGGATATTCTTTAGAAACGAAAAAAATGAATAGCTAGTTCATTTTTCCTCAACGGGTGCTTTATCGGAAATGGAAATGAATAGAGTTAACTCTAGACACATGACAAAACTTGCTGTGGTTTCTGTGCACTAAATTCCATAATTATGTATCCATAATTACGTAAATCCTTGCATAGTAATCACAGTTTATTTTATAGTATGAAGGGGATAGAATTTGAACAAGCTTGAGACAACTTTAATTAGGTTAATACATAAACATATAAGCACATAATTGTTTTCTTGGTTATTAATTTGTTATCAGTTTATTATTAATTGTTATTAACTTGTTATTGATTTGAACATGGGTATTCAAGGTACACCAGGAACCCAGTCGATGGACTTCAACGTCCTCAAGAATCTATCTGATGATCTTCCAAAAATTCGATTTCGTTTACCAGGAAACGTAATATTCGAACTAAGGTAGACAACAAATAAGGACTTACGGAAATACCCTTAGGTACCCTATTAAGGATTTATAGTGGTACTTTGGGTATTCGTCCAGAGTTGTAACTTGCGCCTTGTACTTCGTTTCCTTGGAAGAAACGGGTACTTAGGATTTTCATGGAAAACGCAAGAGATCATAAAATGGAAAAATTTTGGGGGTAGGTTGTTCTTCAAGGAATACGATTCCTTGATTGTCGGTATCGTAGGGGATTTGTTGTTTATACATGCAATCACATTTGTACACCGTAATGTAAATAAATGATTTATTTATAAACAACAACAACAACAACAACTGTTTCATAGACCTCGACAACAAAAGAAAATAATACATAAGGCTTGATTATTTCTAAACAACGTCGTCTTCTAAACGGTCAGATGCTCATCCCTGCGCTGGATTCGCATTAGCAAGCTTTGGGCAATTTTTTCGGAAATGACCCATCTCGCCACAGTTGAAGCAAGAACCTGGTGGAATACGAGCTTGAGCAGGATTGTTGCCAGCTTGATTTGGTGCAGCTGCAGCTGGGCAAACTCTTGCTGTATGACCTATAAGTCCACAATTTTGGTATTTGCGGCACTTCACACTAGCATGATGATGAAGGCTACATTGGTTGCACAAGGGTGCAGTTCCGTTGTATGGCTTCCTAGTAGGGGGTTGAGCTGGTTGGTTGGGGACAGCTTGATCATTGTGGGCAACCACGACGAAGTTCTGAGAAGACTTTCGCTTCTTTGACTTCTTGTAGGATTCAGTCTGCTCATCCTTTGGCTTTGGTTCATCGGTCGGTTTCTTATCACCCTTTCGAAAAAGTTTACCTTTCCTGATCTGAGATTCAGTCAAGGTAGCGGATAACTCAATGGCCTGCCTAACCATAGTGGGGTTGCTACCAGTCACAATGTCTTGTACTGAGTTCGGGAGGCCATCAATGTACTTTTCAATTACCTTATCCAAAGGCGTAACCATGTTCGGGCATAACAGACTTAACTCCTCATAATGGTCCGTGTAGGCTCGATGCTCACCGCTATCTTGCTTAATATCGTCGAATTCCCTTTCCAATGCCCTAATCTCATGACGAGGACATAATTCCCTCATCATTAGAGCTCGAAGCTCTTCCCAGGTTTGACCCAGTGCTACCTCGGCACCCCTATCTCTCATCACAACATTCCACCATGTTAAAGCTCGTTTCTCAAAAACACTAGATGTGAACTCTACCTTTTGCTCGTTTGGACACTGAACGTGTCTGAAGGTGCTCTCTAGACTCTTGAACCATTGCAGAAGTGCAGTCGCTCCTTGAGACCCAAAAAATTTTGATGGCTGGGCAGAGTTGAATGTCTTGAAGTTGCATGGGGAATTATTGTTGTTGAGGGCTTGGTTACATTGAGCAATTATGTTTGGGAGTGCAGCAGCCATTTGCTGCATAATTATAGCTGCCAATTCTTCATTAGGTACCTGATTGTCGCGTCGTGGAGGCATTCTAACAGAGGAAGCATGAGAGAAAACAAGTGAAATGGCATTGGGAAAGAATTTTACAATTTCTGACCAAAAAGGCATGGATGATGGTCATTTGTTCGTACCACGAAACAAACAAACGACGTACAAAAGCTGAATCAAAGTAAATAGGTCCTCATAATGTATCGCGAAGACATGCTTTAGCCTATAAGTGGACACTCACCCCAAGAGTTCCCAGGTAAGAGTGACTGGTCCGATTATGTGGATTTGTACGAACACTCTAGCCTTTGACATAAAACTCAGGATACAGGCACCCACCCTTCCAGATTGCACGTGTTCACATTAATAAGACCCAAACTTTGACGAGATTTTGAAAACTTTGAAGGTTCAAAACCTTATAATAAATCATCCTAGAACAGATGATTAGTTTTCAAAGTGGTTTCGAAATTTGTGTTCTTATTGTGGTTGTTACCTAAAGATAGGCAACAATATTGTTTTATGACTAAACGCAAGTAAAACTCACGTTAGGGTCCTAGGAAGGTTATAGACTAGGTCAAAGCATTACTAGTAACCTAATTCCCTATAACTATGGGCTCTGATACCAACTTTTCTGTCACACCCCGACCGCGTTAAAACAACGATCCGCGGCGGAAACGTCAGGGAGTGTCGTAACAGAATCATTGTTTCACAACACATGGATAAAAGTTCTGTTTTTATTGAATTAAATTTATTACATTGTCTTGAAATTAGAAACAAAACATGAACAAATTGACTTTCATTGTTATTAAGTCACTAAGGCCTTGTCCATTCCTATGTGAGCTTGCATCAATATCGTCATCAAACATCACCAACTATGGTACCTGAAACACATGTGAAAATACGTCAGCATAAAAATGCCGACGCGTACATAGGTTTTATGTGAGTGTCAGATTCATGGCTCGTTTATATTTTGAAAATAACTTGAACACCTTTGTTAATTGATAATTAGAAAACCAAGTTTTGTAAAATGTTTGTAATGTAAATTGAAATAACCAAGTCAAAACAGTGTAGTTATAATTTATAAAATTTCGATGCCATGAATCTTACCTCAAAACATTTGTTTTGTAAACCCAAATCGTATATTGTTTTTGTAATAAAACTCGAATGGTTTATATTGTTAGAAAAACCTTGTAATATAACTTTGTTTTGATAACCTTTGCCCAAGTGATCTAGATAACGCAACGATATATAATGTGTTAAAAGAACTTATATATAGGAAGTACCAGCGACGTATCCACCATGCTTTTATCACATTACACTCACCTCGTTACCTAATTACTTCCCTAACCCAATGGTTCAAACAGATCCAAATGGTTCATGTAATTCAAACAGTTCCTAACGGTTCCAATAGTACAAATAATTCACATAGATCAAACAGCTCAAAACGGTTCAAACGGTTCAAAATGTAAAACAATGTGTCCATATGCTGGATGAACATATACAACAAAATTTAATCAATGTGCTAGCATGCTAAGTGAACATACATAGCAAAACATAATGAAATCATATACTATATGCGTACAAATGAACATAACAAGTATATGATATAAAAGCATGAAAAGCACGAAAGTAACAAGTAGGCACATGTGTTTCACCCCAAAACAGTTTGAAAACAATAAAAGAGGGGACTATGTACTCACTTGAGAATGCTTAGAAGTCTGGAACAACAACCAAGCAAAGCTAGAGGGATCACGGAAAACAAACGGCACCTAATATAGGTAACTACATTAGTAACCGGACCTAAATCGGAAGATCGGATAGGATGAGGTTTCGTAAACCAAATGAGTGTTGGAACTCATATGATATGGTTTAACAAATCCTACATACTAAAATGGAACCTATCCTAAGTGCTTACGACTCATTACGACTTGTTAAGGTAGCTTACGCCACGTTAACGCGTCGTTCACGTAAAACGCGTTCGGGCCGTCTAACTAGTCCTATGAAAAGTATTATATGCCTTAACATGTCTAATAATGTTGCCTAATCAGTTTAGATGTCAAAATTTAGGTTACATATGCTTAAAATGAATTTATGCGTAAAAAGGGCATTTTGGTCATTTTCCTAAGGCATATAAACTACCTATCATATAACTACTTAAACGAAGTGACCATTAGGGATAACCTCGGAAGGTTATTCCCTATACAACTATGGTCACAAAATATGCTTGGTTGGATCCTAATGATCAACCAAACGGGTCGGGTTCGAAAGTCTAAGCGGTTGTTTAGACCGCTTATCTTACGACCCTATACAAGCACTAATCTAAAAGTGATGAGTTAAACATGTTAAAACATGTTTAATAAGGTTGAAAACAAGTTTGATATCAAAATAAACGGTTTTGATACCCAAGAATAGTTTGGTTGCAAAATACGCATGAACGCGTATTTTGACCGAAACTATGACTCGTCACTACACCTAATCAACGTGGTAATCAGTAGGTATAGTCACAAGGGACTATGACCATCGTGATTACGCTCACGTTGCGAAGTTCAAGCGAACTTCGTGTTGACCATTGATTGGTTAAAGCAGAAAGTCAAACACTGTTTGACTTTCATGCTTAAAAACGCATAAAAGAATGAAAGAAACTTACAACGGGTCCAAGCAATGAAGATATTGATCTAAATGTTCTCAGGTATGAAGTTTTGGAACTTCAACTTAGAGAAATTCAGATCAATCGTGAGGAACAAGTGAATTGGGGTTGGGTATTTATAGAAAATCCACAACCGTTATGATCGTTCCTTGTAAACCGTGCTTGAATCATGACCTTACACTTGGGCCCAAGGTTTTAAAATACAATGGGAGCATGAAAACCATCAAATGGTATTGAAATTAGTTTAAAACCATCAAAACAGCTGAAACAGACCAGATACATTGTTTTTTTCTGGCAAGACCTCGCGCCCCACGTAAGAATATAGCTTATCTTACGCGGCCCACCTAAGATAAGTTTGGCAGTTTGGCAGAAAAGGCCCCTGCATGTCCAAAACTTACTTTCGATGCATTTTTTACATGTTTAAGCCCCGTTAACCTCATTTCAAGGATCTAAAATGAATTTAAAGTATAGGGAACTTAAAATATGCTCAAAAACATCTCGGATGTCGGTTCGTTTGGCCGTACAATTGCGTTGTTCGGTTAATTACGACGAAACACGAACGGATGCAAATAACGATCCAAATTACGCGACGAATGGAATTTTATCATGCCAATCACTAAAATAAAGTATTTTAATGATTACATAAATTTTTGGATGTCCGGATATATTCCGAACGTAAGATATGCGCGAAAATGCAAACTTATGCACTTTTTGACGCTTTTAGTCTCTATTGATCAAAAAGTTTATTTTTGCGCATCAAACACCTCAAAGCCTATTTCTAAGCTATATAAAGGATATTTAGGGCATATTTAAGTTATGATCAAGTTCCGGAATGTCCTTTATCATTCGATTCGGTATACTTTTGCAGTTTGACGCACATAGTCCCTGCGATCGAATAAACTTGATTTCAACACACCAAACCCTTCAATACTTATTTCTATGTTATGTAAAGGTTATTTAAGGTATGTTAAGCCTATGTCACTGTTCCAGAGTGCTTGTTGCATTAAACTGATTATATTTACGCATCAGATCACGTATAATCTTCCAGAAAGCGATTTAAAGCTTGAAATCGAACAAGAATTGATATGTGCAAATGATGCACATATTTATACAAATCCCAATTATGAAACACAATATTTCATTGATTTGGTATTTTTTTTGATGGTCAAATAGACACAGATGTCACACTTGTGTCCTTGGACGACCTCGGTATCTTACCAACGCTATACTACACTCACGATGGGTGCACTTGTCCATATGTGTGTTTAGTGTTAGTAACATTTCGTGTTTTATAAATTTAAAACTTGACTAAAGTGTAAAAAGGGCTAAAAATATACATAAAATTATATAACACACCGCACACATCAAGTTTTTGGCACCGTTGCCGAGGACACAAGGATTTTAAGAAAGCTTAAAATCGACGGCCTAATCAGTTTTTCAAAACCTTTTTAAAACGCGTGCACATTTTCTGCATTTTAGTTAGTTTTTGCATTTATAGTAGCCTGAACACGGGGCCGTGTTCACTGAACACGGGGTTGTGCTGCATTTTTTTAAAACACCCAGATACAGAGTCTAAACACGGGGTCGTGCTCACTGAACATGCGCCCGTGCTGCACAAAACCAGTTACTTTTATTAAAATGCCCAGATACAGAACCTGAACACGGGCCGTGTCTACTGAACACGGGGCCGTGTCCAGCCTCTGTTTCCGTTTTTATTTTTGTTTTCTGGTCTTGAGACTCTGTTGTGGTCTGCTGTGTGATTCTTATGGATCAATACTCAGGAGGCTACAACTACACCTATGAGGAGGATGATTATAGGGAAGACTATTGCACCATATGTGGTAACCCTCACTCGGTACAATATTGTGACTTATTTCAACCATCCACTTCATACACCTACTATGAGGAGTCCAGGTACGAGCCATCAACTTCATACACATCCTATGAAGACCCAAGGTATGAACCTTCTCTCTCATACTCATATTTTGACGAACCAAGGTATGAGCCTTCATACTCATACTTTGAGGAACCAAGATATGAGCCTCCACCTTCATATGCTTATTATGAGGAACCATGGCATGAACAACCCACCTCATATGAGTATTGTGAAGAACAAAATTACGACCCTTATCCATCATATACTTACAATGAAGAACAATGGTGTGAACCATCTACTTCATATGAGTATTATAAGGAACAAAGGATCTAACATCCGGATTCAAGCTTTGAGGATCCTGGTCCTTACTCTATCACCCCCATAGCTGATAAGATAATAGAACACATTAAAACTATCGAACGTTGCATAAAAGAATCTCGCGCAAGGGAAGAGGAGTCCCGCGCAAAACCAACAACATCAGCCTTTGCTTAAATTCTCAAACCCCAAATTTCTTTTTGGATTTTTTTTTTAACAACTAATACCAATATTTTAATACTAAAGAACATAACAAGACTAAGGGAAGAGTACATTGACCTGGTGAAGTTTGCCACAATAGATGTTGTAGATAATCCGACTTTCTATCACCACCTTCACACAAATATCCGCACATCTTCCCCACACTTATCTAAAAAAAAACACCTTGGGTTGCCTCCCAAGCAGCGCTAAAGTTTAGGTCTTCAGCCCGACCGTACCTGATATGTCTCAAGGTGGTCTCAATGCACATTTACCTTTTTCGTTGCTGATGTAAGCACGATGTTTGATTCTTCTATTGTGTGTGTGCTTTGTCACGTCCCATCTTTCTTTGCAAAATTCTTTAAATCTACATTTTCCTACCGAATTTCCAACAAATGCTCGGTAGTTTACTCTCCACTTCACTACTTCGTTTTCTGTGCCCAACAAATCCAAACTCTCCCATAAACATAACTTATGAATGAAATCTCCCACATCATGAAGTGCCACATTCCTAGTTTCTAAACATGCATCCTTAACACTCTTGGTTTCCATAACCACCACAGCCGGAGAGTTGTAATCAACTTTGATTGGTTCATCAAGTAAAAGGCCCTCAACTTTGCTCTCCATAGGTGGTTCCTCCACAATAATTTCAATAGTATATTCCTCATTTGGCCCTAATAATTCAGTTTCAAGTTCGGGAGGACTCACAACCTTTTCTTCTACATCACCCATAGGTGTCATTTGTTCAATCTGCACATATATCCAGTGTTGTTTTGCTTGACGTTTTTCCAATATCGACGTCCCTGGCCTCATCTCTTTCACCTCTTTTGGTAACAAATCATATTTCCATTCCAAAAGTTCTACTCGTTCTTCCATTGACAAATGAGGTTTTGTTAATTCTTTTTCAACATGAACCATGTGTCTCTTTCTCATCATCTCGTCAAGACTTTCAGATTTATGTGACTGATAGCGCAAAGTAGGTTGTTGAGTTACACATTCATAACCATACTGATCAAATGTATACTGAGCATGATAATAGTCTTGATCGTACATCTGAGGGCCTTCATATGAAAGTTGGGAATATTCATCATAATAATCCATGTTCGACTTGTAAGGTGAATCATAGTATGAATCATGTGGGTGAAACTCATCATAATGGACATTCCGCTCGTCCATTCTCATCTGTTCTTCTCTACGCTTATGTTGGGCCTCCCCACAACATATACTCGAATGAAGTGGGCCTTTGCACAATCTACACGTAAATAAGCTGAAATTTGTGTAATGCCCTGTCATCCTGCACAACACAACTCAACTACCAAGTGTAAATCATGAACATAAAAGAAATCTTTTTGGTTTTTTTTTTTTTTTTAATTTTTTTTTTCAAACTAATACACAAGATAACACACGTTGCGCACTACTCCCCGGCAACGGCGCCAAAATTTGACGTGATGTCGTGGTCACAATCAAATTTAATCCCAATAACACAACTATATAGATAGTGGCAAGTGGGTATCGAACACAGGGAGTTTGTGGAAAATGTGTTATTTCAAAGTTTATCTAAATTTTAACTAAATTAATCTAATTGCAATAGAACTAAAATTCAAGAGTTTATGTGAGTGAATTGTTTTTAGACTAAATTAAACTAAGTAAATTGCAAGAGAAAAGTTTGGTTGTAGGCAAATTAGAGACAAATGACCATCCTAGATTTCCGGTTTGTATCAACATTCATATTATCATTCCACTAGAAAGAACTACATAGACATAGCTCATGTGTGATTACTTGCAGTGATGAAAGGGAACTAAGTACTCAGATTCCTAGAACGTGAGGTTGTTACCCGATGATCAATCAACCCTTACCCAATCCTAATTCTACCCATGATATCTCGATTGCCAACGGCACCAAGAACGTATGGTTTCAAACTAGAAAATCATAAGAATTAACAAGTTACTAACAAACAATCACACACCATAACAAACCAATCATAAAGATAAGGATTGCTATTCTAGAAATTAGGAAATCAAATACAAAATGTTTCAAACAAATCTTCAATCTAGGACAATCATAAAGTGTTTAGCCACACATGGCTCGAATCAACATCATAACAAAGATAGTATTGTTCATACGGATCAAAAACACAAACCGAATGTTAGAAATTGTTCCAAACCAAGCAAGAACACCAAAATTCGCCCCTAGTGAGTTCCAAACCGACCCAATCATAAGAATAATGAAAAGACACAATAAAAACTAACTTAATGATGGCAGTTACGATTTTTTTCGTAGACACCACCGTAATTTACGGCTCCACCGTAAATTACGAGGGACATGAAACATTTACGGTGCATAGAGACTGATTTACGGTGAGCTTTAATGTTGACTTGTGCACTTCAGATCCACCAAATCAACACCAACAACCCACTTAATTGTCCCCCATGTGCTGCCTAGCCTTCACGTGTGTTTGGTTGGCGGCCCAATCCCCTTCCTCTGATGATGTCATCCGAACATGTCTCCAAAAGTCGTTCAATTTCGTGTCTAAGCAAGCGATAACCGAAATACCATCATAAGTCTCCATAAAATATCTTCAAAACATCATTAAATGAGGATTACAAAAGAAACGCAAGTCCCTATGTCTGCCGCCACTGTTATCTTTCACGTGAAGGATCCAAAGGGTAATGATGATTTGATGATTTTCCAACCCCAACTGTATGCGTGTAGCGTGTACATATATCCAACCCACTATGCATGCCACCAAGCCCATTTAATATCTTTTTTTTTCAATCCAAGAAATCAGCCTACCATGTGCCATGAGTTAGTGTTGTTGGTCCATTAAATGCCATCCAAAAGTCCCATCTCTAATCTTCAAAGTCAATATGGGCCCAAGACTGAAATTGATGTTGACACCAAACTCTAGTGCACGTGAATATGAAGTTCTCAAAAGTCAAAGATGATGATGCCTTGATGTGTTCTCTTAATAATCATTCATCACAAGTCTGCGCATGTATGTGTTTCATATATTGATTATGTGATGATGATTTATATTGATGATATTGTTGACCCCCAAAAACTTCCTTGAATATGCCGCCATGTGGTATTGATGTTCCCAAAAGTCCACCACAACTCTCTAAGCCGTGTGATGCCTTTCTTTATTAACCGTAAGCTACGAACTAAATCGTAGGCTACATTTTCAACATACTGTTTCTTTTGTCTCCCTCCTAAGTCAAAACTTGTTTCCACTTCTTGCAACTTCCATTTAATCATCATAAAGGCATATTTTATGCATTTAAGTACCTGCAAAACCAAACAACTCATAGTTACTAAGTTCAAGCAAATAACCAAGTAAAGCATGGAATTTTAATCTTTTTAAACCATTTAAGGGTTGTCCTACGGACCACCCGTCACATCCCCACACTTACCCGTTGCTTGTCCCAAGTAACCCATTTGAAAATTATTTCAACCACAAGCGACCAATTGCGCAAACCGAGCTAAAGTGTATCGTCCTTTTACTAACTTTCAATCATACCACAAGACACACCCCTCACAAAAACTCTCGGTGACAAGAAATATTAGCACATAATGATAAACCACTCAATGCATGTGCATGTTTGTGCGACAATAAGCTTGTATAAAAATCAAGTCTCCTCCTATTTAGTATTTAGCATGCTTATGAATCAAAAGGACTTACGGGTTGTAACGGGGCTAGGTGCAAAGGTAGGAAAATGGTGGAATATATATGCGAGAGCTAATTGATTTGACCCGGTTTTTATTTCTACCACTAAACAAAGCAACCATCAAATATATACACAACTTCTTCAACCTTCTCAACTACTATTGCAACTAAATACTTTTTTTTTTCATATTTTTCTCTTTCTCTTTCTCTGTTTTTTTTTCTTTTTCTTTTTTTTTTCATTTTTTTTAACACATCAAACTCAACAATATATACAAGAACATCAATACTACATACTAAATCTCCTAAACCGGGTCATCTCAATAGGTAAAATTTTGTAGGAAGTAGGTTTGGGTCACAACCGAATGGTATAAGGCTCAAACATGGCTTTCTAAAGACCAAACCCCCACCCCTCACAATACCAAGCTCATATATGTAACGTATGAGGTCCAACCCACCAATCCCGCACTCTCACACATCTAGACGAGGCTTCCTAAAAGTCCCCCTATCATTTTCAAAAGCATGCTAATTCTAGGATTTAACAAGTATTCACACACAAGTTCTATTAACACAACAACACACACCGCCACTCAAACAATGAAATATCAATAACAATCATGTGTGGCTCAAATCCTCACCAAGAAAAGACTAGGAATGGGTGTCGGTGTGTCAAATGGCACAATATCAAGTTTTCAAATTTTAACAATTTTCGCTCGTATTTACAAAATTTTTAAAACTATCAAAAATTTCCCCCATCCCCACACTTGGGATACATTGTCCCAATGTATGGTTTTGAGGGAAGAATCGCTTTTAACCAACAACATCAGCCTTTGCTTAAATTCTCAAACCCCAAATTTCTTTTTGGATTTTTTTTTAACAACTAATACCAATATTTTAATACTAAAGAACATAACAAGACTAAGGGAAGAGTACATTGACCTGGTGAAGTTTGCCACAATAGATGTTGTAGATAATCCGACTTTCTATCACCACCTTCACACAAATATCCGCACATCTTCCCCACACTTATCTAAAAAAAACACCTTGGGTTGCCTCCCAAGCAGCGCTAAAGTTTAGGTCTTCAGCCCGACCGTACCTGATATGTCTCAAGGTGGTCTCAATGCACATTTACCTTTTTCGTTGCTAATGTAAGCACGATGTTTGATTCTTCTATTGTGTGTGTGCTTTGTCACGTCCCATCTTTCTTTGCAAAATTCTTTAAATCCACATTTTCCTACCGAATTTCCAACAAATGCTCGGTAGTTTACTCTCCACTTCACTACTTCGTTTTCTGTGCCCAACAAATCCAAACTCTCCCATAAACATAACTTATGAATGAAATCTCCCACATCATGAAGTGCCACATTCCTAGTTTCTAAACATGCATCCTTAACACTCTTGGTTTCCATAACCACCACAGCCGGAGAGTTGTAATCAACTTTGATTGGTTCATCAAGTAAAAGGCCCTCAACTTTGCTCTCCATAGGTGGTTCCTCCACAATAATTTCAATAGTATATTCCTCATTTGGCCCTAATAATTCAGTTTCAAGTTCGGGAGGACTCACAACCTTTTCTTCTACATCACCCATAGGTGTCATTTGTTCAATCTGCACATATATCCAGTGTTGTTTTGCTTGACGTTTTTCCAATATCGACGTCCCTGGCCTCATCTCTTTCACCTCTTTTGGTAACAAATCATATTTCCATTCCAAAAGTTCTACTCGTTCTTCCATTGACAAATGAGGTTTTGTTAATTCTTTTTCAACATGAACCATGTGTCTCTTTCTCATCATCTCGTCAAGACTTTCAGATTTATGTGACTGATAGTGCAAAGTAGGTTGTTGAGTTACACATTCATAACCATACTGATCAAATGTAAACTGAGCATGATAATAGTCTTGATCGTACATCTGAGGGCCTTCATATGAAAGTTGGGAATATTCATCATAATAATCCATGTTCGACTTGTAAGGTGAATCATAGTATGAATCATGTGGGTGAAACTCATCATAATGGACATTCCGCTCGTCCATTCTCATCTGTTCTTCTCTACGCTCATATATGTAACGTATGAGGTCCAACCCACCAATACACAAGATAACACACGTTGCGCACTACTCCCCGGCAGCGGCGCCAAAATTTGACGTGATGTCGTGGTCACAATCAAATTTAATCCCAATAACACAACTATATAGATAGTGGCAAGTGGGTATCGAACACAGGGAGTTTGTGGAAAATGTGTTATTTCAAAGTTTATCTAAATTTTAACTAAATTAATCTAATTGCAATAGAACTAAAATTCAAGAGTTTATGTGAGTGAATTGTTTTTAGACTAAATTAAACTAAGTAAATTGCAAGAGAAAAGTTTGGTTGTAGGCAAATTAGAGACAAATGACCATCCTAGATTTCCGGTTTGTATCAACATTCATATTATCATTCCACTAGAAAGAACTACATAGACATAGCTCATGTGTGATTACTTGCAGTGATGAAAGGGAACTAAGTACTCAGATTCCTAGAACGTGAGGTTGTTACCCGATGATCAATCAACCCTTACCCAATCCTAATTCTACCCATGATATCTCGATTGCCAACGGCACCAAGAACGTATGGTTTCAAACTAGAAAATCATAAGAATTAACAAGTTACTAACAAACAATCACACACCATAACAAACCAATCATAAAGATAAGGATTGCTATTCTAGAAATTAGGAAATCAAATACAAAATGTTTCAAACAAACCTTCAATCTAGGACAATCATAAAGTGTTTAGCCACACATGGCTCGAATCAACATCATAACAAAGATAGTATTGTTCATACGGATCAAAAACACAAACCGAATGTTAGAAATTGTTCCAAACCAAGCAAGAACACCAAAATTCGCCCCTAGTGAGTTCCAAAACCGACCCAATCATAAGAATAATGAAAAGACACAATAAAAACTAACTTAATGATGGCAGTTACGATTTTTTTCGTAGACACCACCGTAATTTACGGCTCCACCGTAAATTACGGTGGACATGAAACATTTACGGTGCATAGAGACTGATTTACGGTGAGCTTTAATGTTGACTTGTGCACTTCAGATCCACCAAATCAACACCAACAACCCACTTAATTGTCCCCCATGTGCTGCCTAGCCTTCACGTGTGTTTGGTTGGCGGCCCAATCCCCTTCCTCTGATGATGTCATCCGAACATGTCTCCAAAAGTCGTTCAATTTCGTGTCTAAGCAAGTGATAACCGAAATACCATCATAAGTCTCCATAAAATATCTTCAAAACATCATTAAATGAGGATTACAAAAGAAACGCAAGTCCCTATGTCTGCCGCCACTGTTATCTTTCACGTGAAGGATCCAAAGGGTAATGATGATTTGATGATTTTCCAACCCCAACTGTATGCGTGTAGCGTGTACATATATCCAACCCACTATGCATGCCACCAAGCCCATTTAATATCTTTTTTTTTCAATCCAAGAAATCAGCCTACCATGTGCCATGAGTTAGTGTTGTTGGTCCATTAAATGCCATCCAAAAGTCCCATCTCTAATCTTCAAAGTCAATATGGGCCCAAGACTGAAATTGATGTTGACACCAAACTCTAGTGCACGTGAATATGAAGTTCTCAAAAGTCAAAGATGATGATGCCTTGATGTGTTCTCTTAATAATCATTCATCACAAGTCTGCGCATGTATGTGTTTCATATATTGATTATGTGATGATGATTTATATTGATGATATTGTTGACCCCCAAAAACTTCCTTGAATATGCCGCCATGTGGTATTGATGTTCCCAAAAGTCCACCACAATTCTCTTTTTTTTTTTGAAAAGTAACTTTCATTAACAAACCGCCGACCCAACCGGGCCGACAACGGACAAACAAACACAAACTACATTACATATTTACAAAGGAACACCAATCTCCCCAACCAATCCCTTTGAACTTAGATCTATTCGAAAACCAAAGGAAACTTAAAGCTTTCACTTCACTAATAATATTCTCTATCCTGATAAGAGAGTTCGAGAACCTGGCGTTATTCCTCGCACGCCAAATACTCCAGCAAACAATCATGATGATACCTTGAACCGCACTTTTCTTTCTTTCCGACGCTCTCAGGTCTTTAAAAATGCACATCAGATCAGCAAGAGAGAAGGAAAAAATACATGGAATCTTGCACCACTTACTAATGATGTTCCAAATGATAGCAGCCGAGCGACATCCAATGAAAATGTGATCTGCAGATTCGTCGACATCACTACAGAAAGGACAAGTTGCATCTTCGATGTGAATATTCCTTTTAGCAAGAGCTTCCGCCGTCGGTAATCTATCAAGGCCCATTCTCCACACATGAATGTTACACTTTGCTGGCACCCAACTGCACCAGTCTAAGATAAAACCAGATTCCTGCTCATTCTCCGCACTTAACAGACTTTTAACAGATTTAACCGAAAAGCAGCCGTTACGGTCCGCAGCCCACTTCCACTGATCCTTAGCCGCTGATAAATTGAAGCCACTCACAAGCGAACAGACCTGATCGAAGCTGACCTGCAACTCCACAGAGCTAATCGGCGAGGACCAAGACCATTCGGCAGTCTGAACTCCTCCAAGTCTCTTTAGCCTATCTGCCACTTTACATTTCTTGTTGGTTTCCAAGCGAAAGAGATTCGGAAACTTTGATTTAAGGGGTTCGTTTATGATCCAGGAATCTAACCAAAAAGACACATCTTCACCGTTACCCACCTTTCCTTTTATCAGGTTTCTAAGAGGAAAACCTCCCACTTTAGTGTTGATAACCATTTTGGCAATATTATTCCAAGCACCACTGAAAGATTTTTTAAGAGGAACACATTCCCAACCCACCCTTGATTTATGGATGCCATAAATAATTCTCCTCCAAAGACTATTCTCCTCCGTTTTGAACCTCCAACCCCACTTAGCCAGGAGCGACGTGTTAATTTCTTGCAGTTTTTTTAAACCGAGGCCGCCTTTCTTCTTATGCTTAGCGACTTTATCCCAAGCGACCCAATGCATTTTCTTTTCTTCCAAGGACCCTCCCCAAAGAAACTTTTTGATCATGGATTCCAAAACGTCTAAGACTTTTTTAGGAGCTTTGTAAATCGAGAAGTAATAAGTCGGAAGGCTTTCCACCACAATTCTCTAAGCCGTGTGATGCCTTTCTTTATTAACCGTAAGCTACGAACTAAATCGTAGGCTACATTTTCAACATACTGTTTCTTTTGTCTCCCTCCTAAGTCAAAACTTGTTTCCACTTCTTGCAACTTCCATTTAATCATCATAAAGGCATATTTTATGCACTTAAGTACCTGCAAAACCAAACAACTCATAGTTACTAAGTTCAAGCAAATAACCAAGTAAAGCATGGAATTTTAATCTTTTTAAACCATTTAAGGGTTGTCCTACGGACCACCCGTCAAGGATCCTGGTCCTTACTCTATCACCCCCATAGCTGATAAGATAATAGAACACATTAAAACTATCGAACGTTGCATAAAAGAATCTCGCGCAAGGGAAGAGGAGTCCCGCGCAAGGGAAGGTTAACTTGTAATAAAGAAGAGATAGTTGAAAATGTAAAAATGGAAGAACAAGTAAGTGAAAAACCGACACATGAGTTAAACAACGAGAAATGTGAGTCCGATAATGTTAAAATTCATGAAGAGTCTAATTTTGAAAAAAATTAATCTCTTGCCACCTTCTTTCGAAAATCATTATTTAGTACCCACTCATGCTAAGCTTTTAAAAAAATTAAACACTAACACTAAAATTGACGAAACGGTAAGCATTAAGTTAGCAATTGATCAAACTTCGCTAATAAAAGAAGACCCATTTGAAATTAACATTACACCGATTCCATGTTTTTTTTTTCAAAACTCCTTTATTAGTAATATCACAATTGATAAAGTTCTTTGTGTTAATATAATGGCAAACTACATTTTCAAAAAATTAAGTATTAGTGATTTTTCTCAACTTCAAATACCCATTTTTCTATCTAGTCGGAAAGTAATAAAATCAATAGGGGTAGTTGAGGATGTCTTGGTCCAAACCAACCAAATGGTAATCCCAACCGACTTTGTCATCCTTGATGACGCTCCTCTAGTGTTGGGACGACCTTTTGTAAAAACCCACGAAGCTTTGAAAAATCGGAAGTACAACAATCTATCTATTCAATTAGGGGTATTTAAAAAGAGTGTCGATCTTGAGCGTTCAATGAAATATCCATTCGGCAATAATGACCCCCTAATTGAAGATGAAGATGAACCACCCGATACAAGAGAAGAAATTGACCACTTTGTTGAAAAAGAGGTCGCCATAGAACAAACCTTTGTGATTCTTGACAAAAATGAGCAACCAAATAAGGAGTCTCCTAAAGACCCACCTCTTGAGCTCAAAGAACTCCTAAAGGGGTTGGAATATGCTTTTCTAGACAAAGATGGTAAATCACCTGTAATTATTTCGTCAAAATTAACTAGTTTAGAAAAAGAAAAATTAATTACGCTTTTGAAAAAACACAAAAATGCGATCGCTTGGAAGCTTGTAGATATCAAAGGAATAAGTCCTTCCATGTGCACGCACAAAATTTTAATGAATGATGACTATAAATCGGTAATACAACCACAACGTAGAGTAAATCCAAATGTCCATGAAGTGGTTAAAAATGAAGTCATCAAATTACTTAACGCCGGACTTATTTACCCAATCTTCGATAGTCCTTGGGTAAGTCCCGTCCAAGTAGTTCCAAAGAAAGGAGGTATGACGGTAATAACTAATGAGAAAAATGAATTAATATCAACGAGAACCGTCACAGGATGGAGGGTATGTATAGATTATCGTCGATTGAATGAAGCAACAAGAAAATATCACTTTCCTTTACCTTTTATTGATCAAATGTTAGAAAGATTATCCGGTCACAAATTTTATTGTTTCTTATATGGTTTTTCAGGTTACTTTCAAATCCTGATAGCACCCGAAGACCAAGAAAATACAACATTTACATGTCCCTATGGAACTTTTGCTTATCGACGTATGCCTTTTGGTCTATTGAATGCCCCCCGCAACCTTTCAACGTTGCATGGTGGCCATCTTCCATGATATGATAGAAAAGACAATGGAAGTCTTGATGGACGACTTTTCTATCTTTGGATTCATACGACCAATGCCTCGATAACCTTGAAAGAATGCTATCCCGATGTAAGGAAACTAACCTCGCCCTTAACTGGGAAAATGCCATTTCATGGTAACGGAGGGAATAGTACTCGGTCACAAAATCTCAAGCAAAGGAATGGAGGTTGATCGAACAAAAATAGACACTATTTCTTGATTACCACCCCCATCCTCCGTTAGAGCTATCAGAAGTTTCCTAGGGCATGCCGGATTTTATAGACGATTTATCAAGGACTTTTCTAAAATCTCAAGGCCTCTAACAAAATTACTTGAAAAAGATGCCCCTTTCATCTTTGACAAGGATTGCAATCAGGCATTTCTAGCACTAAAAGAAATGCTAGTTAATGCACCTATCATGATAGCGCCTGATTGGAAATTACCTTTCGAAATCATGTGTGATGCAAGTGACTTTGCAGTTGGAGCCGTCTTGGGACAAAGAAAAGATAAGCATTTTCACCTAATATATTATGCTAGTAAAACACTTAATGATGCACAAGAAAATTACAAAACAACAGAAAAAGAGTTACTAGCCCGTGGCATTTGCTTTTGATAAATTTCGTTCTTATCTTGTTCTTTCTAAAACAATAGTCTATACAGATCATGCAGCCATTCGAAATCTCTTCAAGAAACAGGATGCTAAACCACGTTTGATTCGGTGGATTCTACTCCTCCAAGAATTTGACATTGAAATAAAAGACAAAAGAGGAGCAGAAAACACCGCAGCAGATCATCTTTCGCGCTTGGAAGACCCAGCTTTGGAGGCAACCAGGGACGAGCAAATCAATGAAAAGTTCCCAACAGAGTCCCTGGAAATGGTGGAATACCGAGAAGAGCCATGGTAAGCCGACTATGCTAACTACCTAGCTAGCGGTATAGTCGCAAAAGGTTGGCCACATCATCAAAGAAAGAAATTCTTTGCTGATGTGAAGCACTACTTTTGGGAAGATCCTTATCTTTTCAAAATGTGTGCCGACCAACTCATCTGACGATGCGTACATGGTGGTGAAGCAAGAAGAATTCTCCGCCATTGTCATGAAAGTCCATACGGAGGACATCATGGTGCCGCTAGTACCGCACGAAAGGTATTTGATTCAGGGTTTTATTGGCCAACCAAGACGCCCAAAGTCTTGTCAAGACATGTGACGCTTGCCAAAGAACATGTAATATTTCTTCCAAAAACGAAATGCCACAAAATGGCATTCTTGTTTGTGAAATTTTTGATGTGTGGGGACTCGACTTTATGGGACCCTTCCCACCGTCAAAAGCAAACAAATATATACTTGTGGCGGTAGATTACTTGTCTAAATGGGCCGAGGCCGAGGCACTTCCAACCAACGATGGAAGAGTCATGGTAAGATTTCTGAAAAGATTATTCTCTCGTTTTGGAACACCAAAGGCTTTAATTAGTGATAGAGGTACCCATTTTTGTAACCATCAACTTGATTTTTTTTTAACAAGATATGGGGTCTATCACCGGGTCTCAACGGCATATCACCCTTAAACAAACGGACAAGCCGAAGTGACTAATAGAGGTTTAAAAAGAATACTTGAAAAAACCGTAGGGTTAAATTGTTGGACTCTGTATGCCCAAGACACATATTAAATTGGTGTGGCTAGTACGTAATGATCCAAGTCGAGTCATACCCAAATACAAGCTAGACAAACACTTATATTATTTATTTGTGATATGATCAAACAAATAAATATTAACACTTGGAATATTTAGAAATTGGTTTTCTAAATAATTGCACTTGACAAACTAATAAATTATATGGATAATTTATTTTGAGAGAATATTTTATTTTGTTATTTAATGGGTTAAATAACATAATAAAAGTTGTATAAGTCTTATAACATATGTTGTTATATTTTATAAAAGTTATAAAATATACATAAGACTTATAAATTTTATAAAAGAAATTATTTTTTTTATAAAGTAAAGAGTGGCCCCCCCCCCCTTTTGTTCTTCCCTAAAGATTTTCCACCAATCAAGTTACATGCACATCTTACATGCTAGAGACCATTTGATTGGGTGGTCTTCCCTAAATCTTTTGGTCCAATAACAATGCATGCAAATGAATGTGTAAGTGGCCACATGATTGGTCAAAGTGGGTGGCAATTCTCTCTCATGGTTCTATAAATACCAAGATGTCAAATGCAAGAAAGTGCAAGACTTATGAACTTGAAAGAAAACTAGAGAATTTCTTCTCTAAATTTCGGCCAACAAGTGTTGGTTCAAGAGGTTTTTCAAGTTTGTAATTCAAGTACCAAGAACTCTCATATTCCCTAGTGGAATTTTCGGCCAAGGGTTGGCTTCAAGAAGGAAGTTTTGGTGAGTTCACAAGTGTTCAAATCCTAGCTAAACATAAGGTGTTTGTTGGAAGGATTGGGGTATACAAGCTTGAGGTCTTCTACACTTGAAGGCAACCGTTCAAGAAGCATCATCATCTTCATGTCCTTTACTCCTTGGAAGGTAGTATTCTAAACACTCTATGGTTGTGTTTTATTTTGATAGCATGCAGTTTCGTATATGGATCCGAGATTGGGTTTTTCATATAAAAATGGTTTTATATCTTGTAAGTAACATGTTTTTAAATAATTATTTCCGCTGCGTTTTTATTTTATAAGGATAAAATACTTTGATAAACATGTGAAAAACCCAACAGTGGTATCAGAGCCGCTTATATGAGTGCATGCTTCAATAGATTAAAAATTTCGGGTTTGAATAAAACCCTATGGCCGAAAATTTTAACATGGTTAACCCTTTGTTTTTCAAGATTATTTTCTTACATGCATAAGAGAATCTTGAAAAATTATTTCATATGGATGATTTGTTTGTTTGGATAAAACTTACCTTTTCGGTTTTAGTACATAACCGAAAATGATCATAAAAGGGAACCGTTTTTTATGCTTCTTGAAATTAATATATATATATATTTGGATATATATTTTGGTGCATATGACCTAGCCATGACCTTGTGTTGAATGATTGTGTTGTGATTTATGTTATTTATTATTTCAATGGGTTGTAATAATTATTATTTTGTTCTTCCATTTGTAAGATATGTAATATATTTATTTTCATTTGGTATGTAAAATAAATAGATTAGGTGCATTTTATTTTACTAGAAAAAATGTATTAGGATATATTTTGTAAAAGAAGATGCACACAAAAATGCGGTTTTGGTTTGGACCATAATATTCGGTCCAAAGAACTTCATCGTTCTTAACGGGATTTAAGCCCGATAACCAAAACATATTTTTTGAAGTCCAAAGGAGTTTGGAGCTGAATTAAAGGACATTTTGGAAGCTCAAAGAAAGTGAAAAAAATCACAACACAAGAAGAAGACTTGAAGCATTTGGATGCGGGATCAAGTGGGAGTTCAACGACACATTATTTGTGTCAATATTCACCCTTTAGGAAGGACCTTTTGGCACACTTGTTTCGGCTAACAAGTGTGGTCAAAATAGTTGGATATGGTTATGCACCTATTGATATGTGTGTTGTGCTTGTGTGGTTGTTTATTTATGTTGTTTGGATGATATGTTGATATGCATGCTTAACAAACTAATAATCAACAACAAGCTTAAAATTGGTTCTTTAAAAGATCATTAAAATGGTTAATAAAAGGTTTTATTAAAAATTAATGATTTTATAATAAAATGGGTTTTATTAAAAAGAACCTTGAAAATTAGTTTTCACTAAAGTACCATTGATTTGAATGCATGAAAATGTATGGTAAATAAAGTTTTCTAAAACTAGAATTTTAAAAACACAAAATCCCTTTTATAAAACAAGTCAAACACCATCCTTTTATACAACACTCGAATCACTTGGGAACTCTTATTGTGGGATAAAGGTCACCTAACCACATTTGAGGGAACTTGTATATTCGAGGTGGGTTTACCATGTTTGTGGGATAAAGGTCACCTAACCACTTATGTGAATAAACTCACATGTGTGTGTAAGTTGGACGACTTGATTTGGAAACCATGAACTTAGGGTCACCAAAGCATGGCGAACAAAAGGTGTTGATGGGATTAAACATGCCAACTAAACATAAAGATGTTTAACCGATCCCATATGGCTAGAAGTTGCAAAGGGTTGCAATTGTCAAACGTTGACTACCTTGTTAATTTAAATAGAGGGATAAAGGTCACCTAACCAATATTTAAATATAACGTTGGATTCTAGATTTTAATTATTAATTGTCTATGAGACATAAAAGGGTATTAATGATTAAAATATAATAATATCGAAAATACTAAAATTGAACGTTGTAAAATTTTGTAGATGGCCGCTAACAATATTACCCAAACCGTCCGTAACCTATCATTGAAAACGATTCTAATCCCGATGAACCTCTTATAGAAGATAAGGATGCCAATAACGATTGGATTAAGTATATCAAGGATACTATGCAAGCCTCTTGCCTCATGTTAGGAATTATGATTCCCGAGATTCAAAAGGATTTTGAACATCATGAGCATACGACATGATTACCCAATTGTAGGAAATGTTCCTAAGGGTAGAACGCTTCGAAACGGTTCGAGCGCTTCATGCATGTAGAATGGAGGAAACCCAATCGGACTCATCTTATGTCTTTAAGATGAAAAGCCACATTGATCACCTCGAAAGGCTCAATATGGATAAAAGGGTTTTATCCATTCTAACGATCAATGAGGGTGGCAACTGGAAAGGGCATCACCCCGACACCAAAGCAAATGTTGCCAAAGGAAAGGGGCACATCAAAGGGAAAGATAAAGAAAGACTAAAAGCGGAACCAATGAAACCAATAGAGAAGAAGGCAAAGGTTGCCATGAACGATCCATGCTTTGAGTGTGGTGAGATAGGGCATTTAAATAGGAATTGTCCAACCTATCTCAAAGAGTTGAAAAACAAGAGGGATGCTAGGGAAACCTCAGGTACAATCTTAATGATACATATTGACCTTAATGTTATTTCTTTTAACACATGGCTATTAGATACCGGATGTGGAACTCATGTTTGCAATTCGTTGCAAAAGGTTCAAAAGAAATAAACATTACAAGAAAGGAGACTATGTTTTGAAACTTCCAAATGGTTTGGAAATTGTTTTTAAATGTCTTGAATGCTCCTAGTTTGACTTGGAACATTATTCAAGTTTCCCTTATAAAACAATATGGTTTTGACTTAAAGTTTGCAAACATTGACATTTATATCGATGAATGACATGTTTTACTTTAAACATGTGCCTTCAAATGGTATTGGTTCATAATAAAACAGCATTTGATAGTTTAATGTACCTAGAAATCACCAAGAAACTCAAAATGGATTTGAGTGAGACCTATCTTTGGCATCATCGCCTTGGTCATATAAACAGAAGTCGCATGTAAACACTTTGAAAGAATGATCTTTTGGAAACAAATGAAGTTGGTTCATTTGATACATGTGAATCTTATTTACAAGGTGAAATGACCAAGTAATCCCTTAGTGGAAAAAGGCAAAAGATTTATTAGGTATCATACATTCGAATGTATATGATCCTTTTAAGCCAATGACTAGGAATGGTGAAAGATACTTCATTACTTTTACCAACGACTATAGTAGTTATAGTTATGTGTACTTGACACAAAGAAGAAGTTTTGAAACGTTCAGAATCTTCAAAAGGTGAAGTACAAAATCAACTCTTTTAAAGATCTTCGTTTTGATAGAGGAGGAGTCAAACTCTATTAGATATGGTTCGATCTATGATGGCTAGGAGCGCATTATCTCTATCACTTTGGGGTTACGCTTTGCTCTCCACGGCCCGTATGGCCCCAACCAAGAAAGTGGATACGACATCTTTTGAAATATGACATGGAAGGGTTCCATCATTATCATATTTAAAAGTAAGGGGTTATGAAGTTTATGTTAAGCTACACACCTCAAACAAAAGTACGATCCACTAAGTGTATCTTTGTAGGATATCCTAAAGATGGTATAGGATATTATTTCTACGATCCAACAGAGCAAAAGGTATTTGTTGCTCGAAAGGCTGAGTTCTTGGAAGCTAAGTTCCTTGTGGAAGGAATTATTAGAACAGTAGAACCTGATAAGGATCGAGAACCACAAGCCGATACACATTTGGTTAATACTAGCACTCAACAAGAGGTTGTTGAAAATGATCAAGTGGTTGATTAAAACACAAAAAACGTTCGCAGATCTGGTAGAATTAGTAGTCCACCTGAAAGATATGGATTTTTCATAGATGGATGCTACGTGGTAGATTCAGGTGAATCAACCACATACCATGATGCAATGTCAAAATTCGATTGTGACAAATGGCATGAAGCCATGAACGTAAAGATGCAGTCCATGTATAACAACCAAGTATGGGAATTGGTTGTAGCACCTCTTAACTCCAAAGTAGTTGGAAGTAAGTGGGATTCAGGAAGGAAACCGATATGCATGGTAACTTGGATACTTATAAAGCGAGACTTATAGCAAAAAGGTTTCACTCAAACTCAAGGGGTTGATTATGATGAGACTTTTTTGCCTGTGGCGATGCTAAAGTCAATAAGGATGTTATTTGCCATACCTGCATAATATAATTATGAGATTTGGCAATTGGATGTAAAAACGGCTTTCCTAAATGGATATCTTGAGGAAGATGTCTATATAGTTATGCCTGAAGGTTTTGTCGATCCAAAACATCCTGACAAAGTATGTAAGTTAAAGAAATCAATCTATGGATTGAAACAAGCATCTTGAAGTTGGAATCACCGTTTTGATGAAGAGATTAGGGAATATGGAATCATCAAGAACGGCGATGAAGCTTGTGTGTATAAGAAGGCTAGTGGGAGAATTATTACTTTCTTAATATTGTATGTCGATGACATTCTACTATTTGGAAATAACATTCCAAACCATGGAAGGTGTAAATGCCTGGCTTGGAAGTTGTTTTTCCATTAAGGATCTTGGTGAAGTCACCTATATTTTGGGAATAAAAATCTATAGGGATAGATTAAGGCGCTTGATAGGTTTAAGCTAAAATGCATACATTGACAAAGTCTTGAAAAGGTTCAAGATAGAGAACTCTATGAAAGGTTTGGTACCTATTCAAAGAGAGGACCATATTGAAAGCGTTTCAATGTCCAAGCTCAAAGGATGAGCAAGAAAGAATGAAAGGAATCCCATATGCGTCAGCTATAGGATTCATTATGTATGTAATGATATGCACTAGACCGGACATGTCGTGCGAATTAAGCATGACGAAAAGATACCAGCGAAATCCAAGTAACGGTCATTGGGTGACTGTTATAAATATATTGAAATACCTCAGAAGGACTAAGGATATATTTCTAATATATAGATCTGGTGAAGAAGAAGAACTGATTGTAAGGGGTTACAGGGATGCGAGTTTCGGAATTCGTTGTAAAGAGTTACATGGATACGAGTTTCCAAACTAATCGAGATGGTTCTCGATCACAATCAAGGTAGCATTGTCCACTACATAATCAGAATACATCGCCGCTTCATTGATTGAGATAATTCATATGGATATGCCACTTGAATTATTGCCGATCTAAGGGTAGTTCCTACCATTCAGGACCCTAGAGATCTTTGTGATAACGAAGGTGTGATTGCTCAAATCAAGGAACCTCGTGTACATCAAAAGACTAGACACATTGAGCGGAGTTTCAACTACATAAGGGATGAAGTTGAAAAAGGGAAAGATATGTATTCGCAAAGTTCACACTGATCAAAATATTACGGTTCCACTCGCGAAGCTCCTTGAACGGGCAAAGCATGAAAGGGTCATACTTGTGCCTTAGGACTTTGATATTCTAGTGATTGGATTTGATCTATTTTGTATTTGGATATTGGAACAATTGTTAATATGACTCTTTATGGTATGTTGAGTTATGTTCCAATTTTAGCATGTTTAAATCCGTGAATAAGTTACTTATTCTAAATGTCCGTAGTCGATCATACTTGTGGGAACAAATATGAATGTAAGACTATTATGAATTTGGATTGGTGGATATTCATTTAGAATGAATATAGAGCAAAGTGTTGCTGCCAAAGTTCATATATATTTGTGGGATACAAATATTGGACTGACTCGCTCTCAAATATTACTACATAGAATCATTTGTGATTGATCATAAGTAAATTTGAGTAAAGGAGAATATCATAGTATCCTCAGACCTGAATTACATATTGGGTCTTGATATTCACCAAATATTGTACCTTGACTTATTTCTTCGCTGTCAGTAATATGACAGTACATAAGGCTAAGCTCAGGTGTGGTACAAGGTGATTGTGAGAGACGTATGTAGTCAAGAAGGGATTTGTTCCTCTTATTCGTTGAGAGTAAGATGTCTAAGGCCTGATAAAGTTAAATCAACAGAGAGTGATCACTCTGTGTCTCTGGATTTAACATGACATCTGTAACGAAAGGATAAATGACAGATTCACCAAAATCATTTCAAGTAAGGGACTTGAAGGGGATGATGTTATTGAATGGCACATATAGTCATACGTATTAGGGGTAGTAAACCGTAGTTAGGCGTTATTTACTGCTTGCATCAATCTTCTATGTATCTTGTGCAAGTGGGAGATTGTTGGACTCTGTATGCCCAAGACACATATTAAATTGATGTGGCTAGTACGTAATGATCCAAGTCGAGTCATACCCAAATACAAGCTAGACAAACACTTATATTATTTATTTGTGATATGATCAAACAAATAAATATTAACACTTAGAATATTTAGAAATTGGTTTTCTAAATAATTGCACTTGACAAACTAATAAATTATATGGATAATTTATTTTGAGAGAATATTTTATTTTGTTATTTAATGGGTTAAATAACATAATAAAAGTTGTCTAAGTCTTATAACATATGTTGTTATATTTTATAAAAGTTATAAAATATACATAAGACTTATAAATTTTATAAAAGAAATTATTTTGTTTTATAAAGTAAAGAGTGGGCCGCCCCCCCCCCCCCCTTTTGTTCTTCCCTAAAGATTTTCCACCAATCAAGTTACATGCACATCTTACATGCTAGAGACCATTTGATTGGGTGGTCTTCCCTAAATCTTTTGGTCCAATAACAATGCATGCAAATGCATGTGTAAGTGGCCACATGATTGGTCAAAGTGGGTGGTAATTCTCTCTCATGGTTCTATAAATACCAAGATGTCAAATGCAAGAAAGTGCAAGACTTATGAACTTGAAAGAAAACTAGAGAATTTCTTCTCTAAATTTCGGCCAACAAGTGTTGGTTCAAGAGGTTTTTCAAGTTTGTAATTCAAGTACCAAGAACTCTCATATTCCCTAGTGGAATTTTCGGCCAAGGGTTGGCTTCAAGAAGGAAGTTTTGGTGAGTTCACAAGTGTTCAAATCCTAGCTAAACATAAGGTGTTTGTTGGAAGGCTTGGGGTATACAAGCTTGAGGTCTTCTACACTTGAAGGCAACCGTTCAAGAAGCATCATCATCTTCATGTCCTTTACTCCTTGGAAGGTAGTATTCTAAACACTCTATGGTTGTGTTTTATTTTGATAGCATGCAGTTTCGTATATGGATCCGAGATTGGGTTTTTTCATATAAAAATGGTTTTATATCTTGTAAGTAACATGTTTTTAAATAATTATTTCCGCTGCGTTTTTATTTTATAAGGATAAAATACTTTGATAAACATGTGAAAAACCCAACATAAATAAAAAAGAGTGGGCCGACAAATTAGACGATGCTTTATGGGCCTTATCGAACAGTGTACAAAACAACAATAGTTACAACCCCATATAAGCTCGTCTATGGAAAAAGTTGTCATTTGCCAGTAGAAATAGCTCACAAGGCTTACTGGGCAATTAAAAATGTAAACTTAGACTTAGAGGTTGCCGGTAAAAATCGATTTTGCCAATTAAATGAATTAGACGAATTAAGGAATTAAGCATACTCTAACTCCGAAATTTATAAGGAGAGAATGAAAAATTTGCATGATAAACACATTAAACCTAATGAATTTCGAGTAGGAGATCAGGTTCTATTGTTTAATTCATGACTTCGATTATTTCCTGGTAAATTAAAGTCTAGGTGGTCAGGACCTTTTTCCATCACCCATATTTTCCCACACGGTGCAGTCAAAATTAAATCTCGGAATGGAATTCCATTCAAAGTCAATGGCCAACGGCTAAAGCTTTATCAAGGATTTATTGAGGATAAGGAGGAAGAAATCTCGCTTCAAACGGTTGAAGAGTGAAAGCATCAACATCATACCTGGTAAGTTACGAACAATCGGGAAAACAACTAAATCGGTAAGATCTTTAAAACCAAGTTTTGGGAAACAGGGCACTCACACGAGCACTTAAAAAAAAATTAATTACCCGCCCACGGGGTCGTGTTCAGCGAACACGGGGCGGTGTCTGCGCAACTGTCAGGATAAAACACCCATTTTCATTCAGTTTCTTCATTCCACACGCCCCGTTTCCCTAAAACTCTCTGGTTTCGGCGATTTTTCTGCAGATTTCGATGTTTCCCCTCCTTCTAACAACGTCAAGGTATGATTCTATCCTTATAATTAGTTAGATTAAGTTCATGCATGTAGTTTAACATCAAGATTTGGGAAAAAATCTAGGGTTCTTCAACTTGAACCGGATCGAACCTCAAATTTTTGCATAAATCTGTTAGCATTAGTTTAGATACATGTTATAGGAAGTAAATCAACTTGTATTGTTTATAGATTTTCCCGATTTCTCACGAAAACACCAAACCCTTGTTTTTTGAACCGAAAAAGATAAAATTGAAGGGGTAAACAGTTTGTTTTGGGAAAAACGGCACTTCGGTTTCATTTTCGGGGAAAACCGCCCCTACTGGACCAAAAATTTTCAAGTTTTCGGGACCGGGTCGAAAAATGAGATTTTTTGGGAAACAGACGCCTGGACACGGGGCCGTGCTCAGCGAGCACAGGGTCGTGTTCAGCCAAATTTTGTCCAACTTGGGGCGTGTCTGCTGAACACGGGGGCGTGTTCAGCCGACTGTTTTCAGTTTTCTCCAAAAATTTCACTGTTTCGTACTGATTGTTTGGTGTGTTTTCTTTTAGATGGCCAAGAAATTCACCAGGTTCAACGCAAGTGAGTTGGCGGCTCAAGCACGTTATGATGTGTTAAGAACTAGGTCCGAAGAGAATCACAGACAAGTGTGCATGGACACTCTTGAGATAGTGAACCAATTAGACCGTTCAACAACATTGTCACCGGCCCACTATGAGCTGCCCTTTGCAGTCGGTTTCACTCCGTGCATGAATACAACATGGAATTTTACAGCATGTTCGTCTTTAAGACAAGAGCTGAACCGTTTGATAATGAAGGGGTAGAGTTCCGTTGTGGAGGGACCACGTACAGGATCTCAATCGCTCAATTTGGGGCTCTGGTGGGGTTGTACTCGGAAGAGGATGCTGGGGATGAAGAGAACACCGACGGTCTCCGCGAGCTTCAAGAAAATCAACGCCAAGCTGCTTGGGCTCAAAGGAGAGGGTAACTACAACCCGAGCCGAACTAAGAGCACCCAGTTGAGAGACCCTCTTTACCGCTACATCCACAGGGTCCTCACCTACTCTCTTAGCCAGAGACACGACAACAGCGGTGTTATAGGGTTACGAAATCTGCTAGTCCTCCATTGCATCCATAACCGTATCAACCTTGATGTTCCACACCTGCTACTCTGAAACACGCACCTGAACTAGCTTGCTACTCCCCCGACTCCTATCTTCTTTGGAGGGTGGATTTACCGCCTTTTCAAACACTTTGTTGATAGGATGCCGAGGTCCTTTCAAAAGGGACCATGGTCGGGGAAAGTAGACATGGTCATATGCCGCTCCATGAACTTGATTTATGAAGCAGATGACGGGACGATCAGTTTTCAAAGGGTTCAAGGGCATGCATGGAACCCGCAAGAAGCACTCGTCTTACACGCTCCACACATCCGTCCTCCTCCTCAGTACCACTACCAGCACCAGGGTGATCCGGGTTAATCCTCCTCTCAAGGAGGCGGTTTTCCTAACTTTCAAAGCTTACATGATTTATTGTAGGAAAACCTTATGTGCACCAAGAACACCTACAACATGGCCAGCAACACATACGCCTGGGTCGGAGCGATAGAAAGAAACATCTCCGACATGCAGGATGATATTGGGAACATCCGGGAGTATATGGCGGGCCACGGAGGAGGTGATGATGATGAAGACGAGGACATGGATTGAGCGGGAGGAGTTGGAGGTAGCATCCCACGGTTGGAGGTCTCACAGGTTAACCCCCTTATCTCATGAACAATTTCTGGCCTGCGTGCCACTTGTTGAACAATTTACTTTCCTTTAACACTTTTTAGTTTCTGCATTTCTTTTCTTTTTAACTTGTGGTGTGGATGATTAAAATTTGCTAAATTAGGATGTTTTTTATGATTAGTGTGATATTTATTAGTAAAACAGGTACCTACGAGGCTTTAAGGCACTAAACATTAGTGCTACTAAAGCCGGGACAACAAAACCGAAGGCAGAAACTTGTTTTACATTTTTGCAGTTTGTCCACATGGGGTCGTGCCCAGACGACATGCCCCCGTGTCCATCGCCCAGACCTGCTGTTTGTTTAAATCTGCAGATTGCTGTTTAACTTGTGCCAACATGGGGTCGTGTTCACCAGACACGCCCCCATGTCCACCTTCTGTAAGTCTTTGTTACTGGCAATCTGACCACGAGGCCGTGTTCATCCGACATGGGGCCGTTTCCAGTTGCCCAGTAACATTAACTTTTGTTTTTAACACACCTTTACACATTCAATCAACCTAAAAACTTATTTTTGGGACACATTGAGGACAATGTGTAATTTAAGTGTGTGTGTGTGGGGGGGGGGGGGATGCTAAAACCTTGAATTTTGCAAGTCCTAATTACAAGCCTTACACAAAACTCTATTGGAACCGCTAAACACCCCAAATTTTTTCAAAAACTTTTCATTTTTTACTTGTCTTGGTTTAATTTGAGAATAACAAGTTCTAAAAAAGTTATATTTTTACAAATTTACAACCGATAGCGTCGTGATAAAAAGAACCAACATAAGAAAATTATGAAACGACATGATAAATCTAGTTAAAATTTGATTATATATACTTGATCACATAAAAACTCATTTCCACAAAAAGTGAGTTTTGAGCCTTTATTGAGCATAAAAATACACATGTTTAAACTAAATGCTTATTTTTCGTTTCTTGTGTGAATAGCCGCTTGGTTTCTTACGACTCTAGAACTTGCCATGACGATACATTCCCGGTCCTTACCAACTTAAACCCAAGTAAGTAAATGATGGAGGCGTTAGGACTAACCCTTTTTCTTTCAACACCATTATTTTTTTTATTTTTTTTTACCACCTACCCAAAATCCCCATAGTTAACCCCTTTGAGCCTAAACCTTTTTCATTTCTAAACCCACAAAACAAACACCCTTTACCCACCAAAACCCTTTTTCATTTTAAACCCTTTATTTTAGTAAAAAACTCGGTTTTCATGTGACATTCCTTATCAAAAAAAATGTTGAAGTAAAAAAAAAAAAATAAACAAACAAGTTCATCAAAAAGAACTTTGTTTGAAGAATTGCTTCATTAGAATAAAAAGTCATAAAAATAAAAAGTCTTACGAAAACCGACGCTTTTTACGCCTTTCGCCCTTTTCTACTAACCACTAGCCCAAAACCACCTACCTTTAACCCAAGCCTAACCCTTCCCCAAAGTCCTCTTGATATTTACAAAGGTGTATAGTTAAAAAGGAGGAGGATTGATTGTTTGGCAAGCATATGGTAGAAGTAAGTTCCATGCCGGTCCCGAGTGTTTCACAAAAATACATCTTCGGCCGAGTGTTGAGTGATCTCCCGTGAGGTATGTGAACTTGTATATAAATGGAATTTTAAAGAGGCATGTTATGCCCAAATAAGTAATTTCTCTTATGTAATGTTCTAAATAAATCATAACGAATAGGATTGTAAATAACATAAAAATAAAACCTAATAAAGATCTTGGAATCCCGACACTCAAGACAAGCCCAAAACCTTCTCTTCTACCCATTCCATTTGGGTGTGTAAGCCACAAATTAAGGAGTTTTGCTTGAGGACAAGCAGAGATTCAAGTGTGGGGGTATTTGATGTGTGTAAAATGCAACATATAAATTACATCAAATATGACATAAAACTAACCCTTTTTAGTACTAATGTTGGAAAAAGTGTGATTTTGTCTTTCTTTTGTATTTTCAGGGTTAAATGAGCTTAAATGAACAAAAGAAGCAGAAATACAACTAAATCTAACAATAATACAAGAAAAGGAATAAATGTGGCATGCCCGACCCGTTGACAACATCTTCCCAAGCATAGATTGTGTGTAGTAGTCTCAGGATCCAAGATTGATAGTAAGAGTTTTTGACAATCAAAGGCCATGTTTTCCTAAGTCTCTTACATCACTTGGTGAAGACAAGCATTTAGTGTAATACTTTTTATTTTTAATCTTTTCGCACTTTTTATTTGGTTATGTATTAATGACTTTAATAACTAGTTTCTTATGTTGAAGGTGAAACTTCCTTATCATTTGTCCGTGGTGTCTTGGCGTTATTTTACTGTCTATATAAAATAAAAGATTTACACCATTCATATCTCCACGGTCTATATGGAGATATGTTGGCTACCTGGTCGGGGGTTAAGGGAATGGTTTGGTAAGCATCTTGCCTTGTTCAGTGTATAGATCCTGCAAAGACCTGGGGCAAGCTTAGTAGGACCTCCTTCAATACCCACTGGTATTGGATGGCGGGGGTTCGAATTTCTTGATCCCCTCATATGTAAACTACTATTAAAACATTAACCCGGCTACTTAGGATTGTATCCCTGCTGACTCAAACTACTTAGCCGAGGGTAACGTCACCTTCAAAAGAGGGGCCTACCACATTACGCGTTAATAACTTAATTAATTATCTTTCAATAATCCAACCCTTTAGGATTGTATCCTTGCTGACTCAAACTACTGGGTTGAGGGTAACGTCACCTTCAAAAGAGGGGCCTACTACTATAACTTAGATAATCTCTTAAAAAGTGCAAAGTGCGGAAATAATCAAAGGTTACAATAAAGGCGAGTCGAATCCAAGTGATTCATATTGTCTATCTGTTTTTATTTTTTATTTTTATTTTCAGCATTTTTAGTCTTTATTTTCATGTTTAAACCTTTTTTCTAAAATTTTGATCTGATTAGACGTTGAGGATAAACTGGTACTAAAATCTCTTGTGTCCTTGGACGACCTCGGTATCTTACCAACGCTATACTACGCTCACGATGGGTGCACTTGCCCATATGTGTGTTTAGTGTTAGTAAAATATCGTGTTTTATAAATTTAAAACTTGACTAAAGTGTAAAAAGGGCTAAAAATATACATAAAATTATATAACACACCGCACACATCAGGCACCTCCTAAGAATCACGTTTGCTTGGTCAATTGACGAGTCAACATATTATTGTTTTAAAAAGTCAACGGGCCAGTTTTTGAAATAACTTCGAAATGAGTTTAGAAGTGTTCTAAAATATGTTTTATCATTTAAACAACTTAGTAATAATTATTAGAATGTGTGTAAACATGTTCGGCTCGTCAATTCCAGTTTTAGGGTCGGTTCGCAACCGAAAGTCGCAAAGTTTGACTTCTACATTGACTTTCGATTATGAACCGAATTAGAACTAGTATGCTATTGATTTTAGGTTCCGTTATGATTTTAATATGATATAGTATAACCCTATAAGGTTATATTACACGATCATAATAGTAATCTGAGTTTTATGCAAGTTTTCGTTATTATGCTATACTTTGACCGATATGCCCTTTTTAGCAAAAATAAGGTTTTAGACACCAATAAGCTTGTAAACGATTTAGGTACTGATATGTTAACATGTTTAACATATTTTGATGCTACAAATCTGACTATAAACTGAGTTTGCATATAATGTCGTAAATTGTGCTTTAAAGTGACCAAAATCGCCCTTTAGGCGCATAGATCGGTTTTAAGCATAATTTCTCATACCAAACTCATTACCTACTGATGTAATATCATAATTAGGATATTTTGGGATATCTAATCAAATTATAAACTGAGTTTAAGCACAAGTTCTTGAATTATGTTCGTAAGTGACGATAATGCCCTTATAACACCTAAAATGGTTTTAAAGCATAATTTTCATAGAAAACCTTTTGACTACTGATATGTTATATTAATTAACATATTTTGGTCATATAAACCTGATCATAACATCAGTTTTCCTTAAAGATCGCAAATATCGTCATTTAACGACTTTAACGCCTTTTCGGCAAGTAGTATGGTTTTAAACCATAAATACCAACCAAGACTTGTTACCTACTGATTTTATAACTCATTTAAATTTTTTTACAATAGGTACATGTTATAAACTCAGATTCCCAAATTAGCCTTCAAAACTATGTTTGAAATTACCAAAATGCCCCTACGGAGCATAGTTTGGTCTTAAATTATAAAACACACATATGTTTGATATCCTATTGATATTATATCATAAATAAAGTGTTATCACAGAATGTTTATGGTTGTAACATCAGATTATACGCAAGTTCCTTTTATACATCTTAAAATGACCAAAACACCCTTATGAGGCATAGTTTGATTTTAAAACCTTAACGGGCATACAGGTTGATATCCTACTGATATTATAACTTGTTTAAAGTATATTGGTGTATGAAACTTGTTAATGACTCATCCGGTTACGTGTTATCGCTTATACGCGTGCGGTTAGACTTACGTAACTAGTTTACGTAAGTTTACCGAATCAGGTTTAACCTTATCATTTTTATTTCAAAATCCAGAATGTATTTAGTTTACTCATATTATACAAGTCTTCATACTTGTTGGGTCTAAATTACATTCTATTCCGGTCATCGCTTAATCTAGCGTATCATACCGTTTTTAATACTTTAAGCTAGCCGGTCTTAGTCTATGACTTAGATAAGACCCGTTAGCATTCTAATTGGTTATTTATACCATCATTCCAGACTAGAGCCTTCCGGTAAATTGTACCTATGCTTTCTTAATTGAATACGACTGAGTTATTATAAATCTTGCAATTTAAGACGAGAGCTAGCTCAGGTAAATACTCTTAACCTATTTTCCCTCATACGGGCTTGGGATGCGGTAAAATATTTACCGCATGGTCGGGTATGGGATTTCAAGACCATTGTGTCGGGAAATTCAAATAACCCGTTTTAATTCGTATTGCTTGACTTAAACATTGGGGGTTAATGCGACCGTGTCCTGGATATCCTTGACTCATTTAATTGTAAGTGGCAACGACCTAAGCATAGGGTGTAGGCATACACCTGACAGATCCGATATGGTTTATTATTTCCCAAAAAGGGAATAAGATATAAATTTTGATACCCAAATTTGGGTTTCCTGAAAAGGGATAAGTGGTGTGTCGGTTAATCATGAACCGGCATAGTTTCCGGGCCCCGTATGTAGAGTAAGTTATGTAAAACTGATAACATGATATATAGTTTGTCCCAAGTATAAAAGATTTTTCGTGCTTTGTGCACCTAAATCAATTTTTGAAAATATTTTCAAATGTGTCGGTTGATTGTATTTACCAGTGAAAACTGACGTATTTTCAAAAGACTAAGTGACAGGTGCAAATACGTAAATAGGCTGGAAGCTGCTCGGAATTGTTAGACGAGGAATTTGCAACTCCTTCACATAAGCCATTAGTCTGATAAACTTCTTTTGTATTTAATGATCCGCCTGTAGATTATTATTATTACAAGCTCGTCTGTATTTATTTCTTTGGTATTTTCAGGCAATTGAGTTTGTAATAATATTTTATATTTCATAGACTTCCGCTGTGCTATTCTGTGTATGTTTGACTATGACGATACCAATCTTACGTCACGATACTCCCCACCGGGCCCACCGGGCTGAGCTGTAAATATCGGAGTGTAACACCTTGGTTGGTCATCAATCTCGTATTTGATCCATGTGATATGGACCTACAAAATTTCATTTGATAAGTTAAACAAACGAACGTGAACGGAGGTTGCGTTAGTTCGTTTATGTTCGTGAACATTCAGTGATGTGTTCATTTATGTTTGCTCGTTTATGTTCATTTGTGTGCATTCATTTAAATGTTTTTGTATGTTATATTTCTATTTTTTGGTTTTAGTTTTTAAATTTTGAAACCATAGTTATACTATACACCTCCGCCAACATCTCTCATTTGACTATTTAATTTTAGTTTTTGTTATAGTAACTTCTTTATTTTTGTGTTAATTTATGTTTATAATAATTATGTCAACTATGTTCAGATAGTTATGTTAACTAGTTGTTTATTTTTTTTTTGGCAGCCTGTGTTTTACTATAACTTTTTTTTCTTTTTTGTGCTACCTGATCATGTTATATTTTATTGGGTGGATACTATTATCAATATTTAGTGTGGTGAAGTTGGGTGTAGGTCTTTTCTCTTAAGTTTTCCCCAGAGGTTCGATCTCACCTCCTCTTCACTATTATATAACCACCACACGTCCTTCATATTTTAATTTTCCTCTTATGTTAAACAGTATTCGACTAAAGTGCCCCTCATGTAAGGGACATGCAACTGGATCTTAACGAATAACGTGATGGAGTTAAATTTAGGGGATAAAAATGTTAGGAAAATGGCATTGGGGTTTGAACTGTCAAAAAAATCCTTTTTGAGTTGATATGGTTAATGTAACCTAACCACATGCGTTAGAAACATAATTTACTCTTTTCAATTAAAAGGTAAAAAAATCCAATTTGCCCTATGAATTTTGAAGACACGTGACCAGACTTTACATGCAAAATTATTGGTCATTAAACAAAAAGACAAACTATCACAACACATGAACATAAATGATCAACTTTTTCAGTTCTTTATATTTAGGATGAAAAGTGAAATTCACAGTATACCTAAAGGCCGAAAACTCTAAGTTACTAGCAAAAGAATAGCTTTATTTGCATTATGATAGATCAAAAAGATACTTTCTATAAAAGTTGGGTTCCATTTTGAAAGCTCTTTAAATGCTTAGGGTGGTTATAGTAAAATTCGCATTAGGGTAACCCCACACTTGTTATTTAAACGAACACAATACCATTTTCATTATAATCACTTAATCATCGCCGCACCCTTTCTTCTCTCATTCATCCACATCCTGGCCCTAAAGATGGCCTCTCTTTTTTCGTGTAATTGTAAGAGCTTTTATGAATTTTAGTTTTATCTAATTTGAATTGCCTCATAATTTTTCTTTACACTTTTAAAAATCATTGCTTGTTTTTAAAAGTACGAATTTGAGAATTTTGGTTTAATTAATTTTATAGACATGTATGCTTTGATTTTGTTGGTGTTGATGTAACACATACACATACTAACTCAGATCAGTTTGAAAAATTAAGAAATTCATTACCAAATACATTTTAGAATTTTTAATTTTTCTACAAGCTTGTTCTAGTATAGATCTATAAACAAATGAAGAAGAATTTATAACATATATTTTTTTGTTCCTTATTTGACGTGTAGTTGTGAGGAATTTTTTTGTTCCTTATTTGACATGTAGTTATGAGTATTTTCTGTTTTGTGTTTGTTTTGTTGGTTATAAATGTTAGGTTTGGTGTTATTCACCGATCTCAAATCACAAATGGATATGGCTAATCATTTCATAGCAGACTATAGCATGTTGATTGTTCACGGCGTTTCAAGGGCTCAATTGATAAAGGTAAAATCC
Source organism: Helianthus tuberosus (assembly GCA_030545235.1). NCBI lineage: Eukaryota > Viridiplantae > Streptophyta > Magnoliopsida > Asterales > Asteraceae > Helianthus > Helianthus tuberosus. Next base: position 129,577,006 of record CM060353.1, on the reverse strand, counting down.
AAAGCCATTTAAACTAATTGAGAAAGTCAGAGCGAAATTGCCAAAAAAAAAAAGGATAGTCAAGCTATGTTGTAAAATTAAAAATTAAAAAATATTGTTTTATAAAATCTTATTTGGATTGAAACAAAATTATAATATTAAGGTGTGATTTTGAGTCAATAACGATCATCTATATATATTACCACCTAAAGCCTTAAGGCATGTAAAATTTGTATTATATAAAAAATAGAAGATACTTCAAATTTTAATTTTGTTTTTATTTTTTCGTATGTGTTTAGATTATCTAAGCGTGCTTGTCATATGCCAGGCTAGTAGCTCTCAAACAGCTCAAAGACTCCTGCTATTGTTGTTGAGTCAGGTAAACGCACACCTATTATTGTTTCCTACTTTGATAACCTCCTATACAGGGTTGCCTACTTAATAAAAAAGTAAAGTTTTGGACACTCAAATTTTTTAGATCCTCATTTTGAAATTTCATGTATTTATATACATATAATAACAAATATTTATATATATGTAATTGTTTTAATTTACTTGTGCATAATAATTAGGGTACGATTTTTCTTCTGGATAACAATTGAAGCTTTTAATTCTATTGAATTCAAAATGATTTGGCTTTTTGGTCAAAGTGGTCATGTTCAAACGCTATATTTTAAAAGAAAATTATTACACTTGAGATGAACACATAAAACCCTAATTTCAAATGTTTGAATGTATTATTATTCACTTTCATGTATCTTATTGATCCTTAGAGAATATATGGACCCAAAAAAATTAAATATGTGGCATTGCGACAGTGTTTTTAGCCATGGCCTTTGGAGCTTACACAAGTGGAACCATTGAGTTTGGCCTGGGTCTTCAACCAGACGAGTACTTTGTGGAGATGATTAACGTAAGTATTCAGTTTTCGTTAGGTATTTTTCAATTGTATATTGTTATTGATCATTGTTAATTGTTATATCAGGTGAAGCAACCATCCAAAAACAATGACCACTACTAGAAAATAGGTTAAAACAACCTTTTAGATTTAACCTTTTTCAATTGTGTTGCATTTAACTATAATGCAACTTCGTTTAACTTAAAGGTTGCATTGGTAGATCTAATGCAACCTTTTTCATAGAAAAGTTGCAAAGTTTTATAAAAATTGCAACTTCTTTCTTAAAAGGTTGCATTGTTAAATGCGACTCTTATTTAAAAAGGTTAAAAAGTACACAAAGTTTTAATTTATAAGTAGTAAAAATTAATTATTATTGTTTTTATGATATATATTTAAATAATATGTTTTTATAATAAAATAAAATAAATGGTAGAGTTAATGTAGAAATACCTAAAAATTGGAAAAAGGGTAAATTACATTTTTGTCTTTTATGTTTGTATCAGATTGCAATGTATATTCTTTAACTTTAATAATTACAGTCACAGTCCTTTATTTGGAAAACTCATTACACATTTCATCCTTTAGCACTAACCAAGTTTAAATTTCAAGTTAAGTTTGGTCATGTGCACATCATGTGAGGGCATTTATGTCAAAAAAACTTTTTTTACCATAAACACCTGCTCTCTAGAACCCTTATGATTTGCGTGGATTCAATCTTTCTTCAATTTCTTGCTAATTCATCATCAAATCAATATGGTTGATCCTGTAAACATTAAATTCACACCTCCCTCCCTCTAAACAACATAAACATATAAGTTTCCCCCAATCTGAAACACCCACAAATTAAGAATTGAAAAAAACCCTTATGGATTTGAATATCTCAGGTCAACTTCAACCACTTTGCACCCATTTATAAAACCAAGCACCCAAGATTGAAACCATATAATCTGAACTAAAACCATATCCACTGAACTAAATTAATATTCAATAACAAAGTGTGTTTATTTGGCTCAGATATGCAAACATGAACAGCAAGAGTATTCAAGAACAAAGTATGTTTACTTGACTCATATCTGCAAACATGACCCGCAAGAAATGGATTGGACACCGGTATGGCTGCACCACAATTAGTGTTGCCCCGCCAAGATATGTGCTGGTTTGATCGAAACGGGCAGGCTGCGATTTCGAAGTACCAAGCGGATCACTCGATTCCAGGGAAAGACAAGGATAATCTCACCCCGGTTTCCACCCCGCTTGGGTTTGAACAAAGATGAAACAGGAATTGTTACCCGAGGAGAAATCATGAGTAGATTGGAGTAGCTGCTCAGCAACATCATGATCATAGAAAATGCTTTGAGTTGGCAAGAAAAAGCGATGGACTGTGTGGGAGCACGACATTCCTCAAACCAAAACCTTAACAAATTCATTGATTGGGTGGTGGTGGGTGGTGGTGTTGGTGTTGTTGGTGATGGGTTTGTGGTGGTGGCTGGTGAAGAAGAACAATAGATATGGTTTTATACTTTTATTGTGTTTTTATTTTTGTTATTTTTTAAGTTGTTTTTTAATTTATAAATATTAATATACTTTTAAATAAAATGATAGTGTAAAATGACAGAAATACCCTCATGTGCCTTGCACATGACCACACTTAACTGATAATTTTAGCTGGGTTAGTACTGAAGGACGAAAGGTGTAATGAGTTTTCCAAATAAAGGACTGTGACTGTAATTATTAAAGTTAAAGGGTATCCATTGCAATCTGGTACAAACATAAAGGACGGAAAATGTAATTTACTCATTGGAAAACAACGGATGAGCTGCTACGACTTCTAATGATCAAATATTTCTTTCCTCACAAAAACACTGTCCACTATCTCTCAGTCATTCTCTCTTTATCTCACTTTGTTTCTATTTGCAAGAAAAAATCAACCACCAGATGACCCCTTCCTCTTTGCAGGTACAAAGAAAAAGTGTACAAGTGTTTGTTCAGAGGTGTCTTCAACGGTCACCACTGCATCCACCGCCGGGTACCACTACCACTATCGATCAGAGGCGGTTGACCACCGCACTACAGCCGACAAACAACTGATCGGTTGCGATTCTTTTAGATCTGTTCAGCCACCACACAGAAATTTCGAAGAAGATGAAAATGTGGGTTGTATCTGAAACGGGAGTAGGTGAAGAAACATGGCAAGGGCCGACCATGAGATAACAGTGGTTGAAGGTGTGGGGTCACGATGATGTGGGTGTTTGGGATTTCTTATTTTCATCAATTTATAACTTATTAACTTTTTGAAAAGTTAAAAAGGACTTTTAATGTATTTTGAAAAGTTAAAAAACATTAATCGACTAAGTAACTAAGACTACAAATATATTATGTACACTCTTATTATTTGTTCAAATATAAAAATAATTATGTTGATAAAATAAATATTTTAGTATTGTTAAAATTAGATATTCTTTTGTGGCTATGTTGTTTTTGGTTAATTGTTTTGCTAAGGTTTAAATATATATTTTATTTTTAATAACCTATTATATTTTATTTATTTTATATTGTTTTCGTGAATAATATTTGTTATGAATATTCTTATATTAATACTATTAAAATATGATTATCTTAATATAATAATCATCATATCTAGAGATACAAATAGAAATACAAGTAAACCTATATAATATGGTTATTAATATTATCACTTTTATATTTCCGGGTGGATATTGTACTTTTATAGTTTTTTACATGGGTTTTGTTATCGTTTTGACTTAGTTATTCTTTTATACGATAAAGTTTTGTGTAATAATCCGTGTAACGTGCGTGAGTAATTCAATGTTTTTATGTCTATTTTTTGTTTGGTTTAGTAGTCCTGTCACAACGCATGGGTTCTAAAAAAGATGTAAACGTAGAAACCATTGGACTAAAAAATCAATTAATTACTCACTTATGGTTTGCTTAAACTAAACCGGACTCTCTAAACTTATAAAAAACCTTCCTTTTCTTAGTTACTTGTACAAACTGTAGATAAATTGGTAATACTCTAAAAAATGTTTATATGGTTCCTGTAAAAAGGACATTTTTCGTGAGAAGTGTGAAAAGGCATAGAAATTGACATGTATGCATCATGTTTTAGACTTAGGCAAGATGTTTTGGTTGTTTTGGCAAGAAAAACACCAAACATAACAATTTAAAACACAATGCAACGAATTATGGGCTGGAATTTAAAACACACTGCTTAACACTTAAAACACACTACTTAACATTCTTGGCATGGTGTTTTAAGTTTTAAGCCTAGAATTCATTACATTGTGTCTTAAATTGTTATGTTTGGTGTTTTTCATGCCAAAACAACCAAAAACATTATGCCCAAGTCCAAAACATGATGCCTACATGTCAGTTCTTATGCCTTCTCACACTTCTCACGAAAAATGTCTTTTTTACAGGATCCTAAGACTATATATATATATATATAGGGGACCGCTAAAATGAGAACCACCTCGAGTTGTAAGAACCGCGGGAACTACACCGTGGGGGGCGCGGTGGACCAAATTTTTTTTTTCATAAACGTAAATGCATGTATAAAAACACCATTTGTAAAAAAAAATTCAAAAAAAAAAAAGTCGTGTGTGTAGTTTTGAGCGCCACAAGTTTGTGTTTACGGGACCCGTAAATCTAGCCGGAAAATTTACGGGTCCCGTAAACACAAACTTGTGTTGCTCAAAACTACACCCACGACATTTTTTTTGAATTTTTTTTACAAATGTTGTTTTTATACATGCATCTACGTTTCTGAAAAAAAAAATTTGGTCCACCAAGGCCCGGATCAAAAAGTTCTCGCAGTTCTTACAACTCGAGGTGGTTCTCATTTTAACTTAATCCTATATATATATATATATATATATATAGGGTAGGGTTCATGCGAGAACTACCTTTATTGCGAGAACCGCGAGAACCAATGTGAACATGGGGCAATTTTGTAAATATCCAAACAATTTTTAAAACAAGCACCTGATGTCGGACTTCAATCATATATTCAATTATAATCAATAAAGCCTTTCACGTCCGAACTATCCACAGGCTCTACACATTCTCTCCATCTCTCCACTCCATCTATCTGTATTTCATTCTGATTACATACGAATCTCTCAACATTTCACCATCACCAGTTCGTTGATTACAATCGATTCACCATATCGAAGCATTTGGATTGAAATTTTATCGGAGATTTGAGATTTTACAAGCATATATTTCAGATTTCGTCATATAATCGAGGTTAGTTCCCAAAATTTTGTACAAAAGTAGTCGTATAAACTTTGTTACGAACATAATCACAGATCGTACTTTTTTTCTTACATTCGTAATTAGGGCAATGTGATTGTAAACACTGTGGATTTATAATCTGTATTAGGGCTAATTAGGGCAACGTGATTACAATAATAGTCAATATGACAGTATATTAAGGAATAACCACCGGAATCGCAATACAATCGTCGGAATATGTGGTGTATCATTGATAATGTGCATTGTAACATAGATATTGTGCAATGTAACATATATACTTTGTGCATTATAACATTTATATTGTCATGTAAATCGAGCACGTTTGCAAGTTTATACAAATCGTTTGTACTTTTTTTATATGATATATCTTACGTCGTTTGCATATTGTTGACTCGGAATTCGTGTTGTATTGTGTGATATATTGGTATGCACATGTGCATATGTTGACATCATAAGTTTATCAGAATATGTTATTAAGGTAATGTTTGGTATTATATATGCACATGTGCATAAATTGTAATAATAAGTCAATATGCACATGTGCATAGTTTGCAATAACATGTGAATAATGTATTTTAGTTTTATTTTGATGTAATGTATGGTTATGCACATGTGCATTTCATGTTAAATTATGTTAATAAGATGTTGTGTGATATATACATATATGCACATGTGCATAGATTTACAAAATATGTTATTATGCACACGCGCATAATTTGTCATATTATGTTATTGATATATTTAACAGTTATTAAGGTATTTAACGTTTTTGAACATATTAATTGTAGATCAGCAATTGAAAAAAAAATCGGAAAAAAATTGAAGAAAGTCACATTTGTATTAAAATCAAGAGATGAAGGATCGTAAAAAATGCTAGACGCAGACACATACGCAGGCGCAACGAAAGAGAATATGAATAATAAACAAAAAGGTTATATTCTGTTGATTATTTATAATTCTTATTTTGATTGATGAGTAATTAAATATGTTTTTATGCACATGTGGTTCATTGTATTAATGTTTTTTTTGTTGATAGTATACTTTGTATAAACATATTAAGTTTATAAACGAAGATGTGAAAAAAGCGAGGAAGGATGTGCACAAGGACATTAATAAGAGGATTAGCAAGCGAAAACAAGAGGAAACAATAAATGAAGGTTTTGTTGAAGTTCGCACGACAAAGAATAGAAGGTTATCAACATTAAAAGCCAATAGTGATAAGGATGTCAATAAGGCAGATAACACTGTTGTTGATGGTATGTGTTATTTTTTTTTTTTAAATAAACTTTAAGATGCACATGTGCATTAGTATGTAAGAACATCTCATAACATGTGTTAGTGTGTTTGCACATGTGCATATAATGTGTGGATAAACAGGTTCAATGAAAGAAGGGATATCATCAAAAAGAGTTAAGAAACTAGAAAAAAATAAACATCACAAATAGTTAAAACAATCGCAGAAAAGACAGAGAGTAAAGAAATTGTTAAAGGGACAGAATGTAAAAAAATTGTTAGAGCTGTCAACTGGAGATCTATACGGACACGTTTGTTGCCACATCAAATGATGATGGGGTTGGACGCAATGTCTAAAAACAGAAGGTTGTAGTTAAAAAAATGGGGTTTCGTAGTATTTTGAATATTAAAACGGACAGCTTACCATCAAAATTGTCACATTTTGTGGTGGATAAGTTTAGAGGGAAAGAGATGGTCATTAAATTGGATGCTGGTAACATAAAGGTGGACGAGGATGTAATTAGTGGGTTGTTGGGGTTAAGAACAGTGGGGTTGTTTTGAACTGTCAACGGAAAGAGAAAACGAAGGAAAAAAGGACGAAACAAAGAAAGACAAAAATGTGCATAGTTATGTACATCTGCAAACTTTAACAGAATGGGTTATTAAGGTCATTCATGCTGATGTGCATGTGCATAATTTGCCAGAATATGTTAATAAGGTCGTTTATGTTGATGCACATGTGCATAATGTATATAGTGATAATAACGTTAAAGTTAATGCACATATTCATTGATAAGTTATGTTTATTGATCCTACTTTTTATTTTATTTTGTTTATTATTGTAGATCAACAATGGAAAAAAAATTGAAGAAAGCATCTTTTTTTGAAACCAAGGGATGAAAGGTCAATTAAAATGCCGGATGGAATGGAATATGATTACACGACGGTTAAACAAAAAGGTAAAAAAGGTTGATTAATGTTTGATGATCCACATGGGAGTTTATGCACATGTGCATCCCTTTATTAAATTCATGTTAAATGATATCACTCATGTAAACACATTATATATATCGTGTAGGTGCGCAAGAAGAAACAAACACAAAAAAAAGGCGGACAATTAAGCGAACTCGTGATGAAACCTCAAAAAAGGAGGTTACGTGATGAAACATAAAAAAGGAGGTGACGGAGTGCGTGCGGTAAAGAACAAGAAGTTGGCAAGATCAACAGTAACGGCGACAGTTGATACTGATGACCATATGGTTGTATTCAGATTCAACATATGGTATCCAATATAGCGTGCCATTAGGTGTAGAATGTACAATATTTGTAATTGTTCCTGTAGTGTAGAATGTACAACACTTGTAATTGTTCATGTATACATAAAAAGTAAAACATATAACATTCTAATTAATAAGGTATATGGCGTGTGTACGCACGTGTTCAACATTTATTCGGTGATGATTACGGGGCGTTGGTAATGTGATGCACATGTGCATAACATTATGTACTGATGGTTAACAGTTTATTTGTGATGATCATGGATTGTTATCAATATAATGCACATGTGCATGATTATGTAATATATAAAAATAAAAGTAATGAATGTAAGAAATAACAGTTATTTGTTTAATGTTTATTAGTGATGATTATTGGGTGTTAATAATGTGATGCACATGTGCATAATTATGTACTATTGGTTAACAGATTATTTTTTTGATGATTACAGATGGTTGTCAACATAATGCACATGTGCAGGATTACATGATGTATGAAAATATAAGTAACTTATGTAATAAACCAATTGTTTGTTTAATGTTTAATGATAAAAAAGAAAAGGTTTGATAATTAAACATGGATTATGGTGTATTAGCAAAATAATGCACATGTGCATTATTAAGGTGTGATTGTAAATAAATGTGATTTACTTGATGAGAGAATAATGAAGCATGTAAAAGTAAACTATGAAAAACACTTTAAGGATATAATAATGAATCATTTGAGTGTAACATTCGAAACATATATAAATGTATAATGCCTTTAATCTCAAAACGTATGAATTGCAACTCCTGTTGATCTAAATTTGTAGATGTTGTTGCGGTTGATGTTGAGGTGGTATCACAGGAGATTGAGTGTTCAGAAATGATGGCATTGTCTGCTTATACACAAGGGTCAACAACTCGAACCAACCACCGATGATTGAGACCACCCACAGGCTGAAAATGACCTGCATGTCCGCAAGTTTTTTTTGAACGGCCAATATAAAATTATTCATAACATTTAGCAAGGTGCTACACCACAATTACATCCACCAACAGAAGGAAAACTCATACAGCAAAAAACAAACAGAATACTATACTGAAAATACATCAAAATTGTTCCAAGCCCCCAAGTTAAACTCACCTCCTTTGATCTATTTTTTTACCCATAACTAACTCATGTTCTTGATCTCCTCTACTACATTCTGCACCGATAATTGACTTTGATTAAAAACCATCTCGTTCCTCATTCGCCAAACGCTCCAGAGGTAGATAAGGGACACCGTATAAATTGCCTTTTTTTCTTTTTTGCAGACCCTTGGACAAGATTATGACATTCCAGCAAATCTTTGAGACTGAAAATAAATGCAGCCGGGCTTTTGCGCCATTGAGTAATTACGGACCAAACTGTTTGAGCGAACTGACATGAAACGAAAATATGTTCACATGTTTCTGGGGGATCGCTGCAGAAAACATAGCAGCTTGACTGTGTTTGGATGCCTCTTACGTTAAGTGCCACCTTCGTTGAGAGTCTCTCGACTAGGGCTATCCACCCGACCAAACCAACTTTTTTAGGTGTCCAATTATTCCACACAAATACCTGCTCGGGAACCTCCTTATTATATGTCTGTAGCCTAGACTTCAAACTCCGAACAGAAAAGTCTCCTGACGTGCTCAAACTCCAAACTCATAAATCTTTTCAAGTCTCTTTCAGCAGTCATTTCCATTAATTATAAGCAGGCCTAATTGATCTGGTCCATCACAAGGAGATCAATAGCATCACAAATTTATTGGGACAATGTAATGTCAAGAAACTTTGGAGGAGACCTATCAAAATTAAAGGTAAATCAAACAAGAATATTGAAATTTTAACTTGTTAGAAACAATTGGTCAGCCTGGATATGGAGTTATAGATACCAAGGTAATCAACTCACCTGTTAACAAAATAAGTCAAATTGGACCACAAGAACAATATGGCCAGAGTAAGTATTAGAAAGTGGCACAAAAAATGGAAGAATATGGTAGCTTATTCTCTAAAAACAGAAGCCATATGGCAGTTGCAGAAACAAAAAATGGAAGAACATGCAATAGCTGTATCAATTGAGTATGTCGCCTATGGATTTCCGTCAGAGCTGATGGGTTCATCGTCGGAGGAGGAGTATTCGATGTGGTTATCGTCGGATGAGAAGTTTTTGTTGTGGTGGTTGGGTGATGTTAATGTCGATTATGTAGACGTGAATGCACCATGAACGCCGCCGGTGAATGCCGCCGGTGAATGTCGTGAACGCCGCCGGTGAATGTCGTGAACGCCACCGGTGAACGCCAGCGGTGAGTGCCGCCGGTGAATGTCGTCGTGAACGTCGTGAATACCGGCCCAACAGTGATGTGTTGACACTGATCGGCGACGGATGTGCCGACAGCGACGGTTGTGTCAGGCTGTGCCGGGCAGCGGCGGAGGTTATCATGGGGGTTGTAGGTTAACGATTGAGATGCAGAACTAGATCTTAGATATATATATATATATATATATCTGTTAGATGGAATTTCACTTTAATTACAAAAATGTCATGTGTTCACACTGGTTCTCGCGGTTCTCGCAATAAAGGGTGGTTCCTAACGGATCTTTATCATATATATATATATAGGATCAAGATCAAGGGAAAACCCTTATGAGTTGTGAGACTTAGAGAACTCGGTTTTCTCGTGCGAGTTTTGCCCCCTTTTTTTCACACCCCTAGATTAAAATGTTACAAAAGACTGACGTAAAAATAAAATAAAATTTCAAAGTGTTGTTTTTCGGCCCGTTACAACAGATGTAAAAAGCTGATGACATAAGCATGACATCACTTTTTACAGCATTTACAAGTGCCGTAAATGAAAAAACTAATTTTTTTTTTGGAAAAAGTTGATTTTTTTAGAATTTTTGGTAATTTGTTTTTTGAAAAAAACCTTTCGTAAGGTCAGTTCTCTAAGTTTTCACAAGTCGTATAAGTTTTCATTTTACGCTAACCTTATATATATATATATATATATATATATATAATATTTTACAAAAGCTATATTTTTATTTTACAAATGATATACGGCTTTGTTTTATTAATATTATATTATTTTATAAATGCTATATGGTTTTATTTTATTAACATTATCTATAACTTCATTTTATAATTATATTAATTTCCTCATAAAATTGTTGTTTGTACGTACTTTTCTAGTTATCTCTGAAACTTCTTACTAAATTTACTTCTTTCGTAGTGTTTCCAAATTTTTTTTACTAAATTTACTTCTTTCGTAGTGTTTCCTTACAAAACTTATAAATTGGGAAAAACTAGATCTTTTAGAAGGGAAGTAGTAATTGGAGGGAAAATTAAGAGGGATATACTAGTTTTAGGGGAAACGGGTATAAATAAAATATTTTAATATAGTTGAGAAAATGAAAATAGCCAATGTGCTATAGCTCAATTGAGATGGGGAAGTGAAGATTTGGGTTTGAGAAGATGTTGGGCTTAGGCTACCCAACGTTTTCTGCGATCGCGGGCGTCTAGAGTCACCTTTTGACATTAGGTTACTTCGGGTAGCCGTGTTTTTATTTCATTGGCCTTTAAAAAATGAAAATAACCAGTCACGTAATTAACTTAGTTATTGAATTTATATCAAGGGCAAGGATAAATTGAAAACCCTCTTGAGTTAAAGAAACCCTGAAAACCCAATAATAGTCATTGATTAGAGTGGATGGATGGCTAGGATGAGTGTTTGCATGTCTGATGCTTTTTATCCCTTTCTCTCATTACTAAAATAGATATGGTGTACCTAAAGGGTAAAATGAGAAGAATTTTACACTTATTTGATAGAAACAAACAAAAACTCTGCATGTTGTAAGATAACTTATGTTAGAGAAGAAAGTACAAAATGTCAACTTGTGTTTTGATGGTGACCTCTTTTGAGAAATAAAATAATGTAGTCTACAAAAATGTTATTAGTGAGTGGGTCAGCCTTGTTAAAGTCATGTGCTTTTATTTCTTTTGTTTTTTTTTTTTTTGCAAAAAAATGTGACACACTAAAAAAATATAAACTTTCACATATAGTTGCAACATCGGCTAGTTTTTTTTTGTTAGAAAAAGTTGACCAACCATCTTGTTTTACCTTCTATGTACCATTTTACAATAGGCAAAAAAAATTTACATTATCTGTACCCATCTTATTAAACGTTATATTTTATGATAAGCACCCAAAGAAAATGTTACATTATATGTACCATTTTAAAAGAAAAAAAAAGTAAAACAAAAAACGTTACATTTTCTGTATAATTTTGAGAAATGTAAACACCCAGTAAGATTCACATAAATGGTATTTTTTATATCCATCAAGCCTCAGACATCTACATCAGATGTAATTCTCCCTTTTCCATGCTTTTACTTTTGATGTAAACGCACTTTATTTTTTTAACATAAAATGTTACATATAAATGTAGCATATAATTTTTACTTGATAAATTTTACGTCACATATGTAACAACCACTTTTTTTGTAACACAAAAAAAATGTAACAACACATCTTTGTTTCTGTAAACAGGCACTTTATTTTTACAATAATCTAAAAAACTGTAACAATACACTTTATTTTCAGTAACGAGCATTATTTTTGTAACACAAAAAATGTAACAGGCGTTTTTGCCTTGATTGTTACATTTCTAACATAAAAAATGTAACAACACACTTTGTTTCTGTAACAGTCACTTTATTTTTACAATAATCTGAAAAAAATGTAACAACACACTTTATTTTTACAATAATCTAAAAAAGTGTAACAATACACTTTATTTTCAGTAACGGACATTATTTATGTAACACGAAAAAATGTAACATGCATTTTTTCGTCGATTGTTACATTTCTGTCACCCGGTTACATAGTGTTACATAAAAAATGCCTTGATCTTGGAGGTTCGTAACTAAGACGCAAAGAATTGTTATGAGAATTGTTACATCACAAATAAACTTCATTAACAATGATCCAACATAAGTAATGTAACTAGCAATGTTACAAAATATATATATAAATATAACTTCATTAACAAGAATCCAACAACAACAGATTTTTTAGATTCAATCATAAAATCAGTAATAAAACAACATATCCAGAAAACAAGAACTTAAAAACATTCATCTTCTTGAACAAAAAAATAAAAAAAATGTTGCAGATCTACAAAACACAAAAAAATGAAGATCTACCAAATACAAAAAAATGCAAATCTGAAAAAAAAAAACTGAAAACAAACATACTTATGGAACTGGAGGATTTTTTAGATCTGGAACGTTATGTTCAACATCGAACATCTTTTGGATCATCTTCAACATCGAACCGTCATCTGAAACATCATCTTCAACATTGAACATATTCAACCGGATTTGGAGCATCTTTTGGATCTGGTAGCATCTTTCTGGAGCATCTTCAACCGGAGCATCTGGAGCATCTTCAACCGTCATCTGAAACATAATCTTTTGGATCTGGATCATCTTTTGATTCAGAGCATCTTTTTGGTTCGGAGCATCTGGATGATGATCTTTTCAACTGGATCATCTTTAGGATTTAGAGCACTTTGGATCTGGATGATGATCTTCAACATTTGGAAATGTATTAGAAAGAGAGAGATAGAGAGAGGAGGATTGTGATCTATGTAAAGAGAGAGAAAGCCATGTATGTAATGATATAAAGAGAGAGAGAGAGAGAGAGAGAGAGATATCAGACTTACACTTTTCTGGCACTTGTAAAATAACATAAATACCCCTCTCTTATCAACTAACTACTTTTTGTACATTTTTTCATTTCTTTAAAAAAAAAAATGTGATGTTACATTTTTTGCTATTTTATATAACATGTATTCGTTTGAGAAAAAAACAATGTAACAACTGTCATTTTTTTAACACAAGACTTGTTAAAAAAATGAAAGTACATTATGTTACGAAAACAAATTTTCTATTAAAATGAGATTGAAAAAGATAAACTCATAAAAATGATGTGACTATTATATAAATAAAATAGTTGCATGTTATATGTTACACATTTTTTAGAATGAAATGAAATAGTTGTATGTTATATGTTACATATTTTTAAGAGAATAAAAGAGTTGCATGTTATATGTTACATATTTGTAAAAAAGAAAGAGTTTCATAATATATGTTACATGTTGCGACTGAGATTGATTATCTGATGAGAAAATAGAATGTTTTGATGAACACCTTCCCCCCTTAAAAAAACTTTAAAAAATCTTCAACAAAAAAAGAAATGTGCAAAAAAGATTAGTAGATATGATTAGATATATTAACTTAATATAAAAAAAAAACACTTAAACATGGAGAACAAAATAATTAAAACATAGTATGGATAGCCTAAAAAACACATAATAAAAAGAACACACAACACTATTGTCGTACATGTGCCAAAACACAAAATACATCCGTATAAATGGATGTATGAAATAACAATACATGTTGTTTTGGATAAGATAAGCTTGTTTTAATGGAGCATTGGATGAGTATGTTATTGGTATTTAAAAAGAATCATTGGAATCTCTGTCTTACAATGATGCCTTTGCTTAGGGTTTGATGAAAGTTTGAAACTTAAAAAAAATAAAAAACAACATATCTCTACCTCTACCTCTACCTCTACCTCTACCTCTGGAGCATGCATTTAATGAGGAGTGTGATGGTTAACATGTTGGACTTCTCAAATCCTATAAAGTTTATCCTTGTGCAGTAAAAAAGATCCTAACAAAAAGTATGTCAGGCAAAGAAATTACATATATGCCCTCAACACCCTTTTCAAGAGTTGAGACGTGGCACTCTGGTGTCCATCTAATGGCTTTTCTGAGTTTTCTTAACTGGGGTGAGTTTTCTCATTATAATTAGCCTTTATATCAAATCTATAAATAAATTATAAATAACGTAAAAAAATAAGTTGTTTTGTTATAATGTAATGACTTTTATATTTTAATTATACAAACTGAATATAGTTGTAAAGGTTTAATCGTATTCATAAGTCATAATGCTCAAGTTTGATTATGATTGACCAGTATAACTATAAATATTAATACATATATGTCTACTATTAACAATTGTGATTTGGTATGACTTAGTAATACAACCCAATCTAACCATTATCATCTATCGTGATCCAATAAAGTCTATCATTATCCATTAAAAAGTTATAATCTATACTTTCTATAAAAATGCAAATGGGCATGACATAAGAAAAGCTGAGGTGACAATCATAGAGGATGTAAAATAATGTCTTTCTTATGTCATTATTGTATCATAAATCTTAATATAAAATCACTTTAAAATACATTTAATCTATACAAATTTTAAAGCTCTGCCCACATTTAAAATTCAAAACCCCTACCACAGTCAAAATTCAAAATTCTGGCTCCACATATATAACATAGATCATTCAGGCTCTACATTCAAAATTTAAACCACACTTTCAATCCATCTCTCTCAAATCCAGAGCTCCATGGTAGTATCTAACCCTAAATATCTACAACAACTATTGAAAAGAGCCAGGTAAGTTTTTCTTGAATTTTCTCTTCTCCCCTTGACAAAAAAATCATGAGGCTGTTTTTAGTTACTGGACATTTAATTTTTAATTATTATTTTTTTGTATACAGAAAATGTTATTTGTTATTGAATAAGTACCAATGGGTTGGTGGTCCATTGGAAAGGCAAAGCCTTTAAAAACATCTAGGTTGGGAAGGGGAAGGTATTGGGTTCAAGTCCCACAAACGACAGAGGATTAAAGAAATTAGCTGTTCAAAAAAAAAAGTTATTGAATAAGTTCATTAATTAACATTAATTGCGCATTAGTTGCAATTAATGAACTAATAAATAATTTCGAATTAAATAAAAAACTGAATTAATTAACATTAATTGCGCATGGGTTGCAACTAATAAAGAATTTCGAATTTAATAAAAAAAAATTGTTGCGCTTTAATTACCTAGGAGATAGAAGCGCATTTAATGCGTTGCGCCTTAGAATTACGCCTAGGCGCTTGAAGCGCTCGCTTTTAACAAATGTGAGTTAACATTGTCGTTTACTTAATTTAGGTTTCTACTTCTCTTATGCAGTTTGGTAATGTATAGATGATAGATTATTAGTATTGTCTTTTTTTTTTGTATGGCTTTCACATGGGCATAGATAAAGGAACATGGAAAAGTGTTTTCGTCTCTTAGAATTTTGATATGGCAATGAGTGGCTTTATCAGATTGGTCAAGCATCATGACTTTGAGCACATTAGGATTTCATTCTACTATGAACTATATCTAAATTTTTAGGTGCAGAATTGGAGATCCATTCTTTGGAAAATAAAAACATAGTTCCATCCTATACAGCCTAAAATGCCATAAGTTATTAAACAATTAATTTTACATATTCATTTCGTTAATTGCTTCCTTTTACCAATTGATCTCAATGAATCCTTGGATAATTCAAGTGACAACAATATCCTCTACACATCAATGTAAAATCTTTTGCAAATGTAGTTGTGCTTAAAAGTGATTGCCTATATGTTAGTGGAGACATAGGAGTTGAATTTTATCTGGTATATATAAATGTAAACTAGGCTATCACCCGGGAACATCCTGGGTTAGGAAAATTTAGTTTTCAATAATAAAAGGTACATAAACAACATTTTAAAACTCGTTAGTATCTTCCGCTGCATTGTTATTAAATTAACTTGTGATTGTAACTGGTAACCAACCGTCAAGGTTAGACCCTTCCGAGCCCACCGGAAATCGGGGTGTGATAGTTGAGTCCCTTTGAAGATGCATATCATTGAGTTGCCAAAATCTTTCCTTGAGTAAATCGAATCCCTTCTACGAAAAGAACCATCTAAGAGGTATGACGACAGTCTTTTAACTGTTGAACTCCAAGATGCAAAATACAACACAAGAGGGTTATCAAACTTGAATGTTGAACAAATATCATCAAAACAAATGTAATTAACTACTAAAAAAAGTACAGTAAGTTGAAGAAAATAAGATGTCATATTGTTATGTAACATATTTCTACTAAGTTGCTTATTACAGTTATGCAGCCCAAGTTATTTGGTGATTAGGATTTGTAGTCGTCAATAAATTTTATACAATATCTCTGCAACAGATCAAGAAAATAAGATATCATAAAACCAGCTCGCTAATCCAGCCTTCTTAAACCTCGTTGATCCAGCCCAATAAGTGTTAAACCTTAGCACATCTTGCTTGTCAAAAGCAAAAGAAAGGCTACAACTTACACCAACGGGTGCCAAATTCTGAGCAAACTCGCATGACACAGAGATGTTCGCCACAATCGGAAATAGATTGGACGGCACATTAATGCTTCTAACCAATAAAGCACACTGAGTCGGCAAGCTTTTTAAACCCGATCTCCAAGCCACGATACCCACCTTTTTCGGTATCCAACTGTTCCGCTCAAACACATTAGCCGAGACCCCGTACCGCTTCCTTTGTTGCTCTTTTTTTTATACTCCGAATAGTAAGTACCCCAGCCCCATCCAACGCCTACATCCACTGATCCCTTGTGCTCGACATCACTGGTTGCCCAACCAGCAACAGAAGCTACTGAAGCTCCTACTGTCCGGCATCATTCAGTGCAGCCCACTGCCATTCCATACAACAATTAAAAATGATTAAAACAATTTAAGTTTACAATTTATCACATAAAAGAAGAACCTGGACTATAATGTCTCCTTTTAACTGGTTGGTTATAGAATACATCGCGAACAACAACGGCAATATTCAACATTGTGCTAACAATGGTCAAACCTTCAAACTGATGACACATTTGTCATATCAGGCCAGCTGCTCAACCTTAGATGTTGCTTCAAATAACAAAAACATATGACTTAATAAGCAAGCTAGGAATCATCTTATAACTAAAAATATGTGTGTGTGTGTGTGTATATATATACATATATATGATTAATTGAAATCTAAGCTAACAATGATGAAAAGATGACATGCTCATCAATTTAAATCAATCTACAGTCACCAATCTCTAGATCCACATGCTAGAATACAATAAACATTTATAAAACAAATCCAGGTAAAACCACATAACTACTAATAGATACACACATTGACACTTCTAACACATATCTCAAACAATCATCCTAGATCAACATTCCATTCCACAAAATCAATCCAATCGCTCAGATATATCAAACAACACAAATAAAATAAATCGTATAACATAATCTCCTATATACCAACACGTACATTCATTGCATATATACATAATAGTATACTGTGTTGGTTATACCTTCAACGTTTGTTGCAGTTACCCCTTATTCCCCGAGGATATTTCCAGAATTTTGAAGGAACGGGACAATTTATGCCAATCAACCCCATGTTGCTAAGAAGAAAGCATTAATAAACATCAATCCATGGTGAGGAAGATTGAGGGGATGGCACCCCGTTGTTGATTTTAACTGTAATCAATTACCGAAACTGACCTGAAACCACCTACCAAGTCTAACCCAAAACCACCTGAAAAAATGAGTACACAAAAACTGAATTTCATGACATACCCAAACCCAATTAAATGTAAGACCCTAATCGGTAATCACAAAAATGATAAATATGGAAATGGAAAATTATAAACAACAGTTTTTTCAAAGAACTCGAAGTGTGTGTGAAAATTAGGTTTTCAAACTAACCAATATATAGAAATTGAAAAGTACGACAAATGTGAGAATCCGACTGAAAGAAATAAAAAGGAAATCAGAAAACACGGAAACTGAAATAAATCGACATGCGGATTTGCATAGATTAGATAGGAGATGTATACCAGCAGAGATACCATGTGTTTTACCTGACGATGGCGTTGGAAGCAGACGGTATGGCGATTGAATACTGAGAATTCGACCTATGAATTCACAAACACATCAATAATCTATAATTCAACAGCGCCAGTTTCCAACTAACATAACAAATTTGTAAACGAACACTAAGAATAAAACAACAAACCTGAACACTATGTGACTGAATACCGAGAACTCGAGCAGTTTCTGATGATAAAGCTTACGATAATATCGAAGGTGCCGTTGTTTGATAATACTTCTTCAAACCAATTCAGAAAAACAAATAAATCTAATCAAGTCATCCATGTCCTCAAGAGCGCTATTAGCTGTATTAGCTGATGTATAACTAACAAAACTAAATCCTCGAGACCTACCAAAGAATCTCGATCAGTAATAATTTTGGCTGCAAAATTCAGTTCGCTTGTAGTGAGTACATCTAATGAAATCAGTAATAATTTTGGCTACAATATAAATACCTTTAATCACTTCGTTCTGTTCCTGGAAAGCTTGTCTTAATCCCATTTCATCAGTTGCATATCCAAGTCTTGCAAAAAAAAAAATGTTATTGAAATTGCATTATCCTTTCTGAAATAATCAACATTCAATTCCTTAAGAATATTGCGACTATTCACAATGTGCACAAAATAGGAATCTTATTTTGGATCACGTGCTGCAAGCATTATGAAAACCAAGAATAACTGAGAAAACTCAAGGAGACAACTTGTTACAAGACTTACGTGGAAGGAGCCGGAGAGATCGGCGTTGTCTGCTAAAGATCCAAAAGTGTCACCATGGAACCCCATGTATAAAACAAAAACAATAATCAGTCAAGCTTGAATGGATGTCAAATTGAATAAGCTATAGAAACACAGATAGATAACAGTACAAATACAACTGGATACTTCTTTGAAACATGGAAGGAAAACACAAAGAAAGCTTATACCCTTTGGCCTGTGTAGGGGGCTTTTCCATAAATGATAGCAGAAGATACATCCAAATCTAAACCCTAATATGATCATCTATAAATGTAGATAGGGAGAGAGAGAGAGAGAGAGAGAGAGAGATTACAGATAATGTTGAAGCAGACCCAGTCGAACACTCTAAAAATGATCCAAAACCCTACAGCGACATTGTTTTTTTTTGGTGATGGATCGACTCAATTTAGAACAACTTTTTACAACAAATGGTAGATATAACCCATGTATGTAAAACTCACCCCGAATGGTCCGATAGGAGTGAAATTGGAAGCTCCAGTAGTTGCTCTGATACACATAAAAGCAACAAAAGGACGGGTCATGCTTGAATCAACGTCATCCCGTATCTTGAAGCTCTCCCTATTATCCACATCACCGGGGACTTGCAGGCCTTCCCTATAAGCATTAGTAGCCCTTAGAATGTCAACCGCACGATCGCGAAAATGCCTAACTACAAATGCCTTAAAATTCTGAATCATCCCACATCATCTCATTAGTTAACCAACCACACAAAAACTAATACAAAAGCACAAAATCATACCTTGGGTGGATTCTTTATGATATACGCCATTGTTTCAAAAGATTTTAGCTGGATGGCCTCATTGTATTTCTTTATTTCTGTTAAGATATAGAGCTGATAACATTAATATATTGACATCCAATTTCAATAATAAAAAAACTGCAAAATACACAAGAATCCAAATATATCTTATAACAACTAAGCCACTTTAATTACATTCTTATTTCTTTATATGTGGAACACTTGAAAAAAAATTGAAACAAACAATGATATAAATTGTGACAACCCGGACTTTCAAGGACTTTCAAGATTTACATTACTTGACTTTTTGATCACTAGCTCGTATAATTACGTCTCATGTCTCGTTAAATGTTATAACTAAAAGTATGTTATGCTAATCATGGATTAATAATAATATAAGATTTTATGTATTTGTATAACGTAAGTAAGTTATTATGATTCATGTCACGGACCTCATCGGGTCGCACATCATTTAAGGGACCGTACACCCTTCCCTTTCTAGTTGGGTGGCCTTCGACCCAGTTCTCTTGAGCCTGAAAGGAAGCCCAAACAGGCCCGACTTACACCATGTAAACATAAAACACGTACATCTAGTGGGGGAAAACAATTTTTATTATTCCAAGACATGTCATGGCAAAACCCTAGCCCTCAAGCAAGTGGCGACAGTTACCCTTCCCCCCATCGTTCCATCATCAATTGCATCCATCAATTACAATCCCCTCAAAACCTCTGATTGCGCCCCTATGCACGGCTACAGCGCAACACGACTCGCCGGAGACACAAAGATGTCGCCGGAAGCACCCAAAGCTCTCCTCCTCTCGACTCGGTTCTCTCGTTCTCTCTCTCTCTCTCTCTCACAGACACTTGGTTAGTATAATCATCACTGAATTAATTTCCACTTTGTACATAGCTTGGCTTTGTGATTTGATGTTGTGTGGAGTTGATATAAATATGTGTAAGAGAACAAACTGTTAGCATGATCTCAAAAGTGATCATGGAAGTGGATTCCATGATCTCTGGTTACATGAACACTAGAACCTGTTGGTGACCGTATGATACGCAATTACGGACTGGTTGTGATTATTAGCGTGATGAATACCTTACGATATATATATGTGTTTATCATGCTAATGCTTTGTATTAATCATGTATGTGGGTAGTTACGTTAATTATAGTACTGTGATGTGAATCGATGAACTAGAATTACCAATCAGTAGGTTAACAGGCTAGTTGATTTGAGTTGGGTTTTGAATTGTCAACAATTATGATAAATAATTCTGGAAAATTCGCTTTCTTGTTTGACTATAATGATCGCATGTGAGTGGCATTAAAGGAGTCATGATTGTGCACGATTATGAATAGGTTATGTTAAATCATTGTTAGTGTTAATTAATTATAACTAGGGTTTTGATAAAATTATAATGTTAGTGGTGATGAGAATATAATAATATAAGTGTGCATCTGATTATATTGTTTAGGATTTCTATGGATCTATGAAATTGGTGTGTTATATGGTAACTACTTTTAATGAGCAATAGTTGGTGGGAATTAAATTGGTATTATGGAAATAACCGATTAGACTGTTTAATCAAGGACCAGTTAGAATTTTGAATCCATATACCTGGGCCGAGTATTGTTGGTGGGCCGCATGTACCTTATGGGCTGCATAAAATTAAATCGAACAAGCATAAGTGTGTTTGGGCCGAACACTTAAACTGTATGTGTTTTAACTGGTGATATGAACTTGCGTTGACTGTCATGCCATATGTGCTATGAGATGATCCATCTGTGTTTACAACTCGTTAGAATATGTGTATTTCTGAATATGAGTCTGATTTGTATGGTAACCGTAATAGGATCTGGTTGACCAACTGTAACACAAGTAACTAATCTTACTGAGCAAACCAAAGGTGAGTTCACTGCTCTTTTCCAAGCATGCATCCCGGGAAGGGATATCGGGTAACGTTCCAGGGAGGAATGCAGGTTAATGGGATGTTTGTTATTACTTAGTTTCTATTATGTAAGACCCCCTACATCTACCGATTGTTGCCGGTAAGGCAACGAGGTATTTAGT
Organism: Helianthus tuberosus; assembly: GCA_030545235.1. Taxonomy (NCBI): domain Eukaryota; kingdom Viridiplantae; phylum Streptophyta; class Magnoliopsida; order Asterales; family Asteraceae; genus Helianthus; species Helianthus tuberosus. The sequence goes on along the minus strand of CM060353.1, from coordinate 129,554,924 downwards.
TGATAGCGCTATTAGGTTTGGCACCCTCACACCGGGCCGAAAGGACGGGCGTGAACTAATTACCTTGACCACTTGACCAATGCCTAGATAGAGGCATTGGGGTTGGGCATTCACATCGTGTATATATAAGACCCCTTACATCTACTCGAGGTTATTAGTTGAGCTAATTACCTCGACCACTTGACCAATGCCTTGATAGAGGCATTGGGGTTGGGCATTCATATCTTGTAGCCAGTTGCGGTAATCGAGTTAATAACAACATCAAATCAAATCATCAAATCTGTGAAACGTTTTAATCTGGTAACTGGTATCTAAACACGTTAACAAAACTTTGAACTCACCAGCGTCGTCTGACACACTTGTCTGCGTGCTTGCAGGTCTGTAGGTTTATATCATTTGGAACTTGCTGTCTGGGATGCTGGAGTGGTCATGGGTCGGGATACTTGGAATCGCAAGATGAGACTAACGGTTTTGTACATGTGGTTTATGAAACGCTTAACAAATGATTTATGCTTCCGCTGTATACGATGAATTACACTTAACGTTTTGTATCACTTTATGATGATGAATGTAAGTTTTATTTAAATATATTTATGAGTTCAATGTGATTGGTGGCTAAGATCCTGGTACGTCACACGCCCCGCGGTGTTTCCGCAAGTGGTATTTTGGGGGTGTGACAGTTTGGTATCAGAGCCACTGGTTATAGTGAACTTGGTTTTAAAAACGTTTTTATAAAACCAGACTATAACCAAATAGTTCTGAAAACGAGGATACGACCATGACACTCAGCTCCAGATGGCAAGGTTCGTCTCTTTCATCTGTTGTATACATTGCATGGCTAGTGTACACTTGTTTATGATGTGGCATACGAACAGACACTCGTCACTATAGCATAATTTCGTGAATTGCTTGTTTACTTTATGATGTGTAGCTGGTGTGTTATTATCCTTAGATTCTTGTGATATTATCTTTATGATAACCTCTGTTTGGCACTCGAGTTTGAGGAACCATTTGACATGAGTTAGGAGGAACTGTGATGGGCATGCAAATCATAATATTATTATGGGTGCACACATAATAATAATGTGGGGTGCATGCGAGTCCCAGTGATGCTTAACAAGTGAAGAAGGGGTTCCGTTCCGTTATTTGATCGATGTGAAACACAACAGTTTATAGGAGTCATAGCAGTGATTGTCTCCTACTTGAACATGATCTTTACACTTCTTCATGAACCCTTACGAATCTCGATGCTATCGAGTATTACCTGAACACATGTCTGAACGCCTAGCGAACCGTGTAAAATGCTAGGTGCTTGCATGAACGTCCTTGAGTTGGTCTATACCTTTCTCGCTTCCCTTCGTTTGCTGTAACTTAACGTATTGACGCTTAGATCCTGAAGTGCGATCACTTCTGTAACACTCTAGCAACATACCGTGTATCACTCCATCAACTTGCAAGATCGAGGGACAAGAGGATGAGCGTAGTGCCTTACCAACCTCAGTAATAGGACGACCCTGATTACCGGCAATGAACACCAGGGAATTGTCTTCAATCGAATCATTCACTCTAGTAAGCGACTTATGGGGAATCAACTATTACGAATCAATCAGGATATGAACGATGACAATTAACCATGGTGTGGAATGTGTAACGGTCAGCGCGATGAGTAGCGCTTTAGGACGTGGCATGGAAGGTGACAAGATGGACCCTGTTGGTGAAAGATTGTAGGGCTCCGTTTTAAGCAACGACAGCAGAGGCAACAGTCACGGTAACATCAAGGAACTCGTAATAGTAGCCTACAACATGGAAACAAGGGTGACTTTGAAAAGGATTGACTGTTGTTAAGTCAAGGTGACAACAACACTGGGAATGATGCTCATAGAAGGACATTTAGGACTCGCGTAGGTGACACCAGGCATAATAGCAACATGGCAGCTTGTAAGGGTAATTAATCGCCTCGCCACCGTTTAACCTTTTTACCCATTGGAATGAAACCTGTTGTGAAAACGACTGATGGCAAGGCAATGGAAACCTCCTATGATTTGCAAAATCGATCGGGCGGGACAAGTGTTTGACATCGACTTTCCCTCTGCCATCCTTGATGGTTCGATGCAGTAGTTGTGTAGGTTGGTCGTCTAGATATCGCGTAGATATACCCTTGCGAGAAGAAAATTTCGCGTCGTTTTAATACTCTGAAGTGTCAGAGTGGTGTAAAGGCTAGCATCCCATCAACAATGGAAGTCTAGAGGTGTCTACAGAGGGATTACCTCGCTATGCTAGTACTCGTCACTGACGTTAAGCCTAAGGAAAAGAGGATCGAGGATCCATCAATTGTTCGTGACTTCTCTCAGTGTGCTACTCGAGAGATTCTTAGGTTCACTTCCACAACTGATCAGATAGAATCTCAATCTGATCACACATCAGAGACAGCCTGGATTACTTGTGCTCCTTACCATCCTGCACCAGGAGGGTTGCAAGAACTATCTAATCAACTACAGGAACTATTGGACATGAGTCTCGTTGGACATAGTTTTTCGCTTTGGGAAGCCCCAGTTATACCTATGAAGAGAAGCCTTTTTGTATGTGTACTGAATATCAAGAACTCATTAAGGTGACAGTCAAGAACCGTCTGTCTCGACCATTGTATTGACAACCTGTTGACCAGTTGCGAGGGTCAAGCTCCCATTCGAGGATTGGCTAACGAAAGAGCTCTCGTCAGAGGGAAGTCCAAGGAGAGGGTGTTCCTAAAACGGCACATCGAACGCAATGCGGCCATTGCGACTTTGTATTCCATGACTTACCGGGTTAACCAACACACTTGCAGCTTTATGAATCACATGAATCGACAGTGTTTATTGAAAACGTTTTGAATCATTTCCAGGAGGAAGTAACACCCTAGGCGGCAATTGCACCTTATCTTAAAGCTACTACACGTGAAGACTGGTGAAGTCTAACTTCTAGATCTCGCTAAGATCCATTTCATTTGAAACTGATCGACACCAAAGAGTCCTTCGGGAATAAAGCAATTTGTTGGTTTCGCTAGAGACTATCGTGGATTCATCATGGGATTTTCGAGGATTGCGCGGCTTAAATCTCTTTAACAAAGCAGGGTGCTGTGTATTCGTGGGAGACAAAACAGGAGAACGTCTTTTCAGCTTTTGAAATCCAATTCTACAATGCACTAAACAACGTCTTTACCTAAGGGTACGGGTGATCTAGTGGTATACCATGATGGTGCGAATCAGAGTCCCAGTTATACGCTGATGCAACACGAGAAGGTGATGGCTTACGTAGTGGACTTACAAGAGGAATTGCACGAGTCACAACTTGTGGTGGAAACCCTGGTCTTTGGAGTTAAGTGGGAGGAATTACTTGGACGGTACCAAATGCATTACCTAGACCGATCACAAGGGCCTCCCATATACCGTTGTTTCGAGGGAGCTAGATCATGCAATGACATCGCTGGATGGAACTTTTGAATGATTATGACTGTGGAACCTGAGCGTCCACGCGCTTTGCAGCTCACTATCGACTCTAACCTACCTGATCAGACTCGCTCTGTTCAAACTGGAGAACAAAAGGAAGAGAATTTTTAAGTTGAACTCATGCGGGGCATGGAGAAGCAACCTTTGGCAAGTCAAACGGTATTCGTTACCTTACGGAACGAATGTGGATTTCATTATATGGCAACCTTAGGGAACTTGTGTTGAGTAAAACACACCGGCTTCGATATTCTAGTCGTCTGAATTTCGATAAGAGATATTAGGATCTATAAACCTTATACTGGTGGTTGGGCATGAAGGCTCACCTAGCTACGTATGTGATTGATGGTTGACTTGTGGGAAAGTCCAGGTGAAGTATCAGCAACCAGCAACACCCATATGGAAATGAGAACAGACTGCCATGGATTTTGTCACCGGTCTACTTACAACTCGACACGGAAATGTTATCACCTGGGTGATCATTAATGGACTCAAGTTACCAGCACACTTTCTTGCAATCAAGAAAACTGACGAGCCTCCACAGTTGTGAATGTTCCTCTGAAAGAGGCGGCTTTTAGGCACGAGGTGCCAACTCCTGTTACCTCTGAATTTGATCTACGTATGATTTATGTCAGGCAATACACAACACCCTTGTCTCACGTCAGGACCAGAGCATTGCTTATCGCCGTTGGGCAAACGGTCAGAGTAAACGAACTCTCCTAGCACTCAAAGACATGTTGCGAGCATGCGTGTGACTGGCTTTGGTGCAAATTTGAAGGACTCTTACCTATGGTTGAGTTATACTATAGCAGTTACCATCCTAGCATTCAGACAGCTCCGTTTGAGGCATTGCTTGGGCGACAATGCCGATTCCCTTGTTGGACTAAGGTGGGTGACAACCTAATCACAGGTCCAGGACTTGTACTCGAAACTTGTATGGCGGTAGTGTTTGACCGTTAGAAAAACCGTTAAATGTAGGAAACCCTTAGAATTCGCTGTAGGCGATCGTTTTGTGTTGGAAGTCTCACCCTGGAGGGTGTGGTACGCCTTGAGTGGGCCATTCAAAACTCGGGAAGGAATCGGTGAGGTGGCCTACAAACTCGATTGACCTGACGAATTGAGTAACGACATGATGTTATTTATGTCACAAGTCTACGGAGGCGTTTGTTCGGTGAAACGCTTGTGATATCTATACTAGAGCCTAAGGTTAACGACAAGCTGCAGCTCTCTCGGAATCTATGGAAAACATGGACAAGGAAGTCAAGGTTCGTAAGCATAGGCGAATTCCAACTGTGAGAGTTCGTTGGAACGCAAGACGTGGACCGGAGTTCACGTGGGAACGCGAGGATCTTATGAAACTCAAGTACCCACACTTATTTCCAGTCGATTAATCTAAATCTGATGCAATCGGTGAATTTCGGGACGAAATTCCCTTCCAAGTTGGGGATGATGTGGTACATGAGGAAATCCACAGTCATTTTGATTTATCGTATCACTCTATCCCGTCGCTCCTCTGAGACCGCTTAGCAAATTTCGGGACGAAATTTCTTTCAAGTTGGGGATGATGTGACAACCCGGACTTTCAAGGACTTTCAAGATTTACATTACTTGACTTTTTGATCACTAGCTCGTATAATTACGTCTCATGTCTGGTTAAATGTTATAACTAAAAGTATGTTATGCTAATCATGGATTAATAATAATATAAGATTTTATGTATTTGTATAACGTAAGTAAGTTATTTTGATTCATGTCACGGACCTCATCGGGTCGCACATCATTTAAGGGACCGCACACCCTTCCCTTTCTAGTTGGGTGGCCTTCGACCCAGTTCTCTTGAGCCTGAAAGGAAGCCCAAACAGGCCCGACTTACACCATGTAAACATAAAACATGTACATCTAGTGGGGGAAAACAATTTTTATTATTCCAAGACATGTCATGGCAAAACCCTAGCCCTCAAGCAAGTGGCGACAGTTACCCTTCCCCCCATCGTTCCATCATCAATTGCATCCATCAATTACAATCCCCTCAAAACCTCTGATTGCGCCCCTATGCACGGCTACAGCGCAACACGACTCGCCGGAGACACGAAGATGTCGCCAGAAGCACCCGAAGCTCTCCTCCTCTCGACTCGGCTCTCTCGCTCTCTCTCTCTCTCTCTCTTTCTCTCTCACAGACACTTGGTTAGTATAATCATCACTGAATTAATTTCCACTTTGTACATAGCTTGGCTTTGTGATTTGATGTTGTGTGGAGTTGATATAAATATGTGTAAGAGAACAAACTGTTAGCATGATCTCAAAAGTGATCATGGAAGTGGATTCCATGATCTCTGGTTACATGAACACTAGAACCTGTTGGTGACCGTATGATACGCAATTACGGACTGGTTGTGATTATTAGCGTGATGAATACCTTACGATATATATATGTGTTTATCATGCTAATGCTTTGTATTAATCATGTATGTGGGTAGTTACGTTAATTATAGTACTGTGATGTGAATCGATGAACTAGAATTACCAATCAGTAGGTTAACAGGCTAGTTGATTTGAGTTGGGTTTTGAATTGTCAACAATTATGATAAATAATTCTGGAAAATTCGCTTTCTTGTTTGACTATAATGATCGCATGTGAGTGGCATTAAAGGAGTCATGATTGTGCACGATTATGAATAGGTTATGTTAAATCATTGTTAGTGTTAATTAATTATAACTAGGGTTTTGATAAAATTATAATGTTAGTGGTGATGAGAATATAATAATATAAGTGTGCATCTGATTATATTGTTTAGGATTTCTATGGATCTATGAAATTGGTGTGTTATATGGTAACTACTTTTAATGAGCAATAGTTGGTGGGAATTAAATTGGTATTATGGAAATAACCGATTAGACTGTTTAATCAAGGACCAGTTAGAATTTTGAATCCATATACCTGGGCCGAGTATTGTTGGTGGGCCGCATGTACCTTATGGGCTGCATAAAATTAAATCGAACAAGCATAAGTGTGTTTGGGCCGAACACTTAAACTGTATGTGTTTTAACTGGTGATATGAACTTGCGTTGACTGTCATGCCATATGTGCTATGAGATGATCCATCTGTGTTTACAACTCGTTAGAATATGTGTATTTCTGAATATGAGTCTGATTTGTATGGTAACCGTAATAGGATCTGGTTGACCAACTGTAACACAAGTAACTAATCTTACTGAGCAAACCAAAGGTGAGTTCACTGCTCTTTTCCAAGCATGCATCCCGGGAAGGGATATCGGGTAACGTTCCAGGGAGGAATGCAGGTTAATGGGATGTTTGTTATTACTTAGTTTCTATTATGTAAGACCCCCTACATCTACCGATTGTTGTCGGTAAGGCAACGAGGTATTTAGTTGATAGCGCTATTAGGTTTGGCACCCTCACACCGGGCCGAAAGGACGGGCGTGAACTAATTACCTTGACCACTTGACCAATGCCTAGATAGAGGCATTGGGGTTGGGCATTCACATCGTGTATATATAAGACCCCTTACATCTACTCGAGGTTATTAGTTGAGCTAATTACCTCGACCACTTGACCAATGCCTTGATAGAGGCATTGGGGTTGGGCATTCATATCTTGTAGCCAGTTGCGGTAATCGAGTTAATAACAACATCAAATCAAATCATCAAATCTGTGAAACGTTTTAATCTGGTAACTGGTATCTAAACACGTTAACAAAACTTTGAACTCACCAGCGTCGTCTGACACACTTGTCTGCGTGCTTGCAGGTCTGTAGGTTTATATCATTTGGAACTTGCTGTCTGGGATGCTGGAGTGGTCATGGGTCGGGATACTTGGAATCGCAAGATGAGACTAACGGTTTTGTACATGTGGTTTATGAAACGCTTAACAAATGATTTATGCTTCCGCTGTATACGATGAATTACACTTAACGTTTTGTATCACTTTATGATGATGAATGTAAGTTTTATTTAAATATATTTATGAGTTCAATGTGATTGGTGGCTAAGATCCTGGTACGTCACACGCCCCGCGGTGTTTCCGCAAGTGGTATTTTGGGGGTGTGACATAAATAATTCCTTTACCTGTTGTCTCCCACAAAGTCTGTGGAAACCAGATCCTGATCGGTGTAACCTAAGATACCCTTCAATTCCCTTCAAATTGCTCCATACAAACAAACTCGAACGATATGACTTCATAAGAAATAAAGCGAAAGTAAACATTTTTTTGTGCATAAATCACCAGCTTACAACAAAGCACATTTAACAATACTCCTTTATAAAAGGATTGAGTAAAAATGGACCCATCTGATTTTAAATGGTTGAAGATATGAAATTCTCTCTTTAATTGTTACATCTGATTGTCTATGCTTTCCTTCAAGATCGAACAACGAATGTTCTATTTCTTGGAACATTACCTCTGGTCAACCAACAGTTACAAACAATCTACAAATTGGTAAACCTAATATGCTGCAAAATCATGTGTACAAAATCACCATATATTCATCAAAATCATAAGATCGAGAACAAATAGCAAGTCTCAAATTGAGATTCAAAGAATCAATCGAGACAATAATTATTTAAGTAGATGAATACACAAATAAAAAGCAATAAGTAACCATCAGAATGCACAAATCGATTTTCAATTTCAGTCCATTAAACGCTACCAAAACCAACTATAACTAACCTTTTGGTGATTCAAACCCATACATAACTCACCGCCCATTTTATTCGGATGACAAAACCGGTAGGCGGAAAAAGCGCGCTCAGGCTGGCTAGGGCAGTGAAATATTTCAGATATATGTGACCACCCAATGCTTTACCTGAGCTAAACTCCTTTTTGCATTCCACAAAAACCCTTTTTCCGATCACCGGAGATTCTTCATCTTCCGTTACATCTTCATCTGAAAGTTTCGAAATCTTGAGTTTTATCACCATCTTCCCATCACTGGACGACGATCCGATCATCATGTTCCGATCGTCTTCATCATCCTACTAATCTGTAATCATCTTCTCCATTGATCGGTTAACAGATTCATCGATTAATCAAGAACAAACAGTGAACAAACCCTAAAGAAGATGAAGTGAAAAACCCATCTTGAATAATCAGCCAACGAAATTGGGGTTTGAGAAAAGATTAAGAAAACAGAATGAAGCTTGAATCGTGGATCGGAGATGAGAAGAACAGGGCGGCTGGGATGAATTCTTCATTTTTGGGATGACGGTGTGAACAAATGAGGGATTAGAATGATTAGGGTTTTTTTTATTTCATTATATACCCGGGTCAAAAAATCGGGTACCATTATTGCCATTCGGATCCTGTGTAAAAATTATAGCTTTCCCACATTTTCCCGCCAAAAATCTAGTGAGGTTGCACCACAACACGACACGTGTCCCAAACCTTGTTTGTTTATTATATATATATATATATATATATATATATATATATATTATATACTGAATACATAATTAAACATTTAAACCATTTCATTGGAAAGATTCATGATGCAAGTGTCATTGTTGTTGCTAAGTGTGTGTTTTGTGTATGTGAATTTCTTGACACCTAACATGTTTGACCAATTGTGATTTGATCTTATATTTATAATTTTAGAGTACGGGTTAAGTTATTTACAAAGGGTCCTAATTGTAAGAAGTGTAAGAACAATTTATAGAGTGATAAATGTCCAATAACCTAAAATCTAAACCCACTACAGCATCACCCAAAACCTAAACACCCACCCCCACCCCACCCCACCACCACCCAAAAACCTAATCATTTAGAGTACACGAGAAAGTGGAATTTATAAAGTTGGAAGACGTGGATCATATTGTTGTCGTGAGCAAAGATGTTATTGTGATGGAAAGGTATACTAGTGTCTTCTATAGATGGAGGCACTGTTCTGCAGACTGTTCCACGCATATTCAGTCCTTCAAAGGAGATATATTGGGAGGTCATATACTTTTCTTTTTTACCGTTTTAAGGTGTTATATCCCTTTTGTTTTATCGTTTCTTGATATATAAGGTGTATTCTGTTACCAAAGAATCATGTAGGAAGTTTACATATTGCAACCAGTTTGCGATAAGGAGATTATATGTGGATTGCTATATAGGATTGTACCTGGAAGTGTTTATTTTAAGTGTTAACTATCTTGCAGTTCTTGTTTTCTTATGGCTAGTAAGTTAATCACGTGGAGTCAGATATTAGTTTGAGATCACTCCGTTCTACTATTATTGAGTCTGTTTTAATAAAAGTATAATACTTTTCAGGTTCCTGGTTTTAAAAAGCGAGAGGCGCACAAAAGCGACGAGGTCTAAAAATGAGGCGCGAAGCGCAAAAGCGGTGGGCTTTTCGTACCCGAGGCGCAAGAAGATTATATAAATTTTTATATATATCCCATAGGTTTTTAGCATCCCTTATCCAAAATATAGTTGTAACTAAGATTTATATATGATTTTACCTATATGTACAAGCCAAAAAAACCTATTGTTCAACACTTTCATGCATAAAAACAACATAAAAACACCCAAAATACATAAGGCGTGCGCCTCAGACCTCAAAAAACCCCAAAAAATGCGCTTTTCTTGCGCTTTGTGAAAAAGCGCGCCTCAGGTGCCCTGAGGCGTTGAGGCCTGTGCTTAGTGTGCCTCGCGCCTTAGGCGCGCTTTTTTAAAACCCAGTTCAGGTTACTACAGATCTTTATGGTGATAATAACACAAGGCTATTCACTTACTGGAATGTATGTACATCTACAATGCTTATATAACTATTTTAGTTATTTTCAATTGACTATTTAAAGTTATTTTAATCATCTCTTGGCGTAGAGTGATGCATATCAACCTACTGGTTGCTACAATCTGCTGCAGGCTTTATTTAAATCTTCAAAAATGCATAGGGTGCAAGTATATCACATATTATTGCATTTAGGATTTCACAACATGACATGACACTATCTTTGTCTAGAGGTAAGTTTCAATGTCTATTTAACTATATTGTTTTTGGTTTAAAGTGGATTACTAATTTTATTTATTTGTTCATAAAAAAGCACTAAGTGGGAGTACCCGAACAACTAAGTTGGGTTGATTTTAGGCATGATACAAAGGTGTGTAATGTACACATAAATGCAAGTGATTAGTTAATAGTTATAAACATTTAGTTTCCTCAATTAAAAATGATACATGCTCATGATTGCTTCATGAATTGCTTCTTTTTACAAATTATCAAGTTCGTGAAGCAAAAAAAATTATGGCTGTGTATTTGTGATGTAGACTTCATTTATGCATGCATGGACATGGACTTGTATATCGAAATATATGTGGACTTCACATTTCAAGTTAACAAAAAGATTACTGCTATATGTTTTTGCCTTTCATTGGTTGCTTTACTTTAGGATTAGAAGTCGTGTTAATATTAACTAGGCTTTATTTGGTTTGTAAAATCTTTGCAGAATTGACCTGTTATCAAACCTACCCGATTTCTCATTTTTCCATGTTTCGTTGTTGATGACTATCACAAATAGAGGACACTAGATTGCATACGGATTACTATACTATGCTTATCATACCTAGAGAGGATTTTTGTTTCGGATATTAAGAACCTTAGACTTAGAGCAAAACGCTGATTTTGATATGTTTGTTTATTCATTCATGTGACACCCCGCTAGAACGCTTAGCTTATTCAGTGACCGTATGGTAAATTTCGGGACGAAATTTCTTTCAACTTGGGGATAATGTGACAACTCGTATGTCCCACCTTGTACCGTTACGTTGTAAATTATGTGAGATTAAAATAAGAATTGATATTAATATAAGTGTTTGCACTACAATAAAGACCACTATTAGCGGCGACAGGCCAGGTATCGCCGCTATTGGTTGATCCGCGTCAAAACCAAACCCCAGCCGTTGATCATTATTCTGATCTAACGGATGAGGATTAAAAAGGCAATAGCGGCGACACTTTAGGATCAATAGCGGCGACAGGCTTTCTCCGCTAAAGGTAGGTGTCCCACTTTAATCCCCAGCCACACAAATCTTATCCTGGTTAACCCTGGTTAACCTAATAGCGGCGACAGCCCGTCGCCGGTAAAACTCGTTCCGTAAAAGACTATACAGTGCCATTTCTTCCCTCCTCCTTCACTTTTCCCCCCAAATCTCTTCATCTTACCGCCGGAGAACCGCTACTTTTCACCAAATCGGTTAGTTTAACTTATTTTTTGTTAAATATCTTCTTTATTTTGTTATTTACATGTTATAGACTTTAACTTTTGCTCGTTTTTGTGTATATTTATGTTTATGGAAGAAAATTCGGATCACCACCATCACCTCTCCGGTCACCACCATCACTTCTCCGGTCACCACCTCATCTCCGCGGTCTACATCTACTTGAAAGCTTGAAATTACGGTTAGTTTTATATTAATTTTTTCAAAGTTTAGAAATTGTATAATTTTTGATTAGTTATGTAAATGTATATGTAAGAATGTATGTTTGTATGTAAATGTTTGTGAAAATGTATAATGTAGGTGTATTTGGTGAAAATGAGTATATGTAGGTGTATGTATTTGTGTATGTAGGTGTATGTATGTGTATGTAGGTGTATGTATGTGTATGTAGGTGTATGTAAGGATGTATAATGTAGGTGTATTTGGTGAAAATGAGTATATGTAGGTGTATGTATTTGTGTATGTAGGTGTATGTATGTGTATGTAGGTGTATGTAAGGATGTATAATGTAGGTGTATTTGGTGAAAATGAGTATATGTAGGTGTATGTATTTGTGTATGTAGGTGTATGTAAGGATGTATAATGTAGGTGTAATTGGTGAAAATGAGTATATGTAAATGTTTGTATGTTTGTGAAAATGTATAATGTAGGTGTAATTGTTGAAAATGAGTATATGTAGGTGTAATTGGTGAAAATGTATAATGTAGGTGTATTTGGTGAAAATGAGTATGTAGGTGTATGTAAGCATGTATGTGGGTATGCAAGTCTATGATTGAATGTATGTATGTAGGTGTATGTAAATGATGAATAATTGTGCATGTAAATGTTTGCAATTGGTGAAAAATGTGTATGTTAGTATGTATGTTTGTATAAAGTATGCAAATGTGTATGTATAAATTTTGTGGTTTTGATCAAAATATGTGTTTGTAAGTATGTATGTGTATGTGTAAGTATGTACATGTGTTTTATAAGTATGTATGTGTGTTGGTAGTATGTTAATATATGTGTATAAAGTATGTAAATTTATAATTAACTTTGAAAGATATATATTAGTTAGGAAATACCCTCCTTGAATTAAAATTATCATTTAAAACATAACGAACATATAAAATACCCGCTAAAATTGAAATCACCATTTAAAACAAAAGGAGCTAAGAAAATACCCGCCAAAATTTAAACCATCATGAAGAACATTACATATTTAAAAAATCGTGCCTGATATTGAATTCATCATTTCAAACATAACGAGCTAAGAAAACACCCAATCGAAATTGAAATCATGATTTAAAACATAACATTCCGCCCAAAATTTAAAACAATCATTAAGAACATAAGAAGCTTAAAAAACTGTGCCCGTGTTTGAATTAATCATTTTAAACATAACGAGCTTAGAAATACCCGCTCGAAATTGATTTAGAAATTAATTTCGGGTTGTCCCCGTTTATCTTGGGACTGCTTTTTGAATACTTTATCTCATTTAGGATGTGAATGTGTATTACATGATTGTTTGTTTAAGAAGGATTCAGTTATCATTTTCTCTTTGCTCCTCGGGTATATATATCATTACATATATACTTAGGAGCTAAGAGGAAATGCTGCCGAATTTTTCTTAAACAAACAATCATGTAATACACATTCACATATGAGATAAAGTGTTCAAAAAGTGGGTTTACCAGCCTACCCTTGTCTTGTTAATCCTAAATTAGATTTTCTTTCAGTTGCATAATGCCTATCGATAAAAGTTGGATTGATTCCCCACGTCATTCACCTCACTACAAGCAAGGACTCAAGTCATTTATCGAGATGCGTGAAAGAGTGATAAAAAACCACGATGAAGTTAGATGTCCGTGTACCCGATGTAAAAATTTCGGCTTAAAAAATATGGCAGAAATGAAATACCATTTGCGTATTAACAGTTTTTGGAAGGAATACACGAAGTGGACCTATCACGGGGACACGACTCCAATTGCAGCAGTAAACGATGTTGCGCCACAAGACGGTATGGGAAACGTTATTGAAGACATTAGGGGGGAGCGTATGGAAGAAGATACATACCTTAACCAAGAGAACTCGAATGGAGATAGTAGCGGTGTTGTTGATGATTTTGAAGACATGGTAAAGGAAGTTGAAACAGAATTATATCCTGGTTGTACCAAGTATTCTTCTATCGACTTTTTAGCAAAGCTTTTGAATATAAATGATACGTACCATTTGCAAAATGAAGCAGTAGATCGAATCCTCTCGTTGTTGCGAGAGTCAATGCCAGAAGGCAACAAGATTCCCCTTTCGTATTATGTAGCTAAGAAGACATTTAAGAAGATTGGTTTGGCATATGAGATGATAGATGTGTGTACAAAGGATTGTGCTCTCTTTTGGAAAGAAAACGAGTCCTAGCAAAATTGTCCCGTTTGTAATAAGAGTCGATGGGTCGATAAAGACACAAAAGGCACGAAGGTGGCTCGTAAGGTGTTACGATACTTTCCTTTGAAGCCTAGACTACGACGTTTGTATTGTTCAAGGCACACAGTGAAAGATATGATATGGCATAGTACCGGACGATCGGAAGATGGGACTATGCGTCATCTAGTTGATGGATCTGCATGGCAAGACTTTGATAAAAAGTACCCAAACTTCGCGATGGAGCCACGAAATGTTCACTTAGGGCTTGCAGCTGACGGTTTTAATCCCTTTAACAATGGTAGTGGATCCTCAACTCATAGCACGTGGCCGGTTATACTCACCACATATAATCTGCCTCCCTGGCTATGCATGCGAGAGTCCACATTCATGTTGACCTTGTTGATTCCTGGCCCTAAATCACATGGGAAAGACATGGACGTTTTCCTTAGACCGTTAGTGGATGAGCTTAAGCAATTGTGGCAGACAGGTGTACGTACTAAAGACGCAGCAACAAACACATACTTCACAATGAAGGCGGCGTTGTTATGGACCATAAATGACTTTCCAGCCCGTAGTAGTCTTTCAGGTTGGAGCGGACAAGGCTACATGGCATGCCCAACTTGTAACCAAGACACTCCTTCAATACGTGTAACTGGTAAATGTGCTTATGTCGGTCATCGCCGGTTCTTAGATGCCAACCATCCTTGGAGAACAAGTCTCGACTTTAATGGGAGACCCGAGACCCTCTGAGACAGTTTAGCCCAGCTGACATAGAAGCTCAACTCGGTTGTTTAATTAATCGTCTACCAGGCAAGCATCCAGCTTTTGGAGGTGGGAGGATAACCCGGTCAGATTTCGAGTTGAACTGGTCCAAAAGAAGCATATTTTTTGACCTTGAGTATTGGTTTTCTCTGCAGCTGAAACATAACTTAGATGTAATGCATATAGAGAAAAATGTGTGCGACAGCTTGCTCGGTACTCTTCTAATGAACGATAAGAGCAAAGACATGCCAAATGTGCGGCCCGACTTGGAAAAACTAAACATTCGGCCGACACAATGGCTGAAACAATCGGGTGGCAAGTTCTTAAGTCCCCACCCAAAGTACTCATTCAAGTCCGATGATCGAAATTTTTTTTGTCAGTTTATAAAAAATGTTAAGTTACCAGATGGGTTTGGATCTAATATCAGTAAGAGGGCGACAGATAACAATGCTAACATTACTGGGTTGAAATCTCATGACTGTCATATCCTCATGCAACGTTTGATACCGATTGGGGTTAGAGAGCTTTTGACTAAAGATACATCTACACCAATAGTAGACCTTTGTATGTTCTTTAAGCAACTTTGCTCTAGAACACTATCGGTGGATGATATGAAGAAAGAAAAGGATGACATTGTGACCATCTTATGCAAGTTAGAGATGATCTATCCACCTGCGTTTTTTAACATTATGGTTCATTTACTTGTGCATTTACCTGATGAAGCGATTGCGGGAGGTCCAGTAGCTTTTAGATGGATGTATCCATTTGAAAGGTACATGATAAAACTAAAGAACTATGTCAAAAACCCGGCAAGGCCTGAAGGTTGTATAGCTGAAGGTTATGTGTTTGAAGAAGCTCTAACATTTTGTTTAATGTACCTTAAAGATGTTCAGACTAAGTTCAATCGCCCAGATAGAAACGATGATGTCGTTGAAAAAAGAAAGTTATGGGTGTTTGAGTCCAAATGTCGTCCTGTTGGCGCAACAAAGAACAAATATCTATCATTCATCGAAAAAAGCAAGATGGAATGGTTTGTCCTCGAAAACTGCGCAGAAGTTAGGGAGTACATGAAGTGAGTGTTTCTATCTTTAACTTTTCATAATCTGTTAATTGGTATTTTTCATTCCTTTCTTATATTTGTGATCAATGTAGTGAATTCAAACATACACATCCCCAAGATGATCTTAAAACCAAATTTCCGGGATGGTTTCTCCATAAGGTATAATACATATATAACACTCATTACTCTACACTTGCTAGGTAATACATATATAACAAACATTATTACTCTATATTTGTTAGGTCCATTCGATGAAAACACAAAATTCTCCAGAATTCCACCCAGAGTTGTATGCTCTTTCAATTTATGCGAAAATGACTGCTTACACTTACACTGTTTGCATAGTCAACGGTGTTAGGTTTAAGACACTTGAACGTGATGCAAAATGCGCAACGCAAAACTCTGGGGTGGAAGTGGCTGGAGAGAACGGTGTGAAATTTTATGGCCAATTAGAAGAAATTATTGAGTTGCGTTGTACAAATGATTATTCCACTGTCCTATTTCGGTGCAAGTGGTTTGATACTCGAAGGGGTGTAAACCATGACAATAATATCACCAGTATAAGCACTGAACATGAATGGGACAAAGACGATCAACTCATATTTGCTTCGCAAGCCAAACAAGTGTTCTTCATCCAAGAAACGTCTCGAAACCAAAAAAATAAACATAGGTGGGTAGTCGAAAATGTTAATCATCGAAAAATTTGGGATCGGCCATTAAGTGATGATGACCGCGTCAATAAGGTTCAAAATGTTGACAAAGGCTTAGAAGATATTGACGTTGTCGACAACAACTCTTCATCTGACTGTCCACTTGTCATTGACTTGACCCAATACTTTCAAATTGGATCTTCTCATGTTACTGCGGGTGAGCCTTCAATTGAAGTTGATCCCCCAACGGCTACCGTCAATGAAGTGTTTGAGGTCGAGACTGATTGTGATGAGGCCGAGGCTAATTGTGATGAGGATGATCCCGATTATGTGGAGTCTGGCTAAAAGAAAAGTTATTGTAATTTATATTGATTTGTATTTGATAAACACTTGTTTGAAATATTTATTTGAATTTGAGTTACACTTGTTGTACTTTCCCTTAATTTCTATTAGATACACATGCTATAACATTTGTAATTTTATAGGGATTATGTTTTCGGTATTGCTTATATTCGCATATCTGATGGCGGATGTGGCCCCATGGGGACATGGGGGTGACGGCGCTGGTGATCCACCGCCTCCTGGTAGATTTCGTGGCACGCACGAGACTGACGGTAAGTCTTTTACTAAATTATTTTATAGTCCTTATATTTTATATATTATAAATGTTGTTACTAATTATTTTTGTTTTAATTGCAGCGGTTCCCCCGAAGAGGGTTAGGGGGAAAGCCAAAAATGAGAAACTACGGCGTCTGGTAAAAGCGGGGGGGGGGGGGGGGGCTGTATCGCTTACGTTTGACAGACATGTCGCGTATACCCCTGTTGGTAAATTAAGAGATATGTTTTCAAGGGAGGCCGACCTGTATATGTGGCGGACCATCCCGTTCGATAAAATTGGATGGGATAACGTTTCACAATCGCACAAGGATGCCCTCATGAACCACTTACGGGTAAATAAGTTATATACATAAAATTTTATCAAATATTTAAGCACATGCAAATCTAATTTATATATGATATTTTAACTTTTTTATTTAATTCGTAGGAAAATTTCAATTTTGATGAAGTGGAACGTGATTTAGAGGCGAGAAACTTCACGGGTGGTATTAGGACTGTGCTTATGAAGCGGTACTCTGACCGCAAGTACGGAGCTAAAAAAATATTTAAGAGCCAGGGAGGTTACAATGATATTGAGAGGGCAAGGGCATACCATCCCGCGGATATGCCATATGATAACTGGTTGAGAACCATCGAAGGTTTCCAGGACGCAAAATATATTAAAAGAAGCGGGGCCAACAAACTAGTACGCGAGAAACAACAATTCCCATACCCCGGGGGGACATCGTCGTACGGTAGCACCGCCTATAAAAATGTAATGTTTTATGTATGTGTGCATGTGTGTAAGCTTTTGTTTATTTAATGTCTAATCTAAGTTTAATGTTAAACAGGACATGGATTGGGTACCTACGTATGCTAAAACCCACACGGACAATCAAGGGAATTAGGTTGATCCAGTTGCTGAACAAAATTACATAAGTATTTATTTTAAGTATTATTTTCTATAACAAATATATATATATACACATATATATTTAATCATCTTCGTAAAATACAGCGGAACATACAACAGGCCACAAATGAATGGAGCGGTGATGGTCCTCCAATTGCCCCGTATCAGGAAGCGTTGGGAGAGCGGTGAGGATGGTACCGCGGGATGGGGCCTAAACCTTCTTCCGTCCTCGAACACATCCTCGAACATGTCGTCTTCGCAAGCTCGGACGCAAGAACCCTTTTCCGAGGTAAACTATGCAATTTATTAAATGACAAACGAACGCATGTTTCCTTGTTAAATATATGTTGGTAGCGTTAATTAATATGCTAATATACGTTTTGATATCTATAATTGTAGGATTTTGTTAACAGCTTGTTCCAAACCCCGTCCTTTTTTAACCAACTTAACAACTATCTTGCTTCACAAGGAAAAGGAAAGTCAAACGACTACGATTCTGATGACTTATTCGATAATGATTCCGACGAGTGACTTGTTGTTTTTAATGTATGATTTAGTTAAACGTTGTAGGATTATAATGTACGACTTAAACGTAGTTTTTAATTATATTACCTTTAGTATATGTTCATGGCGTATGTTTGCGTTGTTTGAAATAGGCAGGTTCTGTTTTTCGGCCGTAAAACTGGCTGGGTGCTGTATATACAACTGCTTTATTAAAAAAAAGACTTTTAGCGGCGACACGTGTCGCCGCTATTGCCTTATAACCCTTTACCGGCCATGACTAATACCGGCGACCCAATATCGGCGACATGTCGCCGCTAAAGGTCAATACCGGTGACAATTGTCATCAATACCGGCGACAGCTGTCGCCGCTAAAGGTGGTCCATTCTTGTAGTGTTGGATGTTTGGATTGAATTATATATATACAGGGTAAGGTTCATTTGAGAACCACCTTTATTGTGAGAACCGCGAAATAAGCTAAAAAAACCTAACCCCCCCCCCCCCCCCCAAAAAAAAAAAAAAAAAAAAAAAAACCTAAACCCCCCACCCCCTACCCAAGCTAAAATGCTAAAAACTAAACCCCCCAAGAAACCTAAAAAAATCTAAAAAACACACAATTTTTTTAAATATTTTTTTTTTGTAAAAATCGCTACTTTTAGTAGCAAAATTTTTTTAATAACGAAATATAGCGATTTTAATTTAAAAAATATTAAAAAAATTTGTGTGTTTTTTTAGCTATTTTTAAGTATTTTTGGTTGTGTTCACATTAGTTCTCGCAATAAAGGGTGGTTCCTAATGGATCCTTCTCCTATATATGTGTGTGTGTATGTATATATATATGAGTGTATAAACGTTTAGAGTTAAAATATTATTAT
Organism: Helianthus tuberosus; assembly: GCA_030545235.1. Classification (NCBI taxonomy): domain Eukaryota; kingdom Viridiplantae; phylum Streptophyta; class Magnoliopsida; order Asterales; family Asteraceae; genus Helianthus; species Helianthus tuberosus. The sequence continues at coordinate 129,535,466 of CM060353.1, read as the reverse complement.
TAATAATCCAGCCGCACAGTGTGTGCAGCCGCACACACGGCTCCATGTCGCACACCCCTTGGTTGGGCCTTTAATCAGCTGAGCCCAGATATAATTGGACCGCACACCCCTTGGCTGGGCCTTTAATCAGCTGAGCCCAAATATAATTATCAGACCGCATACACATATGAAACATGTGTGTGCGGTATCTTGTGACAGCTGGATCCCACCCCATAGTGTGCGGCATCTTCTTTAAGGGTATATATTCATATGTTGCAAAACCCTAGATGATTTTTCCTATCATTTTTGACGGCAACCCTTCCTTAAACACACACTCTCTCCCCTTTTTAGAAACTTTTCCTAAAAACATCAACCAACATTCTCTGCAACATCCCTTCTACTTTTTTTTTTGAAGAATTCGAGCTACATCAGCAACAAATTGATTTTCTTTTCTTGAAAGCTTCCACAGATCTCTCCTCTCCTTTCTTAACTCGCACACTCTTCTTCTTCTCCTACCTATTCTCTTGAATAAAGGTTAGTAAATTTTAGTGCTTTGATGTCCATGTTCTTCTCATGAATGATTGTATAAAAGATGTGTTCTTATTATGATGATTCTTCTTGCTTACTTCTAGGGGATTCATGAAGTGTTTGATACACTGCTTTTGAATCTATGAAATATGTGTTTATCTAGATGATTCCTTGATGCATATATGATGATGTGATGGAATAACTTAGGGTTGTGTGTTAATAAAGATCTAGCATGATAATGTTTACTGTTTTCATCCATGGGTGTCATTATGATAATTCATAAGTATGGACGAAAGATTAAATTGTTGTTATGGTTTCAAGTCTCAAAAATTCCGTGCAAAGTTGTGCTTGTTCGATTGTATGATGTTCATTATGAATTTTGTTGATTGGTGGATAATGTTAAGAGATTAGGATTTTAGATAGACTTTCAAAAGTAGAACCGCATGATGTATGTGATGACTGATTTACATGGATTCGTGATAGTAAATGTTTTGATGAAATGATTCAAATTATCCTCTGTTTCGAGAGATGATGAATGGAATGATATTGTGTTAGATGTTATGATTCTAAGATGAATGTTGTAAACTTTGATTTGTTGGTTTGATGGCACAAATTGGAAATGAATATCTGATTGATTGAAATGGTTCCCTTTGCTGATTTGAATCTGTATATATGAAAGTACACCTCCTGCTGCACGATGTACAAATCCACACTTCACACCGCACACTCAGGGGTCGCACACTCCTAAGTGTACAACCTCTGATGCACCATGTACAAGGGATCACTACAGGGTCGCACACCCTAGCCTGCACACTTATTAAAATGTGCAACCCCTGTTGCATAAAGTACAATCTGGCAAGGTCGCACACCTGAGAACCGTACACCCAAATTGTACAAATCACAAAAGCACATCGTACAGCCTTCTACTGCATGACCGCACACTTGTCAAGCAGGCCGCACACTCCAGTGTGGGCCGCACACTTGACAAGTGGGCCACACACTTACGTATCCCAATGCCTTATTAGACTGCACACTATCCACTATTCACGATTAATTTGTGTTAAACTGTTATGATGGCTTGATGTGTGTGTAAACGTACAAGCTCAGTACAAATAACTATTACTTGAGTTGAATACGTGTATAATATACGTGACATACTTGTATACGGTCCTAATATTGGTAACCATAATTGTAACATTCCCATTTTTACCATATAAGAATTTTAGGGTTGTTTAAATTTATTAGCCACTAGTAACTAGTTTTATTTTAATATAATTATTCAACTCAAATAGTTAAAAAAAACTATTTAATATATAGTGGTTGGAATATTCTACCAATTAAATTGGCCTATATATGGGTGACCTTTCTAAAATAAAATAAAAGTATATAAAAACTCATATAAATTAGACGGGTAGATTATGAGTAAGTTGACTGTTACAAATGTGAAGTACCTAGACGGGCCTAGTGACCGTATACTAATTGAATTATAAAAAAAAAAATACAATATATTTAAACCTACTTACTTTTTATGAAACTTGGTTCAAAATGTAGACAAAAAATATTCTCGTTCTAAAGACATATTCATTATTTTATTAAACGTCATATTTTAGAAGTTGTACACGCCAAATAAATGAAGCAGTTAAATTAATTATAATACATAAATTAATAAAATAAAAATAACTAAATTGAATTTGAGAAAGTTATACGTGTTCATAGATTTTGAATTGTATGCCTGCCATTTTCTACATGTACAGTAAAATAATAAAATAATAATAAAATTAAAATATTTGAAAAGTTTGAAGTGGACATGTGTCCTACAAAATAATAGAATTTTGAAAGGTGGTGAACAGGTGTGCTTGTAATTATGGTTGTGATAAAAGGTGTCATAAGGAAATGTATGGAGTTTTCGTAGCCACAAAGCTACTATGTACTATAAATAGGAGTAATCACCAATTCACCATTTTCATACACAGTCTCGTCGCCGTCCCTTTTGTCTATTCATATATTTATTATTATTATTTACACTATAATAATAATAAAGCCCTACCTCGTTTTAAGTATTTTAACTCCAATCACCGCTACCCTTTCCGATTGATCCTGAGCCCCATAACACATGTCAAGGCTCTGCCTGACTAAGTTCGTTGGGGTTCTGTCTCGTGACATAGGGATAAGGTTGAATTAGGGGTACTATACACGAGTACAAATATATATATATATATTTAATAGCTCAGAAGTTATACCCAAAATTTATACCAGGAGGCTTTCTAGTTGAACCCTAAAGTTACAAACTGAGTCCATTCTCTTTTCTCACCATTTTATTCCCTTTTGTGATATAATTATATTAAAAAAATGCTCCAAAGCGATCCGTAAGTAAAAACCCGGACCCCTGAAACCCCAATCCATATAAAAAAATCAAGAAAATCAGATTTTTAGTCTTCTCGCGGGGCGCGTAAAGAATAAGACGACCCGTACGCGGGCCGCGTCAACTTGAGAGTTGACCGGATAAGCATCCGGGGCTACGTGTCATCCACGTGGCACACCTACTGATGACCCAGCAAACCTACGCGTAGACTAGGTGGCCACGCGGGCCGCGTAAGGATCAACTGGAGGTTCACGCGGGCTGCGTGAGATCCAAATTTCAGCTATAAATAGAGCAGGCTACGAGCAGTCCTCTGGTGTCGAAAGTTTCTTTCAGAAACGAAGTTCTACTGCTCCAATTCGAATTTTACTTTCATAATAGCTAGGCGCTGCTGCGATACAGGGTATTAACTCGATCGCTGCTACGATTCAATGTCCGATCGATTTAAACTATCCGATGAATGTTTAAGTGCTGCTCAAACTTGGGTTAAACTTTGTCATTCGTCGTAAATTCGATGGATCTTTAAGTATTGCACTTTGTCATTCGTTGTGAGGGTTTTAATCTCGTGAGTTATCGTAAATGTTGTATTAGTTACTGACCTAGTTCGTGTGCATTGTTATCTAAATTAGGTTACAAGGCTAATCAGTAGGCTAAACTCTGCCCGTATAAATCTACAATGTGAGTCATTCTCTTTTTATCAAATGTTTTACAATACTCAATTTTCAAATGTTATAATTACAGGGATTAAGTCGTGGTTATCTTAAATCACTGGCTAGTGGGGTATTGTGCACATTACTAATTTCTCACGGGTTAGGCTAATAAATCCTAACAGTGATAAACGTCACTACTTAGGGTGGGACCCAATAGTGGTATGACCATCGTCACACGGGTGATAAGGCGCCAGATAAAAATAAGATAGAAGGCATTGTAATCGCTCTTATGCTGTAATTTATAACTAAGGGTCATTTTGTAAAAATGAATGAACTCACCAGTATTTCCTGCTGACAAAACCTTTTTAAAACGCGTTTCAGGTAATTACAGTAGATTGGAGTAAGAGTTGGATACGACACTGAAAGGCTTCAAGAAGTGGCTTATTTTATTAATTAAATCAAATTAAGAAATATTTTTTTATGTAATTGAGTTTATCCCTTATTAAAGCTACCTTTGTAAAAAATGGGTTTATCCCATCTATTTAATAAATAAAATCCGGTGTTCTCTAAACTCTGATATTTTTCCTAACTCATGGTTCTGACAAAATTTCCGCTGCACCACTTTTCAAAATAACTACCGGTACCACTGAACTTGCTCGCGGCTCTCGATTCCGTCCAGGGTGGGGTCGGGGGTCGTGACAATAATAGGACGTGGTTGACCAAACTTAAGATAAATACTCTATCAACCGAGCAATCAAAGGTGAGTTCACACTAACACTTAAAGCATGTATTCTCGGTGGATTTGGGAACCTAATATTCCGAGGCAACGGAATAGTGATTAAACAATACTCAAAATTCATGTTTCTAGCGTACTAGACGAAACTCTATCATGAAGTCTCTAACACTTATACCGATTAGTCGCCGGATATGGCGAACGTGATATTAGTTGATAACGCTATTAGGTTTGACAAACCTCAGACCGGGCCTTAGAGGACGAATGTGAACTAGTATGGCCTTATAACTGATCAGTGATGATAGACATTGATCAAGTGCAACCAACACGACAGTCACAGTTTCGGTACCACACAGTTTAGTAGCTTACATAGGGTAGCTTCCTATGGCATGTTTTATAACCGGTAACTTATTAATTAATGTTTTTGGGATAAAATAAGTAAACCTTTTAAACCGTGAACTCGCTAACTTTATGTTGACATACTACTGCATGCTTACAGGTCCGTAGATGCTTCGCTGGAGCTTTTGCCTGGAGGAGTGTAGTGATCGTCTAGAATCCATTATTGGATTCCTATTTTGAAAACATATGTTTTAAACTAATTTATGGATTTATGTACTTAATGCTTCTGCTAAATACTTAAACTATGTTTTAGACTTTTAATATTACGTCACTAATCATATTGGTGATGGTTTTATGTTATTTACTTTATTTGTTCAATATGATTGATGGCTTGATCCTGGGCAGTCACACGCCTCGCGGTAGTACTCCGCAGGTGGAAATTGAGGATGTGACAGATTGGTATTAGAGCCATCGGTTACAGTGAACTCGGTTTTAAAAAGAAAGGTCTTTTTGAGAAAAGCCAAACTACAACCCGTTTTATACTAACCGATCTGCAGCGACACTACACTCAAAATGCAAGACTTAATGCTCTAGACTACCAAGCATAAGTATATGCTTATTTGTTATTTACTTAGTATATTGTGTGATAGTATACTTAGTAATATGCTCTTTTCTAAGCGGTTGCTTGGAAACTTACGTGTCCTAATTAGACATCTTTCTATCTTCTTTCTCTCCATCTTTCCAACATCATTCTCATTCTGTGTTTTTGTGGATGTAAAGAAAATGAGCCGACGCAGTAGAGGTAACCTGAACCTGACTCAGGACCAGCTGACGACCCTAATTAACGCACGGGTAGCTGAGGCCATGGCAGCTCACCCAGGAGGTACAACTACCAATCTAACCCACTCTGGGATATTTACATTCCATTCTCGTGTCACCCTAACTATCTTAAATTTATTCGTTTCTCCCAATGCGACAAGTCAACATTCACCCACTCAGCCTCGAGTGCGTACTTTCAAAGCTTTCATGGAATGTAAGCCTCATCCTTTCAATAGTACCGAAGGAGCTGTAAGCCTTCTACACTGGATCGAGAAGGTAGAGCCTGTGTTCGAGATAAATGATTGTCCTGCCAACAGTCGAGTGAACTTTGCTACTGCTACTCTTGAAGGAAATGCGCTTTCATGGTGGAATGCGCAAATTCAGATGCTTGGATTGGCGGATGCCAATGCCACTACCTGGAATGAATTCAAGGAGCTGATCAAGGAGGAGTACTGTCACAGGGATGACATTCAACAGCTTGAAGTGGAGTACTACGGCCTGAAGATGGTTGGGTCTGAAATTGAGGCATACACCAAGAGATCCAATGATTTAGCTGCTCTCTATCCAAACTTGTCTCAGCCTGCCTACAAGTGAATTGAGCTCTACCTTGGAGGTTTAGTTCCAGAGATTCAGGGTTATGTGACTTCAGCAAATCTCCCCACAATCCAGCAGAATATCTGCTTGGCACATCGTCTCATTGACCAAATAGTCGAGCAGGGCAAGCTGCCCCAGAGAATTAGTGTTGTTGTTAATTCATATGTCTGTAGCTTCCGTCAGCATTGAGTCTTATTTTGTACTATATATGTCTTTTGTGAACTTGTATGTATGTATATGTATGTATGTGTGTAGAATGACAGCTCAGGGAATGGCGCTTATCTGTAAAAGTGATGTCCGAAGGTTGGCAAGTGTCACCCGATCGGATGGCCATCCGATCGGATTGCCACCTGATCGGACTGCCACCCGATCGGACAACACTTAATAGCTTCCCTGAGTTTGCCTATAAATACCCAGCTTGGGGTAGTGATGCGTGTTTAAGTGTCGTATATATTAGGTGTATATTTGAAGCCCTTTTTAACACTTATTTTTAGCCAAGTTTTAAATTTATAAAACACGATATTTCACTAACACTAAACACACATATGGGCAAGTGCACCCATCGTTGAGCGTAGTATAGTGTTGGTAAGATACCGAGGTCGTCCAAGGACACAAGAGCTTTTAGTACCGGTTTATCCTCAACGTCTAATCAAAATAAAAAGTTTAGAAAAATGTTTTAAACTAAGAAAAATAAAAACTAACTAAAATGCTGAAAATAAAAATAAAATAAAAACAGATAGACAAGATGAATCACTTGGTTCCGACTCGTATCTAGTATAACCTTTGATTATTTCCGCACTTTTGCACATAATTAAGAGATTATCTTAGTTATTGTAGTAGGCCCCTCTTTTGAAGGTGACGTTACCCTCACCCCAGTAGTTTGAGTCAGGAAGGATACAATCCTAAAAGGGTGGATTATTGGAAGATAATGAATTAAGTTATTAATGCAGTATTGTGGTAGGCCCCGCTTTTGGCGGTGACGTTACCCTCGGCTAAGTAGTCTGAGTCAGCAGGGATACAGTCCTAAATAGCCGGGTTATAGTATTAATAGTAGTTAACTTATGGGGGGATCAAAGAGTTTGGACCCCCGCCATCCAATACCGTGAAGCATTGAAGGAGGTCCTACTAAATTTGACCCAAGTCCATTGCAGGACCTCTAAACGCTGAACAATGGCAAGACCTTTACCAAACCGTTCCCTTAACCCCCGACCAGGTAGCCAACATACCTCCATATAGACCGTGGAGATATGAATGGTGAAAATCCTTTATTTTATATAGACAGTAAAATAATGCCAAGACACCACGGACAAACGATAAGGAAAGATCACCTTCAACATAAGTAACTAGTTATTAAAGTCATTAATACAAAACCAAATAAAAAGTGCAAAAGATTAGAAATAAAAAGTATTATACTAGACACTTTGTCTTCACCAAGTGATGTAAGAGACTTAGGCAAACATGGCCTTGATTGTCAAGAACTCTTACGATCAATCTTGGATCCCGAGACGACTCACACACTCTACGATGGACAATGGATGATGGTGGTGGATGATGGTGTTGTGATGGTGGTGGGTGGTGGATGAAGTGTGAGAGAGGTGGTGTGCCAAGGGATGAGTTGAAATGAATCCAAGCACTCCTATTTATAGGCTGAACAGAGAGCTGGGCACGGCCCCGTGTCCGCTGGGCACGGCCCCGTGCCTGTCTGACACTCTCTCTCCTCATTAATTGTAATTCGCAATTACAATTAATGCGCCTGCTGTACTTTCGACACGCCCCCGTGTCCGCTAGACACGGCCCGTGGTGGGCAATAGAAGCTTCTATAGATTTGTCTTTTCTGCTGCTTCTTGGGCACGCCCCTGTGCTGGCTGAGCACGGGGCGTGTTCAGACTTCTGCCTTCTCTATTTTGCTTTGGAAGGTGCCGTTGAGGGGTCGGGCAGTCCACTTATGTTCCTTTCCTTGTATTTATGTTGGAATTAGCTGTCTTTTTGCTTCTTTTGTGTTTTTGAGCTCATTTAATCCTGAAAATACAAAAGGAAGACAAAAACACTCCTTTTTCCAATATTAGTACTTAAAAAGGGTTAGTTTTATGCGTTATTTGATGTAATTTATATGTTGCATTTTACACACATCAAATACCCCCACACTTGAACTTTTGCTTGTCCTCAAGCAAAACTCTTTAATATGTGGCTTACACTCCCAAATGGAATAGGTAGAAGAGAAGGTTTTGAGCTTGTCGTAGAGTGTCGGGATATCCAAGATCTTTTTGGGTTTTATTTTTATCTATTTACAATCATATTCGTAATGATTTATTTAGAACGTTTCATAGGAGAAACTACTTAATTGGGCATAACATGCCTTTTTAAAATTCCATCTATATACAAGTTCACATACCTCACGGGAGAAATCACTCACACTCGGCCGAAGGTGTATTTTTAGTGAATCACTCGAGAGCGGCATGGAACTTATTCCTACCATAAGCTTGCCAAGCAATCAATCCTCCTCCTTTTTAACTTTTATACCTTTGTAAATATCAAGAGGACTTTGTGGGTTAAGGGTTAGGCTTGGGTTAAAGGTAGGTGGTTGGGATAGTGGTTAGTGCTTAGTAGAAAAAGGGCGAAAAGCGTAACAAGTGTCGGTTTTCGTAAGACTTTCTATTTTTGTAACTTTTTTTTATTTTGATGAAGCTTTTATTCAAACAAAGTTATTTTTGATGAACTTGTTTGTTTATTTTCTTTTTGCTTCATCAACAACACATTTTTTTTTTGATCTTACGAAAAACCGAACTTGTTACTAAAACAAAGGGTTAAAAATAAAAGGTTTTGGTGGGTAAAAGGGTTTTTGGTTTGGGTGATGAAATGAAAAGGTTTAGGCTCAAAGGGGTTAACTAGGGGGATTTTTTTTTTTTAATTTTTTTTTGGGTAGGTGGTAAAAGAAAAAGAAAAATAATGGTGTAGAAATAAAAAGGGGTAGTCCTAATGCCTCCATCATTTACTTACTCGGGTTTAAGTTGATAAGGACCGGGAATGTATCGTCATGGCAAGTTCTAGAGTTGTAAGAACCAAGCGGCTATTCACACAAGAAACGAAAAATGAGCATTTAGTCTAATGATATGTAATTGTATGCTCAATAAAGGCTCAAAACTCACTTTTGTGGGAATGGGTTTTTATGTGATCAAGTATATATAATCAAATTTTAACTAAGTTTGTCATGCCTTTTCATAATTTTCTTATGTTGGTTCTTTTTATCACTACGCTATCGGTTGTAAATTTGTAAAAATATAACCTTTTTGAGAACTTGAATTTCCCGAGTTAAACCTAGACAAGTAAGAAAAATGAAATTTTTGAAAAAAAATTGGGGTGATTAGCGGTTCCAATAGAGTTTTGTGTAAGGCTTGTATTTAGAACTTGCAAAATTCAAGGTTTTAGCATCCCCCCCACACTTAAATTACACATTGTCCTCAATGTGTCCCAAAAATAAATTTTTAGGTAGATTAGATATGTAAAATGGTGTAAAAAGCAAAAATTTTGTGTTACTGGCAGCCTGGACACGACCCCGTGTCGAGTGGGCACGACCCCGTGTTCAGGTGCCAGTAACGAGAACTTACAGAAGGTGAACACGGGGGCGTGTTGGGTGGGCACGGCCCCGTTTCTGACAAAAAAATCTGCAGGACAGTAACCAAACAGCAGGTCTGGGAGGTGAGCACGGGGGCGTGTTGGCTGGACACGTCCCCGTGTGGACAATCTGAAAGCCTGAAAAACAGGTTTCTTCCCCCGGTTTTTCCATCCTTGTCCTATAAGTGCTGAGGCTTAGCATTCCAAGCCTCGGTTTGTACCTGTTTCATCACTTAATACCACACCAAGCAACATAAACATCCTACCTTACCATAGTTAATTGTTCCAAGCATAAAGTAAAAGAAAAAGAAAAATAAAACGGAAAATAAAAGGAGTCAAGGAAAGTAAATTGTTCAACATTTGGCTCGCAGGCCACCAATTGTTCGATAGATAAAGGGACTTAAACCTGTGGAGTTATCAATCAACCTGTCACGGCCCCCGATCCGGTTTGACCCGTTTCAGGAGCCGCGGGACAGAAATCCTGTGGTATTTATTTAGTTGAGTTTAACAGCGGAAGTTTATTTAACAGGATCGTTTAAAGCTAAAATTTTCCTGACTTATTTTATTTCATAATTCGGGATAAAACCCCGATAATTTACAATATTATATTTTTACTGCGAAATCGTGATATTACAAAACTTATTTCTTTATTTTATAATGAGCCACTATCTTAAGCTTGAAATGCTCCCCAGCACTTTTCCTGAATTACAACAGATCACCTGAAACATGTTTGAAAAAGGTTTTGTCAGCGGGAAATACTGAGTGAATCATTTTATTTACTAAAATGACACATTTGTTATAATTTACAGTATTAAGAGCGATTACAATGTTTCTGATATCAAACCAACTACCCACGGTATTTGTCACTCGACCGAATCTGTGACTATGGTCATATCCCCCAATTGGCTGCCCCAATGGTGACGATTATCAAGTAATGTATACAAAACCCCACATACCGGCTGTAATTTGGTGATTACAAAGACTTAATCCCCGTAATTATAACTTTGAAATAAATATGATTTGGAAAGTAATTTGATAAAAAGAGAATGACTCACATTGCTGATTTAATACGGACAGAGTCTAGTCTATGAATCAGCCTTGTTAACCTAATTTAAATACAATGCACACAAAACTGGGTTAGTAATCAATCCAGCATTTACGATAACTCACGAGATCAAATTCTCACAACGAACGACAAAGTGCGATACTTCATCCATCGAATTAACGACGAACGACAAAGTATAACCCTAATGTGGGCGGCACTTAAACATCCATTGGATATATTGATCGTCGGAAAATGAATCGTAGCAGCGATTGTGCTAATACCCTGTTTTGCGGCAGAATTTCGAGACCCGGGGGTGTAATTTAGAGTATTCAGTTCGTATCTCAGTGTATAGTGCGAATTCTTTCGATGTTGTAAGTCCAGAATTCAAGTGCCACTGTCCTCTATTTATACCCAAAATTTAACTATCTTACGGACCGTAAGATTAACAATGTTGCGGTCCGTAAGGCTGCTTACAGTCCGTAAGCTTAACAATGTTACGGTCCGTAAGGAATAAAAATAGGCTATAGGGTAGCCACGATTGGGACTAGCTCAGCTGACTCTACAGTTTTGAGTTTCAGTTATGTGACAATGATTATTTAAGGATAATCGTCAATTAGGGTTTATCCCCCTTAAGTTTTAGGGGCCCTAATCCTGATTCAGATTGTTTTGAAAATTTTAGGGTTGGTGCGGAATCACTTGGGTGTCTCAATTAGGGTTTCCTAATGATCAATTAAAGTAATAATTAGGACTTTTTAGTGAGAGTTGTTACATTCTCCCTACCTTAATAAAAATCTCGTCCTTGAGATTTACTGGAATAAATGTGGATATTTTCGCTTCATTTCTGATTCCAGCTCCCAAGTGTATTCAGCTCCTCTCTTTGAATCCCACTTTACTTTGACTAAAACTAGTCGTTTGTGTTTGAGAAACTTGATCTTTCGATCCTCAATTTGAAGAGGTTTCTCAACAAATTTCAGTTTTCCGTTTACTTCTATATCTCGAAGAGGTACTACCAATGATTCATCTGATAAACATTTATTGAGATTGGATACATGAAATACATCATGTACTCCTGCTAATTCTTCTGGTAGTCGTAAACGATAAGCGACTGGTCCTATACGTTGGATCACTGAAAATGGTCCTACGTACCTTGGACTTAACTTTCCTTTCTTTCCGAATCTGACTACTCCTTTCCAAGGAGAAACTTTCAATAGTACTTTGTCTCCAACTTGGAATTCAAGTGGCTTGCATCTATTGTCTGCATAACTCTTCTGGCGATCTCGAGCCGTCTTCAGCCTTTCCTTAATTTGAGTAATCTTATCAGTTGTTTCTTGCACTATTTCAGGTCCTGATAATTGACTTTCTCCTATTTCTGCCCAACAAACTGGAGTTCTACACTTTCTTCCATATAATGCTTCAAATGGGGCAGTTTCAATGCTTGAATGATAACTATTGTTATAGGAGAATTCAATTAATGGTAAGTGATCATCCCAACTTCCACCAAAGTCTATTACACATGCTCGGAGCATGTCTTCTAGAGTTTGGATCGTCCTTTCACTTTGCCCATCTGTTTGAGGATGATATGCAGTGCTCAAATTTAATCGAGTTCCCATAGCTTGCTGGAAACTTTTCCAGAAATGGGAAGTAAAACGACTATCCCTATCCGAAACAATGGAGAGTGGAACTCCATGTAATGATACAACTTCATCTACATACAATTTAGCCAGTCTTTCCATACTAAAGGTTTCTTTCATTGGTAAAAAGTGAGCTGATTTGGTTAATCGATCCACAATTACCCAAATCGCATCATTACCTTTTCTGGTTTTGGGTAACTTAGTAACAAAATCCATTGTTATAAGTTCCCATTTCCACACTGGCATCTCTAACTGTTGTAGTAGTCCTGAAGGTTTCTGATGTTCTGCCTTAACTTGTGAACAAGTAAGACATTTAGAAACATATCTTGCTATGTCCTTTTTCATTCCTATCCACCAAAAGTTCTTTCTTAAATCTTGGTACATCTTATTGTTTCCTGGGTGTATAGTATACCTAGATTTATGAGCTTCTTCTAAAATCTTAGGTCTTAAGTCTCCCTGCTTAGGTACCCAAATTCTACTTTTGTGGAATCTCCAAATTCCATCTGCTCCTTGCTCTAATTCTTTGATTCGTCCTTTCATTCCTTCAGCAACGTCTTCTATTGCTGTCTTTTGAACATATTTTAATTGTTCCATTAAATCTATTTGTAGATTTAATCTGAGAGCACGAACTCGTCGTTGTTTTTCATAATACTTACGACTTAAGGCATCTGCAACTACATTCGCCTTTCCTTCATGATACTGAATATCACAGTCGTAGTCACTTAGGATTTCCATCCATCTCCTTTGCCTCATGTTTAACTCTTTTTGCCCAAATATATATCTTAAACTTTTGTGGTCTGTGTAGACAGTAAATTTACTTCCGTAAAGATAATGTCTCCAAATCTTAAGAGCAAAAATTACGGCTCCTAATTCTAAATCATGAGTCGTATAGTTTTCTTCGTGCTTTTTCAATTGCCTTGATGCGTACGCAATTACCTTCTTGCGTTGCATAAGCACACATCCAAATCCTAATTTTGAAGCATCACAATATACTTCAAAATCTTCAGTTCCTTCTGGTAAGGCTAAGATTGGAGCATTGGTTAATTTCTGCTTTAATATTCTAAAGGCTTCTTCTTGCTTTGGTCCCCATTCAAACTTAACTGCTTTACAGGTTAGCTTAGTTAATGGTACAGCTATCTTGGAGAAATCCTTAATAAACCGTCTATAATATCCAGCTAAACCTATAAAACTTCTTATTTCCATTGCTGTTTGTGGAACCTTCCAATTGGTAATTGCCTCTATCTTAGCAGGATCTACGTGAATACCTTCGTGATTTACCATGTGTCCTAAGAATTGCACTTCCTTTAGCCAAAATTCACATTTCGAGAATTTGGCGTATAACTTTTCTTTTCTTAACAAAGTTAAGAGTGCATGAAGATGTTCACAATGCTCTGTCTGACTTTTGGAATAAATAAGTATATCGTCTATGAAAACAATTACAAATTTATCCAAATACGGTTTACAGATCCTATTCATCATGTCCATGAATGCAGCAGGTGCATTCGTTAACCCAAATGGCATGACTGTAAACTCGTAATGACCATACCTTGTTCTGAAAGCAGTTTTAGGTATGTCTTCTTCTTGTACCTTCAATTGATGATATCCGGAGCGTAAATCTATCTTAGAAAAATATCTAGCCCCTTGCAGTTGATCAAAAAGATCATCAATCCTAGGTAATGGGTATCGATTCTTAATTGTGACTTTATTCAATTCTCTATAATCAATACACATTCTCATTGAACCATCTTTCTTCTTTACAAACAACACTGGCGCTCCCCAAGGGGATGAGCTAGGTTGTATGAATCCTTTACTTAGTAATTCATCTAATTGCTTCTTTAGTTCTAACATTTCGGTAGGAGCTAACCGATATGGTGCCTTGGCTATCGGTGTAGTTCCAGGTATTAGATGAATTCTAAATTCTACTTCCCTGTCTGGAGGTAATCCCGGTAAATCTTCTGGGAATACATCAGGATATTCTGAGACTACGGGTATTTCCTTAAGATCTTTACCCTTAGTGCTAATGATTACCGAAATCATATACACTATTCCTTGTTTTCGTTCATAATTAGCAACTTTCATTACTGATATGAACTTCATGGGCTTACGTGGTTTATCTCCTGTAATCCTAATCACTTCTCCGGTGGGTGATTGAATTTCTATGGAATTCTGATCACAAAGGATTCTAGCATGGTTGGCTATTAACCAATCCATTCCTAATACAACATCAAATTCAGCTAAATTCATCGGCAATAGTTTTGCAGAGAATTTATGTCCTAAAAGTTCTATGTTTCCTTCTTGCAAAACTTTATCTATTTTAACTGAATTTCCGTCTGCTGTTTCAACTGTAAAAATCTGCCTAATATGGGTTAAAGGTAAACTAAGAGCTTGGCAGAATAAAGTATTTATAAAACTTTGGTTTGCACCAGAGTCAAATAATACTTTTGCGTACACGTTGTGAACTAAGAACGTACCCGCTATCACATCCGGAATGAGTTCTGCTTCTTGAGTGGTCAGCTGAAAGGCCCTGGCATTCTTCTTAGTAGTTCCTTCGGTCGCCCTGGGTTTGTTGTCTACTGGTTTGATCAATTTAGGACATTCTGTTTTATAATGCCCCGCTTCACCACAGTTAAAACAGATTACGGTTTTCTTTTTGCAGTTCTCTTCCCGATGTCCTATAGTTTTGCAAAAATTGCAAGTGATATCGCATCTTCCATAATGTTTCTTTTTGCATTTCCTGCAAAATGACGGAGCTGGAGATTACCCCGTTCCTTTTCTCTTGAAGCTGTTATTATTACCCACACGAAATCCTTGGGTAATTTTCTGAGCTAGTTCCTTTTTCCGATCTTCATCTCTTGTGCGCACCAGTTCATCGGTTAGAGTATTAGCTAATTCTACAGCATCGTCAATAGTGCGAGGTCTCGCAGCTTTAACAATATTGCGGATTTCACTAATTAGCCCCCAAATATAGCGAGAAATGAGTACCGGTTCTGGCGAAGCCAGTGTTGGTACCACTCTAGCATATTCAAAGAATGTCGAGGTATAACCGCGACAATCTACACCCATCATCCGATGATTTAGAAACTTATTCGTCATCTGTTCTTTTTCATACTCGGGACAGAATTTTCTTTCCACCAAACCCTTAAATTCTTCCCAAGTCATAGCATAAGCTATTACTCTTCCTTTTGATTGTAACACAGTGTTCCACCATTCGAGTGCTCCTTCTTTGAAGAGATTTGATGCGTACATGACTTGATCATCTTTACCACATTTACTTATTGCAATGACTGCTTCGGTTTTCTCTAACCAACGCAGTGATGCAGTTGCTCCTTCATTGCCTGCAAATTCAGTGGGTTTACAAGCAAGGAATTCTTTGAAAGTGCAACCAGGCGTTGCAGTTTTCATTTTCTTGGGTAATGGAGCTTGATGTGGTTCCCTATTATGATTAACATGATTATTGCCTCCATTTACACTATTACTGAAGTTATCTTCAGTAATCTGTTTACTAGGGACAATTTGTTGCGGTTCGATTGGATTCTTTATAGCAGCAACGAATGCTGGAATAGCATTGGCTATCCCTTGAGCAACAAAATTTTCGATATCTTGCCGAGTCATATATTGATCTCTTGAATGTTGTTCAGACTGATTAACTTCATTTATAGGTTCATTACCACTGTTTTCCATCTGATAATGTATATATAAATTTTATTAGTATCTGCTAAATAACAATTATATACAAATAATCAGAAAATTTTACAATACAGTTATAGTCAAAACAATCGATTTCTCGATTTCATTTTATATCTAGTATAGTATGCATCATTACTCGCCAATATCTTACAGAGTTTTATTTGTTATTTACAGACTAACTTTACTATTACTATATACAACTACCGTTTTACCATCGTACTATCTCTCGTCACTTGCCGTTCTAAAAACGCAGTTCCCTCTCATCGTACTTCCAGGCAATTTGTCCCTCTATTTCCCTGATTCTACTTCCCGCATCAAACAACTCTTCACCAAAGTGGCGAAGTTCAGCTATGTTTTCATTACTCATGGGTGGATTAGGTAGGGGTTCTGGATCGAATTGTGAAAGAAAGGAATAAGGATCGTTGACAATATTTTGAAATTGCCAATCGTTTGTCCACCATTCGTCCATTCCTATGGGTTGGGAGTGGACTATTGGGTCTGGAATTGCTGGTTCCCAATTCATAGGGAGTTGGTTTTCAAGAGGATAATTAAAAATATTAGTATTGACAGGCTGAATAGTTTCACAGCTTGCCAATAGGAAATCTATCTCATCTTGAAAAGTCCTTTCCTGGTTTGGATTGGAGCTCTCTCCGATTTCTATCTGAGTTGGTCTAGAGCCTTGCCCAACTTCCATTACTATTTCTTTAGGACCTTCCTCCATCTGCATTCCTATCTCCTTAACCTCTTCCTTGGTTTCAGTTTCCATTTCCTGCTGTTCGAACTTTCTCCGGTTATAATTTCTTTTCCCTTTTTCAAAGGATTATTTATTTTGGGAAGTTTTGTAGCTGGCTTTTTCTTACGTATACGACTTCCCCACACGTAATTCTTTCTTTTCTTTCGTTTTGGCTTGTTCACAGGTGGAGCACTGAATTCTACAGGTTGTTCTATATCAGGAAAGTATCCAGTAAATTCTTTGGAAACTTCGATATTCACTGGGTAAAGATTAAGGTTCTAAAAGGCTTCAGATATCCCACTCATGCTGATGTAGCATATATGCAAAATGCATAAAATACTAAGTTAAAATTTATAAATAACCGTTTAATTTATTACATACTGTATACTAATTTATTACAAAGATAACTGAAAAACACACTTAGGGTTTTGAAATTTTATTTATTGCACAGGGTTTCTAGATTGTAAGGGTAAAGTACTAAACTTTAAAATATTTTTAAAGATTTATATTTTCTGCTACTGTGGCTAGCATATATAAGTTTGCCCATTTCTCATCTAGCTTATCTTCCCAAGGTGATTTATCAATTAATTCCTGGGTTTCCCATTTAATCTTCTTTTCTCGGATTTTCTCTTTACTTTTCTTAATAATCATCTCCCTCCTTCTAGGAGAAAGTGATTCCTCGTATTGTGCCTTTCGCACAAATATTACTTCTTCAGGAATTTCAGTCTGATTCGAGGATTTGGTTCGGGATGAACTTCCCTTCTCATTGGATGATCTATCTAATTTAAGATAGATACTTGACAGCTTTTGCTTACCCATACTGTAACTAACAAATAATCAGTTAATAACACACATAATCACATAATAGTAATCAGGAAAAATTAAGTATTTCTAAATACTTAATTAGCTTAACCCAGTGGCTCTGATACCACCTTTTTCTGTCACGGCCCCCGATCCGGTTTGACCCGTTTCAGGAGCCGCGGGACAGAAATCCCGTGGTATTTATTTAGTTGAGTTTAACAGCGGAAGTTTATTTAACAGGATCGTTTAAAGCTAAAATTTTCCCGACTTATTTTATTTCATAATTCGGGATAAAACCCTGATAATTTACAATATTATATTTTTACTGCGAAATCGTGATATTACAAAACTTATTTCTTTATTTTATAATGAGCCACTATCTTAAGCTTGAAATGCTCCCCAGCACTTTTCCTGAATTACAACAGATCACCTGAAACATGTTTGAAAAAGGTTTTGTCAGCGGGAAATACTGAGTGAATCATTCTATTTACTAAAATGACACATTTGTTATAATATACAGTATTAAGAGCGATTACAATGTTTCTGATATCAAACCAACTACCCACGGTATTTGTCACTCGACCAAATCTGTGACTATGGTCATATCCCCCAATTGGCTGCCCCAATGGTGACGATTATCAAGTAATGTATACAAAACCCCACATATCGGCTGTAATTTGGTGATTACAAAGACTTAATCCCCGTAATTATAACTTTGAAATAAATATGATTTGGAAAGTAATTTGATAAAAAGAGAATGACTCACATTGCTGATTTAATACGGACAGAGTCTAGTCTATGAATCAGCCTTGTTAACCTAATTTAAATACAATGCGCACAAAACTGGGTTAGTAATCAATCCAGCATTTACGATAACTCACGAGATCAAATTCTCACAACGAACGACAAAGTGCGATACTTCATCCATCGAATTAACGACGAACGACAAAGTATAACCCTAATGTGGGAGGCACTTAAACATCCATTGGATATATTGATCGTCGGAAAATGAATCGTAGCAGCGATTGTGCTAATACCCTGTTTTGCGGCAGAATTTCGAGACCCGGGGGTGTAATTTAGAGTATTCAGTTCGTATCTCAGTGTATAGTGCGAATTCTTTCGATGTTGTAAGTCCAGAATTCAAGTGCCACTGTCCTCTATTTATACCCAAAATTTAACTATCTTACGGACCGTAAGATTAACAATGTTGCGGTCCGTAAGGCTGCTTACGGTCCGTAAGCTTAACAATGTTACGGTCCGTAAGGAATAAAAATAGGCTATAGGGTAGCAACGATTGGGACTAGCTCAGCTGACTCTACAGTTTTGAATTTCAGTTATGTGACAACGATTATTTAAGGATAATCGTCAATTAGGGTTTATCCCCCCTAAGTTTTAGGGGCCCTAATCCTGATTCAGATTGTTTTGAAAATTTTAGGGTTGGTGCGGAATCACTTGGGTGTCTCAATTAGGGTTTCCTAATGATCAATTAAAGTAATAATTAGAACTTTTTAGTGAGAGTTGTTACACAACCGCTTCCTCCTCTGCTCCTCTCGCCTACTCCATAGCATCGTCGTCATCATTATCGTCATCATCCCCTCCATGGCGTGCAATGTGGTCTCGTATGTATCCGACATCGTCTTGGATCTCGGATAGGTTTCTCTCGATAGCTCCGACCCGGTGGTAGGTGTTGCTCGCCATGTTATAGGTGTTCCGAGTACACATGAGGTTTTCCTGTAACAAATCATGCAAACTTTGAAAGTTAGGAAAACCGCCTCCCGAGGAGGATGATTGGCCCGGATCACCGTGGGGTTGGTAGTGGTACTGATGATGTTGCGGAGCTGGGAGGACAAGCGCTTCTTGCGGGTTCCATGCATGACCTTGCATCCTTTGAAAGGTTACCGTCCCGTCTTCTGCCTCATAAATCAGGTTCATTGAGAGGCATATGTGAATATCCACCATACCCGACCATGGGCTCCTCTCAAATGACCTCGGAATGTGGGCGAAGTGCTTGAAGAGACGGTACACCCACCCCCCGAAGAAAATAGGAGTTGGTGCACTAGCAAGGCGGTTGTGATGCATGTTTCGGAGCATGAGGAACGAAACATCGAGCGGCCTGCGGTTGTGAATGCAGTGGAGGACAAGGAAATCTCTTAACCCAACGACGCCACCACTGTCATGCCTTTGGCTAAGAGAGTAGCCGAGGAGCCTATGAATGTATCTGTATAGCGGATCCCTCAGCTTGGTACTCTTAGTGCTGCTCGTATTGTAGAACCCTTCCCCAATCTGAGCCCACATGGCTTGGCGTTCGTTGTCTTCAACCTCTCTCAATCCCCCTGTATTTTCTTCGTTTCCCGCATCCTCTTCCGCATACAACCCGATAATCGACCCGAATTGTGCCATGGAGATCGAATACCTCGTTCCGCCACACCGGAATGACACCCCGTCATTATCGAACGGGTCGCACCTTGAAGTGAATGCAAAGGTGCTGTAGAATTCCAAGGTGCATTCATGGACGGAACGGAGTCGGGTTGTTAGTGCAACTCTGAGTGGTCCCGTGACAATATTGTTGAAACGGTCAATTTGATTCACCATGGTTAGCAGTTCTGTGCAAGCCTGCCTCGGGTATTCCTCCGGCCTTGTTTGAAGAAGCTCGTACCGAGCTCTTGCATCTAGCTCATTGGCGTTGAATCTTGTAAACTTCCTGGCCATCTGAAAGAATACACCCAAAAGTTAGCACGAAACAGAAATGTTTTCGGACAAAACTGCAAACAGCTGCCTGGACACGACCCCGTGTTCAGCGGACACGGCCCCGTGTCCAGAGGTCTGTTACTCAAAAACTTCATTTTTCGACCCGGTTTCGAAAACTTGAAAATTTTTGGTCCAATAGGTGCGGCTTCCCCCGAAAATGAAACCCTAAGTGTCGTTTTTCCCAAAATATCCCATTTACCCTATCAATTTTATCTTTTTCGGTTCAAGAACAAGGGTTTGGGGTTTTTGTGAGAAATCGGTTGAATCTATGAACAAAACAAGTGTATTTACTTTCCTTAACATTAATCTAACTAAATGCAAACAGATTTAAGCAAAAATTTTAGGTTCGATCTGGATGAACTTCAAGAACCCTAGATTTTTCCCCAAATTTGTGGTGTTTTAACTACATGCAAGTAACTAATCTAACTACTAAGAGTGATAGAATCATACCTTGACGTTGTTAGATCGATAGGAGTCGTCAAAATTTCGCGAAAAATCGCCTGGAACCAGAGCTTTTGTGGGGAAACGGGGCGTGTGGAATGAAGAAACTGTTTTGAAAAAGGGGTTTTATCCCGTCTGCAGCGCGAACACGGCCCCGTGTCCAGCGGACATGGCCTCGTGTCGAGCAGGTTTTTTTTTTTTTTTTTTTTAGTGCCTGTGTGAGTGCCCCTTTTTCCCAAAAGCTATGGTTAGAAAACTTACCGCTTTATTTTGTCGCCTCAATCGTTCGTAACTTACCAGGCATGATGTTTTTATTCTTCCACCGTTTGAAGCGAGATCTCTTCTTCCTCATCCTCAATGAATCCTTGATAGAGTTTCAGCCGTTGGCCATTGACCTTAAATGGTGGCCCATTTCGAGATTTAATTTCTACTGCACCGTGTGGAAAAATATGGGTGATGGAAAAAGGTCCTGACCACCTAGACTTTAATTTACCAGGAAACAATCGAAGTCGTGAATTAAACAAAAGAACTAGATCCCCTACCCGAAATTCATTAGGTTTAATGTGTTTGTCATGCAAATTTTTCATTCTTTCCTTATAAATTTCAGAGTTTGAGTATGCATAATTCCTAAGCTCGTCTAATTCATTCAATTGACAAAATCGATTTTTACCAGCAAATTCTAAATCTAAGTTTACATTTTTGATTGCCCAGTAGGCTTTGTGTGCAATTTCTACTGGCAAATGACAACTTTTTCCATAAACTAGCTTATATGGGGTTGTACCTATTGTTGTTTTATAAGCAGTTCGAAAAGCCCATAAAGCATCATCTAATTTATCAGCCCATTCCTTTTTATTTAACCCTACGGTTTTTTCGAGTATTCGTTTTAAACCTCTATTAGTCACTTCGGCTTGTCCGTTTGTTTGAGGGTGATATGCTGTTGAAACCCGGTGATAGACCCCATATCTTGTTAAAATTTTTTCAAGTTGATGGTTGCAAAAATGGGTACCTCTATCACTTATTAAAGCTTTAGGTGTGCCAAAACGAGAGAATAATTTTTTCAGAAATCTTACCACGACTCTTCCATCATTTGTTGGAAGTGCCTCGGCCTCGGCCCATTTAGACAAGTAATCTACTGCCACAAGTATATATTTGTTTCCTTTCGATGGTGGGAAAGGTCCCATAAAGTCGAGTCCCCACACATCAAAAATTTCACAAACAAGAATGCCATTTTGTGGCATTTCGTTTTTGGAAGAAATATTACCTGTTCTTTGGCAAGCATCACATGTTTTTACAAGACCTTGAGCGTCTTTGTAAATGGTTGGCCAATAAAATCCTGAATCAAATACCTTTCGTGCGGTACTAGCAGCACCATGATGTCCTCCGTATGGACCTTCATGACAATGGCGGAGAATTCTTCGTGCTTCATTACCATGTACGCATCGTCTGACGAGTTGGTCGGCACACATTTTGAAAAGATATGGATCTTCCCAAAAGTAGTGTTTCACATTGGCAAAGAATTTTTTTCTTTGATGATGTGGCCATCCTTTTGCGACTATACCGTTAGCTAGGTAGTTAGCATAGTCAGCGTACCATGGTTCTTCCTTGTATTCCACCATTTCCAGGGACTCAGTTGGAAATTTTTCGTTGATTTGCTCATCCCTGGTTGCCTCTAAAGCTGGGTCTTCTAAGCGTGAAAGATGATCTGCTGTGGTATTTTCTGCTCCTCTTTTGTCCTTGATTTCAATGTCGAACTCTTGGAGGAGTAGAATCCACCTAATCAAACGTGGTTTTGCGTCTTGCTTCTTGAAGAGATATCGAATGGCTGCATGGTCTGTATAGACTATAGTTTTAGAAAGAACAAGATAAGAACGAAATTTATCAAAAGCGAATACCACAGCTAGTAACTCTTTTTCAGTTGTTGTGTAATTTTCTTGTGCATCATTAAGTGTTTTACTAGCATAATAGATTGGGTGGAAATGCTTTTCTTTTCTCTGTCCCAAGACAGCTCCAACTGCAAAGTCACTGGCACCACACATGATTTCGAAAGGAAATTTCCAATCAGGCGCTATCATGATAGGTGCGTTGACTAACATTTCCTTTAGGGTTAGAAATGCTTGATTGCAATTCTTGTCAAAGATGAAAGGAGCATCTTTTTCAAGTAATTTCGTTAGAGGCCTTGAGATTTTTGAAAAGTCTTTGATAAATCGTCTATAAAATCCGGCATGCCCTAGGAAACTTCTGATAGCTCGTACGGAGGATGGAGGTGGTAATCTAGAAATGGTATCTATTTTGGCTCGATCTACCTCCATTCCTTCGCTTGAGATTTTGTGACCGAGTACTATTCCCTCCGTTACCATGAAATGACATTTTTCCCAATTAAGGGCGAGGTTAGTTTCCTCACACCGGGATAGCATTCGTTCAAGATTATCGAGGCATTGGTCATATGAATCCCCAAAGATAGAAAAGTCGTCCATAAAGACTTCCATTGTCTTTTCTATCATGTCATGGAAAATGGCTACCATGCAACGTTGGAATGTTGCTGGGGCATTGCATAGACCAAACGGCATGCGTCGATAAGCAAAATTTCCATAGGGACATGTGAAAGTTGTCTTTTCTTGGTCTTCGGGTGCTTTCGGGATTTGAAAGTAACCTGAAAAACCATCCAAGAAACAGTAAAATTTATGACCGGATAATCTTTCTAACATTTGATCAATGAAGGGTAAAGGAAAGTGATCCTTTGCTTCATTTAATTGTCTATAATCTATACATACTCTCCATCCTGTGACGGTTCTCGTTGGTATTAGTTCATTCTTTTCGTTAGTTATTACCGTCATACCTCCTTTCTTTGGAACTACTTGGACGGGACTTACCCAAGGACTATCGGAGATAGGATAGATAAGTCCGGCGTCAAGTAGCTTGATGACTTCGTTTTTAACCACTTCTTGAACATTTGGATTTACTCGACGTTGTGGTTGTATGACCGATTTGTAGTCATCATTCATCAAGATTTTGTGTGTGCACATAGAAGGACTAATTCCTTTTATGTCTACAAGCTTCCAAGCTATTGCGTTTTTATGTTTTTTCAAAAGATTAATTAATTTTTCTTTTTCTAAGTTATCTAATTTAGACGAAATAATTACAGGTAACTTACCATCTTTGTCTAGAAAAGCATATTCCAAACCTTTTGGAAGTTCTTTGAGCTCAAGTGGTGGGTCTTTAGGAGACTCCTTATTTGGTTGCTCATTTCGATCAAGAACTTTAAAAGTTTGTTCTATGGCGACCTCTTCTTCAACAAAGTGGTCAATCTCTTCACTTGTATCGGGTGGTTCATCTTCATCTTCAATTAGGGGGTCATTGTTGCCGAATGGATATTTCATTGATCGTTCGAGATCGACACTTCTTTTAAATGCCCCTAATTGAAGAGGTAGATTGTTGAACTTCCGGTTTTTCAAAGCTTCATGAGTTTTTACAAATGGTCGTCCCAACACTAGGGGAGCGTCATCGAGGATGACAAAGTTGGTCGGGATTACCATTTGATTTGTTTGAACCAAGACATCTTCAACTATACCGATTGATTTTATTACTTTCCGATTGGATAGAAAAATGGGTATTTGAAGTGGAGAAAAATCACTAATACTTAATTTTTCGAAAATGTAGTTAGGCATTATGTTAACACAAAGATCTTTATCGATTGTGACATTACTAATAAACGAATTTTGAAAGAAACATGGAACTGGTATTATGTTAATTTCAAATGGGTCTTCTTTTATTAGTGAAGTTTGATCATTAGTTAACTTAACACTTACCGTTTCGTCAATTTTAGTGTTAGTGTTTAACTCTTTTAAAAACTTAGCATGAGTGGGTACTAAACAATGATTTTCGAAAGAAGGTGACAAGAGATTAATTTCTTCAAAATTAGACTCTTCTTGAATTTTAACGTTGTCGGACTCACCTTTTTCGTTGTTTAACTCATGTGTCGGTTTTTCACTTATTTGTTCTTCCATTTTCAGTAATCTCTTCCTTTTTTAATTCTTCTCTTGCGCGGGACTCCTCTTCCCTTGCGCGAGCTTCTTTTATACATCGATCGATAACTCTAATGTGTTCTAATATCCTATTGGTCACTTCGGTTATAGAAAAAGAATCGGAATTTTCTAAGCTTGAATCCGGTTGTTCGACCCTTTGTTCCTCATAATACTCATATGAAGTAGATGGTTCACACCATTGTTCTTCGTTGTAAGCATATGATGGATAAGGTTCGTAATTTTGCTCTTCATAATACTCATATGAGGTGGGTTGTTCACGCCATGGTTCCTCATAATAAGCATATGAAGGTGGTGGCTCATATCTTGGTTCCTCAAAGTATGAGTATGAGGGTTCATACCTTGGTTCATCAAAATATGAGTATGAGGGAGGAGGTTCATACCTTTGGTCTTCATAGGATGTGTATGAAGTTGATGGCTCATACCTGGGCTCCTCATAGTAGGTGTATGAATTGGATGGTTGATATGAGTGATTATTTTGAATCGAGCGTGAATTACGACAATTAGTGCAATAATTACCCCTATAATCATCCTCATCATAGGTGTAGTTGTAACCTCCTGAGTATTGATCCATAAGAATCACTCAGCAGACCACAACCGAGTCTCGAGATCAGAAAACAAAAAGAAAAACGGAAACAGAGGCTGGACACGGCCCCGTGTTCAGTGAGCACGGCCCCGTGTTCCGGATCTGTATCTGGGCGTTTTAATTAAATTTACTGATTTCGTTGAGCACGGGGCGTGTTCGGTGAGCACGGCCCGTGTTCAAGCTTCTGTTACTGGGTGTTTTTATGAAAATGTGCAGCACGGCCCCGTGTTCAGTGAACACGGCCCCGTGTACAGGTTACTGTAAATGCAAAACTAAACTAAAATGCAGAAAAATGTGCGCGCTTTTTAAAATTTTTTTTGAAAAACTGATTAGGCCGTCGATTTTAAGCTTTCTTAAAATCCTTGTGTCCCCGGCAACGGCGCCAAAAACTTGATGCGCGTTTAAGTGTCGTATATATTAGGTGTATACTTGAAGCCCTTTTTAACACTTATTTTTAGCCAAGTTTTAAATTTATAAAACACGATATTTCACTAACACTAAACACACATATGGGCAAGTGCACCCATCGTTGAGCGTAGTATAGTGTTGGTAAGATACCGAGGTCGTCCAAGGACACAAGAGCTTTTAGTACCGGTTTATCCTCAACGTCTAATCAAAATAAAAAGTTTAGAAAAATGTTTTAAACTAAGAAAAATAAAAACTAACTAAAATGCTGAAAATAAAAATAAAATAAAAACAGATAGACAAGATGAATCACTTGGTTCCGACTCGTATCTAGTATAACCTTTGATTATTTCCGCACTTTTGCACATAATTAAGAGATTATCTTAGTTGTTGTAGTAGGCCCCTCTTTTGAAGGTGACGTTACCCTCACCCCAGTAGTTTGAGTCAGCAAGGATACAATCCTAAAAGGGTGGATTATTGGAAGATAATGAATTAAGTTATTAATGCAGTATTGTGGTAGGCCCCGCTTTTGGCGGTGACGTTACCCTCGGCTAAGTAGTCTGAGTCAGCAGGGATACAGTCCTAAATAGCCGGGTTATAGTATTAATAGTAGTTAACTTATGAGGGGATCAAAGAGTTTGGACCCCCGCCATCCAATACCGTGAAGCATTGAAGGAGGTCCTACTAAATTTGACCCAGGTCCATTGCAGGACCTCTAAACGCTGAACAATGGCAAGACCTTTACCAAACCGTTCCCTCAACCCCCGACCAGGTAGCCAACATACCTCCATATAGACCGTGGAGATATGAATGGTGAAAATCCTTTATTTTATATAGACAGTAAAATAATGCCAAGACACCATGGACAAATGATAAGGAAAGATCACCTTCAACATAAGTAACTAGTTATTAAAGTCATTAATACAAAACCAAATAAAAAGTGCAAAAGATTAGAAATAAAAAGTATTATACTAGACACTTTGTCTTCACCAAGTGATGTAAGAGACTTAGGCAAACATGGCCTTGATTGTCAAGAACTCTTACGATCAATCTTGGATCCCGAGACGACTCACACACTCTACGATGGACAATGGATGATGGTGGTGGATGATGGTGTTGTGATGGTGGTGGGTGGTGGATGGTGGATGAAGTGTGAGAGAGGTGGTGTGCCAAGGGATGAGTTGAAATGAATCCAAGCACTCCTATTTATAGGCTGAACAGAGAGCTGGGCACGACCCCGTGTCCGCTGGGCACGACCCCGTGCCTGTCTGACACTCTCTCTCCTCATTAATTGTAATTCGCAATTACAATTAATGCGCCTGCTGTACTTTCGACACGCCCCCGTGTCCGCTGGACACGGCCCGTGGTGGGCAATAGAAGCTTCTATAGATTTGTCTTTTCTGCTGCTTCTTGGGCACGCCCCCGTGCTGGCTGAGCACGGGGCGTGTTCAGACTTCTGCCTTCTCTATTTTGCTTTGGAAGGTGCCGTTGAGGGGTCGGGCAGTCCACTTATGTTCCTTTCCTTGTATTTATGTTGGAATTAGCTGTCTTTTTGCTTCTTTTGTGTTTTTGAGCTCATTTAATCCTGAAAATACAAAAGGAAGACAAAAACACTCTTTTTCCAATATTAGTACTTAAAAAGGGTTAGTTTTATGCCTTATTTGATGTAATTTATATGTTGCATTTTACACACATCAGGTAGTCATTTAGAACTTTTGCTCATTCTGTAAGGAGACTCTGTTAAGTCTGATTCTCTACCGGTTCTTGTGTACTTTCACATCATTCTAATAGAAAGATCAGACGGATTTAATCGTTGAATACATTGTTGTGATTCTATGACTTGATCCATGGATTCCGTACATTGATCAAGGTCGATTCATCCACGTTCGTGACGAACAGATCCTGATCCAAAGGCCTAATAAGTGGTATCAGAGCCACAGGAGGCTGAATCGAGGACTGCGACAGCGAATTCACTGGAATTTCAGCTATTCTTGCCGATTACAGTCGAATTTCATCGGAAATTTGACGAATTTTCTCACTTTCTACTCATTTATTGCTGTGTTTTACACTTTTATACCTTAAAAATGAGAAAAACATAAAATTGAACGGGAATTTACAGTTAAAATTTGACAAATTTGATATCAATCGATTCGAAATTGTTCAGAGATCAATCCTTCAAATTTTCACAGAAAAATTCCATCAAAAACTAGATCAAATTCATCAAAAACCATGTTGAACTGTTCGTGTTTGCTGACGTCATCCACCCATTCGGACAGCTGTTCGAACGGATTAGCTTAGTCTGTTCTTGGTTGTTGCTTGCTGACGTCATCAGTGTCACTCGATCGGATCACCACCCGATCGGACGACATTGTTGTTCTAGATTTCAAAAGCTTACGTCATCCTGTCACCCGATCGGATTACCACCCGAGCGGGGAAGGGTTGAGGGTCAAAGTCTTTCAAAAAGTCTTTGTGTCACTCGATCGGACAACCACTCGATCGGATTACCACCCGATCGAGTTGCCATCCGATCTGTGTACATCACTTGTTACCTGACTGTGCCACTTGATCGGATCACCATCCGATTCAAGTGCATCAGTGTGAAACTTTTGAAATTTCCAAAAATTTGTCTAAGTGTTTGAAAACTGTTTCAGGTACTCAACAATGGGAGACGATTTTCTAAACCCATTCAGCGACGTGTTTGCTTACAACACGGGAGATGCAACGACAAGTAACACAAACAACACTGCTCCAAACCCGAATCCAAAGAAAGCAATTGTTGACTCACTCAGCGTGGATAATGCGTATGGTACCTACAATAAACCGCCTAAGCTCATGTCCATTGAAGATTATAACAGATGGGCGAGCAGGTTCGAGGATTGGTTGAAGGCATTCGCCTACCAAAGCTTGAAGTGTTTGAAAAATGGTTTCAATATTTGAAGGAGTGATTATGAAAATCTGATTGATACTGAACAAGAAAGTTTTATTGCTGAACATAAATGTATTGCATTATTACATCAATCCGTTAGGGATGATATCATTTCTTTGATCGATTACAAAGATTCAAGAGATTTGTGGGGCAAATTAGAAAAGAAGTGTGTAGGAGGAGCAGAAATCGTTAAGAACAAGAAACGTCTATTAAAGAAAGAGTTTGATTTGTTCGGTTGTATGAAGAATGAGTCGGTTTTGAAGATGATAGAGCGTTTTTGTCACTTGAAAATAGAGCTTGTGAGATACGGAATTACCTTCACCGAAGAAGAATTGGTCGAGAAGCTGTTAGAATCATTGCCAAATGAAAAAGATTGGCAGTATTATGCACTTATCTTGAGAAACACAATGAAAATGTCTGACATGACTGTCGATTCGCTGATTGAGAGGTTTGAAAGCCACGAACTTGAGATTAGAAAGACGAATAGAGTCAACAACACCCCGTACCAACAAAATGTTGATTTGTACTATCGGGGAAGCATGATTCAAAAGACTGTTTCACCAAAGACTGCATTCTCAGCGGAGAACTCAAGCATACCGAATCAAGAGAATCAAAACAGCAGTTCTGCTCCAAGCAGTGGATATCATGGAGGGTCATCTTCATCAAGTTCAAGAAGTCAGCAGCAGCAGACCACTCCTAAAAATATCTTCCAGTGCAACATTGTTGTAAATCTCAATAATGCACAAAACTTTAACGAAGAAACAGCCAAGCAGCAGAAGGTGTTTCTGGCTTCAATCCTGGAATCCTATGAAAGCCTAGTCGCTGGGAAATTCGGGAACACGAACCTTACCAAAGAGACTATGATCAAATCAATCCCGAAGAAATGGAATTGATAGACATACGCTGGTGCATGGCAAGCGTGGTTCGGAGAGCTCAGAGGTTTATGGAGATAACCGGAAGACACTCCATCGGTGGACCTTCAATGAAGCTGGGCTTTGATAAGTCAAAGGTTACCTGCTTTAAGTGCAAGCAGAAAGGGCACTTTAAGAGGGAATGCAAGAATGCAGCTTCAGATGAAACAGCCAATCCATTCCATGATGATTATTATAAAAAGGCTATTTATCATCGCAACAAAGAAGAACCACCGAGAATGAAACAAACTGAAGAAACTCCTAATGAAAAGTCGAGAGCCTTAGCAGTAATTCATGATGATGAGGGATTTGACTGGAGTGAGTTGTTACCGGAAGAAGATATTGTGGGTTTTGCATTGATGGAAAAAATTGTTCCATTCAAAGACACACGAACTGAAGAGGAGAAATACGTTAATAGAAAGATGTTAGCACAAACCATGAAGGATAGACATTATCGAGCCTGGAAAGAGGCTAGAAGTGCAAACAGATGGGATGCTGCCGTGAATGCTATTTGGACCCAAAAGGCAACATACTTGTTGAACCATCAACACTTATTGTTGAAACTCTCATTGAACAAATAGCACAACAAGAAGAAGAAAGACAGAGTGAATGGGCAAGGCAAGCTGAAGAAGAAAAGTTAAAGTCAAAGAAAGTCGATCATGGGATAATCGACACAACAAAAAAAATGACTGCAGAGAATCTGAAGAAGATGGCAGATAAAGTGCTCGCAGCAAAGGAATTAGAGGTAGATTCTAAGTCTGCATCTGAGTCAAAGAGCCAGGTCAGTTGTAGTGATTCAACAAATGGGTCAGGTAAGACTGATAAGGCTAAAACTGAGAGTGACTGGAAAAATTGCATGAAAGATTGCAAGGTTTGTAGCACACATGCATATCTCAATGCCAAAAAGACTGAAGAACTGATTGCAAGAGTCAAAGAAGTTGAAAATCAAATCTTAAGTCATGATAAATTGGTGAAAGCTTCAAATGATAGAATAAAGGAATTAACTGAGAGAATTGAAAAAGATAAAATTGATGTAGAACGGTTTAGGAAAGAAAATGAAAAGTTAATTCATGAAAACCGACAAGTTTTTGAAAACCATGAGAAGCTAAAAAGAACGATACAAGATTCTGATGAGCGAAACAGTAAAACATCCAAAGAAAATCTTCAACTTTCGGGAGTACTTCAGTCGAAAGAAAAGCAAATCAACCAACAGTTGGATGAGATTGCAAATCTGAAGCTTCAGTTTCAGGACGCTAAGATTGAAAACGAACAATCAATCTGAAACTAAACAGTTACAACTCCGCGAGCTTTGTTCTTCAACACATAGTTCCCAAACCCATTGGGAAGAACAAAGCTGGTGAAGATGTATACTCAGATGGAACTGGGGTAGGGTATCATCAAGTTCCACTGCCAGTGTTGAATAATTTTTCAAAGAAAAAGTCTGGGTTGGTTAATGATGATGAAAAAAATGAGGTTACACTTCCAGAAACGATCGATGTCACATTCACTTTATCATCTAACGAAGACAATGTTCAGTCCAAAGTTGTTAAAAATGTGGTTGAAAATGTTTTGAAATCTGATAGTGACTCAATTGAGGACGAAGAATTCTTTTTGAATAATTACATTCCGAAATCAAAATCCAAAAAAAAACTTAAGTGAAGAACCTACTCTTGTGATGTACAAGATATCGGGCTCAGATAAGTTGTATTCGGATCTTGAATTTCCACTTGAGAATGTGAATGTCGACAAATTGAAGAATGTGTTTAAATTGATGTTTCTGAGATCGAAGGTTTGAAACGTTCCAAAAGGCAATTGAACTTTGAAAAAGATAAATCTTACTACAAAAAACTTGTTGTATCACCATGTTTTTCTAACAACAACCAAAACAAATGGTCGGGTGGTTATCAGGGTGGTAAGAACAATCAAAGAAGGAACTTTCAAAACAAGAAGTTTGTTGAGAAAAAGGTGTTTGTGAAAAGCTCGAGTTCACATTCTGAGCAAGAATCTGAAATTTTTTCAAAATTAAATGAAGAATTCTTTGAGAAGAAGGCCTCACAGCCTCAGACCGAAGGCAAAAGTCAGGAAGTTGACACCCGAACATGCTTCAAGTGCAACACAGTTGGACACATTGCACGAAAGTGCACCAACTCGAAGCCTAAGTCTGCGGTTGTCGAGAGTCCGAAAAAGAAAGACGATGTAAAGGGTAAAGCTCCAATGATTGTTGAGAAGAAAGTTTTGAAAAATGAAAATACCAAAGTCAAAACTGAACCCGTAAAGAAGCCGGTAACAAAAACTGATAAATTTTACAAACGGGCCGCTTCGTCTCAACAAACATGGAAGCCAAAATCTGATGAAAAGAAAGCAAGTTCTCCACAACCAAAGGTTTCTGAGTCTGCAAAACAATCATCTTCAACCACACCGATAAAGATGAATGTTCCTTTGGATTACTATAAGAAACTGGAGAAACAAAAGTATACTTCTTCTGGGAAGAAGTATGTTGCAAAGAAAGACCAATCATCTGGTCAACCTCTGAAAAATGATTTCTTTTTGTATAAAGAGGTTGAGATTGGGTCTGAAGAATGTCTCAAGATGAATGACAAGAATTTCCCTCCATTGTACACAAAAACCACACACGTCAAGCTACCTGAGTCGAAAGAGGCTTGGGTTGCTTCAAAATCTCACTAAATATTTTTGAAATGTGCAGGAGCTTCCGAGATCCATCTCACGTTGGATTATGGATAGTGGAGCTTCTAGGCACATGACAAGGATAAAAGCCCTGCTGTACGATGTGAGAGGGTTTAACGGAGGTTATGTTGGTTTTGCCAGAAATCAGGGAGGTCGTATCATTAGGGAGGGAACTTTATCGAATGGGATAATCACGTTTGAAAGAGTTAATTACATCGCCGAGCTAGAGAACAATCTTCTGAGCATATCTCAAATTTGTGATCGAATGTATTCGATACACTTCACGGATAAAGAATGTCTGATCTTGAAGCCGGGGTTTGTCATCCCCGAAGAGTGGATCATCATGAGAGCGCTACGAGTTGATGATCTGTACGTGTTGGATATGAGCATAGCCACGACTACCACGGGTCAAACTCATTGCTTCATGTCAAGAGCCACTGAAAAGAGTCGCAATTGTGGCATCGGAAGATGGGCCACATTCACTTACGCAAGATGAACTACCTGGTGCATAACGACTTGGTCAAAGGTGTTCACTTGAAGGGTTTCCATCTTGAGGGGGAGTGTATTAGTTGTCTCAAAGGAAAGCAACGAAAGAAATCCCACCCTGGAAAGAAGATGAACTCAGTCTCGAGGCCGTTGGAGAGACTTCACATAGATCTCTTTGGTCCTTTGAATGTCAAAAGCATAACTGGTGATCTCTACTGCTTAGTAGTCACAGATGACTATTCGAGATTCTCGTGGGTGACGTTCTTGAAGACAAAAGATGAAACATTTGAGAGTTAGCTGAGACTTTTCAGAAAGATTGAGAATTTGTACCAAACCCGCATCAGAAGATTAAGAAGTGACAACGGTACTGAATTTAAGAATAATAGAATGGAAGAATATTGTGATGAAAGAGGTATATTGCAAGAATTCAGCGCAAATTATACTCCGCAACAAAATGGAGTCGCAGAAAGGAAAAATAGAACGCTGATTGAAACGGCCAGGACGATGCTTGCTGATTCCAAATTACCGATCAATTTCTGGGAAGAAGCAGTCGGAACCGCTTGCTATACTCTCAATAGGGTTCTTACGGTGAAAAAGCACAACAAAACATGTTTTGAGTTGATCAACAACCGCAAGCCTAATCTCGAGTATTTGGAACCGTTCGGGTCTCCCTGCACAGTTCTGGATCCCGATGGCAAATTTGGTCCAAAGAGCTTTGAAGGTATTTTCGTAGGATATACAAGTCCATTAAGAAGAGTATTTGTTCCAAGTATGAAGCGGATCATCGAAGCACAACATGTTGAGTGCCAGGGCTACACAATGCCACCACAAAAACCCGCTGACTCATGGCGCTTCAATTACGACAATCTATGGGATTTATTTGAGTTAGAAGAAGAGCCAGAGTTCTTTGATGAGTTGGATATTCTAAGAGAATATTAAGCAGCATAGGAAAGATTCCCAGCAGAGTCGTCTAGACGTCAACGACAAACTTCCAACGATAATGAAGCTGGTCCGAGCAATGCTGGAGAGAATGATGAAGTTTAGCAAACTCTGACATCTTCGGAACGTGAACATGCTCCTGAAAATCAGACGGAAGTCAATGATAATTCAGAATCTGATGAAAGGCCAACATTTGATCGTGGTGATTCAGAGTCTGAGGGGGAGCAAATCCAGTCTCCAGATCAGACAATTCCTATCAATCAACAAATTGCGGATCAAAAACATTACAAATTTGGAAGGTGAGGTAGATGTTCCAGGAGAGGTGATGCCGAGGACTCTTTCATATCATCCAGAAGAGTTGATCATAGGAGAGCTACAATTAGGAGTTCCCACCAGAAGCCAGATTGACTAGGGCCTTACTTTCTTTTATACAAAAGTTGCTCCTTTACAAACAAAGTTTTCATTTAGTTATTTCATTTCGCAGATTGAGCTGCGAACGTACAAGGAAGTACTAACTGAAGATTCCTGGGTCAACGCAATGCAGGAGGAGCTGGGTCAGTTTGAGAAGTTGGGTGTATGGAAACTGGTGGACTTGCCTGATGGTCATATGAAGATAAACACGAAGTGGGTGTTTAAGTGCAAAAGGGATGATCGAGGGGTCATTGTTCGTAACAAAGCTCGACTCGTGGTCTAGGGTTTCAGTCAGTAGGAGGGTATAGATTTTACTGAAGTATATGCTCCAGTTGCTCGACTTGAAGCAATCAGAATCTTCCTTGCATTTGCATCTTGGAAAGGATTTAAAGTGTTTCAGCTAGATGTGAAGTCGGCATTTCTCTATGGCAAAGTGAAGGAGGAGGTATATGTCGGACAGTGTAGGATCGTTTTCAGACCCGAACGAGTTGATCAGAAGAGTTTTACTCAATACGAAAGGCGGAAATAGACGTATCGAGGTCAATTCAGCTAGAATATCACTTTAAACTGTCGTTATATTGATTTCACAATGATTTACAGAGAGACGACACTTTGGCAGCACTTTGTTGCACAAACCGGAAATAATACCTCTGATTTCGCTTGGAAGGGGTATTTATAAGGTTCTGATTCCGCTTGAAACAGTCTCAAGCGAGATAACATTTCAAGCGGAATTACCAATTCCGTTTGAAATGAGCTTGACACTTTCAAGCGGAATTACTTCCTTTCAAGCGAAATTACCTTATTTTGAAATACGTGCACTGATCTAACATTCTATGTATAAGACTCGATACAAGACGAAGTTGAAAGACGCATGCACCAACAGACTCCCCCTCGAATGTTGACGAGTCTTAAAGTGTCGAGTCTTCGCATCTTCAGTCTTTATCAGTCCTCTCAAACTCTTTTGAAGTATCTTGACACTGTAAGCATCCTTAATCTCTCTCTTCTCATCTCTTCCTCGAATGTTGATAATCTCCAGGATCTGAACATGGCTCTCAAGCTTTCTAATTCTCTTGATCAGATCTCTTGAATCCTTAAGTTTATCAACATCAGCAGTTCCAGAATCGAAACCTGACTCACACTTTCTACATGTTCAGAATCGATTCTTGGCTCTATCCTGCACAAAAACTCTACCCAACAATAAATTTTCTGATGACCACTTGTAAAATCAATACTCAAAATGATTTAACATTTAAAATCTCTGATGAGCACTTGTGGATATATTCAATCAATGAATGATCTTACAATAATAATTTTTAATGAACCACTTGCAGGAATAACATTTTTATTTCAAAAACTTTCCTCATTTCTTTTCAAAACATCTCAAATAATTTCACCCAAACCATTTGTTCGTCATGTTTAGCACTTGGAATTTTGAAAATCAGCTCTCCAACATCAGTTGTCGAAAATCTTTTTGTATTTTTCAAAATTTATGCTAAAACACACTGAAAATCTTTTTGGATTTTTGAAAATAACATGCAATAAAGAAATATTTACAGACAATATTTTTGTGAGTTTGTGTAAGAGGATCATATCAGTTTATGACAAGTTACAAGTACCGTTGAGCTTAGTTACACATTAAGAATTAAACAATTCACTTAGATTGCCAATATACTGATCCACTTAAATTCTCACACAAATTTCAACTGATTCAGGATATGAATTAGGTGTATTAAGAACTTAAACTCATTCATGTGTCCCACTTCTTGAATATACTCCCGTATCCAGATCCCAATATTCAGTCTTACAGGTGAGTATACCACAGATGATATCTGTAAGGGGTTAAATTGCGAAACCGTGAGAGCTCAGGTCAGAACTTCCGTTCAGCAGAGAGATGACGACTCGACTTTTGGTGGGTCCCCTTTAGAGGATCTTTTTTACAACAGCATTGATTAGCAATTTTATAGTCTCATCATTTTATGCTGAGGGCGGCGCTATATTTCAAGCAAGCGGTAAAGTATTCTCCGGGGACTAGGCCATTGCTTCCGCATTATCAGAAGTCCCGGGATAATACCCCAGATATCACTAAGCATAAAGACCTAGTATCTCAGAAAGAGGGACCTTTCAAACGAGATTTCAGGGGTTACCTATATATCCAAGTAGTGTTCCCCACGAAATAAGCAAGTTTGAATTTAAGTTTATATCCCAAAAAAGCTTACTAAAAGTGTAAAAACCTATCGGCATATCATCAGTGAGACCATTTAACGCTATTTAAACATTACATTTCTTTAGCATACTGTAAATGTCTACTGATGTACTATCATTTCCTCTTCTTTGACACCAAAACTCATTTTGCATTTTATCATGTTTTTGTCTTTTTCAAATTTTCAAATGTTTTTGGATTTTCTGAAATAATTACTCCCCCTAAAATGCAAACACATTTAAAGAAATTTGAAAACAAACTATACAAGTAAATTGACAACCGATATCGAATCGCTTCAATTCGCCATTCACTTGGCATAAACAATCAGAACTCCCCCTCACAACAAACTATTTTCCCATTGTGATTTCAAAACACTTAAGTTTCTTTTAATCAAATGGTTTTTCCAGAAAATTAGTTTTGTTGATTTTATCACTTGTAGGTTAGGGATTCATCATATTGTTTTTCAAAATACCACTTGTAAAAAAGATAAATCAAGTACAAGTTAATGTCCCTGATTAATCTTGAAAATTTAATACCATTTGTAAGAATAGTTCAATCAAGTTCAACCTAATGACCTTGATTAACCTACTTTTAAGATCACAAACTCTTTTTCAACCACATGAGTTACCAACCAATACCACATGTAAGTTGAATTCTCAAGATGCCGATACCTACTCCTCACTTACCAACCTGGGAGTTCCGGCAAGTCATACTAGTGACCAATTTTCAATTTTTTAACAA
Source organism: Helianthus tuberosus (assembly GCA_030545235.1). Classification (NCBI taxonomy): domain Eukaryota; kingdom Viridiplantae; phylum Streptophyta; class Magnoliopsida; order Asterales; family Asteraceae; genus Helianthus; species Helianthus tuberosus. Next base: position 129,498,437 of record CM060353.1, on the reverse strand, counting down.
ACAATATAAGAATGATGCCGATTCCTGCTCCGCGATTACCAACTTGGGAGCTCCGGCAAGTCCAGATTTTTACTGTTCGTAGTAGGTACCATCCCAGTCACAAACCAGGGATGATACTTTACCTTGCTTCTTTGTTTTCTTTTCGTAAAACTCCTTAATTCCTTTGACTTTCCTGTCAACCATTTTTCCAAAAATGTTATGAACTGTGGAGTTAAAGGCCTTTTCAATATCAAATTCTTTCTTTTCAGAGAAAAAATGATTTGAAATTTCAACTTTGCCAATTTTTTGTTTAAAGTTTTCAGCCTTCAATGGTGGAAAGTGAACATCATCCATTGGAGGAACTGAATTCTCACTTTTAAGCTCAATTTGTGGCTCCTCTGACTTTGTGGAATCAGATTCATCGCCAGAAGATAGCTCCTCTGATTTTGATGAATCAGAATCATTGCTAGAACTATCATCAGACTTCTTAACAACCCATTTCTGGTTGTCAAGATTTCCTCTTTTCTTGTAAAACCTGTTTGAACATTCACCAATCTCAAAAGTTGAATTTTTGAAAAGTTTAGATCTCTCAATTGGTGGTTCAAACTCAACTTCTTTATCTTTTAGTTTACGAGAAATTCCCTGTTTTGATTTTATTGCCTTGGAACAATTTTTGGCAATATGACCAACAGTGTTGCATTGGAAACAGATTCTCGTTTCTTTCATCTGATCAGCTATCTTCTCCAATTCTTCTTGCTTCTTCGCAAGGAATTCTTTGTTCGACTGCTTTCTGAATAAATTTTCTATCTCTTCTTCAGATGATGTACCTGAAACGAATATCATTTTTGATTTAAAATCTCGAACATATTTTTCATTTTTATGATTTTCTGGTGGAATAAATCCAAGACCTTTCTTTTTGAAATTACCGTTATGGTTTGGTTTCTTGTGAAAACCAGAACCAGAACTGTAACCCTTTTTCTTGTTTTCTCTTTGTTGAACTCTTGAGGTGTACTTTTTAGGTTTTTCATTAAGATTTACATCTTTTATTTTAGAAATATTAATTTATGTAAGTTTGAAAACCTTTTTTTATCATGTCAGGTTTAACACCTCTTATTGGAAATTCCTCATCAAAATATAATTTGTCAGAATCAGTCAAAGTATATGCAACTTTAAACGTTTCGTCATCCAAATTTGATTTTGATAACAAGAATTCTTTATTATAAACCCTTTTTTCCCTGTTTGACGGATTGACTCGGAGTGCTGGACTCAGACTTTGACTCTGACATAGACTCCGACTTTGACTCCTCAGTTTCATCTTTATCCAACACCTGATCGACCACTTTCTTTATTAACTCGGACTCATGATCAGTGTCAGACGATGTAAAAGTCCCATCAATATTATCTGGCAAGTTAACCGAAGACTCCGACTCCCACTGTAAATTTGTTGCTTTTTCGACTCTTTTTGAATTTGGATTTCTCGGAGAATATCCATTTTCAAGCGGGGGTGGACACTTGTTGTAACTGAAACCTTGTTTCTTACCAGAATCATTCACTTTAGTATCCTTCTTCTTATCTTTCTTCTTTTCAGGAATCTTTTCTTTGGATACCTTCCGTTCTTCAGTTACTTCATCATCTTCAAAAGCCTTCATGCCTTCAATAGTTGAATAAATCCTGTCAATGACATAAGAAGTACATGAGTAACTTTTCAACAAACGATTAACTCTTTTAGTTTCAATTCTTTGTGTTTCAAGTTTTTGTTCAAGCACAACACACTTCTCAATGTAATTGTTCACAACTTTCTGCTTTATCATGAAAGCTCCCTGAAGTGTCTTCATGGCTATTGCTTGTTCTTCACTTGATTGATTATACTGATTCATAGCTTTGTTCAGAACATCATAAGACTCCTTCAGCCTGTTCATGTTGTTCATCAACTCACTATTTTTCTTCTTTATAATCTCACAGTTTTCACAAACCACTGGAATCTTTCTTGCATCAACTTCTTCATCAACTTTGAATTTTGGAATATCTTTCACTTTTTTCTTGATCACTGGAACATCTTCATCATCACTGCTGACCGGTGTTTTGACCTTTTTCTTTTTCTTTTTAGCTTTTTCATCTTCACTATCACTTTCTGCCATCATTTTAAAATAATCTGCCATTCGTTTTGCATAATACTCTCTATCATCATCACTATCCTCTTCAACTCGAGCAACATACGCTTTGTGATTTGAATCTTTGTTTGGATCATAATCATCCCAATTGAAATTTGCCCAACTAAAACCTTCAGGCAATTTTTCATCATCTTGGTTTATCAGGCATGCTTTGTTATCAGCCGAAATATATTTGTCCCAACTGAAACCTTTTGTTGGCTCTGTGTCATCCTGATTCACCATACAAGCTCTCTTTGAAGATTCTTCAATCACTTTCCTTCCATGTGCCACTTGTGGTTCCTGTTGTTGTTGTGCAACTTGATGATAGATGGCTTTCCAGTAGTAATCATTGTTGTTATTGAACGGATTTTAAGCTCCACTTGCTTCGCGGTTTTTGCATTCCCTCTTGAAGTGTCCTTTTTCCCTGCAATGAAAACAAGTGACTTTAGATTTATCAAAACCTAAAGTAGAAACATTAGCTTCACGTAAATCATCTCTTCCTGTGATCTGTTTGAATTTCTCAGCTCGTCTCAACACACTAGCCAAACACCATTTTATGTCCATCAATTCCATTTCCTCAGCGTCAATTTGATCGTAATCCTCTTTTATCAACATAGGATTCCCGATCTGACCTGCAACAAAACTTCCATAAGATTCCAACACTGTTCCCAACAAAGACATGAGACTCTTAGCAATTTCTGCTGAATAATCCTCATCATTCTCCAGATTCAAAACAATGTTGCATTGTAGCTTCTTGCCAATCTTGGTTGTTGAAATGTTCGGATCAAATGACGGATATGATGAAAAACTTGTGTTGCTGCTTGATCCTTTTGATGAACTTCCAGATGAACTCTTTGCATTGAATGCTGTCTCAACCTTCGGTGACATGTTGGTGGTTTTGTCACTTACACCACCTTTGTAATAAAGACCAATGTCTTGTTCACCATCGAAATCTTTCATTCTTAAAACCTTTCTCTGTTCCATCTCATGAGCCTCAATCTTTTCAATGAACTTGCTCAGTGTCAGATTGCTAAAACATTTCTTGTTCCTCAACATCATGAGATATGTACCCCAAATCTCATATGGCAACGCATCAGCTAGCTTTTCAATCAACTCCTCATTATCTTTCTCGATGCTCAATCTCTTCATGTTGGCTAACAAATTGCAGTATCTTTCAATGATTTGGTTTGTGCTTTCATTTTTCAAACCTCTAAACAGATCAAACTCTTTCTTCAGAAGTGACTTTTTGTTTTCGAACATCTCTTGACTACCAACAAACTTTGATCTTAACGCTTTCCAAATCGAATAAGAAGTTCCATTGTGTTGCAATAAGACCAAGATATATAAGACCAAGATATCTTCTTTCACAGCTTGTTGTAGTAGACTTAGCATCATTTTCTCATCTTTGTATTTCTTTCTATTTTCAGCACTCAGATCTTTAATAGCAATAATCTCCTCATCATCAGTCATCGGTCTCACATATTTCGTTTCAACACATTCCCAAGCATCTAGATAATTGGCTTGAACCCAGTTTTCAAATCGTCCTTCCCAACCCTTATACTCCTCGATGTTCATGAGCTTAGGCGGTTTTTGCATAGTCCCCGTTTCATTTTCTAGCATTGTGTTTTGTGCTAGAGTGATCGGGGTAACCGGGGTAGCGAATGCGTTGTAAAATTCCTCGTCCATGTTTCGGATTTTCAAAGTTCACAAAATAGACTGTTCAAACGAAATTACTAACTTCAAACGGAATTCCCTCAAGCGAAATTACACCGTTCAAACGAAATCACTTAGAAGCGGAATACCCTATCAAGCGAGATATCTAATTTCGCTTGAACACACACTTCTTTCAAACGGAATAAGGTCCTTGAAGCGGAATTAGTGATTCAAGTGGAATCATTCAAACGAAATAACCCAACTGAAGCGAAATAATAAGTTTCAAGCGAAACCAGGTTGAAATTTCAAGCGGAATCACCGGTTTCAAGCGGAATTAACCATCTAATTCCGTTTGAAATGTTGCTGATGTTATCATTCTCAAGCTGTTTTGAAACAGAATTACAAATTTAATCAGTTTTAGATCGATTTTAGGCCTGAAACTTTTAAGGCTTTGTTAAAACACTAATGCGCACAAGATGTGTGAAAATCAGGACATTTTGACCATGAAAAGTTGTAAATTTTGAAAAAGAAGGTGTAGAAATCAGAAATTGCAGCTGAATTGGTAAGAAATCTTCTTCCTGAGCTCTGATACCACTTGTAGGATCGTTTTCAGACCCGAACGAGTCTATCAGAAGAGTTTTACTCAATACGAAAGGCGGAAACAGACGTATCGAGGTCAATTCAGCTAGAATATCACTTTAAACTGTCGTTATATTGATTTCACAATGATTTACAGTGAGACGACACTTCGGCAGCACTTTGTTGCACAAACCGGAAAGAATACCTCTGATAATTCGCTTGGAAGGGGTATTTATAAGGTTCTGATTCCGCTTGAAACAGTCTCAAGCGAGATAACATTTCAAGCGGAATTACCAATTCCGTTTGAAATGAGCTTGACACTTTCAAGAGGAATTACTTCCTTTCAAGCGAAATTACCTTATTTCGAAATACGTGCACTGATCTAACATTCTATGTACAAGACTCGATACAAGACGAAGTCGACAGACGCATGCACCAACAGACAGCCACCGGGCTTTACTGACCCAATCCACAAAGACAAGGTTTACCTGTTGGATAAGGTATTATACGGCTTGCATCAGGCCCCGAGAGCCTGGTACGAGACACTCTCACAACATTTTCTCGCCAACAACTTCATCCGAGGCAAGGTAGACGCCACCCTCTACACAAAAGAAGTCGACGACCATCTTCTGATAGTCTAGATTTACGTGGATGACATAATTTTCGGGTCGACAAATGAAGAACTCTGCAAAGATTTTGAAAAGGTTATGAAGCAGAAGTTTGAAATGTCATCAATGGGTGAGATGAAGTTCTTCTTAGGGCTCTAGGTCGATCAATTGCCCGAGGGAACGTTCATACATCAGACGAAGTATGTTCACGACGTCTTAGAGAAATTTGGGATGTCCGGGACTGCTCCTACTTCCACCCCGTTAGCGACAAACCATGGAATAAACCCTGATCTCACCGGAGAGAAGGTGGATGAAATGTTGTATCGCTCCATGATCGGATCGCTGATGTATTTGACGGCATCGAGACCTGATATTACGTATCCAACCTGCCTCGCGGCCCGATTTCAATCAAGTCCCAGAGCTTCGTATATGACGATCGTCAAGAGGATATTACGCTACCTGAAAGGAACTCCAAGCTTGGGGTTGTGGTATCCAAAAGATGGCGATTTCACGCTTGAGGGGTACTCTGATTACGACTTCGGATGCTGCAAAGTCAATGCTAAGTCAACAACAGTGGGATGCCAGTTTTTCGGACCACGATTGGTTACCTGGCAATGTAAGAAATAGACCTCTGTTGCTTTGTCTACATGTGAAGCCGAGTATGTATCTGCTAGCAGCTGCTGCTCCCAGATCCTGTGGATTCAGCAACAGATGCGCGACTACGGTTTGCAATTTCTTACTTCCCCTATCTTTGTTGATAATGAAGAAACCATTAATATAACAAAAAATCCTATTCATCACTCTAAAACCAAACACTTTGAAATTCGTCATCACTTCATTCGAGATTGCTTCGAGAAGAAGTTGATACGAATTGAGAAAATCCACACCGATGAACAAAAAGCTGATTTACATACCAAAGCTTTTGATAGAACACGTTTTCAATATCTTTTAAAACTTAATGGTATGAAGCTATTATCGGTTGCGGAGGGGATTCTTGGCTTAGATGAAGGTACCACTGTAGATGATGTTGAAAAGCAATCTGCATTGGTTTGTCGAATTTTTAGTTGTTTTGGTATTTAGGGGGAGATAGGTAATATTTTCAGAAAATACAAAAACAATAAAAAATGTAAAAATCCAAAAACATGAGATATTTCAAAATCCAAAAACAATAGAAAACCGAAAAAGAGTTTGTGTAAAAAGGGGAAATGATAGTACATCAGCTAGACAGTTGCAGTACGCTAAAGAAATGCAATGTTTAAAAGGTGTTAAGCAGTCTAGCTGATGATGTGCCGATAGGTTTTTATACATTTAGTAGGTTTGTTTGGGATATAAACATAAATCATTTCTTGCTTATTACGTGGGGAACATCTCTCGGATATATAGGTAACCCCTGAAATCCTGTTTGAAAAACTCTATTTTTGACATACTAGGTCTATGTGCGTAATGATATCTGGGGTATTATACCAGGACTTCTGATTTGCGGAAGCAATAGCCTAGTCCTTGTATAATACTCTGCACTGCTTTATTCTTAAAGCTCACCCTCAGCATAAAAAATGACGAAACATTGAAAAATGCTAATCATGTGCTGTTGAAGAAAAGATCCCCAAACGGGACACACCGAAAGTCAAGCCATCGTCTCTTTGTACGAACGGAAGTTCTAACCTGAGCTCTCATGGCCTCGCATTACTCGTTTACAGATATCATTATTGTACGTTCACCTGTAAGACTGAATATAGAAAGTCTGGATACAGAAGTATATTCTGAGGTGGGACACGCGTATAAGTTAAGCTATTAAAACACTAATTCGTATCGTGAACAGATTGAAATTTGTGTGAAATTTTAAATTGGATCAGTATACCGGCAATCACTATGAATTGTTTAATACTAAGTATGTTATCAAGCTTAACTGTGCTAGTAACTTGTCGGTAGCTGATATGACCCCCTAACACGCTCACCAAAAATATGTTTGTAAATAGTTTACGTTTACTGCATTTCATTTCAGTTCAGTTTAACATTCAAAACCCAAAAAGATTTCATAGCTTTCTACTTTACAAACTTTCTTAAAATCCCAAAAAGATTTTATATTTCTGCTTTGTTTTATCGACAAACCAAGGTGGAAAACTGATCTTCAGACTCGTAGTTTTGAAGCAGATGCAGGAAGTTTCTGAGCTGGAGAAACAGGTTGGGAGCTTATCTTGTTAAAATCTGGTAAAATGCAAAGTCAATGCAAGTTCATTAAATTGATACTTGTGAATTTTCAGAAAAATATGTTTGAAAAAGATGAAACAAAATGTCAGTTTGTTCTGTTTCGGGTCAACCAGGGTCATTAAGTTGGACTTGGTAGGCAAATTAAGTGCCTAGGATCATTAACTTGGGCCTAGATACTTAAGTGGATTCTTAAAACTGATAAAATCTGAGAAAAATGGCAAAAAGTCAAAAAGGTCAAAGCTTAAAAAGTCAAAGAGGTGTGTTTGGCTCGGGCGGCAACCCGATCGGGTGGCAACTCGATCGGACAACAATCCAATTCATAAGTCACTATAAATAGGTGGTCAATGTTTCAGTCAAACTTTTCACTCGATCGAGCAACCACGCTATTCTCTCTCACACTCTTGCTTTCTGATCTTGTTTTTCACACTTTTTCTTTGCACAAGACATTGGATTGTTGGTTTGCACAACCTTGTCAATGGAAAGGTAAGATTTTCAAGATCTAAACTGTTAAGATTTGATGTTTTTGTTGTTTGTTCTTGATGACGGAACTGTTCGGACCTTCATTGTTAGATCTAGGAATTTCTAGGAAGTTTTGATGAAATCTAAGCATGAGGTTTTGTTCACAATGATTAGATCTATAAGTTTACCAATTCAATTTGTGCCAAAACATGATAAAATCCATAGATCTGATGTCTAGAACAAGTCGGCTATCAGAGGGGTTTTTTGTCAAATTAATCACTGTTTAGGCCGAGATAGAACATGATGAACATAGGGTTTTGATCGCGCTTAGATTATCTACATAGATCTATGTTCAATTTAATGTTTTGCCTTAGAAATTTTTTATGACACTTTGAATGTTCAAGTTGTTCTTCACTGATCTTGAATAGGGTAGCAACTCGATCGGGTGACCACCTGATTCAATGCATGTTACATGTTAATATTTTCTAAGTGTTTGTGCCTAGAAGTCTGTGCCTTAATTGCTTGATAAGTTACCTTGAAATTTGTGCCTTCAAAATGTTAAACAGTTGCTGTGGATAGTTTGGCAACCTGATCGGGTGGCAACCCGATCGGGCGGCAATCCGATTCATAGCACGTCATAGTGTTTGCCTAGGTTTCTATGCTTTCACTAAGTGACTTGGAAAGTTTGGCAACCCGATCGGGTGGCAATCCGATCGGGTGGCAACTCGTTCCAAATTCATTCTTTCACTGTTCATGGATAGAGTAGCAATCCGATCGGGCGGCAATCCGATCGGACAACCATCCTATCCTCATCACTATGTCTTGAGATCTATGCTTCAATGTCATTGATTGAGTGGCAATCCGATCGGGTGGCAATCCGATCTGACAGCCTTCTGATCCTCTTCACTAAATGACAAAAATTTTCAACTGTTTCAGAATTGCCAAGAATCAAATGGCAACCCGATCGGGTGGCAATCCGATCGGGTGGTCATCTGATTCATGACACTCATTCTCAAAGAGTTGACTGGTCAAAGATTCTACTTGCTTGTCATATGAATCAAGTGGCAACTCGATCGGGTGACAATCCGATCGAGTGGGCATCCGATTCAAATGCATTTGACTTTGTTGACTTATCATTGTGCATGATGGCAATCCGATCGGACAGCCATCCGATCCTCAGTACTACACATAGAGAGGGTTCCAGTGTTAGAAAAATTTTGAGTTTTTCAAAATTTTCATTTCTTTTCACTTTATGTCTCAAACCTCGTGCAATTGTTAACATTGTTTATTATTGCAGGGAAAAGCTTCAGACTGGGATAAATCTCATAACATATACTGTCTGCTGGATGCACTTTATACAGAAAAAACTGTGGTTGAGGTTATAGCCAAGTTTTTGAGAGAAAGCAAAATTGCTAAAGCACTGACTGACAAGACCTTAGTATATGAATCTCATGTGAGATGGTTTTGGAACTCAACGAGATATGAAGAGAAAGATAAGATGATTTGTCCTGCTGTGAGAAAGAAGGATGAAAATGGAAAGGATGTAGATTTGGAAATAAAGTTTAATGTTGGTGATCTTAGACGTGTGTTGGAGTTAGGAGACAGTGATGATGAGACTACCATTATTCCCGAACATCTTTGCAAAGGTTTATGGTGCAGAATGGGATTCTCAGGGCACATAAATGGGAAAATGGGTAAAACTATGTTCTGCCATCCTTACAAGTTCATGATCCACTGTGTAGTACATGCCTTGTCACACAGGAAGGGAGCATATGACGAAACATCTGATTATATTATGAACATAATCACATGTCTGGTGTTGAATAGGCCATACAATGTTTCAAAAGTGATTTTTGAATACTTGGTAGAAAATATAAGAGCTAGAAGTAATAAATACATCATGTATCCAAGGTTCATACAAATGATGATTGATGATCAATTCAAGGACATTCAGAAGGATAATGGTGATATTTTAGGTCTAAGGTGTTGGACTCTGTATGCCCAAGACACATATTAAATTGATGTGGCTAGTACGTTATGATCCAAGCCGAGTCATACCCAAATACAAGCTAGACAAACACTTACAATATTATTTATTTGTGATATGATCAAACAAATAAATATTAACACTTACAATATTTAGAAATTGGTTTTCCAAATAATTGCACTTGACAAACTAATAAATTATATGGATAATTTATTTTGAGAGAATATTTTATCATGTTACTTAATGGGTTAAATAACATTATAAAAGTTTATGATTTGTTGCATAAAGTCTTGTAAACATATGATGTTAAATTTATAAAACTTATAAATTAATACAAGACATAAAATTTAAAAGGGTAAATTTTCATTGGGCAGAAATGTGGCCCTATGGCCGCCCATTTTGTGTCTTCCCTAGATGGGATATGGCCAATGAAAATACATGCAACATATCTAATAACAAGGGGGTCTTGATTGGTTGGTGTCTTCCCAATAAATTTGACCAATAGAATTGCATGCAATTTTATTTGTTAGATGACCCATGATTGGGTGGATGTGGTGGCAACCTATCTCACACTTTTATTAACCTTTTTTTTATATTAAAAAAAAATCATAAGGGTGGAAGACTTGAACTTTGATGTTCTCTCATACTTCTCATAGAGAATTTTATGTCAAAAATTCAAGAGAAGGACTTTAAAATTGCTCTAAAAATTTCGGCCAACATAAGGCTATACATGAGGGTTTTTCAAGTTTGAAAATCAAGTGTATGAACTCTAGAACAAGCTCCAAATTTTCAGCCATGGGTGGTTGTCTTGATGGAATTTTTCAAGTGAGTTCATAAGTGTAGAAATCCTAGCTAAACATAAGGTGTTTGTTGGAAGGCTTGGGGTATACAAGCTTGAGGTCTTCTAGACTTGAAGGCAACCGTTCAAGAAGCATCATCTTCTTCATATCCATTACTCCATGGAAGGTAGTATTCTAAACACTCTATGGTTGTGTTTTAATTTTGAAAGCATGCATGTTCATATATGGATCCGGGATTGGGTTTTTGCAAGTAAAATGAGTTTTATATCTTGTAAGTAACATGTTTTAAATAATTATTTCCGCTGCGTTTTTATTTCATAAGGATGAAATTACTTTGATAAACATGTTTTAAAACCCAACAGTGGTATCAGAGCCGCTTATATGAGTGCATGCTTCATAGGATATGAAATTTTCGGGTTTCGGGTTTGGTTAAAACCCTATGGCCGAAAATTTTATATATGGTTATCCTTTTGTTTTTCAAGATTATTTTAATACATGCATAAAAGTATCTTGAAAATTATGTCATTTGGATGATTCGTTTGTTTGGACAAAAACCCACTTTTTCGGTTTTTTCATTCTTGACCGAAAAGTAGGTTGTAAAAAGGAAACCATTTTGGTTCTTGAATTTTATATATTTGGATATATATATTTTTTGGTGTTCATAACCTAGCCATGACCTTGTGTGAATATTGTTGAATATTTGTGTTTGTGATTTATATTTAATTATTTCAAAAGGGTTGTAATAATTAATTATCTTTGTTCTTCCATTTGTGAAATATGTAATTTATTTATTTTCATTTGGTATGTAAGTAAATAGATTAGGTGCATTTTATTTTACTAGAAAAAATGTATTAGGATATTTTTTTTTGTAAAAGAAGATGCACACAAAAATGCGATTTTGGTTTTGGCTAATTTCGGGCCAAAAGGACTTCATAGTTCTTAACGAGATATTAGCCCGATAACCAAAACACATTTTGAAGTCCAAAGGAGTTTGGACCTGAATATAAAAGACATTTGGAAGCCCAAAGAATGTGAAGAAATCACAACACAATATGGAGACTTGAAGCATATGGATGCGGGATCAAGTGGGAGTTCAACGACACATCGCTTGTGTCATTTTTCACCCTTTAGGAAGGACCTTTTGGCACACTTGTTTCGGCTAACGAGTGTGGTCAAAATAGTTGGCTATGGTTATGCACCTATTGATATGTGTGTTGTGCTTGTGTGGTTGTTTATTTATGTTGTTTGGATGATATGTTGATATGCATGCTTAACAAACTAATAATCAACAATAAGCTTGAAATTGGTTCTTTAAAAGATCATTAAAAATTGGTTAATAAAAGGTTATTAAAAATTAATGATTTTATAATAAAATGGGTTTTATTAAAAAGAACCTTGAAATTTTATTTTCACAAAAGTACCAAGGATTTGAATGCATGCAAATGTATGGTACATATAGTTTTCTAAACTAGAATTTTGAAAACTCAAAATCCCTTTTATAAAACAAGTCAAACACCATCCTTTTATACAACACTCGAATCACTTGGGAACTCTTTTGTGGGATAAAGGTCACCTAACCACATTTGAGGGAACTTGTCTATTCGAGGTGGGTTTACCATGTTTGTGGGATAAAGGTCACCTAACCACTTATGTGTAGAAACTCACACGTGTGTGTAAGTTGGACGACTTGATTTGGAAACCATAAACTTAGGGTCACCGAAGCATGGGGAACAAAGGTGTTGATGGGATTAAACATGCCAACTAAACATAAAGATGTTTAACCGATCCCATATGGCTAGAAGTTGCAAAGAGTTGCAATTGTCAAACGTTGACTACCTTGTTAATTTAAATAGAGGGATAAAGGTCACCTAACCAATATTTAAATGTAACGTTGGATTCTAGATTTTAATTATTAATTGTCTATGAGACATAGAAGGGTATTAATGATTAAAATATAATAATATCGAAAATACTAAAATTGAACCTTGTTAAATTTTGTAGATGGCCGCTAACAATATTACCCAAACCGTCCGTAACCTATCATTGAAAACGATCCTAATCCCAATAAACATCTTATGGAAGATAAGGATGCCTATAACGATTGGATTAAGTATGTCGAGGATACTACGCAAGCCTCATGCCTCATATTAGGAATTATGATTCCCAAGATTCAAATGGTTTTGAACATCATGAGCATACGACATGATTACCCAATTGTAGGAAATGTTCCCAAGGGTAGAACGCTTCGAAACGGTTCGAGTGCTTCATGTATGTCGAATGGAGGAAACCCAATCGGACTCATCTTATGTTTTAAGATGATAAGCCACATTGATCACCTCGAAAGGCTCAATATGGATAAAAGGGTTTTATCCATTCTAACGATCAATGAGGGTGGGAACTAGAAAGGGCATCACCCCGATACCAAAGCAAATGTTGAAAATGGAAACGGGTAATTCAAAGGGAAATAATTAGAAAGACAAAAGCGAAACCACCGAAACCAAAAGAAAAGAAGGCAAAGGTTTCCATGAACGATCCATGCTTTGAGTATGGAGAGATGGGGCATTTAAATAGGAATTTTCCAACCTATCTCAAAGAGTTGAAAAACAAGAGGGATGCTAGGCAAACCTCAGGTACAATCTTAATGATACATATTGACCTTAATGATATTTCTTCTAACACATGGGTATTAGATACCGGATGTGGAACTCATATTTGCAATTCATTGCTAAAGGTTCAAAAGAAATAAGCATTAAAAGAAAGGAGACTATGTTTTGAAACTTCCAAATGGTTTGGAAATTGTTTTAAAATGTTTTGAATGCTCCTAGTTTGACTAGGAACATTATTTAAGTTTCCCTTATAAGACAACATGTTTTGATTTAAAGTTTGTAAACAATGACATTTATATTTCGATGAATGACAGGTTTTACTTTAAAACTATGCCTTCAAATGGTAGTTATGAATTGGTTCATAATAATACATCATTTGATAGTTCAATGTACCAAGCAATCACCAACAAACTCAAAATGGATTTGAGTGAGACTTATCTTTGGCATTATCGCCTTGGTCATATAAACAGATGTCGCATGTAAACACTTCGAAAGAATTGTCTTTTGGAAACAAATGAAATTGGTTCATTTGATACATGCGAATCTTATTTACAAGTGAAAATGACCAAGTAATCCCTTAGTGGGAAAGGGTAAAAGATTTATTAGGTATCATACATTCGAATGTATGTGATCCTTTTAAGCTAATGACTAGGAATGGTGAAAGATACTTCATTACTTTTACCGACAACTATAGTAGTTATGGTTATGTATACTTTCCAAGACACAAAGTTGAAGTTTTCAAACATTCAAAATCTTCAAAAGGTGAAGTACAAAATCAACTTAATCAAAGTTCTTCTTTTCGATAGAGGAGGAATCAAACTCTATTTGGATATGGTTCGATCTATGATGGCTAGGAGCGCCTTATCTCTATCACTTTGGGGTTACGCTTTGCTCTCCATGGCCCATATAGTCCAACCAAGAAAGTGGATAAGACACCTTTTGAAATATGGCATGGAAGGGCTCCATCATTATCATACTTAAAAGTATGGGGTTATGAAGTTTATGTTAAGCAATACACCCCAAACAAATTGGAAGTACGATCCACTAAGTGTATCTTTGTAGGATATCCTAAAGATAGTATAGGATATTAATTCTACGATCCAACAGAGCAAAAGGTATTTGTTGCTCGAAAGGCTAAGTTCTTGGAAGCTAAGTTCCTTATGGAAGGAGCTAGTAGAACAGTGGAACTTGATGAGGATCAAGAACCACAAGCCAATACACGTTTGGTTGCTACTAGCACTCAACAAGAGGATTGTTGAAAATGATCAAGTGGTTGATCATTACACATAAAACGTTCGCAGATCTGGTAGAATAAGTAGTCCACCTAAAAGATATGGATTTTTCATGGATGGATGCTACGTGGTAGATTCGGGTGAACCTACCACATACCATGATGCAATGTCAAAATCTGATTGCGACAAATGGCTTGAGGCTATGAACGTAGAGATGCAATCCATGTATGACAACCAAGTATGGGAATTGGTTGTGCCACCACTTAACTCTAAAGTAGTTGGAAGTAAGTGGGTTTTCAAGAAGAAAATTGTAATGCATGGTATATTGGATACTTATAAAACGAGACTTATAGCAAAAGGTTTCAATCAAACTCAAGGGGTTGATTATAATGAGACCTTCTCGCCTATAGCGATGCTAAAGTCAATAAGGATATTATTTGCCATACCTACATATTATGAATATGAGATTTGGCAAATGGATGTCAAAACGGCTTTCCTAAATGGATATCTTGAGGAAGATGTCTATATGGTTCAGCCTGAAGGTTTTGCCGATCCAAAACATCCTGACAAAGTATACAAGTTAAAGAATTCAATCTATGGATTGAAACAAGCATCGAAAGGTTGCAATCACCATTTTGATGAAGAGATTATGGAATATGGATTCATCAAGTACGTCGATGAAGCTTGTGTGTATAAGAAGGCTAGTGGGAGCATTATTACTTTCTTAGTATTATATGTCGATAACATTCTATTATTTAGAAATGACTTTCCAACCATGGAAGGTGTAAAACCTGGATTGGAAGTTGTTTTTCCATTAAGGATCTCGGTGAAGTCGCTTACATTTTGGGAATAAAGAATCTATAAGGATAGATCAAGACGCACGATAGGTTTAAACTAGAGTGCATACATTGACAAAGTCTTGAAAGGGTTCAAGATAGAGAACTATATAAAAGGTTTGGTACCTATTCTAGAGAGGACAATATTGAGTGCGTCTCAATGTCCAAGCTCAAAGGATGAGCAAGAAAGAATGAAAGGAATCCCATATGCGTCAGCTATAGGATTCATTATGTACGTAATGATATGCACTAGACCGGACAAGTTATGCGCTTTAAGCATAACGAGAAGATACCAGCGAGCAACGGTCATTGGGTGACTGTTATAAATATATTGAAATACCTCAGAAAGACTAAGGATATATTTCTAATATATAGATTTGGTGAAAAGAACTCGTTATAAAAGGTTACATGGATACGAGTTTCCAAACCGATCAAGATGGTTCTCGATCATAATCAGGGTAACATTGTCCACAACATAATCAGAATACATCGCCGCTTCATTGACTGAGATAATTCATATGGATATGCCACTTGAATTATTGCCGATCTAAGGGTAGTCCCTACCATTCAGGACCCTAGAAATCTTTGTGATAACGATGGTGTGATTGCTCAAATCAAGGAACCTCGTGTACATCAAAAGACTAGACACATTGAACGGAGTTTCAACTACATAAGGGATGAAGTTGAAAAAGGGAAAGAAATGTATTCACAAAGTTCACACTGATCAAAATATTGCGGATCCACTCACGAAGCTCCTTTAAAGGGCAAAGCATGAAGGGTCATACTTGTGCCTTAGGACTTCGATATTCTAGTGATTGGATTTAATCTATTTTGTATTTGGATATTGGAACAATTGTTATTATAACTCTTTATGGTATGATGAGTTATGTTCCATTTTAGCATGTTTAAATCCGTGAATAAGTTTCTTATTCTAAATGTCCGTAGTCGATCATACTTGTGGGAACAAATATGAATGTAAGACTATTATGAACTTAGATTGGTGGATATTCATTAGGTATGAATATAGAGCAAAGTGTTGCTACCAAAGTTCATAGATATTTGTGGGATACAAATATTGGACTGACTCGCTCTCGAATATTACTGCATGGAATCATCTGTGATTGATCATAAGTAAATTTGAGTAAAGGAGAATATCATAATATCCTCTGACCTGAGATACATATTGGGTCTTGATATTCACCAAATATTGTACCTTGACTTTTGTCTTCGCTGTTAGTAATATGACAGTACATAAGGCTAAGCTCAGGTGTGGTACAAGGTGATTGTGAGAGACGTATGTAGTCAAGATGGGATTTGTTCCTCTTATTCGTTGAGAGTAAGATGTCTAAGGCCTGCTAAAGTTAAATCAACAGAGAGTGGCTAGTACGTTATGATCCAAGTCGAGTCATACCCAAATACAAGCTAGACAAACACTTACAATATTATTTATTTGTGATATGATCAAACAAATAAATATTAACACTTACAATATTTAGAAATTGGTTTTCCAAATAATTGCACTTGACAAACTGATAAATTATATGGATAATTTATTTTGAGAGAATATTTTATCTTGTTATTTAATGGGTTAAATAACATTATAAAAGTTTATGATTTGTTGCATAAAGTCTTGTAAACATATGATGTTAAATTTATAAAACTTATAAATTAATACAAGACATAAAATTTAAAAGGGTGAATTTTCATTGGGCAGAAATGTGGCCCTATGGCCGCCCATTTTGTGTCTTCCCTAGATGGGATATGGCCAATGAAAATACATGCAACATATCTAATAACAAGGGGGTCTTGATTGGTTGGTATCTTCCCAATAAATTTGACCAATAGAATTGCATGCAATTTTATTTGTTAGATGATCCATGATTGGGTGGATGTGGTGGCAACCTATCTCACACTTTTATTAACCTTTTTTTATATTAAAAAAAATCATAAGGGTGGAAGACTTGAACTTTGATGTTCTCTCATACTTCTCATAGAGAATTTTATGTCAAAAATTCAAGAGAAGGACTTTGAAATTGCTCTAAAAATTTCGGCCAACATAAGGCTATACATGAGGGTTTTTCAAGTTTGAAAATCAAGTGTATGAACTCTAGAACAAGCTCCAAATTTTCGGCCATGGGTGGTTGTCTTGATGGAATTTTTCAAGTGAGTTCATAAGTGTAGAAATCCTAGCTAAACATAAGGTGTTTGTTGGAAGGCTTGGGGTATACAAGCTTGAGGTCTTCTAGACTTGAAGGCAACCGTTCAAGAAGCATCATCTTCTTCATATCCATTACTCCATGGAAGGTAGTATTCTAAACACTCTATGGTTGTGTTTTAATTTTGAAAGCATGCATGTTCATATATGGATCCGGGATTGGGTTTTAGCAAGTAAAATGAGTTTTATATCTTGTAAGTAACATGTTTTAAATAATTATTTCCGCTGCGTTTTTATTTCATAAGGATGAAATTACTTTGATAAACATGTTTTAAAACCCAACATAAGGAACATGACACCTGAAACAATCAGCAGATTATGTAAAGGACGTGAACCAAGAGTTAAGGGAATGATATGCAGAATCATCAATCCAGCATATGTTGCTCCAGAGAATTATAGGTGGAGACATGAGAATAGTGATTCTGAGAATGAAAATGAAAAGATGAGTGGAATGGTTGAAAAGAAAACTCGTTGGTGGTTTGTGAAAGATGGAAAAAGAAAGAGAACGCCGAAGACATCCCCAGTAGTTCCTATTCCTAAGGAGCCAGCACCGAAGATAGTTGTTAAGGGTATAGTGAAAGGGGGAGTCATAAGGTAGTTAGAACTTTAAAATGTTATATGTTTCTAATGAAATTGTCAATGCTTGTTTTGCAGAGTCTTCGAAAGAAGCACAACAAAGGTTGGTAGACGAGCCAGTATTAGATCCATCTGAAGTTATTCAACAAGGAGCTGATCTACTGAAACATTCACTTGAAATCTTTCTAAAAAGAAATGAGGAAGTTGCTACTCAAGAAGACCAAAGAGCAAGTGTTCAAGGTGAAAGTGTCAAAGACAAAGAGCCTGAAGGTATTGCTCGAGATGATTCAAGTGAAGCTGATTCTGAGTCCACTGAGACAGAGACAGAGACAGAGCTTGATCTTACAACAGTTGGAAGAGGAAAAGCTCAGCTGAAAAAGAAGCCAACAAAGAAAAAGAAAGGATCTGACGAAGAAGATTCTTCTTATACACCATCAGTTGATGAGCCAAAGAAGCTAAGAGCAAAGCATAAGGTTGTTCAGACAGGAGTGATTCCAACAAATGTTCGTGCAAGAAAAAGAGGTGCCACATTGCCTGAAAGCCAAGCTGGAAAGAGTGAGAAACATGTTGCAACTTCAAAGGTTCTTGAAGCAGAAAAGATTCAAAGTGTTGAAGTTCCAAAAGAGCCAAAAGTTCAAAGTGTTTCAGAAGTTGAAGTTCAAAAGAAAACAGGTGGTGATGATTATGTTGAAATCACTGGATTTAGAGCAGCTACACCTCCTCCACCACCTCCACCACAAGATCAACCTATTCCTGAAGCTCCTGAATCTTCAAGACCAAAGAATATTTTTCCTGATTTGTTTAGAGAATTTCCACATGCTACTGGGGTTTATAGAGATGATATGGGTCTTGATGATGATTTTGATATGTTTAGTAGTGCAGCCATCAAAGCACTGGAGAAGAAAGTTGGTGATCTTGAACAAGAAAAAGCCAAAGCTGAAGCTGAACATGATGTGTTAAAGAAGCAGGTTGAGGAGTTAACGAAAGTTAATGAAGAAATAAAGACTATCATGATAAAGCAACAGAAAAAGTTAAAGAAAATGAAAGATGGCGTTCATGATAATGCACAACTGTTTGAGATTCTTTCAGCAGAAAATGTTGAAATGCGTCAGAAAATGAAGAATCTGCATGAGATAAATCAAACCCTAAATCAGTTGTTAAGCGAAATCAATGAAGCATTGTCGAATGAAATGAAAGCAATGAAGCTTGAAATGGAGGCGATGAAGGTTGATAAAGTGGTGAAGGATGATCAGCTCAACATGCTATACACAGTTATGGAAAGTCATCTGAACCTTGATGTTCATTCTGCTTTCAACAATATTGAAGTCAAAAGAGCTGAAGAGCGTAGAATAGAAAGAGAAAGACGACTGGTTGAAGAAGCGAAATAAAAGAACAAAAGTGTTATAGAAGAAACTCAAGAAGCTGGAGGTTATTCAAGTCAAGTTGACGTAGAGATGGTTGATGCTGAAGCAGATCCTAAGGGATTCGTGCTTGTTAGTGAGTCTTCTACTCTATCTTTCGATCTTAATGACATTGTTCGCTGAGTGCATGTTATACAAAAGAAAAAGAAGGCGAAGGAAGTGTTATTGTTGAAATGGAAAGAAGAAGAAGAGGTAGTAGAAGAAGAAGAAGAAGAAGAAGAAGATGAAGAAGAAAAGATTGATGATGAATTGTTTGATTACATCGACAACTATCCAGAAGGTGATGATGATGACAATGATCAAGGTTCGTCTGGGTTGCTGATTGTAAATCCTAATGTTCAACAAAGGATTGAAGATTTTATGAACAATGAGATTAATGAGCAAGAAGATGATCAACAACAAGAAGCCTCTACATCAGGAAAGCAACGCGTCGACCAGGTATTCCTCACACAACCAACTGTCATTTATTTGCATGCTCGATATGAGGGGGAGCTAGAGGTACCAAGGTCTAGGGCGGAGATGTTAGAGGAGTTAGGATTAGATGATGGGAAATTCAAGTTCGATATTGAGGATGAAATTCCTGCGTCACCAGAGAAAGAGTATGAATTTGTTTATGCCCAAGAAGCAGATAAGTATGATGAGGTGATTGTTGAAGATGCGTCTGATTCATCTGATGAAGAAATGGATTTTCATTACTCTGGTGTTGATGAAACGTTTCCTTCTCTCGCTGAAATGTTCAAAGATCAAAACGAAGATGAGATCAGAAGAAAGATTGTTGAAAAGATTACAACTGAAGGTGTGCCAAAGACCATTCCTAGAGAGAATCTTGCTGAAGAAAAGAAGAAGTGGTTCAAAGTAATGCCTAAAGAAAGAAAGTTTATAAGGCCGCTTCAGTATTTTACGCATGATAAAGATATTTCTTGGGGAGAAATACTCTCATGGGGTTATCTGGAAGACTTGCAGGTTTATGCCATTAGACGGGAGCAGGGGGTACAATACTTTGAATACTTGGCTGATATAAAGACCCTCCCGTGGTGGGATGTTGATGAGTTGGTTCAGATAAAGAACATCAAGCAACATTATTATGGTTTGGAAGTGAAGCAGCACGACCAACATCTGTGGGATTACGTGAAACAACAATCAAAGGCAAGATATCCAGACTGGAAGCCTCAGTTCCCAAAACAGATTGTTACAATATTGGAGAATGGTGAGAAAGATGTTACATTGGATGTCAAGCCTCTAAGGTGTTTGAAGAACATGCCACTTCGAGCCATGGAACAAGATTTCTTTAAGGATTTCGAAGGTTGGCTATATAATGAAACCACAGCAGAAGCAGTGATATCCTTGTTTGATAAATCGAAGGGTGAATCAAGAAGAATCTGCATACTGGATCCAATGTTGCTGGTTAACTGCTCAAGGAAAGAAATTGATTGCTTGTTCAACAACAAGATAGTGTATGAAAAGCGAGACAAAGTCCAAGCAATGCAATACCAGAAGATTGTGGATGTGTGCTTTGCTCAAGACATCAAATCCTGCAGGTATTGGAAGTCTAAATGGAGAGACTTGGAGATTGATGAGTTTCTGAAGAAGTACAAGCGAGAAGAAAGATTCAAAGCTATATCTGAGAAAGCAGCAAAGTTTTAAGCTGATGAGACTGCCGCCAACGGATCAAACGCCAATTGAAAAAGAAGAGAACAAGATTCCCAAATGGGACAGAAAATGTGATGGTGATCAAGTGTACAGGAAATGGTGGATTGAAGAAGGTAGGTTACTCAGGAGAAAGATGCTTGAGGAAAAAGCCGAACAGAGGAGACAGAGGGCCAAGGAACGAAGACGTCAGAAGAAGGACTGAAGACTATGTTGGAAGGAACTACAGCTACATCCAAGGGGGAGTCTGTTAGTTCATATGTCTGTAGCTTCCGTCAGCATTGAGTATTATTTTGTACTATATATGTCTTTTGTGAACTTGTATGTATATGTATGTATGTGTGTAGAATGACAGCTCAGGGAATGGAGCTTATCTATAAAAGTGATGTCCGAAGGTTGGCAAGTGTCACCCGATCGGACAATACTTAATAGCTTCCCTGAGTTTGCATATAAATACACAGCTTGGGGTAGTCATTTAGAACTTTTGCTCATTCTGTAAGGAGACTCTGTCAAGTCTGATTCTCTACCGGTTCTTGTGTACTTTCACATCATTCTAATAGAAAGATCAGACGGATTTAATCGTTGAATACGTTGTTGTGATTCTATGATTTGATCCATGGATTCCGCACATTGATCGAGGTCGATTCATCCACGTTCGTGTCGAACAAATCCTGATCAAAAGGCCTAACAGTTGTTACTGATGCTTCTGGAGATAACAAGCGCAAGTGGGACAACAACAAAGGTTCCAACTCTTCACAGCCTCAAGCTCAACAGAGGAAGGTCGAGGGAAACAAGGGTCCTAACCAGCAGGGTGGTGGATATCTGGGAAATCGCCCTAAGTGCAACAAGTGTAATCAACACCACTATGGGTAGTCTGAGAAGGGCCGCTGCCAGCGGTGTAACAAGATAGGGCATGAAGCAAAGGATTGTAGGAGCCCACACCCAGCAAAGTAGAACCAGCCACAGCAACAACAGCCACAACAACAACAACCTCGGGGAAATGTTAGGGGATGTTTCCAGTATGGTGACGAGGGGCACATCAAGAAGAATTGCCCGCAGCTGAATCAGAACCGTAACAACAACCAAGGGGCTGGAAACAACAACAATGGCGACAATAGCGCAAGAGGACGCACATTTGTGATTGGCACAGGAGAGGCAAGGAATAATCCCAATGTTGTGACGGGTAAGTTCCTACTTGATGACTGGTGTGTGCAAAGCGTGATATGTTTTTATTGATATTTTAAGTCCATTTTACACATTAGTCAAGTTTTAAATTTATAAAACACGATATTCTACTAACAGTAAACACACACTTGGGCAAGTGCACCATCGTGAGCGTAGTATAGCGTTGGTAAGATACCGAGGTCGTCCAAGGACACATGAGCTTTTAGTACCGGTTTATCCTCAACGTCTAATCAATCTAAATTTTTTTTAGAAAAGTTGTGAAACATAAAAATAAAAACTAAAAATGAAAAGATAAATAAAAGAAAAACAGATAGACAAGATAGAATCACTTGGATCCGACTCGTCGTTAATGTATCCTTTGATGATTTTCGCACTTTCAGACTTTTTAAGAGATTATCTTAGTTATAGTAGTAGGTCACTCTTTTGAAGGTGACGTTACCCTCAACCCAGTGGTTTGAGTCAGTAGGGATACAATCCCAAAGGGTCAGAATATTGAAAGATAATTAAGTTAGTTATTAATGCGAAAAGTGGTAGGCCCCTCTTTTGAAGGTGACGTTACCCTCGGCTAAGTGGTTTGAGTCAGCAAGGATACAATCCCAAGAAGCTGGTTTAAAGTATTAATAGTAGTTTACATATGAGGGGTTCAAGCTAACGCACCCCTGCCATCCAATACTAGTGTATATTGAAGGAGGTCCTAGTAAGCTTGAACCAGGTCCTTGCAGGATCGATACACTGAACAAGGCAAGAACCTTACCAAACCATTCCCCTAACCCCCGGCCAGGTACTCAACATTCCTTTATATAGACCGCAAAGACATGAATGATGCAATCTTTTACTTTATATAGACAGTAAAGTAACCTCAAGACACCACGGAAAAATGATAAAGAAAATTCACCTTCAACATAAGAAACTAGTTATTAAATTCATTAATACAAACCCAAATAAAAAGTGCCGAAAGATTAAAAATCAAAAGTAATACAATAAAGACTTGTCTTCACCAACTGATGTAAGAGGCTTAGGGCTGGCATATCGGGTCAATCCGATCTGTTAAGACACGAACACGATAAGACACGAACACGAAACCTGTAAACACGAACACGACACGAAATCTTATCGTGTCAGGTTTTCCAAACACGAACACGAACTTGTTAACAAACAGGTTACACGAAATGACATGTTAAGACACGAAAATGTTACCAACATATCATATGACCTGTTTAAGACACAAACACGATCTGTTAAGACCCGAACACGACCTGTTAAGACACGAACATGACCTGTTATTCCATATTTGAAAGTAGCAATTAAGGAACTTGGTTAATGAAAATTTAGTCGCCAAAGGTTCACAAAAGTCATAAAACGTGCATAAACACATAATGTCTTAACAAACCTAAACGAAATCCATAAAAGTCTAATCATAACATCCAAATAGTTTTAAAATTCAAGTTCCCATATGCCTTTCTTTCTCAAGACCTTCAATTCCAAACAATCAAACCTACACACAAATATTTATAGTCGTATTAGGCATGGACAATTTGACATAAACTCATTCATATAGTTTTATCAAGCAACATTTCTAGAAACATTTGAAGTGGGTACCTTGATATGTTCTCTGATTTTTAACAAGCAACACTACTTGAAGCATTTGGAGTGGATACCTTAGGATTGTACACGGAATTTGAAGCATCTGATTCACGGCTAATGTCAAGTGACATTATATCTTCTGTGAGCTCATCTATACCAACAAAGAGGACAATAAGTCAATAACATGTGCATAATGATCTTCATGGTTAAAAAAACTTCAAGTATCTAGTCACTTTTGAAAAGAAAAAATCACAAGAGATACAACTTGATGATCAACTACATAAGTGATAAGGCAGATCTCTTCAGCAAGACAAAGAGAAAAGAAATGTTACTACTTAATAGATTTAATTCCTTCAAAGTTCAAAGACAAACATCACAGTAAACAATGACTTCCTAATCAACTCCAAACGGTAAACCAATGAGGCAAACTAGTATTTCTATATATAACCATAAGACCATATAATGGTTGGACTTATCAAATGCTCCATTGTAACTTGTAAGTCAGCAAAAAGACAAAGTTAAGCAACAAACTGTTTGCATCAAAACATATAAAAAATCCCCAAACAAGTAACAAACTATTTGCATCAACACCGCCAGCCCCATAGTTAACCCCCAAACAAGTAACAAACTAATTGCATCAAAACATATAAAAAATCCACATATCACGCTACAAATCAAACAAACACTCATTTTCAGTTTAACCGCCATAACCTCAACAGCAATAATACTTCAAAGTTCCATAAACCGCATAATCTGATATAAAAAACAAACCTTAGCCCTAATTCTCTAAACTAACAATCTCTCAGCAGCAAAATAACTTAATGAAGCCACAAATCAAAACAATAGAACTTAACCGTAACTCCTAATACACATAAACATCATATAAAATAATCATATCAACCTATAAAATAATGAAAGTATTAGTTGTTATCTCATAAGAAAATTACTATTTGTTGTCATATTTTACTCATATCAATACATTGTATATGCATGTTTCATCTTGTATAATATCTACAATTGTGCATTTTGTTCATATTTATCTAACTCCTTTTGTTCTATCTATTTTTCTCCAACATCATACATATGAATTATTAATCATTTATGTGTCAAACGGCAACTATATCCAACTATATTATACTCAATGAAGGGGCGATGATTACATCTGTCAAACAGCAACTATATCCAAAAACAAATAATGGCGGTCAAACATCAACTGTATCCAACAAACAGCCAACATAGGAAGCACATGTCACTTATTATACTCGACTTTAATGAAGTAGAAGGGCAAAACAATAGCCAACATAGGAAGCACAGGTCACTGATTAAAGCGTCTTACCTTAACAATTGCGACTGAAGTTAGAAGGGGTAGTGAGCGGCGAGTGAAGTTCGAAGGGATAGTGAGCGGCGACTGAAGTTCTTCGAAGGGATGGCCGATGATGAGATAGCGGCGACTGAAAGATGGTGAAGATGGCGACTGAATTAGGAAATTAGGGTTTGGCTAGTTTGGAGCGTGAATTAGGAAAATGGATTTCAAAATTTGGGTATACATTCTGACTCCATATGTCCCCACCCCACTTAATATTTGATATATTATTAATTTAAAATTATAAACAGGTCATTAACGGGTTTGAACAGGTTAACGGGTTTTAACCTGTTTAGACACGAAATTTAAACAGGTCTTATCGTGTCGACCTGTTTAGACACGAAACCTGTTAAGGTCAAACATGAAACTTGTTAACTTCGTGTAGGTTCGTGTCGTGTTATCGTGTTCGTGTCAGAATTGCCAGCCCTAAAGAGGCTTAACCAAACATTGCCTTTGATTGGCAAGAACCCTTACAATCATTCTTGGATCCCGAGACTACTACACACTCTAAAGATGGATGATGGATGATGGTGGTGGGTGTTGGTGTTGGTGTTGTAGTGGTGGTGGAGTGGTGGCAAAGTGGGAGAGTAGTGGTTTGCCAAGGGATGTCTTTAAAGAGAACCAAGCACCCCTATTTATAGCCAGTACAGAGCTCTGGCCACGACCCCATGTCTAGCAGGCACGCCCTCGTGGCCAACCTTTTCTCTTCCTTCATTAATTGCAAATGTCAGCAGAGGGCCCCATACGACCCCGTGTCTCCTGGGCATGACCCTGTGGTCATCTCTTATCTGTACTATCAAGATTCTGCGTATCTTTGCGTTGACCACGCCCCATGCTGAGCTGGGCATGCCCCTGTGGTGGGCGTGGAAGCTTCTACAGGTTTGTCTTTTGTGCAGGTCCCTAACCACTCCCCATGTCCAGCAGGGCACGGCCCCGTGGTCAGGATTTTGTTGCCTTGTTATTGCTTTGGGGATGCTGCCGAGGGGTCGGGCAAGTCACGTTTATTCCTTCTTTTTGTAGTTATGTTGGTTTTGGCTGCTTATTTGCTCCTTTTGTTCTTTTAAGCTCATTTGATCCTGTAAATTCAAAAGGAAGAAAGAAACACACTTTTTCCAACATTAGTACTAAAAAAGGATTAGTTTTATGCCTCATTTGATGTAATTTATATGTTACATTTTGCACACATCAATGACCACTTTGTTTCTATACTGTTTAATTCTGGAGCAGATGCTAGCTATGTATCGTTAAGTGTTAGTAAGATGCTTAAGCGTACACCAACTCTGTTGAGCACTAAGCACGTCGTCGAATTGGCCAATGGTAGAAATATCGAGGCTACTCACATCGTCAACGATTGTAAACTTGTGTTGCCTGGTTAGACTTTTTCCATCAATATATTTCCTATCGTTCTTGGAAGCTTCGATGGTGTTATTGAAATGGACTGGTTATCCCAACATCGAGCGAAAATACTCTGTCAAGAGAAAATTGTCCGCATTCCTTGTTCGATCGGCGAACATCTTGTTATTCAAGGTGAAAAAAGTGGTGCTGTCGTAGGAACCATCTCATTCCTAAAGACCCAAAAGTGTTTGCGAAAGGGGCACACCGCTATTCTGGCTCTCGTCACCGATACTCAAATGAAGGAAAGGAATATTGAAGATATTCCTATCGTACGCAACTATCCTGAGGTATTTCCTAAAGAATTACCTGGTCTTCCACCTCACCGTCAGGTCAAGTTCCAAATCGAGCTAACCCCTGGAGCGACACCTATAGCTCGTGCACCATACCGATTAGCCCCAGCCGAACTAGAAGAACTGTCTACACAACTACAGGAGCTACTAGATAAGGGTTTTATACGTCCTAGCTTGTCACCTTGGGGAGCCCTAGTACTCTTCGTCAAGAAAAAGGATGGCACTTTCCGTATGTGCATCGACTATCGTGAACTGAACAAAGTGACTATCAAGAACCGTTACTCACTCCTACGCATCGACGATCTATTCGACCAGCTGAAGGGTTGAGTTTCTATTATAAGATTGATCTGAGATCGGGCTAACACCAGTTGAGAGTCCGAGATGAGGATATCTCTAAAACAGCGTTTAGGACTCGTTACGACCATTACGAGTTTCCGGTTATGCCATTCGGGTTAACAAATGCACCTGCGGTTTTCATGGATCTCATGAACCGAGTGTGCAAACCATACCTCGATAAATTCGTTATCCTTTTCATCGATGACATCCTGATCTACTCGAAGATCCAAGAGGAACACGAGCAACATCTACGTCTTATCCTGAAACTCTTACGTAACGAACAACTCTATGCCAAGTTCTTGAAATGCGACTTTTGGCTTCGTGAAGTACATTTCCTCAGACATATGGTCAATGAAGATGGGATTCACGTTGATCCAGCTAAGATCGACTCCATTAAGAAGTGGCCAGCACCTAAAACTCCAACTGAAATCCGTCAATTCTTGGGTTTGGCGGGTTACTATCGTAGGTTCATTGAAGGATTTTCTAAGATCGCCCAACCCCTCACAACTTGTAAGTCCCGATACGAGACCACAATGATATCACATAAGCTTGTTTGGTGGCGGAATCACACAAACAAGCAATGATTCAACATAAGAAAGGAGATGAAGTAGAAAGATTCTTGATTAGATCTTGCATACAAAGCTTTTGTCAAATACAAGATTTTCTATGATGTCACCAACACTAATCACCTAAACATAATTTACTATTTATAGAAAGTGTTTAGGGAGGATGCTCCCTAATCCTAGGCCCATTTCCATAAAAGCCCACTCGATATCCACTAATCCACTAATCCATAAACCTAATTAGGGCCTAACAATCTCCCCCTAGGTTTACTGGATTAGTTGTTGCATCAGTTTTGTGGTCCGCCTTGCCCCGGTAATGGATCAGCAAATAGATGATGTCCCAATATGTTTCCAGCAGCGCTCGTCCAAGCCTTCGCACATTCTTCATACTTGTCATTTGTGCGAATTTGATGATTGGATAAAACCAGGATGTCTTCCTCGTGAAAACTCATCAGATCAAAGGCATTCGGAATTCGGATAGATTGCTCTTGAGTTACTATCACAGCTTCGGCCATCTTGGGGTCATGTGCCCAAAATTTGAAGTTTCTCAGGATTCCCTTTTCAAACTTGTTTGAAATCGGAATAATCTTCTCCTTGTCTGTTGGTGGCCATATGACAGACTTGACCGCTTGGTATGAGGGTCACGAACCCCAGGATTCCTTCTGATTGTAGGCTCGGCTGTCTTCATGGTTGTGAAGTTACTTTTTACTTCCTTCTCAAGCCTTGAATGAAAATCCCAACCTCTTCCTCTTTGATTTGCTTCTGGATCATGATACAGGGCACGTAAGAGACTCTTCAAGTCAATCTTCGTCCACGATTCAAATTGAGATTCTTTCGCGTAATATTCCCTGTGCTCGCTTTCATGTGTGATCAACCACATCTGCTTGTCATGCTCATATCTCCAATTGGCGACTTGAGACTTATTTCCTACAGAATCGTAGTGGCTTGATCCCAGCTCCATCACAAACCATTCAGGCCTTTTCGTTGGATCCTTCAATTGGAAGTTTTCATCAAGAGGATTCATATCTTGGTTCTTCATCAACAGCATCTGTTTGTTGCTTTGTTTCTTTTCATGTTTCTTGTTGCTTTTCTTCCTTGGCTGAATAGAAAGATAGGCGTTCAACCCAGCTTCATGTTCAGCATTTGCTGTTGCCATTGCTGCACCTCTCTCTTCAGGCATTTGCTCTGGACGACCAACATTGAATTGTTCATCTTCTTTATCAATGAATTCGTTCCCAAACTTTTTTCTCCAACTTGGCCTTCAGATCATACACGACATACATTAACATTCCCAAATCACCTTGCAGCTGATCTATTGTTTGAGCCCTGCTAGAGATCTGAACTTGAAGAGAGGAAATCTGAGCTTCTTTCAATGCCGAGTCTTGTTGCAGAGATGCGATCTGAGCTTCCTTCAACGTAGCATCTTGTTCTAATATGACCACTCTTCGTCGTAATCTTGCAACATTCACATCTTCATCACTATCACTATCACTTTGCTCAACAACTTGTCTTTTCTCTGTTGCATAACGAAACACAGCTTTACCGTGTTTAGTGAATCCAACACCACTTGAGCTTCCTGCTTCAAATCTAACACCACTCGAGCTTTCTGGGTGCGAGGATGGGCGATTCAAAGTCAAAATCGAAACCAAAATCAGGCTCTTGTGTGTTGGTTTCCTTGGTAGCAGTAGCAGACTTTGGATCAGTGGACATAGCAGGCTCTGGATCAGAAACTGGGCCAGTAAAATCAGGATCAGGAGCAATGTCAGTTCTTTATCTCTTACTTGATGCTTGTTCAGCATCATCTGTAATTGCTTCAATTTCAGCTTGAACTTCAGAGGTTGCTTCAGTTTCAACTTGAACTTCAGAGGTAGGTGCGGATGGAGGGTTTCCGTCACCACCCTGCAAGGTCATAAGTAGGGCTGCTAAGTTCTCAGCTATCATCAGATCCGATTGTCTCATGGTTTTCTCAGCCTTCTCAGACGCAACCATTTCCACTTCACTGTCAGAGTTGGTTTCTTCTTCACTAGAGTCTGAATCAAGAATCTCAGTTTCAATCTCAGCTTCGTTTGTAGCCACTCGTTGTACATCATGTTCTTCAGGTATTTGAGCATTCAATGGTTGGGGGGCTGGTACAATCGGTACAACTGGAATGACGTCGCTAAATCTTCCATGTTTCTCAAGTGGAAATTTCCCAACAAATTATGTTGCTTGGCTCTCTTGGCTCTGTAAGCGTTTTCAAAACAGCTGGGCCCCATTGGCTTCAAGTTCACATAATTTGGGCCCTTGATCAACTCTAGGTGTTTCTTATCTAAAATCATCTGGATGAATCTTGGATATAGCATAAAGATCTTCTACTTTGGATCTTCGAGCATCTTCTTCATGTTGTCGAAAATGAACGCTGAAAAGTTGTAATCCCATTCGTTGACTAATGCCACTAGGGCACAAGTCTGCGTCTTGTTTAGCTAATCGTATCGACCCTTGTTCTCTGCAACACATTGCAGGAAGATGTGCACTAATAATCTCTAGTACGGTGGGAATAGCTTCTTTAATATAGTGGGATATCCTCCTTCATAGCTCATTCTTTGAAGTGCTGAAAGTACTCTACTCTGCTCGAAGGAAGTCAGAAAGTGCGGTTGATCTCCAAGCTTTAGCACCGCCCGAATAATGGCTTCTGTAATAATAATCTCCTTTTTCTGCATTGTAGCTTCGATGGCTCCTACTCTATTAGCGCCCTTCTGTTCACTCTTACAGTGTTCCAAAAAGTGTTGACGCAGTCATTGCAGATCATTGGTTCCATCCTCAATGCGTGAGTAATCAGACAGTTGTTTAAGCCTGTCATCAGTGAGCCAAACATCTCCGCATATTTGGCTGGAGGGTCAGAAAGATATCCAGCCTGGTTGTGAAAGAGCTCCACTTCCAGTTTTCATTGGTTCTGCATCATTACTTGTGCCATAATCTACACTAAACATCCAAATGTTAAGCTTTTTGAATGACGGTTAACCATCATTTGAAATGTCGACGAGTAAAAAAAGTCAACAAGTCAGCGGTCCAAATGCCGGTCAACAGGTCAGAAACAGGGGTAAAAAAGCAGTCCAGGTTAAATGAGGGTCCAGGTCAAGTGAAGGTCCAAGTCAACATGTCAACATCCGAGATGATCAGGGTTCATCTCGGATGGACCTCAACCATTTCGGATGAACAGACTTCAATCCGAGACGATTCGAGATGCAGGGTCCTTATCCTAGATGGTTCGAGATGAAGGTCATTTGTCCGAGACGATCCGAGATGGGGCAATCTTTGTCCGGGATAATGTACCTTCAATCTGAGATGAGTTCGAGACGATTCGAGATGATCCGAGATAGTCGTTCGAGAGAGAGAATCCTTTGATCCGAGATGCTCTTTGATCAGACTTGTTTCGAGATATGTGTCTCGAACCATGTCTGATGGTTCTTTTATACCCCATCTCGGATGGGCCTATGGGCAAGGCCCATCTCGGATGACTGATCCTAGATGATAGGCATGTCAGCCTTGTTCTTTGTCTAATCAAGTGGGCCCCATCCGAGATAGTGGGCAAGGCCAGATAATTATTTTAATAATATTTTTTTAATACAGAACCTACCCTTTTCAAAGTCAACGAATCAACCCACCGAGCAACTATTTGTTATCAATAATAATAATAATAATAATAATAATAATAATAAAATAATATTAAAATACCAACACAGGGGTATTTTGGGAAGACTGCCATGGGATCAAATCGTTCTTAACTGATTAAAGAACATTTTTCAGCTCACGCTTACTTAGACTATCCACGCGATTGTTAATATACTTGTCCTCTTAAATCTAACACTCAACCTTCAACTTTCAACCTTGTGATACGCTTAGGGTAGAATTATACTGTGGTATCTGTGTGTCCCATTCCAAGGCATACCCCCGCGATCAAGGCAAGCACAACTGTTTATCGTAGCAGGTGAGTATACTGAGTCCATCCTTTGTTTTTTACAACGCTAGACTTTCCGGTGAACAGGTCTGTACTGTCGTACAGCAGAGTGACTAGAGTAGACTGACGAGGGCTAGGCTAATACCTTTAACGGTACGAATTTGGCTTTTATAAGCGCACGGAATTCTCTTTATGAGATTTTCTTCCGTTAAGGTTTTGGCCCTCTGTGCGGCTCTTTTTCAAGATATCCTGACTGTTCCTAGGTCTGTGTATAATTTGGATACAACATAAGGACAATCCTGATATCCTGGATGACTTATCAGTATAAAGACCCGAAACTTCAGATGTTGGATATCTATCAATGCAGGATTTAAGACCATGAAATCATACGTCGTTTGTCTGTTACCCACGTGATGTCCAGTCCATTAGGTTTACTAGGTGGACACCCGTCCGATGGACGTGGGTACATCGTAAACATTGAATGTAAGCCTACATTTAAAAGATTACATAAATCAATAAAAAAATTGTATATTTAACTTCTAATGAAATTCTCACATGAAAAAAACAAGATATGATCGAAATCATTTAAACAAAAATCATAACTTGTATGTCATTTAAGAAAATTCGTCCAAAATTAGTTTTCACAACCAGCTCTGGTGCTATGTACCTAATATTCAATCAAATAATTCAAGTATAATTAGATGAAATTATCATAAGAAACCAAATCGAACAAAAGAGATGATGAGTTACTCACTTGAAGAGGGTTTCAGCAGTCTTTGAAGGTCTAGCAAACACAAACTTGCTCTTGGTCCTTTGTGTGAAGAACAGATTGATGATCTTACTCTCTGTCAAGTACAGAAAAGGCACATTGATAAACACTTGTTGAATCAAAACTTAATTAGGCATTTCATCAAACACTTGATGAACACAATTCAAAGAACAATTCTGTTCTATATATTAGATTATCTTAATATGTCTTAAATGATACAATATAATTACTTGAACTTCCTGATAGCATTAATCTTAGTCTATTACATAAATTGGTAGTAGGGTTGTTCATAAACCGTTTAAAACCGACATAACCACCCAAACCACTCTTTTAGTGGTTCAAAAGTCTATTTGACCAAACTCAAACCATCATTTTAACCTAACAGTGGTTTCAAACATCTGTTTTCTCCACAAAACATTGTTTTAACGCAACAGTGGTTTCAAAACACCTTTTTTACCCAACAGTGGTTTCAACCACTGTTTTCTCCACAAAACACTGTTTTAACCCAATAGTAGTTTCATATTGTTGTTTTCATCCATCTGTTGACTTAACAATGGTTTCAAAGGTGGTTTCAAAACATTGTTTTCAATGCCGAGAATGGAACACGTTGGGTTAAAACACAAATACAAAATAAGTATTTATTACATTAAAACACAAATACAAAATAAGTTTCTTATTTAATCGAATCTAAGAATGGTTAATTTAATGCACCTGAAGTTGCATGGGCTAAAATAACCAAGAACCATGGTTGCATACTTGCCGGTTGTCATGAGAAAGCAGAATCAATCATGGTTATTGCATCAAATCTACATTCAAAGATATAACCGAACACCATAATTAACAAAATATCCATGAATAATCAAACTAACGAAAACCATATGGAAAAACTAAATAAGCCATATGTAATTATTTTACTGTATAATTCACATATACCTGTCTATTAACATCTTTGATAATTCTTCAAACTTCTTGGCGTATAACACATCCTGATTTTTGTTAACAAAAAGTGAAATTATTTTTTAATACAAAGAAAAAGCTTACAGTATCATCACTTAAAGGAAAAAAAGAATTGAAAGGAGCTACCTTTGACGTTAACCTCTATTTCCTTCTCCGTAGCTGGTCTTGATTCAATGTAACACCGCTTTAAAAACCAACACCGAAATATAATTTCATGGCTAAAGTTATAACAGTCACCACCCAAACCACTCCATAACCCTTTGAGAGGAAGCAAGTGTCCGTCTATTCAATTGAGAGGAATCATTGCATTACATCCCTGCATGAAAAACAAAATCGATAAATTTAGGGAAAATGGGTTTGAAAGATGATAACCCAACAGTGGAGGATCTCATTCTACAGCTCCGATAAATGCAGGGGTGTTCTCAAATAATGGTTCCTAGATGTTTGAAGACCGAC
The DNA here is from genome assembly GCA_030545235.1 of Helianthus tuberosus. Classification (NCBI taxonomy): domain Eukaryota; kingdom Viridiplantae; phylum Streptophyta; class Magnoliopsida; order Asterales; family Asteraceae; genus Helianthus; species Helianthus tuberosus. The sequence continues at coordinate 129,464,646 of CM060353.1, read as the reverse complement.
AAAGAACGACAAATGTCCACAGTGCTGCTTCTTTGGACATTTGTCGGTCTTCAAACATCTAGGAAGCATTATTTGAAAACACCCCTGAATTTATCGAAGCTGTAGAATGATATCCTCAACTGTTGGGTTATCATCTTTCAACCACATTTTCCCTAAATTTATCAATTCTGTTTTTCATACCTCCCAAAGCCACCTATCCGTCTCCAAAGAGATCAAGACAGCTTGAAGCATAACCTGTACTTGCTGTAATTCCACCAGTTCAGTATTTAATCCCAATATACCAACTCAATACAAAAATTAAAACCTGAATCCACGAAAAGGTTTTGTCAGAGTTATGATCATGAAAACAACCGATCATGAAAAGGTTTTAACTCATAATTATAATCAAATGCAAACATTTGACAGAAAACCTAACGAAAGAAGGTGCCCAAAACAACCAAACTTAGAGAAAAAAAAAGCCCTACATAGTTGCAGTACTAACGATTGTTATGTAATTGAAAAGTATACCTAATTGCATAAAACGCATCCAGTTTCATAAAATGTATGTGTTCCTTTTCATGCACATATACTAACTGGAGTGAAGGTGGTGATCGATACCAAGCGGAGAGGCACTGGAAGCAGCCATGATTTCAGCAACGTCTATTGTTTCCTTATTTAGATAACAATTCAATCGTGATGAATAGCTTAAAACCTAAATCAATGAAAAGGTTTTGTCAAAGTTATGATCATGAAAACAACCGATCATGAAAAGGTTTTAACTCATAATTATAATCAAATGCAAACATTTATCTAAAATTTATATTAAAATGCTGATGACAGAATTTGTATATAGATTTTTTTTTTGTTTTGAATGGCCAAAATTATATTAAAAAACTGGTATAGTAAGAAATAGACAGAGCCAACACCGTTACAAAGTGATCCAGGAATACGACCCTCAAACAAACACACGAAAAGAAAAAACCAAAAAGGAGAAATACGACATAGATTAATATAAATTTTAATTTTTAACATAGTAGCGTTGACCTAAAAAGTCAAACTGTAATTTTGATAATCCTTCAAAAGATAATTTTTCCTAAAAATCTATCGTTAAATTCAAATCAAAATAACTTCCACATCAAATCAGATGCTAATAATTCATTAATTGAAATGGAATCTTAATTATAACTAACTTAGTTCAAGCTAAAACAGAATGTATACAAAATGAGATCGGAGAAACAAAAAATTGAAAGATATGAAGCTGGAATTAGATGCTTACTGGATGAATTCACGTTGATTCGATGTTGTTCGTGATCCTAATCCCCCCTAAACTTCTGATTGGATTCGGATTTTAACATTATTTTTTACATCATTTTGAACTTTAACATTAATATGGATCAGCCTCGAAGTACCTCAGTGTAACACTTGAGGTTTGTTGCAATTTTTCCAACTATCACATTTAATGCCTGAAGATGATCCTACAGTCCAAGCAGCTCAGATAGTTGCCCATAAAGCTGCTGCAATACAAATACAAGGGTTTTTTTTTAATAAAATGGTGACTATAATTATAATAATAAAAATATGATTTTACCTTAGAAGAATGCATGGCTTGATCACCAACATAAGACTTTCTAAAGTTTTGGAAGAATGTCAAAATGGCCTGATCAAGTCTCTGCTTGCTTAGTTCACCATATCTCTGCCATGAGTTATAGAATAATATGTAACCATTAAATTATGAATCTACAAGGTTTAGCACGAGCTACAAGACTCTAGTAAAGGAACCAATCCCATTACGAAAGATATATACAAAACATATTATTAGTGGACGAAAAATAATAAAGTATCAAGGTCCGTAATAAATCAGAATGCGCTCTTCACTATTCACTCTAACAGACCAGGACATAAGTCTCTTCTTATCTTTATCCTTGCTAAATGCAGCTGCAAGTGTTTTTTTTTTTTTTTCTGGCCAAAAGCCCCTTCCCACCATAATCAACACCTAACGAAGGAAGGTATAAATAAGTAAACTATTCATACAACTTGACATACAACTGGAAAATTATCATTCAGTTACAGTTAAAATAACTTAAGGAAACTGCAGAAATGTAACCCTAAAACGAAAATAACTTATGGAAACTGCAAAATTTAGCAAAAATACATGTAAATTACTAACAAAACAACTATCAATTACTGTCATTACCTCATGGCATCAAAATTTATTATAAATAATTTCCAAATTATAAATAATCTACAAATTGAAAAATTGGAGGTATGTTTTCTACAACAGTAAATGATTCATCTACATAATTCCTCATGTAATCAAATTGCAAATTCAAACATTAAACAACCATAAATTATAGCTTACTAAACTAATACTTATCATCAATTTGCAGTTCTCAGATACACATATATACAATCACATTCCAATTAAATCACAGTCCAATCAAACCTTAAAACAATTATCAGATCAAGAATGAGACATACCATCCAGATATTCAAAAGAAAATAGATAAAATTTGACAAATGAAATTCGGTCACCACAAAATGGCATATCTAGTTGGTTGACACGTATGCAAAATTACATCAGCTCCACTTCTCCTTTTATGAAATTCGGCGTCACACCCTGGCTTTGCGGAAGCGTGGGTTTATTAGGTGCGACTTCTTAATACCATAGCTTAATCACAACAAAGCTATATGAAAGTAAAACCATGACGATCATCCATTACTTCAAGTTTTAAAAGTAGAAATACGACAACATTGTTTTAAAGTTGACAAATACAACGAGTTTACAACATAACAGAATAAAAACCTTGTTCAAAAGACACAATCACAAACATGAAATAAACACAACTTAAGACTTGCGACTCGTCCAGGAAAAAGTCACAACCCTTAAACTTGGATGACCTCATATCTCCTACGCAGCATGAAGACATAGCATACCTCGCCAGATCCCTGATTCCCTGAAATACATGTAAGTTGAAAAATCAACAAAAATGTTGAGCGAGTTCATGTGAAAGTGAGTATGTAAAACCTTTGTAAGTATAAAATCCCTGGTATGTAGCAAATAAGGAAATAAAGAGATCACCAATGGTTTGCAAGGCCATTGATATGTGTGAAGTGCAGTAGGAAGACTCAAACCTAGCAAATTTTTGCGTCGGGCACAAAGTCACCCCGAGGTCCGTTCTGTTGGGCCTGGAGTTGGGCTCGCTACACCCAGATAGATCTACCGCTACTGACCCTCGGTCCTACAATGAGGATTAATGGCCTCCAGTTTCAGCCTACTCACTCACATGATCTAAGTAGTAACCCTCCTTACACTAACTGTTATGGGTCATTTTCTGAGTATACATATCCTGACTAATATCCCGCTTTTTATTGTTTATTTGTGACCAGGATACTGGACGAGGATATTGCTAACATCTTGGGCGATATCCTGAGTTTGAGTGAATTAAACACGTGCAGGTTAATGGTTGTAAGTTACTAACGGTCATCAGGACTTCTTCTCCTCAAGACTCGGACGTATTTGTTATGAAGAAGCCGTTGAACCCGAAAGACTTGGTCCTCAACGTTCAAGTGGGAATATTCGCTGGATCCCGGGAGTTTAGGATAGTTTGTTACGTTATCTTTACTATAAATAGATGGGGGCGGATCAGTTTAAGGCACACAATTTTCACTAACACTCTCGAACACTTTCACTCTCTAGCTCATTGCAAACACCACACTTGTATTCAAATTTCATTGTAACACATAGTCGATCCGCACCACATCCTGCACTGTATCCTGACGTTTGAAGTAATAAGAAGAACAAGGCACCTGCGATTGTCAGCTCCCGAGGTTTTATGCCGGCGATCTAGATTGATCAAGGGCTTTCCTCGTACATCTCGTGTCGTTTGCTTTACTTTTGTTCATAGTTTGATCATAGATACAGCTCAATATCCTGAGCCGTATCCTGAATACTGATTTTCTAAATAACTTAACAAGCATATTTTCAATACACTTTTTAGCACACTACCTCACTTTACTAATTTGATCACTTAATTGCTTCGGTAATTTTTGACCAAAACAATTTGGCGCCCACCGTGGGGCAAGTGGTGCTCTCTTTACTAAAAAATTTTGTGAAATCGCTAATCGGCTTTCTATTTTCAAAACTTTTTACCACATTGTCCACAATGGCCTCAAGATCAAACATGAGCTCCTCCACTGTGTCTGCTATGACTTCTGCTACTACCGGTTCGGTGCTTCCACCACCTCCTCCAAGGATGCCAGCCTCTTCACGACCTCAGGATATTATCCCTACTCGCAGTGTTCAGGAATCTGCTCCCGTTCTAGCTTCTAATGATGAAATTCTTACTTTATTTGGAAGTGTACAGGAACAAATGAGGCAGCAACAAGAAACAAACCAAATGCTTTTAAGGGAAATACAACTCCTGAAGTCTGGCTCCAGCAGATCTGCTGAGGATAATGTCACTCCATTACATCCCAGAACGTTGAACTTTAGTTCAGCTGTGTATACTGAGGATAACAGGGGGAATATTGTGCCCAGCCTTCCTCAGAATCATACTCCTGAAATACCCTCCTCGGTCAGGATGTCAACCATGAGGAGCTCAGGATATGCTTCAGGATATGGGCAGAATCCTCCAACGGGTAACGTGTCAAATAATAATAATACTCATGCTACTAACAATAGTGGATCTTTGCAGGATACAGGTGTAACATCAGCACTTACTAGGGAACTTCAGAAGTTGAAGGACATGATATCTAGTGTACCTGGGGTGGTCCAGCCGATCCCGGAAGTGTCCCAGGACAGCCACAAGATATCTCGTTTTGCATATCCTATCTGTGATGCTGAGATCCCAAAGAGATTCTAAACCCCCAACATGAAGCTTTATGATGGGACTACGGATCCCGAAGAGCATATTGCTCAGTATAGGGAAAGAATGGAGATTAACCCTATCCCTCCGGAGCTCAAGGAAGCATGCTTGTGCAAGGGATTTGGTTCTACTCTAACAGGATCAGCCTTAAAATGGCTGTTAAACGTTCCTCCTCACTCAATTACTTCGTTTGCTCATTTGGTTAATTTATTTAACAGTCAATTTTCTTGTAGTAAGAGTTTTGAGAAACTAACCAGTGATCTTTATAGGATAACTCAAGGGCCTCAGGAATCCTTAAGGGATTATGTGAACAAATTCAGTCGAGAATCCTTGGATATCCCACATCTTGATGTTGCAACAGCTGTGCAAGCTTTTAAGATGGGATTACAAAAGGATTCTCAGTTTTATCAGGATCTTGTAATGAATCCCTGCAGGAACCTCGACGAAGCTCGTAACAGGGCTTTGAGATATATCCGTCTGGAAGATGACAGGAAGATGCAAGAAAGGATGAACTCATCTAACACTTATGAGTCAACTAACAGGAAGTCAGAATCCTCATTCAAGTCATATCGGCCTAAGCCATATGGTAGAAATGAGAACAAGAGAGTGAATGCCGTCGAAGATGAGGATCCTGAAGAGTATCCTGAGTTGTCTGAATATTGCTTTTCTGTTAACATTCCTGAATTGATGTATGCCATGCAGGGTCTAGGAGACAAGGCTAGGTGGCCCCGAATGAATCAACAAAAGGCTGACTGGAAAGATAAGTCAAAATGGTGTGCTTTCCACGAAGATTTCGGACATGTAACTGAGGATTGCATTGCTCTAAGGAAAGAAATAAGCTATCTTCTAAGCAAGGGATATTTGAAAGATCTCTTAGGAAGAAAGAAGAATAAGGGTCAGGATACTGAGAAGGATCCTGAGCAAGCAGCATCACCTCCCGCGGATGCCAAGATAATCAACTTCATTTCGGGAGGATCCGACATTTGTGGGACTTCATATTCGGCAGCAAAGAGACATGCAAAGGAAGCTAAGGCCGAAAGGGGAGACAAACCTGTCAGGATGACTACCCTCACAACTGACAAAGTGATCACTTTTGATGCTGATGACAGGGATACTGTCCAGGATCCTCACCATGATGCTCTGGTAATAACGTTATATATGGCTAACCATTTTGTACGCAGGATATTGGTTGATAATGGCAGCTCCGTCAACATAATCCAACTAGAAACTCTGAAGAGAATGAATGTATCTCCAATGGATATCACTTCAAAGTCTACCGTGCTTGTTGGGTTCAGTGGAGAGGCTAGAAACACCGTGGGAGAGATAAAGTTGCCAGTATACGTTGAAGGAGTCAACTCGATACAACGTTTCTATGTGATGGATTCTCTATCCTGCTATAACATCATACTGGGAAGACCGTGGATTCATGGTATGAAGGTTGTGCCATCAACATATCACCAATGCATCAAGATACCTACCCCTTGGGGAGTTGTCAAAGTTGATAGTGATCAGCAGGAGGCGAAAGAATGCTACTCATCCTCGATGAAATCCTCAACCAAACCTAGTGCAGCATAGCAATTAAAGACGCAGGCCCAGGATATCGTCGAGGATCCGGAGCAGGATGTGAAGAAAATTATCCTGGACCAGGATAATCCCGATATTTTGGTGCTCGTAGGGACCAATATCCCTCAGGATATTGAAGAACAATTAATTAACTTTTTGAAATGCAGAATGTCAACATTTGCATGGAAGCATGAGGATATGACAGGCATATCCAAAGACATTATCACTCACAAGCTTGGAATTGATAAATCATTCAAGCCTGTTCAGCAAAAAAGAAGGAAGTTTGCTCCTGAGCGGAACACGATTATCCAGGAGGAAGTTGAAAGACTATTAAAGTCCAGGATGATCAGAGAGGTTAAGTTCCCAAGGTGGCTAGCAAACGCGGTTGTAGTACAGAAGAAAAATGGGAAATGGAGAGTTTGTGTGGACTACACAGACTTGAACAAAGCTTGTCCTAAAGACCCATTTCCTCTTCCCCACATTGATGCAATGGTAGATGCCACTGCCGGGCATGAAATGCTGACCTTCATGGACGCATCCTCAGGATTTCAACAGATCCAAATGGAGCCTTTTGACCAGGAGGATACTGCATTCATGACACCAACAGGTATTTATTGTTATACAGCTATGCCTTTTGGTTTGAAAAATGCAGGTGCAACATACCAAAGATTGGTAAACATGATGTTCAAAGACAAACTGGGGGACACCATGGAGGTATATATCGATGATATGGTGGTGAAATCTAAAAAGGCTGAGGATCACCTCCAGGATATTAAAGGAGCGTTTGATATCCTGGATCAGTATAACATGAAGCTGAATCCTGCTAAGTGCCATTTTGGAGTGGGGGCAGGAAAATTTCTAGGATATATGGTGACCAAAAGAGGGATAGAAGCAAGCCTGGAGCAGATTAAAGCCATCTTGGATATTAAATCGCCCTCAAATATGAAGGACGTACAAAGATTGACAGGCCGAGTAGCAGCTTTAAACAGGTTTATCTCGAGATCCTCAGAGAAATGCAAAGATTTTTATGATATCCTGAAGAAGAACAAAAAATTCGAGTGGGGTGAGAAGCATGAAGCGGCCCTACAGGATTTAAAGCAATATCTTTCAACCGCACCTCTATTGATGAAGCCTGAAAATGGTGAACCACTATCCTTATACCTTGCTGTATCAGGGAATGCTGTAAGTGCCGTTCTTATAAAAGACCATGAAGGTCAGCAATATCCTGTTTATTATGTTAGTAAAAGTTTGTTAGATGCTGAAACTAGGTATTCTCATTTAGAAAAATTAATATTAGCTCTAGTCATGGCATCGACAAAGCTTAGACATTATTTCGAGACACATAGGATACATGTTAAAACAAATTATCCTGTCAAAAATGTGCTTAGGAAACCAGAGATGTCAGGCAGGATGCCCAAGTGGTCAGTAAAGTTAAGTGCTTATGATTTAGTATATGAACCTAGAAATGCCATAAAGTCTCAAGCTTTAGCTGACTTTGTGGCTGATTTCAGTAGTGATATTCAGGATGAGGTAGACCTAGAAGTTCAACAGTTAGGAGAATCCTCAGGATCCTGGACATTATATACTGATGGTGCATCTAATGTAAGAGGAGTAGGATTAGGAATACTACTAAAATCGCCACAGGGGGACATATTACCCCAGGCTATTAGGTGTGAATTTCCTGCTACTAATAATGAGGCAGAATATGAAGCTTTAATTGCAGGATTAGAATTGGCTAAGAGTATGAGTATCAAGAATTTGCAAGTATATGTTGACTCTTTGTTAATTACTAACCATTTTAATGGATCCTATGCAGTTAAGGGTGAGAAATTAATCGAATATCTCGATATTCTCAAAAAATTAGCAGGATATTTCGATGTTTTTATACTTGAACAGGTACCAAGGGAGGATAATGCTGAAGCGGATGCCTTAGCAAATTTGGGATCATCAATCAGGATACCTGAAGGGACCCAAATACCAATATTACATGTCTTATATCCTGCAACGAATCCTCAGGATAAAGAAGTAGCGGGTATTCAGGATCCTGAAGTAGAGCATCCTGAAGAGGATCCTAAATCCTGGACGGCTCCAATCATGAGATATCTCAAAGAAGGACACATCCCTGGAAATGAAAATCCTAAGGCATTTAGGATGAAGGTATCACGATTCACTATTATAAATAATATTTTATATAAGAAATCTCTTGCAGGACCGTATTTGAGGTGCTTGGAGGATCCTGAAGCCAAAGAAGTACTTCAGGATATACATTAAGGGGATTGTGGCAACCATACTGGGGGCAGGTCGTTATTCTCAAAAATATTAAGGACAGGATATTATTGGCCGATAATGAGAAAAGATGCCGCAGAATATGCTCGAAGATGTGACGCATGCCAAAGACATAGTAACATACTGCATCAACCTGCTGAACCATTGTATCCTATTGTTTCCCCTTGGCCATTTATGAAGTGGGGTATGGATATAGTGGGAAAGCTACCAAAAGCTCCGGGAGGAAAAGTCTTTATGCTAGCAATGACGGATTATTTCTCTAAGTGGGTTGAAGCTGAAGCATTTGTTCAAGTTAGAGACCAAGAAGTAGTATCCTTCATAAAGAGGAATATCCTGACCAGATTCGGAGTACCAGCTGAGATAATCTGTGACAATGGTTCTCAGTTTATAAGCAAGAGAACTACCAACTTTTGCAAGAGTTGGGGAATCAAAATGATAACATCTACTCCAGTACATCCTCAAGCGAATGGACAAGCAAAATCCTCAAACAAGATAATTGTCAATAACTTAAAGAAAAGGCTCGGAGCCAAAAAAGGAAGATGGGCAGAAGAATTACCCTTTGTTTTGTGGGCTGATAGGACAACGGTAAAGAATGCAACAGACCAAACCCCATTTTCCTTGGTATTTGGAGCAGAAGCAATGATTCCAACGGAAATGACAATACCTACTGCAAGATCTACCCTAAGTGATCCTGAGCAGAATCCTGGAATCTTGAGTCAGGATTTAGACACTATAGATGAGAAGAGAGATGCGGCTAGGCTAAGGATGGCAGCATATCAACAGAGAATATCCAGGGCATATAACAAGAATATTAGGACCAGAAGATTTAAGGTTGGAGATTGGGTGTTAAGAAAGGCTTTTCAGAATACTACTAATCCTGCTGATGGCAAGTTAGCTCCAAAATGGGAAGGACCATACGAAGTTGAATCAGAAGCAGGGAAAGGAGCATACAGACTCAAGAATATGGAGGGGGATATGCTACCGAGATCTTGGAATGCTATACACCTTAAGCTCTATTTCAAGTGAGTTTAGAATTTAATTTCTAACTCAGGATGGTATGAATTCTACCTTTTTTAAATATGTTTGGTTTAATTTGTTCTTTGTAACCCAATACTGACTTAAGCTAACACCCACCTTAGTTTACAATTGTTTTGCAGGATATGTTTCAGGATATAGCTCCAGGATATGTACTCAAGATAACTCGAAAGATTAGAGGATTGGCCCCCTCTCTCACGTTTAAGGGATACTGATCCCTTCACAGGTTTAAAGGTATTCACCTTTCTTCCGAATTGGGTTTAAACACCCCGCCTGGAGCGCAAGTTATTCAGGGATAGTTCAAGGTGGCGGGACCAGTCCATGTAAAAGTGGCTGACAATTTCGTTACTGTTGGCTATATCCTGAATCCTAAAGGTATATGAGGATTGATCACCCTCTCTCATGAAAGGGTATTTTCATACTCTCTAAGGTTTAAAGGTTTTCACCTTTCTAAGTCTTGGAGTTTATACACTCCCGCCTGTAGCGCATGAAAATTTGGGATTTTCCCCAGGATACAAGGGATTTATCTCCAGTACATCCTTGGGTTTTACCCTTGGGACGTAAAAAATTGCCTATACAATGGAAACTGACATTCAGAAGATTTCTAAAGTATTTGAAGACATTGTACACAGGGGACATTCCTACCAAGGTGGTGATGTAAGGCTAAAAGGATAAGGCTCGGAACTAATGCACTAAGTACCTCGCACAGGGGACATCTTCATGGAAGAAGTTGCAAAAAGATTGAGGCTTGGTAATAGGGTTATATACTACTCCGAGTATGATCTTTCCTTTGTAAACATCGTCTAAGTTTTTAGTAGCATTATGTTTGGTAAGAGATTAAATATCCTGGTATGTTCTCAAAATGTATCTCTCAAAATATTTGATACTAATATTAGTTCGAAACTTTGATCATTTAAGTATTATCAAAACAGGAAAGATAGATTATTTTTCACTCTTTAAAGAACTTTCCACAAAGTTGAACGAATTTAATAACAGTTTTTAATATATGTCATTGAGCATATTGATCAGGATATTTTCATAAGATGACAATACAAAATTATTACAAAGCTAAGAGTTACACTAAGTAATGCAAGGCAACAGCAAATAAGTCAAAAAATAGTTATATTATTAACAAGTCAAAAGTTGTGCTTTTGGTTTCACCTCAAACCGAGGCCCATCCGCCAAAAGCACAATTAGTTTTTACCATACTTGTGTAACGGTTGCAGGATATATCTCAAAACAGGACCTGTCCACCTACAACCGTTATCACATTCAAAACGAGTTATACTAATTGATGACCAAGGGCTTTGTCCTAAAACCTAGGACCCATCCACCTTTGGTCATCACATTGTTCTAGTGCAGGAAATGTAAATTGTTCGAAGACAGGAAAAGTAAATTGTTTATGCAACCACAACCATGAAATTTAAAAGTGGGCTCCGGCCTTGGCACGTATATCCATCATCGCCCACTCCGCTGCCTAGGGGGCAGCACCCTCTTGAACAGCAACCTCCTTCCCAGCGTTCGCACCAGCATCAGCCTCAGGATTCTTCTCGGCATCATCACCAGCATTGGCCGCTTCCTCTGCCGCCTTAGAAGGCTCTTCACCAGTATGTTTTGCAGGATGAGCGACGGGATGACCTCCGAGGCCCTGTAGTTTCTCCTCCCAAGCCTTTACATTCCAGGAGGGGCATTCAAAACCCAAATCCATGGCCTCATAAGCCATCCTTATCCTGGCTTGGAGAAGAGAAACGACCACGGATGCTTTGAGGCTATCCCGATATGAACTCATATTCTGCTGATATTGGAGAAGGGCGGCATCTAGCTTGGCTTGAGCATCCTCATTGGCTTTGTGGAGGGCAACTTGATGTTCCTGAGTCATTGCCTTGTATTTGTCTTCATAATGCTGGGATTTGGCAGCCGCAATGGTTCCTTGATCAGCTATGGTGGCTTCAGCTTTCTCCAGCTTGATTTCCAACAACTTGTTAAGCCCGCAGGCGTCTTCATACAAGTGCATAAGGCGGTCCAAACCCTATCGATAAAGACACAGGTATCGATGTAAAAATAGGCAGGATAAGGACTAACATGCTTGTGCAGGATATTGTAAGGAAAATTTTACCTGTTTGAGGAATGAGGTGGCTTCGTTAAACCCATGGTTCTCGAGAGAGAATGTTTCAGAAACAGTTGGAGAATCCGACTCCTTTCTCTTCCGAGAACTGGATGCTCGAGTCCTGGATGCCGGAGGGGCTTTAGGAGCAGAAATGGTCCTTGAAGAGGTAGGTTTCGGTGTAGCAGACGACTTTGGCTTGGATTCCTGTTTGATGGGTGCGAGGCTGGAGTAGCAATCCAACTCGTCAAGTTCGAAACCTTCAAGGTTGACGACTGGTACTACACAAGGGAAGATATTCTTAAACTCATCATACTTTTGAAAAGTAATTAATATATGCTGAGAATGTGCTTACCAGACATTTCTGAGCTTGATTTCTGGCTTGAATCTGTAAGAGACAGGGAGAAAGTTCTTTCACTGGCAGGAAGACGGTAGATTTCCTTGATCTTGGATTCGGATTCTGCACTGGGAGGCACTAAATCTCTGAAATTCGCTGCATAAAAACATCAGGATATAAGTCCGGGATACAGTTTGAAGATGTAATTGGGGATATTCCTAAAACCCTAAATCCTACCCTTGGTTAACCATATACCCGGTAGATCGAAACCCTTATCAATAGAGTCTCTTTTTACGAAAAAGAATTTTCGTCGCCATCGATCCTCGTTCTTGGTGGCTTTAAGAACCAGAGGGTTCTTGGAGGTAGAAAACAGAAGAAAACGGTGATTGCCGTGGGATCTCAACCGGTATGCTATAGGAAGGTCCTCAACAAGTAGGTCAGGAAAATGGCGAGATTTGATTTGATCCAGCACTATTAAAACTCGCCAAACCATTGGCATAATCTGGGCATAGCTAAGGCCGGTGAGTTCGAAAAAGCTAGAGATAAAGGGTGGAAATGGGTACCGGAGTCCAAGAGAGAAGGGGTAGGCGAAGAAACAAACCCACTCATCGGATATCGCGTCTGATCGGGCTTCCCGGTCAAAAGGGCGAAAGACTGTTCCGATGGGGAAGGCGCCAGAATCTTTAAGAGCAGCGATGTCGGCATTGTTAAAGCAGCAGATCTCCTTTGATGGATCAGCGATGAAATTCTGACTTACGAGGCTTGAGGCTGGTCTGTCCGATTGTGATCTTGTTCGTGATGCCATGAAAGGTGTTGAGCAAACTGAAAGAAATTCAAGAAAGAAGGATAGAGGATAGAGAGAAAAGTAATTACCTGAAGATTGCTTGAAGAAAGATAAAAAGAAGCAGAAATGATTTGGCTAAATATAGGCTGAGTATAGGGGGGTAAAAAGTAAATATTGTATTGGAAATGGCACACTGTCATTTCAAACATCGTTTCATTTTAATAGCCTCGATTGACGAGAAAAGGTTTTGAAATATATCCGTTGGATTGGTATACCAACCGATATATTTGGGGATAATTGTTATGGGTCATTTTCTGAGTATACATATCCTGACTAATATCCCGCTTTTTATTGTTTATTTGTGACCAGGATACTGGACGAGGATATTGCTAACATCTTGGGCGATATCCTGAGTTTGAGTGAATTAAACACGTGCAGGTTAATGGCTGTAAGTTACTAACGGTCATCAGGACTTCTTCTCCTCAAGACTCGGACGTATTTGTTATGAAGAAGCCGTTGAACCCGAAAGACTTGGTCCTCAACGTTCAAGTGGGAATATTCGCTGGATCCCGGGAGTTTAGGATAGTTTGTTACGTTATCTTTACTATAAATAGATGGGGGCGGATCAGTTTAAGGCACACAATTTTCACTAACACTCTCGAACACTTTCACTCTCTAGCTCATTGCAAACACCACACTTGTATTCAAATTTCATTGTAACACATAGTCGATCCGCACCACATCCTGCACTGTATCCTGACGTTTGAAGTAATAAGAAGAACAAGGCACCTGCGATTGTCAGCTCCCGAGGTTTTATGCCGGCGATCTAGATTGATCAAGGGCTTTCCTCGTACATCTCGTGTCGTTTGCTTTACTTTTGCTCATAGTTTGATCATAGATACAACTCAATATCCTGAGCCGTATCCTGAATACTTATTTTCTAAATAACTTAACAAGCATATTTTCAATACACTTTTTAGCACACTACCTCACTTTACTAATTTGATCACTTAATTGCTTCGGTAATTTTTGACCAAAACAATTTGGCGCCCACCGTGGGGCAAGTGGTGCTCTCTTTACTAAAAAATTTTGTGAAATCGCTAATCGGCTTTCTATTTTCAAAACTTTTTACCACATTGTCCACAATGGCCTCAAGATCAAACATGAGCTCCTCCACTGTGTCTGCTATGACTTCTGCTACTACCGGTTCGGTGCTTCCACCACCTCCTCCAAGGATGCCAGCCTCTTCACGACCTCAGGATATTATCCCTACTCGCAGTGTTCAGGAATCTGCTCCCGTTCTAGCTTCTAATGATGAAATTCTTACTTTATTTGGAAGTGTGCAGGAACAAATGAGGCAGCAACAGGAAACAAACCAAATGCTTTTAAGGGAAATACAACTCCTGAAGTCTGGCTCGAGCAGATCTGCTGAGGATAATGTCACTCCATTACATCCCAGAACGTTGAACTTTAGTTCAGCTGTGTATACTGAGGATAACAGGGGGAATATTGTGCCCAGCCTTCCTCAGAATCATACTCCTGAAATACCCTCCTCGCCAGAGGTTCCTCTATAACTGGAGGTGGCCACGCTTACTAGCGTATCATTTTCTTTTCAAAATTCAACCAACAACTTTTCAACCATCAATATTCAATATTCCAACATCAACTAGTTAAAGGTAAGTATAAATCGCAAACACATGAACTTGTAAGTTGTGTAAAAATATGTAGTAACTTTCCAACATATTTAGTAGATCCTTCCATCTTTAAAAATAAAATCATTTTCTTGGAAATCTTTATTTTTAAAGAACATGTAAGTTTACGACTTCTATTCCAAAAATTACGAAAATATTTCCTTGTTAAATCCTTTTGTCATACAAGTGTTTACACACTTGTTTGTTCACAAAAATGCTTTTAGTTTATGAAAGATCCGGCTCTTAAACATGGTTTGCATCTTACACTTGGTTCTTCGAAAATACCACTTGGAGATCTTTAGATCTACTAGTTTAGAACTCTATTTTACAAAAAAAAAAATCATTTTTACACAAGTTCATGTTTATGTATGGAAAGGTTCATCATCTTGCAATTTTTACACTATACATATTGCTAGTTCATGTTCCATGAACATGATCTAGCATGGTTAGATGACGATCCGTTCCACTACTAGTCACTAACAACATAAAATAATCATTTCTAAACAAGATTCACAAGTTTTACACCATTTGTTTCTCTTTACCCAACTAGTTCATCATACTTTCAAGTCTTTTAGTTTTGGTCTTTTGTGTTCTTGGTTTTTATCCGTTAAATCTCTTATTAACCACCTTAAACATGAACAAGAGAGTGTTTAGAAGCACTTACAACTAGCTCAAGGCTAGGGAAGAAATCAAAGCGAAAACTAGGCGGATAAAAGCAACGTAGAGAGGTTCTTGAGATTCCGAAAGCACCGAGCCTCCTTGTGTGTGACCTTTCACCTTTGGATGTATGTAAAATAGCAAGATCAAGGCTTGAAGATGGTGATATGGTTGGCTATGGTTTCGGCCGAGAATAATGGCAAGAGGGAGAGAGATATCAATTTTTGTTTAAGTGTTTGATGTGAATGTAATGTTCTTATCTCCTAAACACTCTTATAGACCATCCTTTTCTATTAACCATTATACAAAGTGTTCCCAAGATATTAGGCAATCTAAATAAACTAATCAAAGATTGTGTGGTGTGTCCCCACATGGGGAAACCGATCGGATCATGGGGGGGGGGGGGGTTATTAGTTTGATTTCAACCAATAAGTTAAGTGATAGTTAGTTTAGTTAGGGATTAAAATAGGTTATTAGTGTGTTATGTAATATAACGGGTGTTAGGGTGTTCGGGGACCCTAACTAGCTCAGAAAAGGAAAAACAATGTCATTGACAATATTTTTATGTTCCGGGTAAAGTCCGGTTGTTCGGTTGGATATTGATCCGTTAGTGTCAAGCAAAGCTTTAAAGTATTTTTTTTTATAGTGTTTTTAGTGACACAATAATTTCCTGACACTTTGGAAAGTGTCTAGTATTATTTTCCCATGTTTTTGCACTTTACTAGTTATGTTAAATGCTGAATTTTTGGTATAAAGTGCAGAATTTTGTTATCAAAGTATGTTTTAGGCACATCCGGTCACTATAACAATCACCTAGTGACGCAGTTCTACAATCCTCACCTCCCTTCACTCTTTACTAGTGTAGTAATCTATTCCCGGCTCGTACTGGCCTCAGAGACAATATCTGTCTAGTGCTGGCAATGTCAGCATGTTTACTGGGTTATCCGTATAGTGTGCTCACTGTGCTTTTGTGCATCAAGGTTGTCACTGATGATTGTTTGTAAATAATAGAGTGACAGTATAAAATGTGATGCATGAGTATGTATGTATCAGAAATCAAGAAGCAGTTTAACCGCAGTTGTAAGCAAGCACAGTAATTAAGCATTAATTAAATATTAATTAATTCGTACGGATACCTGGTTTGGTGAGGGTTGTCACATTCTCCCCCCTTAAATAAATTTCGTCCCAAAATTTTAGGCTCTGCTTCTAGTTGCAGGGGTCTTAGGAAATAAATGGGGGTATTTCTCTTTCATACGATCCTCACGTTCCCACGTGAATTCAGGTCCATGCCTCGCATTCCATCGAACTTTGACGAGTTTGACACTACTCCTTCGTGTTTTGTTAACTTTCCAATCCGTAACCTCGACGGGTTCTTCGGTAAAGTGGAGCGTGTCGTCGATGTGAACTTCGTCAGCAGGAATGATCACTGTCTCTTGTGTTGGACTCTTCCTCAAATTTGATACATGGAATGTATCGTGAACACCATTGAGTTCAGCAGGTATGTCCTATTATTAGGCTACAAGACCAATCCTTTGCAGGATTCTGAAAGGACCAATGTAACGCGGATTCAACTTCCCACGCTTTCCAAAGCGTGCCACACCCTTCCAGGGTGAAACTTTCAATAAAACCATATCCCCAACTTGAAATTCCAAAGGTTTCCTCCTTGGATCTGCATAAGCTTTCTGTCTGTCGCGAGCTGCTTTGATGTGTTTTCGAATCTGTGCAATCTTGTCGGTCGTCTCTTGGACTATTTCAGGACCAACAAGCTGCCTATCACCTGGATCAGCCCAGCATAGTGGTGATCGACACTTGCGTCCGTAAAAAGCTTCAAATGGCGCGGCTCCAATACTGGTGTGGTAGTTGTTGTTGTACGAAAACTCGACCAATGGTAAATGATTATCCCAGCTACCACCTAGATCCATTACACATGCTCTCAGTATATCCTCCAATGTCTGAATAGTTCATTCACTTTGCCCATCAGTTTGCGGGTGGAATGCAGTACTTAGATTCAACTGTGAGCCAAAAGCTTCTTGAAAGGATTGCCAAATTCTTGATATGAATCTCCCATCTCTAACTGAGATAATCGAGAGAGGCACTCCAGGACGTGCGACAATCTCTCTCATGTATATTTCCGCAAGTTTACTCGTATTGTCTTTCTCTTTGATTGGTAAGAAGTGTGCGGACTTTGTTAAACGGTCTACTATTACCCAAATAGTATCATGGCCTCTGGGCGTCTTGGGCAATTTCGTAACGAAATCCATTGAAATCTGTTCCCATTTCCATTTCCATTTGGGAATCTCAGGTTGTTGCAGAAGTCCTGAAGGCTTCTGGTATTCAGCTTTCACCTTGGCGCACGTTAAACATTTGCTAACATAAACAGCAACATCGCCTTTCAACCTAGGCCACCAATAGAAATCTTTGAGATCTTGGTACATCTTATCCGCATAGGGATGAATTGAGTACCGAGACTTGTGGGCTTCATCACAAATAACTTTTCTCAAACCACCAAACAGAGGAACCCAAATTCTTGTCGTGAAGCATATCATTCCTTCCTCGTATGGCACTAATTGCTTCTCCATCCCACGGAGATATTCCTCTTCAATATTCCTTTCTTTCAAAGCTTCATTCTGGGCGGCACGAATGAGCAGAGAGAGGTCTGTCTGGACAATCATCTCCAAAGCCCTAACCCTTATGGGCTTGATCCTTTCCTTTCGACTCAGGGCATCAGCGACCACATTCGCCTTCCCTGGATGATACTTGATCTCGCAATCATAATCATTCAATAATTCGACCCAACGTCTTTTTCTCATATTCAACTCTTTCTGGTCGAATATATGCTGCAGACTCTTATGATCCATAAAGATTGTACATTTCGTACCATACAAATAATGTCTCCAAATTTTCAGCGCAAATACCATTGCGCCTAGCTCCAAATCATGCGTGGTATAGTTCTTTTCATGAACTTTCAATTGGCGTGAAGCATAAGCTATAACTTTCTGGCGTTGCATCAACACGCAACCCAATCCTTGACGCGAGGCGTCACAGTATACCATGAAATCATCAGTTCCTTCTGGTAGTGCTAAGACCGGCGCATTGCAAAGCTTGTCTTTCAGTAACTGGAATGCTTCTTCTTGTTTGTCACTCCAATGAAACTTCTTGTCCTTCTGTGTGAGCGCAGTCAGAGGTTGAGCGATTTTGGAAAAATCCTCAATAAATCTTCTGTAGTAACCAGCCAAACCTAAGAACTGTCGAATCTCGGTTGGCGTCTTTGGGGTCTCCCAGCTCTTGATCGCTTCGATCTTTGTGGGATCAACATGGATTCCATTTCCATTAACCACATGTCCAAGAAATTGGACTTCGCGTAGCCAGAACTCACACTTCGAGAACTTGGCGTATAATTTCTCCTTCTTAAGTAGCTCTAGAATAGCTCTTAAGTGCTGTTCGTGCTCGTCCTTTGTCTTTGAATAGATCAGTATGTCGTCGATGAACACAATTATGAACTTGTCCAAGTACGGCTTGCAGACTCGGTTCATTAGGTCCGTGAAAATTGCAGGTGCGTTCGTTAGCCCAAACGGCATAACTAGGAACTCGTAATGCCCATAGCGAGTCCTAAAGGCCGTCTTCGGGATACTTTCCTCTTGTGTCCTTAGTTGATGGTATCCGGATCGCAAATCGATTTTCGAATAAAAATTTGAACCTTGCAACTGGTCAAATAGATCAACGATTCTCGGCAAAGGATATCTATTCTTGATAGTCAACTTATTAAGCTCGCGGTAGTCTATGCACATACGGAAACTACCGTCCTTCTTTTTAACGAACAGTACTGGAGCTCCCCAAGGTGAGAAGCTTGGTCTGATGAATCCTTTGTCCAAAAGCTCCTGGAGTTGTGTTGACAACTCCTGCATCTCCGAAGGCGCAAGTCTGTAGGGTGCCTTGGCTACAGGCGCGGCGCCTGGAACCAAATCAATGTGGAACTCAACTTGCCTTTGAGGCGGTAATCCTGGCAAGTCTTCTGGAAAGACTTCCGGATATTCCTTGACAACTGGAATGTCTTCAATCTTTGGTTCAGCAACTTTCTTATCCACGATGTGTGCTAAGAATGCAACACATCCCTTCTTCAAGCACTTTCTAGCTTTTAGACAGCTAATAATCTTCAGCGGCGTATCATGCTTCTCTCCGTGCACTATGATCGTTTCTTCATCCGTCAGTGGGATGCCGATGGTCTTCTCATGGCAAACGATCTCGGCTTGGTTACTGGATAACCAATCCATTCCCACTACCACATCAAAGCTTCCCAACTCGACAGGTAGTAGGTCTAGCGTAAATTCGTGTCCTCCCAATTCAATCACGCATCATCTTATAACTTCACTCGTTTCAACTATAATCGGCACCGGTATCAAACAGAACAGATGCAAAATGTTGGTTTACAGGGAACGTACCGATGACAACGTTTGGATCTTGGTGCGCTTCCCTTGCGCCGATGTTAAACACTCTCCCACGGGCTTGATTCAAATTTGGGCATTCCTTCTTAAAGTGCCCAATGTCACCACAGTTAAAACAGCCCAGTCTTTGCCCATTACCACCTCCGTTCCCAGCTTGCGTGTTGTTTTGGTTGCGATTTCCACGATTTCCGTTTCCTCCATTGTTTCCTTGCGGGCGGTTCCCATTACCACCCCGGTTATTGTTTCTATTACCGAAACCTTCTTGGCCTCCCCGGCCAGTACTAGCCCAGCAAGAATCCTTCAAGTGGCCAACTTTTCCACAAGCTTCACAAACTTTTGGCCCACACCGGCCAGAATGATGACGTTGGCAGGAGTTACACTTGGGCAGTGAACCCATATAGCCTTTTCCTTTCTTCCCAGCACCGGTTGCAGCTTGGACCGGTGTGCTTGATTCTCCTTTCTTCCCAACACCGCTAGTTCCCTGGTTGAAGTTCGAGAATTTCCTTTTGTTCTCGCTAGATGACTCTACGTGTGTCTCTTTCTTCTTTGGCTCAACATTCGAAAACTTGTTCAGGCGGATGGCTTCCTCAGTAAGAGCCACACTCAGATCGATGGCCTCTGTGATTGTTGTAGGCTTGGAAGTAGTGACCATACTCATGATCTATGGAGCTAAAACCCAAATAAAGCGCTTGATTCGTTTGAATTCCGGTGTAACCATATAAGGTACCACATGAGACAGGTCGTGGAATCTCTGAACGTACTCAGCAATCTTGGGTCCTTCCATTTTCAAGTGCCAGAATTCAGTTTCCAACTTCTGAATCTCCGCACGTGAGTAGTACTTTCTTCGCATGAGCTCCTTTAGCTCATTCCATGTCATCGCATAAGCTGCGGCTTCACCAAGAGTCTGTACTTGTAAGTTCCACCAGGACAGGGCTCCGTCCAAAAATAGCCCAGAAATGTAGGTAACTTGTTGGTCTGGAGCGTACTTGCTCATTCGAAGAACAGACTCCGTCTTTTCGGCCCATCTTACAAAAGCAACAGCACCTCCGGTGCCGTCGAAGTTTACGGGCTTGCAGTCAAGGAACTGCTTGTAAGTGCACCCTGCACATACGTTAGAATATACAAATGGTATTAGCGGATGTGATAAAAATATCCAATTGTATTATAGTATGCCTCAAACGACTTAACATTACCATGAGGTGGATTGTTATTACCGTTGTTGTTCGAATTACTTCCACTGGTTCCTCCCTGTGAGGCTGCATACTGTGCAATGGCGGCAGCAATGATTTGCTGGAGTTCTGCCTCGTTGGTAGGCATGCGCGTCTGGCGTCTTGGAGGCATCTTCTAAAAGATGTTTCACGTAGGTCAGGTCATAGTGAGTATAAGGCATACGTATGTAATATCAACACATAACATCTCATGTTATAAAAAAATCAACCATATAACATCTCATGTTATAAAATATAAAAATCAATCAACATCACATATAATGAGAATACTGCGATTGCGCTGTCATAGATCAAGAGCACAATGTAAGGTTTACAAGTTCACAACTGTATCGTACATTATCAATGACTATGGGCCACATCGCCCTAGTCCAAACTATCAAATCAGTGTCAATAACAACCAAAATACAAAACATCAAAAGTCATAACATCCAAAATGCGGTCTCCAAAAGCTGTGTAATCTGCACAATCGCCGTCCTCTCATCAAAAGTCTACCTGCGTCCTACAAAAAGGACTAAGCTAGTGGCGGTGGAGGAGGGGGGAAACGAGAAGAGAGTAAACGTCGCATATGAAGCCAGTCCTCCTCCATGGCGTGATGAGAGCGCATCAAGTATGCTATCTGCTGCTCAGGAATCCAAAAACGAGCGGCAGAGTCGGGTGAAAGTGGACGCGGAGGGTGTGATACTGCAGGTGGAGTCTGGCACTGGCACGGGAGTCGCTGAGCTCTCTCCAGCTCCTGTACGCGACGGGTCAGCGCCTCCTGCTGTATCATGAAAGATGTGAGAATCTCCTCCGTAGAATACCCCACGTGGTATGGGTGATACGGATCGGATGGTGGCATAATGGGGGGCGTAGTCCAGAGGAATGGCTCACTAGATGGAGCGAAGGATGGCACGGTAAATGGCGCAACAGTGGGAACAACAGTGGGATGAGAAATCTGAGGTACAAACTGGTCTCCTCCTGTCATGAAAGGCGTATGACCAAACGGCTGACGAGATGAACCCTCCCCAGGACGTGGTGGAGGTATGTCCTGAAGAAACGTGATAGGTAAGTCGGTGCGGTGAGCATCTGTGGTATGTGTGGGAAGCAAGGGTACATCGGTGGGAGCTGAAACAGGTGCTGAAACGGGTGCCACAGGGGGTATAACAGGTACCACGAAAGGTGGGAAATTGTCACACCCCCAAAAACCACACGCGGAGTACCACCGCTGGGAGGCGTGACATGACCAGGATCAAGCCATCAATCATGTCAAACATAGTAATTAAGTGTAAAAGTAGGAAAATGCAATTCATCATGACATGACCGATGTTCATAACCAAACGTTGTTTAAGTAGCGGAAGCATAATAATGAAAAACCCAAAGTAAGTTATAAGTTCAAATATCGTCTACGATCCGTATCCCACAACGACCTGCTCCTTCCTGTGCAAGCTCCATATGTACCTAAGGTCCTGCAAGGCATGTAACAGAGAGTCAACAACTAGTTGAGCGAGTTCACAGTGGGTTGTTTAGTAATAATGTTCGTTTCATAAATCGTTTGTTTGTTTAGTAACCCATGTATCGTTATCAATTACATCGCGGCCCTCCAGGCATGTTTGCGAAGATTAGTGGGGGTTTCCCATGTTTTATAGATTAGTTTTATTTGTATCGCGGCCCTCCAGGCATGTTTGCGAAGATTAGTATAAGTATCGCGGCCATTCCAGGCATGTTTGCGAAGAACAGTATAAGTATCGCGGCCATTCCAGGCATGTTTGCGAAGAACAGTATAAGTATCGCGGCCATTCCAGGCATGTTTGCGAAGAACAGTATAAGTATCGCGGCCATTCCAGGCATGTTTGCGAAGAACAGTTTCAGTATCGCGGCCCTTACAGGCATGTTTGCGAAGAGTAGTGGGGGCTTCCCCATGTATCACTAGTCTAGCAGTATCTATATGTGACCTTTCCCAACCGAGGCCAGTGGTCCCTAATTCCCAATAATAACGTAAGTACAGATAATCATCCAGTCCCATTCCCTACCCCGGGAATCCCATGCCTTGGTAAGAGTGTGAACTCACCTTGTTTTGCTCGGTATGCTAAGTGTATGCTCGCAAGTAATCAATCACGTCCTAAAGTATGCACGTATGTGAAATCAGTTTGTGTTCAAGTTGTGCATGTATAAACATGTAGCACGTAATCACAATCATATACAAGATGGTTACACTTAACAGCAGTTAAATATTCCAGTTAACACTTAACAGAATTAACTCAAGTTACAGCACAGATCAGCTATCCGGCGAAACACACATGCTGACGTAACACAGATAATGGCGAAACACATTCAGTTTCGTCGTGGCCTTGTTTGGCGAAACAGGATTCTAATTCGTCGATGACTCTTGGCGAAACACATTCTGTTTCGCCGGGAGTCCTGTTTCGTCGGATGTCTGTTTCGCAGACATCAGTTACAGCAGATACAATCAACACAGAAACCCTGATCATTTTAGCAGCCGTCAACAATAACAGAAATCATATGGAGATCAATGTGCTCATAGAATCATCATACTCAATCATCAAAGAATCATCGTCTAGCATAAACCCTAGTTTAAGTGTACAACATATGGATCAACATACAATATCATATCGTCAATCCCTATCAAGATACCAATGTGTATTCAGAATCAGAACATATTAACAATCATTCAGAACCGAGCATTCGATTGTATCAAGTTTCGCATATCATTTATATATATCCTACTACATCATATCATACACATCGAAATCTATATCATCACCATCGTACACTCATCACAGCAGTAACACACATCAATCATATGCACCAGCAAGAATCTATACAATACAGAAACATAGAATCGACTAACAAACACACACTAACCGATTCGAGATGAAGGAACAAGGATTCGAGAGCTAGGGATGATGGTGAACGATGGTTGTTGTCGTCGCACAGAAAGGGAGAGTGTTCTAGGGTTTCGGTTGTTATGATAAATGTGTGAAACTGATGATGTTTCACGTTTTAAGACTCGAAATAACGTGTTGGGCCCGAACTGGGCTTCGGTGGATCTGGGCTCGGCGAAACAGCCTGTTTCGTCGAGAGGGTTGTTGGCGAAACAATCTGTTTCGTCGAGAGTGGTTATGGCGAAACAGATATTGTGTTTCGTCGAGTTGTTCAGGTCTCAAACAGTTTACAGTTAATCATGCAGTCAAGTACTTACACCTTATCACTCAAAAATCAAGATTATCATCTTAACTATAATTTAGTGTGCACAATTACCAGGTAAATAATTCGTGTAAGCAATAATCAGGACGGTCAACGTGCAATAAATGCGAATAAAGAATGTCGGAAATTCGAGTTGTCACATTATCCCCAACTTGAAAGAAATTTCGTCCCGAAATTTAGCATGCGGTTACTGAGGAAGCTAGGTAAGTTATCGTTTACTGGTTTTCCTGGGGTGTCACATCATTCCCCCGTTGAGTTGGAATTTCGTTCCGAAATTCCGTAGTAGCTTCAGCCTCAGTAGTAGTTGCATTGTTTTCGAACAACTGGGGATATTTGAGTTCCATTTGATCTTCGCGCTCCCAGGTGAACTCTGGGCCGCGACGGGAGTTCCAACGAACTCGTACAAGAGGTATTCTAGTGTTCTTGAGGACCTTAACATCCCGGTCCGTGATTTCAACTGGTTCTTCGACGAAATGCAACCGTTCGTCGATAGTGAGCTCCTTCAAAGGAACTATAAAGGTCTCATCTGACTGCCACTTCTTCAGATTCGACACATGAAAGACGTTGTGAACTGCACTGAGTTCAGGTGGTAAGTTCAATCTGTAGGCCACTTTGCCTATTTTCTCAATAACCTCGAAAGGTCCAACATATTGTGGATTTAGTTTGCCGCGTTTGCCAAAACGAACCACACCCTTCCAGGGTGAAACTTTGAGTAGTGCTCGATCCCCAACTTGGAATTCGAGTAGTTTCCTGTCTTTATCGGCGTGTGCTTTCTGACGGTCGCGTGCTGCCGCCATGCGTTGTCGTATTTGTGCAATCTTTTCTGTAGTATCGACTACCATTTCTGGACCTGTGATTTGACTTTCTCCCACCTCTGCCCAACAGAGAGGTGACTGGCACTTACGCCCGTACAGTGCCTCGAATGGTGCAGCTTAAATGCTGGTGTGGTAGCTGTCGTTGTAAGAAAATTCCACAAGTGGCAGATGTTTTTTTTTTTTTTTCCAACCATTGCCAAATTCAATTACGCACGCCCGAAGCATGTC
The DNA here is from genome assembly GCA_030545235.1 of Helianthus tuberosus. Classification (NCBI taxonomy): domain Eukaryota; kingdom Viridiplantae; phylum Streptophyta; class Magnoliopsida; order Asterales; family Asteraceae; genus Helianthus; species Helianthus tuberosus. The sequence continues at coordinate 129,439,427 of CM060353.1, read as the reverse complement.
TTCTAGAGTTTGAATAGTACGCTCAGACTGCCCATCTGTCTGAGGATGATAAGCTGTGCTCATGTCTAATCGAGAGCCAAAAGATTTGTGCATTGCTTGCCACAGTTCTGAAGTAAATCGTGCGTCACGATCTGAGATGATGGAGGTGGGCACACCGTGCCTCGAAATAACTTCCTCAAGATATATGTCTGCTAGTGTGGAGAACTTATCCGTTTCCTTGATTGTCAGGAAGTGAGCAGACTTAGTGAGTCGATCCACGATCACCCAAATAGTATCATTTCCACGCTGAGATCTAGGCAGGCCAGTAACAAAATCCATGGAAATTTGCTCCCATTTCCATTGTGGTATCTCAGGTTGTTGAAGTGGTCCTGACGGTTTCAGATATTCTGCCTTGACTCTCGCACAAGTCAAGCATTTGCTAACGTATGTGGCTATGTGGGCCTTCATGCTAGGCCACCAATATGTAGTTCTGAGGTCGTGGTACATCTTATCTGAACCAGGATGTACTGAGTAGCGAGACTTATGAGCTTCATCCATTACAAGTTCGCGTAAACTACCATAGAGTGGGACCCAGATGCGTCCTGTTACATAGTAGGCGCCGTCTGCCCTTAGTTCTAACCGTTGCCTTGAACCGCGTAGAGCTTCAGCCCTGACGTTTTCTGGTTTCAATGCTTCTACCTGAGCATCTCGTATCTGTGAAGGAAGACTAGACTGAATAGTGAGTTGCAATGCTCGTACACGCCTAGGTATGGTATCCTTTCGACTGAGGGCGTCGGCCACCACATTGGCCTTGCCTGGATGGTACTTTATAGCACATTCGTAATCGTTCAGTAACTCGACCCATCGACGTTGTCGCATGATCAAATCTTTCTGCTTGAAAATATATTCGAGGCTCCTGTGATCGGTGTAGATGGTGCACTTGGTGCCATACAGGTAATGTCGCCATATCTTGAGCGCAAAAACAACGGCTCCCAGCTCTAAATCATGAGTAGTGTAATTCCGTTCGTGAATCTTAAGTTGGCGCGAAGCATAAGCAATGACTTTATCCCGTTGCATCAACACACATCCAAGACCTTGGATGGATGCATCGCAGTAAACTATAAAATCGTCCGTGCCTTCAGGCAATGAGAGGATAGGTGCGCTACAAAGTCTATCCTTTAAGTGCTGAAACGCTGTTTCCTGTGTATTACCCCAACGGTAAGCAACACCTTTCTGTGTCAGTAGTGTAAGCGGCTGAGCAATCTTCGAGAAGTCTTTGATGAATCGTCTGTAATAACCTGCCAAACCCAAGAATTGGCATATTTCTGTCGGTGTGCGAGGTGCAGGCCAGTTCTTGATCGTATCTACCTTGGATGGATCGACATGAATCCCATCCTTGTTTACCACATGGCCTAGGAAGTGGACTTCACGAAGCCAGAAGTCGCATTTCGAAAATTTGGCGTACAGTTGTTCCGTTCGAAGGAGTTCCAAAATAAGTCGTAAGTGCTGCTCGTGTTCCTCCTGACTCTTCGAATAGATCAGGATGTCGTCAATAAAAACAATAACGAACTTGTCAAGATAAGGTTTGCACACCCTGTTCAAGATTCCATGAAAACCGCAGGCGCGTCCGTTAGCCCGAATGGCAGGACCAAAAACTCGTAATGGCCGTAGCGAGTTCTGAATTCTGTCTTGGAGACGTCCTCATCCCGGACTCTCAGCTAATGGTATCCTGACCTTAAGTCTATCTTGGAGTAGTAGCTCGACCCTTGCAGCTGGTCGAATAAATCATCTATGCGCGGAAGAGGATAACGATTCTTGATCGTCACCTTGTTGAGTTCACGGTAGTCTATATACATCCTGAACGTACCGTCTTTCTTCTTTACGAATAACACTGGAGCTCCCCAAGGCGAAGAGTTAGGACGTATGAAACCCTTTTCCAAGAGTTCTTGTAGTTGCTTAGACGGTTCTTCCAGTTCAGTTGGAGCTAATCGGTAAGGTGCTCGAGCTATGGGTGCTGCTCCCGGAGCGAGCTCGATCTGAAATTCGACCACTGGAATATCCCCAATCTTTTTCTCTTTCGTCGATGTATCAGTAACGAGTGCTAAAATAGCTACGTGGCCTTTTCGCAGACACTTCTGAGCCTTCAAGAAAGAGATGATGCCACTCACGACACCACTCTTGTCGCCTTGAACTTCAAGAGGTTCTTTGCCAGTACGGGGAATGCGAATGATCTTCTCCTTGCATAGGATCTCTGCTTGTTGTTGGGATAACCAATCCATACTAATGACGATGTCGAAACTATCGCAACGCTGGGGTCACTCTTAGTATCACCCTGACCAATCACGAACACTCGACCCCTGGCACCATTGTCGTCGTTATTACCCCCGTTGTCTTCCCTAGTCCCCGTTTCCTTGGTTGTGGTTCTGATTCTGGTTCTGGTTCAACCGTGGGCAGTGTCTCTTGAAGTGACCTTCAGCACCACACTGATAACATCCCTTGTTACCCTGCTGTTGCTGCTGATTCTATAGATCTTGTATCTGTTGTTGTTGGTTCTGGCTTGCAGGACGTGAGTTTCTACCATCCTTGACTCCATGACCAAGCTTGTCGCATCATTGACAATGATTTCGGTTGCACTGCCCGCTGTGGTGCAAGTTACATCGTTTGCACTTAGGGTGGTTTCCCTTGTATCCTCCCTGCCCTTGAATACCAAATGTTGCTGATCAGGACTTTAGTTGTCATCGACCTTTCACTGCTGTGCCTGGGACGGAATCGTAGTCGAACCCTTGCTAGAGGTTCCATCCCACTTTCATCCATTGTTACTGTGGGTAGCAGAAGTAGTTGAAGTAGTAGTGGTAGTAGTATCGCTGATACGTTGAGGCAGCTTGTTCTGTCCCACTGCCTGGTTTGTGAGACGATGAGCAAGATGGGTAACATCTTGAATAGTAGCAAGTTTAGCCGTCTTCACATGGTTTTGAATTCCTGGTACTAAGCCTTTGAGGTACAGCTCAAAGCTCTTTATGGGAGGATCCACCATAGTTGGACACAAAATTGTCAGTTTGTTGGATCGTTATCGTGCACGCTTCTATCTCTGACCCCGTCATCTTCATGTTAAAGGACTCCACTTCCAACTTGTGGATGGCATCATAACTATTGTATTCACGTTTGATAGGTTCCTTAAAATCATTCCATGGGGTGGCATAGCAGCCGCCAGCCCCAGTGTCGTAACTTGCGCGTTCCACCAAGTTTGCGCAGTGCCTTCGAGAATATCAGTGGCATATTTCACCTTACGAGCCTCGGGTCATTCACACACTCGAAGACCGATTCGAGTTCCTCGAACTAATGGAGGAGTCCAACAGCTCCTTCAGTGTCGCTAAAAGTAGTAGGACGACAGTCCATAAAAAAAAAGTCTTGTATGTGCATTCAGGTGGCTGAGCGTGTTAACTTGTCGAGTGCGTAAGAGTAATCAAAATTAAGCACAAGTGTTGAGTTACGAGAGTAGGATCTAAAGATCCTAGAGTAAGTGGTGATGGCAGGTTACACCTCCTGCCTGGGCAGCTGCGAGTGCTGCAGTAACTTGTTCAGTGATCGAAGCCGCCAACTGGGCTTAAGTTAGGTTAACGCGTCCACTCATGATCTTCCCATCAAGGAGAACATGTGGGTGAGAGGTTCGCGAATAGTGCGAAGAAAGTGAGCACACAAGTATTCTCAAGCAATAACATATAGTAGGTTCTTGTAATCTGAGCATACCACGAGCAAAGTTCTATGTAATTCTAGCAAGTAGGTAAAGTAACATGAATAGTAGTACCTAGGATGTTGAGCCTTGCACGTGGAGCGAAGCGTCGTTGTGGATCGTTGAGAGCACTGTTCTGGTTATAGTCTGGTTTTAACAAAAATGTTTTCCCCTTATTAAAACCGAGTTCTCTATAACCAATGGCTCTGATACCAATCTGTCACACCCCCAAAAACCACACGCGGAGTACCACCGCTGGGAGGCGTGACATGACCAGGATCAAGCCATCAATCATGTCAAACATAGTAATTAAGTGTAAAAGTAGGAAAATGCAATTCATCATGACATGACCGATGTTCATAACCAAACGTTGTTTAAGTAGCGGAAGCATAATAATGAAAAACCCAAAGTAAGTTATAAGTTCAAATATCGTCTACGATCCGTATCCCACAACGACCTGCTCCTTCCTGTGCAAGCTCCATATGTACCTAAGGTCCTGCAAGGCATGTAACAGAGAGTCAACAACTAGTTGAGCGAGTTCACAGTGGGTTGTTTAGTAATAATGTTCGTTTCATAAATCGTTTGTTTGTTTAGTAACCCATGTATCGTTATCAATTACATCGCGGCCCTCCAGGCATGTTTGCGAAGATTAGTGGGGGTTTCCCATGTTTTATAGATTAGTTTTATTTGTATCGCGGCCCTCCAGGCATGTTTGCGAAGATTAGTATAAGTATCGCGGCCATTCCAGGCATGTTTGCGAAGAACAGTATAAGTATCGCGGCCATTCCAGGCATGTTTGCGAAGAACAGTATAAGTATCGCGGCCATTCCAGGCATGTTTGCGAAGAACAGTATAAGTATCGCGGCCATTCCAGGCATGTTTGCGAAGAACAGTTTCAGTATCGCGGCCCTTACAGGCATGTTTGCGAAGAGTAGTGGGGGCTTCCCCATGTATCACTAGTCTAGCAGTATCTATATGTGACCTTTCCCAACCGAGGCCAGTGGTCCCTAATTCCCAATAATAACGTAAGTACAGATAATCATCCAGTCCCATTCCCTACCCCGGGAATCCCATGCCTTGGTAAGAGTGTGAACTCACCTTGTTTTGCTCGGTATGCTAAGTGTATGCTCGCAAGTAATCAATCACGTCCTAAAGTATGCACGTATGTGAAATCAGTTTGTGTTCAAGTTGTGCATGTATAAACATGTAGCACGTAATCACAATCATATACAAGATGGTTACACTTAACAGCAGTTAAATATTCCAGTTAACACTTAACAGAATTAACTCAAGTTACAGCACAGATCAGCTATCCGGCGAAACACACATGCTGACGTAACACAGATAATGGCGAAACACATTCAGTTTCGTCGTGGCCTTGTTTGGCAAAACAGGATTCTAATTCGTCGATGACTCTTGGCGAAACACATTCTGTTTCGCCGGGAGTCCTGTTTCGTCGGATGTCTGTTTCGCAGACATCAGTTACAGCAGATACAATCAACACAGAAACCCTAATCATTTTAGCAGCCGTCAACAATAACAGAAATCATATGGAGATCAATGTGCTCATAGAATCATCATACTCAATCATCAAAGAATCATCGTCTAGCATAAACCCTAGTTTAAGTGTACAACATATGGATCAACATACAATATCATATCGTCAATCCCTATCAAGATACCAATGTGTATTCAGAATCAGAACATATTAACAATCATTCAGAACCGAGCATTCGATTGTATCAAGTTTCGTATATCATTTATATATATCCTACTACATCATATCATACACATCGAAATCTATATCATCACCATCGTACACTCATCACAGCAGTAACACACATCAATCATATGCACCAGCAAGAATCTATACAATACAGAAACATAGAATCGACTAACAAACACACACTAACCGATTCGAGATGAAGGAACAAGGATTCGAGAGCTAGGGATGATGGTGAACGATGGTTGTTGTCGTCGCACAGAAAGGGAGAGTGTTCTAGGGTTTCGGTTGTTATGATAAATGTGTGAAACTGATGATGTTTCACGTTTTAAGACTCGAAATAACGTGTTGGGCCCGAACTGGGCTTCGGTGGATCTGGGCTCGGCGAAACAGCCTGTTTCGTCGAGAGGGTTGTTGGCGAAACAATCTGTTTCGTCGAGAGTGGTTATGGCGAAACAGATATTGTGTTTCGTCGAGTTGTTCAGGTCTCAAACAGTTTACAGTTAATCATGCAGTCAAGTACTTACACCTTATCACTCAAAAATCAAGATTATCATCTTAACTATAATTTAGTGTGCACAATTACCAGGTAAATAATTCGTGTAAGCAATAATCAGGAGGGTCAACGTGCAATAAATGCGAATAAAGAATGTCGGAAATTCGAGTTGTCACAGAAATCATCGTCATCATCTATCCACCCATTGTGGGTGTGAGCGTATCGTGGATCAATATGGGTTGCGAAAGGTGCGCGGTCGAACATCACCGGCATAGGATCAGGAAGTGGGGCGACAACAGGATCCTCTAACAAATGTGGAGCATCAACATGAGCATCGACCGCATGATCATCCACCAACGGCGGAGCAACAACAGGATGATCATCAACAGGTACATCATCAATAAAAGGGGCAACAACAGGTGCATCAGCATGAACAGGGTCATGCTCTAATGCCGGGTCAGGAGCGACAACTGGCTCAGGGGCCACAGCAGGCTCCGGATCAACAAACTCCATCTCGAAATCAGCTGGATCAGCAAACAAGGGATCGACAGGGGCTACAGGATCCTCCAGGGGCTGGTCTAAGTGTATGAACTCAATGTCATGGTCTGGATCAAAACCAGGTGGGTAAACAGGATCATCCTCAATATCGTGATCAAACTCAAAGCTGTGTACGGGAACTGGTGCAGCTGATGACGCCATATCAGGGTCGGCGTCGTGTGAGTGGTGCTGTACTCCCTGTGTGTGCAAAGATGTGGACGCCACAGACTCAAATGAGTCTGGGACAAGTGAATGAGCAGGAGCCTCCTCTGCAGGAGCGTCAGCAATGAGTAGAATATTAGCAACAGCGATAAGGGCCTCACCCTCAGGGTCATCCTCAAGTAGGTCCTCCTCAAATAAATCGATATCGTCGTCAGAAACCTCAGCAAGTGGCATATCTATCACAGGATAAACAGCAAGGGGTATAGGAGCAGGGATCACCGCGAGTGGTAAATCCCCAGCGAGATGGCCATCAGCAGGCTCAGTTACGACGTCAGGCAGCGCAAAGGGATGGAAGTCGTCATCATCTGTGCTGGTAGTATCGGAAGTGTACACCTCGTGCTCCGATGAAACTATGTCATCTGATACTATCGCCATAGGGTCCAGAGTGTCGGAAACTCCAGTGTCTGATGAAGAAGGCATGATGTCTGTAACACAAACACAAATACGCCAAACAATCAATCATAATATCCAATAAACATGTTAGTCACCAATAAGCAAACAAGTAATCATCCTAGTCTACCCTAGACTATCCTCTCAGTCTCCCCGACTGAACTTCCTAGTCTCTCAGACCACTCTCTCAGTCTCTCAGACTGATCCTCCTAGTCCCACTAGACTACTCCCTCAGCCTCTCAGACTGAGCCTCCTAGTCCCACTAGACTACTCCCTCAGCCTCTCAGACTGAGTCTCCTAGTCCCACTAGACTACTCCCTCAGCCTCTCAGACTGAGCCTCCTAGTCCCACTAGACTACTCCCTCAGCCTCTCAGACTGAGCCATAACTAACAAATAAAATGTGCTCACTCTTTTGTTTGTAAAAATGTTTTGTGACCTGGATCGGGACGTTTAGTGTATGCAATGTAAAAATGCTTTCGTGAGAGCCCTAGTGATCATAGTCTAGACTCGAGAAGGAATCCTAGTTCGCTATGATCAAGGCTCTGATACCAAGCTGTCACACCCTGGCTTTGCGGAAGCGTGGGTTTATTTGGTGTGACTTCTTCATACCATAGCTTAATCACAACAAAGCTATATTAAAGTAAAACCATGACGATCATCCATTACTTCAAGTTTTAAAAGTAGAAATACGACAACATTGTTTTAAAGTTGACACATGCAACGAGTTTACAACATAACAGAATAAAAACCTTGTTCAAAAGACACAATCACAAACATGAAATAAACACAGCTTAAGACTTGCGACTCGTCCAGGCAAAAGTCACAACCCTTAAACTTGGATGACCTCATATCTCCTACGCAGCATGAAGACATAGCATACCTCGCCAGATCCCTAATTCCCTGAAATACATGTAAGTTGAAAAATCAACAAAAATGTTGAGCGAGTTCAAGTGAAAGTGAGTATGTAAAACCTTTGTAAGTATAAAATCCCTGGTATGTAGCAAATAAGGAAATAAAGAGATCACCAATGGTTTGCAAGGCCATTGATATGTGTGAAGTGCAGTAGGAAGACTCAAACCTAGCAGATTTTTGCGTCGGGTACAAAGTCACCCCGAGGTCCGTTCTGTTGGGCCTGGAGTTGGGCTCGCTACACCTAGATAGATCTACCGCTACTGACCCTCGGTCCTACAATGAGGATTAATGGCCTCCAGTTTCAGCCTACTCACTCACATGATCTAAGTAGTAACCCTCCTTACACTAACCATACCATGTAAAAAGTATTCGTAACCATAGTAACATGTATTTCACCCCCGAAGTATAAAAACTGAAAACAGTTAAGAGAAAAGGGGGGGGGGGGGGACATGAACTCACAGAAGTGCGTCTCGAAATAGTCCGTCCCAAAATAACCTGTTGCGTGACGACCTACACGTACTAACTTCTATTAGACGGACGGCCGTGTCTTGGCTTTAAAGTTTATCGTTTTTGGGAAATAGTTAGACAACTATTTCGTATTTACACTTCTTAATTATTTAATAATTATATTCCTTCCCAAGGATGGGGGTTTTTAATACATGTGTGTTTTTATATCTTCGAAATATATTATTAAGTCTCACTTAAAATATATTTTTATTCATTTGTCTAAAATATTCTATCTCCAAAATATACATATTTTTTCCCAAAAATATTATATTTTACTTTATACAATTTCCAAAATAATACTTTGTCAAAATACACATTTAAGAGTATTTTCCGAAAATACATAAGTTACGTTTTTAAAGTTCGTGTGGTAATAATAATACCGGTGTAACTTAGATATTTATTTGTGATAGCGTTGGTATTATTTTGGAGTCGTTACTTTTTAGTGTATACGAGTTATATTATTTTTACCCTAAAAATAATATATGTGTAGTTCACAAAATAATCATAAAATCACACAAGCGTTTTACTATGAAATATATATTCTAAATATATATTTAACAAGTTTCATTTACGAAAATCCACCTCCGAATACTTGGTTATTTTGTAATAAAAATCATGGCGAAATTTGTTTGGAAAACAAGTCAAAAATTAACCACTTGTCACCAAAAATATTCTAAGTGTTATTTTCTGGAAAAATTTCGCCAGAGTTTCCTCTGTAACTGGAGGTGGCCACGCTTACTAGCGTATCATTTTCTTTTCAAAATTCAACCAACAACTTTTCAACCATCAATATTCAATATTCCAACATCAACTAGTCAAAGGTAAGTATAAATCGCAAACACATGAACTTGTAAGTTGTGTAAAAATATGTAGTAACTTTCCAACATATTTAGTAGATCCTTCCATCTTTAAAAATAAAATCATTTTCTTGGAAATCTTTATTTTTAAAGAACATGTAAGTTTACAACTTCTATTCCAAAAATTACGAAAATATTTCCTTGTTAATTCCTTTTGTCACACAAGTGTTTACACACTTGTGTGTTCACAAAAATGCTTTTAGTTTATGAAAGATCCGGCTCTTAAACATGGTTTGCATCTTACACTTGGTTCTTCGAAAATACCACTTGTAGATCTTTAGATCTACTAGTTTAGAACTCTATTTTACAAGAAAAATCATTTTTACACAAGTTCATGTTTATGTATGGAAAGGTTCATCATCTTGCAATTTTTACACTATACATATTGCTAGTTCATGTTCCATGAACATGATCTAGCATGGTTAGATGACGATCCGTTCCACTACTAGTCACTAACAACATAAAATAATCATTTCTAAACAAGATTCACAAGTTTTACACCATTTGTTTCTCTTTAACCAACTAGTTCATCATACTTTCAAGTCTTTTAGTTTTGGTCTTTTGTGTTCTTGGTTTTTATCCGTTAAATCTCTTATTAACCACCTTAAACATGAACAAGAGAGTGTTTAGAAGCACTTACAACTAGCTCAAGGCTAGGGAAGAAATCAAAGCGAAAACTAGGTAGATAAAAGCAACGTAGAGAGGTTCTTGAGATTCCAAAAGCACCGAGCCTCCTTGTCTGTGACCTTTCACCTTTGGATGTATGTAAAATAGCAAGATCAAGGCTTGAAGATGGTGAGATAGTTGGCTATGGTTTCGGCCGAGAATAATGGCAAGAGGGAGAGAGATATCAATTTTTGTTTAAGTGTTTGATGTGAATGTAATGTTCTTATCTCCTAAACACTCTTATAGACCATCCTTTTCTATTAACCATTATACAAAGTGTTCCCAAGATATTAGGCAATCTAAATAAAATAATCAAAGATTGTGTGGTGTGTCCCCACATGGGGAAACCGATCGGATCATGAGGGGGGTTATTAGTTTGATTTCAACCAATAAGTTAAGTGATAGTTAGTTTAGTTAGGGATTAAAATAGGTTATTAGTGTGTTATGTAATATAACGGGTGTTAGGGTGTTCGGGGACCCTAACTAGCTCAGAAAAGGAAAAACAATGTCATTGATAATATTTTTATGTTCCGGGTAAAGTCCGGTTGTTCGGTTGGATATTGATCCGTTAGTGTCAAGCAAAGCTTTAAAGTATTTTTTATAGTGTTTTTAGTGACACAATAATTTCCTGACACTTTGGAAGGTGTCTAGTATTATTTTTCCATGTTTTTGCACTTTACTAGTTATGTTAAATGCTGATTTTTTGGTATAAAGTGCAGAATTTTGTTATCAAAGTATGTTTTATGTCACACCCCGACCACGTAGAACATACAAAACGTGGCGGAAACATCGGGGAGTGTTGTAACAGAATTAATCGTTTCAAATCCATGGCAATTGAAGTTTCGTTTTATTGATTATAAGTGTTACAATGTCTTAACAAACAAGAATTACAACTTAATTAACTAGTCTTGCATCTTTTATTGTCACTAAAGCCCAAGTCTGTCTATGTGTATCTTGATCATCTTATGCAACAGCTCCTGAAAAACACATGTGAAAATAGGTACGTCAGCATAAAAATGCCTGTGAGATACATAGGTTTTGTGAAAATAGGTTTCATGACTTATGTTTGAGAAAATGTTTAGTCATGAACCTTGTAATTTGCTTTGTTTGGTAAATCATTTGAAAAACGATAAGATCAAATGATATGTATAAATAAGAGAATAATGTATGGTTAAATGAATAACCATTGTAAAATGAGTTTGTATAAGATAAGTTGTTTATAAAACAATGTATTGTAAAAAGTATGTTATTTGTATAAAATGTTATATGTATCAAACTGAAATGATTCAAATAACGCTACAATATGTAATACCATACAAACACTTATATATAGGAAGTACCAGCGGCGTATCCACCATGCTTGTATCATATTACACACGCATCGTTACTTAATCACTTAATCAAACTAAACCACCAAAGTAATGTTTAACAATTGTAGAAATGTATATGTATGGTCAAATATGGTTCACACGGTTCACAGATACAAACGGTTCACAGATACAAACGGTTCACAGATACAAACGGTTCACAGGTACAAACGGTTCACAGATACAAACGGTTCACAGATACAAACGGTTCACAGTTACAACGGTTCAAAATGCAGTATAATGTGTTCACATGCTGGATGAGCATATGCAACAGAAATGTAATGTAAAACAATGTACTAAGCATGCACACAATGGACATACATAGCATAAGTGTAATGTAAAACAATGTACTAAGTATGAACTAAATGGACATACATAGCATAAAATGTAATGTAAAACGATGTACTAAGTACGCACACAATGGGCATACATAGCATGAAATGTAATGAAATCATGTACTATAATGTACTAACGAACGTCGGAAGTATATGATGTGAAAACAGGAAAGCATGAAAGTTACAAGTAGGCACATGTGTTTCACCCCAAAACAGTTTGGAAAACAGTAAAAGAGGGGTCTATGTACTCACTTGAGATTGCTTAGTAGTCCTTGAGTAACAACCAAACAATGCTAGAGATCGCGGATATCAAACGGCACCTAATATAGGTAACTATGTTAATAACCGGACCTAAATCGGATGATTGGATAGAATGAGGGTTCGTAAACCAAACGAGTATAGAGACTCGTGTCACATGGTTTAACAAAGCCTACATACTAAATGACACCTTAATCTAAGTGCTTTCGACCCATCGCGACTCATTAAGGTAGCTTATGCTACTTTAACGCGTCGTTCGCGTAGAACGCGTTCGGACCGCCTAACTAGTCCTATGACAAGTGTTATATGCCTAAACATGTTACATAATCAGTTATGTGACAAAAGTTTAGGTTACATATGCTTAATTACCAATTATACATGAAAAGGGTATTCTGGTAATTTACCTAAGGCATATAAACTACCTATCATACAACTACTCAAACGATGTGACCATAGGGTATAACCTCGGAAGGTTATTCCCTACCTACTATGGTCACCTAATGTATTTGGTCGGATCCTAATGATCGACCAAATGGGTCGGGTTCGAGGTATAAGCGATTTATTAGATCGCTTACCCTACGACCCTAGACAACGTGGTAATCAGTAGGCATAGTCCCAAGGGACTATAACCAACGTTATTACACTCACGTTGCGAAGTTCAAACGAACTTCGCATTGACCATAACTGGTCAACGCAGAAAGTCAAACAAAGTTTGACTTTCAGACTCGAAAGACTCGAAAAGCAATAAAAGAACGAAAGAATACTTACGAAGGGTCCCCGAATGCTAATCCCGATCCAAGTAACTCAGGTATGAAACAATGGTTTCAACTTAGAGCTTCTAGGATCAGAATTCTAGTGGGTTTTGAAGTTGTGTGGGTTGGGTATTTATAGGAATACCCGAACCGTTAAGATCGTTTGTCGAATATCGTGCCTTAATCGTATCCGTACAAGTGTCGGAAAGTTGTGGTGGCTAAAAATGGGTCTAAATGAGCTGAATGTGCAGTTGAGAATGTGTGGATGTGAATAAAACAGCTGGAATCTGCTGACTGTTCGATATTATCTGATCAGAGAGGCTGACGCGGGCCGCCTAAGATTTAAGCTTGGGCTCACGCGGGCCGCCTAGCTCTTCAGATCAGAAAACAAGTTTCAGAATCTACAGTTTTGGTCCCTGCACGTGTTTAAACTCATTTCCGGCACTTCTAAGGCCCATAAAGCCAACTTTAAGGACCTAAAATGATGCCTAAACATTGTGGACATGAAACATGCTCAAAAATATGCCGGACATTGGTTCGTTTGGCCGTACGAACGCGATGTTCGCTTAATTACGACGGAATGCGCATAAGCGCGAAAAACGATCCAAATGACGCGACGAATGGATTTTTGGCAAGCCAAACACTAAAGAATAATATAGTCATGCTTACATAAATTTTTGGATGTCCGGATGTATTCAGAACGTGAGTTATGCGCAAAAGTGCAAACTTGTGCACTTTTTGACACTTTTAGTCCCTGAATGACCCAAAAGTTTATTTTAGCATACCGAACCCCTCAAAGCCTATTTCTAAGCTATGTAAAGGATATTTATGGTATTTTTAACTTATGGTCATGTTCCGGAATGTCTGTTACAGTTCAAATTGGCATACTTTGGCAGTTTGTCAAATTTAGTCCCTGTAAGCGAATAAACTAGATTTTGCCATACCAAAGCCTTCAAAACTTATTTCTAAGTTATGTAAAGGTTACTTAAGGTATGTTAAGCCTATTTCACTATTCCGGAGTGTTCGTTGCATTAAACTGGTTATATTTACGCATCAGTGCGCGTATAACCTTCCAGAAAGCGATTTAGAGCTTGAAATCGAACAAGAATTGATATGTGCAAATGATACACATATTTATACAGATCCCAAGTATGAAATAAAATATTTCATTGTCTTGGCAGTTGTTTGATGGTTGAAGTGACACAGGTGTCACATTTTAGGCACATCCGGTCACTATAACAATCACCTAGTGACGCAGTTCTACAATCCTCACCTCCCTACACTCTTTACTAGTGTAGTAATCTATTCCCAGCTCGTACTGGCCTCAGAGACAATATCTGTCTAGTGCTGGCAATGTCAGCATGTTTACTGGGTTATCCGTATAGTGTGCTCACTGTGCTTTTGTGCATCAAGGTTGTCACTGATGATTGTGTGTAAATAATAGAGTGACAGTATAAAATGTGATGCATGAGTATGTATGTATCAGAAATCAAGAAGCAGTTTAACCGCAGTTGTAAGTAAGCACAGTAATTAAGCATTAATAAAATATTAATTAATTCGTACGGATACCTGGTTTGGTGAGGGTTGTCACATTCGGTCACCACAAAATGAGCTGAAATGCTCGAGTCGAAAATTCTATACTTGAGTAGTTTGCTAAAACCTGAGATAAAAAGAATAATGGCATAAATAACTCCTAATAGTATTACTAATTAATACAAGACATGAAAAAATAAATAAAATAACAGTACCTCGGTAGCAACATCACGTGCATTGTGTCTAATTCACTAACACCATTGTCAGAATGCCAGGCTCAGATTGTGTATAAAGATGACAACACCATGGCTGCAAGAAAGGTTGCATGAACAACTGCCATCCTACAACCTTGCCATGCCATGATGCTATCTTCATTCAATTTTTACTCAGATCTACAAAATCATCATAGCCTCATCTTGAAAGGACAAGAAAAATGCACTTTGCATTCATTTTTATTCACCATCACAGTCAACCCTAAATGATTCAGGGTGTAATCAATACATAAACAGAAACCCAACCTAAGAAAAAACCCCAAATCAAATTAGCAAAGATACATGTAAATTACTAACAAAACAACTATCAATTACTATTATTACCTCATGGCATCAAAAATTATTATAAATAATTTCCAAATTATAAATAATCTACAAATTGCAAAATTAGGAAGTATTCTACAACAGTAAATGATTCATCTACATAATTCCTCATGTAATCAAATTGCAAATTCAAACATTAAACAACTATAAATTATGGTTTACTAAACTAATACTTTGTTGGATCGTTGTGTGACCCTAACAAGTCAATTAGAAGAGTTTAGCATCTATTTCAAAGGCGGAATCAGAGAAATAGACGTGTAACAACTTGATATTCCTTAATTATCTTTCTTTTATTGATTCCAAAGCTTTTACAAATCGTTTGACAAACTGGCAGCACCTCGACTCTGAATCGGAAAAGTTACAAATGAACAAGCAACACACCTATATATAGTTCTGTTAATTCCGCTTGAAAGTGGCATGGCCCATTTCAAACGAAATTAGAATGTTTAATTTCGTTTGAAATGGTCAGTGGCCATTTCAAGCGAAATTACACAAACTGTTGGTGCAATTAGTGTCTGTTAACTTTGTCTTTTACAAGTCTTTTTCCTAGATAGGTTGAATGAACACACAACAGGGTCGAAATTAGGTTTAGATCATGTTTTAGGAAGGGTTTTCGCTTGAAAGTGTGTCATGGCAGGTTCAAGCGAAACCTCATTATCAACATCATACAGTTTCGCTTGAAACCAATCTCAAGCGAAACCCCATGTTTTGACATGTTCAAGCGAAACCCTAGTGGTCTATAAATAGGAGAGTGTGTTGTTCATTTGAAGCGGTCATGTTTGTATGTGTGAGCGAAGGTGCTGCCGAATTTTCATCAGAATACATTGTAAAAGCTCACAATCAGTAATAGAAAGAAAGTTAAAAGGATACAAGCTGTTATTGACTTCGTTTACGTTGATTCCGCCCTCGTATTTGAAGATGAACTGCTTTAACTGACTTTAGGGTCACCGAACACGATCCAACAAGTGGTATCAGAGCTCAGGACGAGGAGTTCATACCATAGCAGCTTGATTCTACCGGATTTTCTACTTTCTACTCACTTCTTCTCATATTTTTCTGATTTGAACGAGTTCTAATGGTTGAAATGGCCTGAATTTCACATATATTGTGTAAAACATAGTTTTAACAAAGCCTACAAAGAATCAGATTAAAATTCGGATTAAAATTTGTAAAAAATGGACTAAAACAGCCTTTCGCTTGAAAGAGTTCTTCGTAATTTCGCTTGATATCAGCTAGTCTCGCTTGAAATCAAAGGTTTTTGCTTGAAATCAGACCCCTTCGCTTGAAAAGTTCAAGCGAACTAGGTTTATTACATTTCGCTTGAACTGTCTAGAACTTGTTTAGGTATTTCGCTTGACAAGTTCAAGCGAACTAGGTCACTTGCATTTCGCTTGAACTGGTCTTATCAGTTTATGCCATTTCGCTTGAAAGTTCAAGCGAAATAAGGGATTTCGCTTCATACTGATCTGTTTCGCTTGAACTGCATAAACTTGTTTACCATTTCGCTTGAACAGTGAAAATACAAGCTGTTTCGCTTGAACAGCTTTCGCTTGAAATTGATATTTCTCAAAATCAAAATTTTTCTAAGTGTTTGATTGTTTGTTCAGGTACGTCCAAGATGGATGATTTTAATCCATTTTATGATATGTATGCATTTGTTGGAGACGGTGGAAATGATACTTCTTCAAGTAACACAAATGAGAATATGCCGAATCCAAAGAAAAAGTTATCGGGTGTATTGGAGGCTGAAAGTGCTTTCGGAACGTACAACAAACCACCGAAGTTGATGGCTATAGAAGAATACAGTCGGTGGGCAAAGAAGTTTGAAGATTGGCTGAGAGCTTTTGCTTTTCTCAGCTGGAAGAGTCTAATAAATGGTTATGATGATGGAGGCAAAAGTGGCGAAACCTTAACAACAACTGAAGAAATAGAATCGTTTGTTGCTGAGCAAAAATGTATTGCATTGCTGTTTCAATCCGTCAGAGAAGATATCATATCTTTGATCGAATATTCTAGTGCTACAGATCTCTGGAACAAATTGAAAATCAAATGTATAGGAAGTAAAGAAATTGTGAAAAACAAAACGAAACTACTTAGGAAAGAGTTTAATTTGTTTGAGAGTTTAAAGAATGAATCAGTTTGTAAAATGATAGAGAGGTTTGGGCATCTGAAACTGGAACTGGCGAGACATGATATTCGCTATACTGAAGAAGAGCTAGTTGATAAGCTGTTTGACTCACTACCGGATGAAATGGATTGGCAATATTATGCATTGACGCTAAAGAATACGATCAAGCCTGCAGATCTTAAGGTGGATTTGTTGATTGAAAGATTAGAAAGTCACGAGTTGGAATTAAAGAAGACACACAAAGTCAATCATTCATCTTATCAGCAGAATTTGGATTTGTATTATCCAAAGAGCATGATGCCAAAGAATACATCTCCCAAGACTGCGTTTTCTGCTGAGAATGTCTCCACAACCAGCAAAGAAAGTCAAAGCAGTGGCAGTGGTTATCACAGTGGATATCACAGTGGGTCTTTATCAAATTCAAACCAGTCTGATGCAAAGAATTTATTTCAATGTAACATCGTTGTAGACTTAAAGAACGCTCAGAACTTCAGCGAGGAGTCGGCAAAGCAACAGATGGTTTTCTTAGCATCTGTGCTAGAATCTTATGAAAGTCTTGTAGCAGGGAAGATAGGCAACACCAACCTGACAAAAGAAGACTATGATCAGATTGATCCTGAGGAGATGGAACTGATTAACATAAGGTGGTGTATGGCCAGTGCAGTTCGTCGAGCACAGCGTTTCATGGAGATAACAGGGAGGAAGTCAATTGGTGGACCATCTACCAAATTGGGCTTTGATAAGTCTAAGGTGACGTGTTTCAAATGCAAACAGAAAGGTCACTTTAAGCGTGAATGCCGAAATTCGTATGCTGATGAATCTGAAAACCCGTTAAAAGAAGATTACTACAAGAAAGCGATTTATCATCAGAACAAATCGGAGCCACCAAGAATGAAGCAGATTGAAGATAACAAAGAAAAATCTAGAGCTCTTGCGGTGATTCATGACGATGAAGGTTTTGACTGGAGCGAGTTATTACCTGAGGAGGATGCGGTTGGATATGCATTCATGGTAAATTCTGAACCTAAACCTTGGAAAGACAACAGAACTGAAGAACAGAAGTATAAAGACAGAAAGTTGTTGGCCACAAACAAATTGATCAGAATATCTGGTATTTTTTTCTGAGGCAAAAAGAGCAAATAGATGGGATCTAGACAGGGAGTGTTATCTAGACCCCTATGGAAACATTGCTGTTGATCATAACACTCTTGATGTAGAAACCATAATCCAAGAGTATAAAATTGAAGATGATTATTGGCAGAAGAAATGGTGGGGAAGCGGAGAAGAAGAAGAGAAAGAGAAGAAGGTGAAAGAAGAGGAAGAGAAGTCTAAGAAGATTGATACTGGAATCATTGACACGACAAAGGAGTTGAATGCTGAAAACTTGGGAAATATGGCTGACAAGGTGATGGCAGCTAAGACGCTTGAGGTAGATCCTAAATCTGTTTCTGAGTCTAAAAGCCAAGTCAGTTCAAATGCGTCAACGACTGAGTCAGGTAAGAAGGTCAGTGGTGATGTTGACTGCAAAAATTGCATCAAAGAATGCAAGGTTTGTAGTACAAACACTTAACTCAAAGGTAAGAAGATTGAGGATTTGACTGCTAAAGTCAAAAGTGTTGAGGATCAAATTCTTGATCGTGATAAATCGGTAAAAGCTTCAACTGAACGATTAAAAGAATTAACTAACAAAATTGAAACTGATAAAATTGATCAGGAAAGGGTTAGGAAAGAAAATGAGAAGTTAGTTCTTGAAAATCGTCAGATCACTGAAAAATTGGAGAAGCTTAAAAGCACGATTAAAGATAATGATGATAGAAATGGTAAAACATACAAAGAAAATTGCCAATTTCAATGTGTTTTGAGATTAAAAGAAGAATTAATCAACCAACAACTGGATGAAATTGCTAAATTGAAACTTAAAGTTCAAGAAGCTGAAATTGAAAATGAGCGAATCCAGTTGAAGCTTAAGAGTTACAACTCCGCAAGCTTTGTTTTGCAACACATTATTCCCAAACCCATCGGGAAAGACAAAGCAGGCGAAGATGTGTACTCTGATGGAATTGGGGTGGGTTTTCATCAAGTTCCACCACCAGTTCTTGATAACTACTCGAAAAAACAATCTGGATTGGCTGAAATTGAAGAAGAAAATGAAGTGAAACTTCCTGATTCAATTGATGTGACATTTTCTTCATCATCATCAGATGATAGTGTTCAGACAGAGATTGTTAAAAGCACAGCTGAAAGTGTTTTGATTAGTGATTCAGCTGAAGATGATGAATGTTTCTTGAACAAATACATTCCGAAAAAAAAGTCCAAAAACAACTTAGGTGATGAACCGGGTCTTGTGATGTACAAGGTGGATGGATCTGATAAGTTGTATTCGGATTCTGAGTTTCCTCTGGAGAATGTAAACGTTTCAAAATTGACAAATGTGTTCAAGATGGTTGAAATTGATTTGTCTGAAGTAAAGAGTTTAAAACAAACAAAAAGGCAAATGAATTTTGAGAAAGATAAAGCTTACTACAAGAAACCTATAGTTCCACCACGTTTTTATAACAACAATCGAAACAATTGGTCGGGTGGATATCAGGGTGGTAAGAGTTATCAGAAAAGGAGTTTTCAAAACAAAAGGTTTGCTGAAAAGAAGGTGTTTGTGAACAGTTCAAGTTCACTTTCTGATGAGGAAAATGAAATATTTTCAAAATCAAATGAAGAATTTTTTGAGAAAAGGGCCTCACAACCTCAGTCTGAAGGCACAATTCGGGTAGTTGATACTCGTATGTGTTTTAGATGCAACAAAGTTGGTCACATTGCAAGAAATTGCACCAACTCCAAGCCTAAGACTGAAGTTGTTGAGAATCGACAGAAGAAGGTTGATTCAAAAGGCAAGGCTCCAATGGTTGTTGAGAAAGTTTTGAAAAATGAGAAAACAAAAATCAAAATTGAACCTGTTAAGAATTTGATAACCAAAAATGACAAATTTTATAAACGGGTTGCATCATCTCAACAAACATGGAAGCCAAAAGTTGTTGATAAACCAAAGGTTTCAGAGTCGGAAAAACAATCGTCTTCTACCACACTGGTAAAGATGAATGTTCCTTTGGATTATTATGAAAAGTTGGAGAAACAATCTTCTACTCTACATGAGAAGAAGAATGTTCAAAAGAGAAATCAACCAACCGGTCAACTTAAAATAGATGAGTTTTTCTTATACAAAAAGGTTGAGGTTGGATCCAATGAAAACTTGAAAATGAATGATAAAAAATTTTCGCCACTCTACACTGCTAAAACTCACGTCAAAGTCAAGTTACCTGAGTCAAAAGAGGGTTGGGTAGCATCAAAATATCATTAAAGATTTTGGACTTGCCGGAGCTTCCTAGTTGGTAATTGTGAAGCATGAATCAGCATCTTTATTGAATTGTTTGTGATATGTGCAGGAACTTCCGAGAGCTATTTCAAGATGGATTATGGATAGCGGAGCATCTCGACATATGACAGGGAAGACTGCATTGTTGTATGATGTTAGAAATATTAATGGTGGTTATGTGGGATTTGCTGGACATGAAGGTGGTAGAATTATTGGAGAAGGAACGTTATCCAATGGGATTGTTACGTTTGAAAGAGTTAACTACATTACTGAGCTGGAGAATAATCTGCTAAGTATCTCGCAGATTTGTGACAATATGTATACCACTCATTTCACAGACAAAGAATGTTTGATCTTGAAACCAGGATTTGTTATCCCTGAAGAATGGATTATCATGCGGGCACCTAGAGTAAATGATTTATATGTGTTGGATATGAGTGTAGCGACTACAACAACAGGTCAGGCACATTGTTTTGTTTCCAGAGCAACAGAGAAAGAATCGAAGTTGTGGCACCGGAAGATGGGGCATATACATCTTAGAAAAATGAATCACTTGGTACACAATGATTTGGTTCTTGGAGTTAATATTAAAGGTTTTCATCTGGAAGGGGAGTGCATCAGTTGCATCAAAGGCAAGCAAAAGAAAAAGTCACACCCTAAAAAGCAAGTAAACTCAGTTTCCAGACCGTTAGAGAGACTACATATGGATTTGTTTGGTCCAGTAAACGTCAAAAGTATTACAGGGGATCTCTACTGTCTTGTGGTTACTGATGATTATTCCAGATTTTTGTGGGTATCATTCTTGAAGTCGAAAGATGAAATGTTTGACAGTTTGATGGCGTTGTTCAGAAAGATTGAAAATCTGTACCAAAGGCGTATCAGAAGAATTAGAAGTGATAATGGTACTGAGTTCAAGAACAACAAGATGGAAGAATATTGTGATGAAAGAGGTATATTGCATGAGTTTAGTGCTCCGTACACTCCGTAGCAGAATGGAGTTGCAGAACGCAAAAACAGGATGCTAATCGAAACGGCCAGAACAATGCTTGCTGATTCAAAGCTACCGATAAATTTTTGGGCAGAAGCAGTTTCAGCTGCATGCTATACGCTCAACCGGGTTCTCACTGTCAAGAAATTCAAAAAAACATGCTTTGAGTTGATCAACAACCGCAAACCGAATCTGATGTATCTTGAACCGTTCGGGTCACCCTGTACTGTTCTAGAGCCTTTTGGAAAGTTTGGACCGAAGAGTATTGAAGGGATATTTATAGGTTATGCAAGTCCGTTACGGCGTGTCTTCGTTCCAAGTCTAAAGCGGATTATTGAAGCTTCTAATGTTGAATGTCAAGGTTATACAATGCCGCCGCAGAATCCTGGAGATTCATGGTGTTATCATTACGATAAGTTGTGGGATTCGTTTGACATGATGGAAGAACAAGAAGAAGAAGAAGATTTCTTTGATGAGTTGGATATTTTGCGAGAGTATGAGTCATCGCAGGAAAGGTTCCCAGCTGAGTATTCAAGAAGACCGCAACAAGCATCAAATGATGATGAAGCAGGTCCAAGCAATGCTGGTGAACATGATGATGTCCAACAAAATGAAGTTGCTCAAGATAATCAGTCGGCACAGAACGGTTTGCAATTTCTAAACATCCCTATCTTTGTTGATAATGAGGCAGCGATTAACATTACTAAAAATCCAGTTCATCACGCTAAAACTAAACATATTAAGATTCGTCATCACTTCATTCGCGATTGTTTCGAGAAGAAGTTGATACGTATTGAGAAAATCCACACTGACGATCAAAAAGCTGATTTACATACCAAAGCATTTGATAGAACACGTTTTCAATACTTGCTAAAACTGAATGGTAGGAAATCACTGGCGTTGATGAAGGAGACATTGTAGATGATGTTGAGAAGCAATCTGCAATGGTTTGTCGATTTTTTACATGTTTTGGTATTTAGGGGGAGGTATATAGGGTAAATATTTCAGAAAATACAAAAACAATAAAAAATGTCAAAAATACAAAAACATGATAAATTTTCAAAATCCAAAAACAATAGAAAACCAGAAAAGAGCTTGTGTAAAAAGGGAAAATGATAGTACATCGGCTTGACAGTCACGGTATGCTAAAGAAATGTAATGTTTAAAAGGTTAAACAGTCTCGCTGATGATGTGTCGATAGGTTTTTACACATTTAGTAGATTTGTTCGGGATATAAATCTAAATCTTACTTGCTTATTTCGTGGGGAACACTACTTGGATATATAGGTAACCCCTGAAATCTCGTTTGAAAGATTCCTTTTTCTAATATACTAGGTTTTTATACTCAGTGATATCTGGGGTATTATTCCAGGACTTCTGCTGAATGGAAGTTCTGACCTAGTCCTCGAATAATACTTTTCGCAATGCTTGAAACATAGCATCACCCTCAGCATATGATAAGACAATAAAATTGCTTAGCAATGCTGTTGTAAAAAAGATCCTCTAAAGGGGACACACCCAAGTTGAGTCATGATCTCTCTGCTGAACGGTGGTTCTGACCTGAGCTCTCATGATTCTTCATAATTTATTAACCCTTATAGATATCATTTGTGTTATAATTTCCTGTAAGACTGAATATCGGGATCTGGATACATGAGTATATTCAAGAGGTGGGACACACGTATAAGTTTAAGTCTTTAAATCACTAAATCCGTATCCTGGACAGATTGAAATTTGTGTGAGAATTTAAGTGGATCAGTATATCGACAATCTACGCGAATTGTTTAATTCTGAGTATGAAATTGAAGCTTAACGGTACTTGTGACTTGTCGAATAGCTGATATGATTCCCTAACACGCTCATCAAAAATATGTTTGTAAATAGTTTACTTTCATTTACTGCATTTTAGTTCTGTATTTCATTCCAAGTTTAGAAGCTTTATTAAAATTCAAAAAGATTTTACATTTCTGTTTTTTTTTTGACAAACCAAAGTGGAGAGTTGATCTTCGGATTCTAAAGTTGAAAGCAGATGCAGGAAGGTTTCTGGACTGGAGGATGAGTTGTGAGCTGATCTTGATAAGTTTGTGAAATTGGAAAGTTATTGCAAGTTCATTAATTTGAAACTTGTAATTTTCAGAAATGTTTGAACTTGTGTGTTTTCAAAATGTCAGTGTGATTTGTCTCAGATCAACCAAGGTCATTAAATTGGACTTGGTAGATTAATTGAGTAATCAGGGTCATTAATTTGGACCTGAATACTTAAGTGGATTTCTAACACTGAAGGATAACTGGTAAGTTTGAATTGAAATTGTTATTATCATATATCTTATATTTGGGTAGAGATTTTACAGGTTGTAGATTTCATAATCCCCATGGCAACAAATCGTCAAAGTTTGAACCAGAATTTGAGCCCTAGCTTATTGAGAGGGGGAGTCTGTGAAAGGGGGAGTCAGAATTATGGATCAACAGTCAAAGGGGAGATTGAAGATTAAAGTTTGAAGATAAAGATTGAAGAGAGCTTTACAATGATTGGAGAATGATCAAGACAAAGACTTGAAGCCAAAGACTTCGTCAACATCCAAGGGGGAGTCTGTTGGTGCAATTAGTGTCTGTTAACTTTGTCTTTTACAAGTCTTTTTCCTAGATAGGTTGAATGAACACACAACAGGGTCGAAATTAGGTTTAGATCATGTTTTAGGAAGGGTTTTCGCTTGAAAGTGTGTCATGGCAGGTTCAAGCGAAACCTCATCATCAACATCATACAGTTTCGCTTGAAACCGATCTCAAGCGAAACCCCATGTTTTGACATGTTCAAGCGAAACCCTAGTGGTCTATAAATAGGAGAGTGTGTTGTTCTTTTGAAGCGGTCATATTTGTATGTGTGAGCGAAGGTGCTGCCGAATTTTCATCAGAATACATTGTAAAAGCTCACAATCAGTAATAGAAAGAAAGTTAAAAGGATACAAGCTGTTATTGACTTCGTTTACGTTGATTCCACCCTCGTATTTGAAGATAAACTACTTTAACTGACTTTAGGGTCACCGAACACGATCCAACACAAACAAACACAAAACCTAATTTTAACCTGCTGTGTGCTAGTTTATCCTATCTAGACATAAGACTCGATAAAGACGAAGTTAACAGACATTTGTGCACCAACAGACTCCCCCTTGGATGTTGACGAAGTCTTCGGCGTCGAGTCTTTAGTCTTGATCTCTTTCCAATTTGTCTAACAATGTATGCTTCCTTCAAATCTTTTCTTCTACAATCAACAGCTAGCATGAATCACAAAATCTGAATCTTTAACAACCTTTAAGCTCCCCCTTGAATGTAGATCCAAAATCTGTATCTAACTTTTAAGTCTTCAGACTCCCCCTATCAGTTAGCTGGGATTTTGCTTTGCTGCTATCTCAATAACAAACTTGTTACCTGCACAATCTCTACCTAAATATAAGATTTATGATTATAACAATTTCAATCCAAACTTACCATTTGACTTCATTTATTGGTTTTGTCAGAATTTAGAAATCCACTTAAGTATTCAGGTCCAAATTAATGACCCTGATTACTCAATTTGTCTACCAAGTCCAATTTAATGACCTTGGTTGACCTGAGACAAAGCACACTGACATTTTGTACAAACTAGTTCAAACAATTTTCTGAAATTTACAAGTTTCAAATTAATGAACTTGTTTTGACTTTTCAATTTCACAAGTTTAACATGTTAAGCTCACAACTCATCTTCCAGCTCAGAAACTTCCTGCATCTGCTTCAAATTGCAAATCTGAATATCAACTTTCCACTTTGGTTTGTCGAAATATAAAGCAGAAATGTAAAATCTTTTTGGATTTTTAATAAAGTTTCTAGACTAGAAATGAATTACAGAAATAAAATGCAGTAAATGTAAACTTTTTACAAACATATTTTTGGTGAGCGTGTTAGGGAATCATATCAGCTATTCGACAAGTCACAAGTACCGTTAAGCTTTAATTTCATACTCAGAATTAAACAGTTCACTTAGATTGTCGATATACTGATCCACTTAAACTCTCACACAAATTTCAATCTGTCTAGGATACGAATTAGGTGAATTAAGAAATTAAACTCATTCATGTGTCCCACCTCTTGAATATACTCCTGTATCCAGATCCCAATATTCAGTCTTACAGGTGAGTATACCACAGATGATATCTGTAAGGGGTTAGATTGCGAGGGCCGTGAGAGCTCAGGTCAGAACTTCCGTTCAGCAGAGAGATGACGGCTTCGACTTTTAGTGGGTCCCCTTTAGAGGATCTTTTTTACAACAACACATGATTTGCATTTTTCAATGTTTTATCATTTTTTATGCTGAGGGCGGTGCTATATTTCAAGCAAACGTAAAGTATTATACGGGGACTAGGCCATTGCTTCCGCAAAATCAGAAGTCCCGGGATAATACCCCAGATGTCACTGAGTATAAAGACCTAGTATCTCAGAAAGAGGGATCTTTCAAACAAGATTTCAGGGGTTACCTATATATCCAAGTAGTGTTCCCCACGGAATAAGCAAGTAAAGATTTAGATTTATATCCCGAACAAACCTACTAAATGTGTAAAAACCTATCGACACATCATCAGCGAGACTGTTTAAGACTTTTTAAACTGTACATATATTTAGCGTACTGTAACTGTCAAGCCAATGTACTATCATTTTCCCTTTTTACACAAGCTCTTTTCTGGTTTTCTATTATTTTTGGATTTTGAAATATCTCATGTTTTTGGATTTTTGAAATTTTTTACTGTTTTTGTATTTTCTGAAAATATTACCCTATACTCCCCCTAAATACCAAAATAAGTAAAAAATCGACAAACCATTGCAGATTGCTTTTCAACGTCATCTATAATGTCTCCTTCATCAACGCCAAGAATCTCCTCCAACACCGATAAAAGCTTCATACCGTTTATTTTTATCAAATATTGAAAACGAGTTTTATCAAATGCTTTGGTATGTAAATCAACTTTTTGTTCGTCAGTGTGGATTTTCTCAATTCGTATCAACTTCTTCTAAAACAATCTCGGATGAAGTGATGACGAATTTCTATGTGTTTCGTTTTAGCGTGATGAACAGGATTTTTTGTAATGTTTATCGCTGCCTCATTATCAACAAAGATAGGGGTGTTAAGAAATTGCAAACCGTAGTCGCGCATCTGTTGCTGGATCCACAAGATCTGAGAGCAGCAACTGCTAGCAGATACATACTCAGCTTCACATGTGGATAAAGCCACAGAGGTCTGCTTCTTGCATTGCCAGGTAACCAATCGTGGTCCGAAAAACTGGCACCCCGCTGTTGTTGACTTAGCGTTAACTTTGCAGCATCTGAAATCGGAATCGGAATACCCTTCGAGCGTGAAATCGCCTTCTTTTGGATACCACAACCCCAACGATGGAGTTCCTTTAAGGTAGCGTAATATCCTTTTCACAATCACCATATGCGAAGCTCTGGGGTTTGACTGAAATCTCGCTGCGAGGCAGGTTGGATACATTATATCGGGCCTTGAAGCTGTCAAGTACATCAGCGATCCGATCATAGAACGATACATCGTTTCATCTACCTTCTCTCCGGTGAGATCAGGTTATCCCATGGTTCGTCGCTAACGGGGTGGAGGCAGTTGATCAACCTGAAGTCCCAAGAAGAATTTCATCTCACCCATCGATGACATTTCAAATTTCTGCTTCATAACTCTTTTAAAATCTTTGCACAGACTTTCATTTGTAGACCCAAATATGATGTCGTCCACGTATATCTGAACTATCAGAAGATGATCGTTGACCTCTTTGGTGAAGAGAGTGGCATCCACTTTTCCACGGATGAAGCTGTTGGCTAGCAGATGTTGAGACAATGTCTCATACCAAGCTCTCGGGGCCTGGTGTAAACCATACAGCGCTTTATCCAACAAATAAACCTTGTCTTTGTGGATTGGATCGGTAAAGCCCGGTGTCTGTCCGACATATACCTCCTCTTTTACCTTCCCATAGAGAAAAGCCGATTTAACATCTAACTGATATACTTTAAAATTTTTCCAAGTTGCAAATGCTAGGAAGATTCTGATCGCTTCAAGTCTAGCAACTGGAGCATATACTTCAGTGAAATCTATCCCCTCCTGCTGACTGAAACCCTGGACTATGAGTAGAGCTTTGTTACGAATAATAACCCCTCGATCGTCCCTTTTGCACTTGAACACCCACTTGGTGTTTATCTTCTTGTGACCATCAGGCAAGTCTACCAATTTCCACACTCCTAACTTCTCAAACTGACTCAACTCTTCTTGCATAGCATTGACCCAAGAATCTTCAGTTAGCGCCTCTTTGTATGTTCGCGGTTCGATCTGTGAAATAAAACAACTAAGTGAAAACTCAGTTTGTAACGGAGCAACTGTAGAGTAAAAACAAGTAAGCCCTTGGTCAATTTGACGTCTTGTGCGAACGCCTGATTGTAATTCTCCAATAATCAACTCTTCTGGATGGTACGAAAGAGTTCTTGGCATCACCTCGCCTGGAACATCTACCTCGCCTTCCAAATTTGTAACATTCTGATTTGCACCTTGTTCACTGACTGGAATTGTTTGACTTGATATCTGGATCTGCTCCCCCTCGGAATCTGAATCACCATGATCAAATACAGGTCTATCATCAGATTCTTGATTATCATTGACTGCCGTCTGATTATCAGGAGCATGTTCTGAAGATTGTTGAATATCATCATGTTCACCAGCATTGCTTGGACTGGCTTTATCATCATTTGAAGTTTGCCGTCTACTTATAGTATACTCAGCTGGAAACCTTTCATGTGATGACTCATACTCTCTTAGAATATCCAACTCATCAAAGAACTCTGGTTCTTCTTCTTCCATGTCAAACGAATCCCACATAGTATCATAGTTAAATCGACATGATTCGCCAGGGTTCTGCGGTGGCATTGTGTAACCTTGGCATTCAACATTGTGTGCTTCAAAAATCCGCTTCAAGCTTGGAACAAAGACTCTCTTTAATGGACTTGAGTAACCCACAAATATTCCTTCAATGCTTTTTGCACCAAACTTTCCAAACGGCTCTAGAACTGTGTAGGGAGACCCAAACGGTTCTAAATACTTCAGGTTCGGTTTGCGGTTGTTGATCAACTCAAAACACGTCTTATTGAATTTCTTCACTGTAAGAACCCAGTTGAGTGTATAGCAAGCGGCTGACACTGCTTCTGCCCAAAAATTGACAGGTAGTTTTGAATCAGCAAGCATCGTCCTAGCCGTTTCAATTAGCGTCCTGTTCTTTCTTTCAGCTACTCCATTTTACTGTGGAGTGTAAGGAGCACTAAATTCTTGCAATATACCTCTCTCATCACAATACTCTTCCATCTTGTTGTTCTTAAACTCAATACCATTGTCACTTCTGATTCTTTTTATTCGAGTTTGGTACAAGTTTTCAATTTTCCTGAACAACGCCATCAAACTTTCAAACGTCTCATCTTTTGTTTTCAGAAGTGATACCCATGAAAATCTTGAGAAATCATCTGTTACTACTAGACAGTAGAGATCTCCAGTTATGCTTTTGACGTTTACTGGACCAAAAAGATCCATATGAAGTCTCTCTAACGGTCTCGAAATTGAGTTTTCCTTCTTCCCTGGGTGAGATTTCTTCTTTTGCTTGCCTTTGACACAGCTAACGCACTCCCCCTCAAGATGAAAACCTTTCACATGAACACCAGTTACTAAGTCGTTATGCACCAGGTGATTCATTTTTTGCAAGTGAGTGTGGCCCATCTTTCGATGCCACAATTGTGATTCTTTTTCTATTTCTCTTGACATAAAACAACGAGCCTGACCCATGGTAGTAGTTGCTACACTCATGTCTAACACGTACAGATCATTGACTCTGGGTGCTCTCATGATAACCCACTCTTCGGGAATAACAAATCCTGGTTTCAAGATCAAACATTCTTTGTCTGTAAAGTGCGTTGTATACATACCATCACAAATCTGAGAGATGCTTAGAAGATTGTTTTCAAGCTCGGCGATGTAGTTTACTATTTCAAACGTGACAATTCCATTAGATAGAGTTCCTTCACCAACTATTCGACCACCTTGATTGCCTGCAAATCCCACATATCCTCCATTAAACCCACGAACATCGTACAGTAGGGTTTTCTTCCCTGTCATGTGCCGAGAAGCTCCACTATCCATAATCCAATGTGAAACGGATCTTGGAAGCTCCTGCACATATCACAAACATTTAGTGAGATTTTGATGCCACCCAAGCCTCTTTTGACTCGGGTAACTTGACATTGATGTGAGTTTTTGCAGTATAAAGTGGCGGAAAATTCTTATCATTCATCTTTAAGCTCTCCTCAGACCCAATCTCAACCCTTTGTATAAAAAGAAATCATTTTGAGAAGGTCGACCAGATGATTGGTCTTTCTACTTTTCAGAAGTAGTAGACTCTTGTTTTTCAAGTTTCTCATAGTAATCCAAAGGAACATTCATCTTTACCGAAGTGGTAGAAGACGATTGTTTTTCCGTCTCAAAAACCTTTGGTTTTGAAGAACTTGATTTCTTGTCAACTGATTTTGGCTTCCATGCTTGTTGAGGTGAAGCAGCCCATTTGTAAAATTTGTCATTTTTAGTTACCACATTCTTTACGGATTCAGTTTTGATCTTGGTGTTTTCATTTTTCAAAACTTTCTTCTCAATAATCATTGGAGCTTTGCCTTTTGCATCAGCTTTCTTTTTCTGACTCTCAACAACTTCAGACTTAGACTTTAAGTTGGTGCACTTTCGTGCAATGTGTCCAACTTTGTTACACTTAAAGCATGTACGAGTATCAGCTACCCGACTTGTGCCTTCAGTCTGAGGCTGTGAGGCCTTCTCCTCAAAGAACTCTTCATTTGATTTTGAAAAAATTTCAGACACTTGCTCGGAATGAGAACTTGAGCTTTTTACAAACACCTTTTTCTCAACAAACTTGTTATTTTGAAAGTTCCTTCTTTGATAATTCTTGCCACCCTTATAACCACCCGACCAATTGTTTTGATTGTTGTTAGAAAAACGCGGCGGTACAATCGGTTTTTTGTAGTAAGCTTTATCTTTTTCAAAATTTAATTGCCGTTTTGAACATTTCAAACCTTCGATCTCAGACAAATCAATCTCAATCAACTTGAACACATTTCTCAATTTACCAACATTCACATTCTCTAAAGGAAAATCACGATCCGAATACAACTTATCAGATCCCGCCATCTTGTACATCAAAAGATCAGGTTCTTCACTTAAGTTGTTTTTGGATTTTGATTTTGGAATGTATTTATCCAAAAAAAACATTCATCATCCTCAGTAGTATCACTTTCAGTTTTCAAAACATTTTCAGCCATGCTTTTAACAATTTCAGATTGGACACTATCTTCATCAGATGATGTGGTAAATGTGACATCAATCGTGTCTGGAAGCTTAACTTCTTTTTCTTCTTCATCATTAACCAGCCCTGATTTTTTTTTTGAAAAATTATTTAAAACTGGTGGTGGAACCTGATGAAACCCAACCCCGGTTCCATCAAAGTATACATCTTCGCCTGCTTTGTTCTTCCCAATTGGTTTAGGAACGATATGTTGAAGAACAAAACTTGCAGAGTTGTAACTGTTCAATTTCAACTGGATGCGTTCATTTTCAATTTTAGCTTCTTGAAACTGAAGCTTCAACTTAGCAATCTCATCCAGTTGCTGGTTGATTAACTCTTCTTTTACTCGAAGAACTCCTGACAGTTGAACATTTTCTTTGTATGTCTTACCATTTCTTTCATCAGAATCTTTTACCATTCGTTTTAGCTTCTCAAAATTTTCTGAAAGTTGACGATTTTCATGAATAAGCTTTTCGTTTTCTTTCCTAATTCTTTCTACGTCACTTTTATCATTTTCAATTTTCTCAGTTAATTCTTTTAAACGTTCATTTGAAGCTTTCAACATTTTGTCACGGTTTAAGATCTGATCTTCAACATCTCTGACTCTTCTTGTCAGTTCTTCGGTCTTAGTACCGTTAAGGTAAGCCATTGTACTACAAACCTTGCAGTCTTTCATGCAATTTTTGCAGTCGCTCTCATTTTTAGTTTTCTTACCTGACTCATTGGTTGCATCAATCTGACTGACCTTGGTTTTAGACTCAGTGCCAGAACCAGAAACTAGCTCTAGCTCTTTAGCAGCAAACACTTTGTCAGCCATCTTCTTCAAATTCTCAGCTGTGAATTCTTGTGTTGTATCAATAATCCCATCATCAACTTTCTTTGGCTGCGGCTCTTTCTCTTTCTCTTTTTCTTTTTCTTCAGCTTTTTCTTTAACTTCTCCTCCTCCCCACCACAATCTCTGATTTGCTTCTTCTTCATCAGCAATTTGTTTGATGAAAGTTTCAACATCAACTATAGTTGGATCAACAGCAATGTTTCCATTGGGATCTAGGTAACATTCTCTATCAGCATCCCATCTTTTCGCCTGTTTAGCTTCTTTGTATGTACGATCGATTCTGATCATCCTGTTCTGAGCTACCATCTTTCTGTTGACGTATTACACTTCTTCTGTTCTGGAGTCTTTGAAAGGAACAATCTTTGTCACAAACGCATAGCCCACTGCGTCTTCTTCTGGTAGCACTTCACTCCAATCATATCCCTCATCGTCATGAATAACAGCAAGTGCTCTGGATTTTTCTTTGGGATTTTCTTCTATCTGCTTCATTCTGGGGGGTTCAGATTTGTTCTGATGGTAGATAGCTCTTTTGTAGTAATCTTCACGGAACGGATTTGCCGTATCATCAGCATATGCATTTCGACATTCTCTTTTAAAATGACCTTTTTGTTTACATTTAAAGCACGTGACCTTCGACTTATCAAACCCTAGCTTGGTTGAAGGTCCACCAATAGAATGTCTACCGGTAATCTCCATGAATCTTTGCGCTCGTCTGACTGCACTAGCCATACACCACCTTATATCGATCAACTCCATCTCCTCTGGGTCGATCTGATCATAATCCTCCTTGGTGAGGTTAGTGTTTCCAATATTTCCCGCAACAAGGCTCTCATATGACTCTAAAACAGAAGCTAAGAACACCATTTGCTGCTTTGCGGATTCTTCACTAAAGTTTTGTGCATTCTTCAGATCCACAGCAATATTACATTGGAACGGATTCTTTGAAGCTGAATGGCTTGAAGTAGTTGACGATGAACCATTATGAAAACCACTGCTTGAACTCTCTTGATTTGACGTGTTAGAACTTTCAGCTGAGAAAGCTGTCTTAGGAGATACATTCTTCGGGATCATACTTCCTCGATAATACAGCTCAACATTCTGTTGATATGAGGAATGATTGACTTTGTTTGATTTCTTGATCTCCAGCTCATGACTCTCCAGTCTTTCAATTAACAAATCAACCATCAGATCCTCCGACTTGATTGTGTTCTTCAGCATCAAAGCAAAGTATTGCCAGTCTTTCTCATCCGGCAGCGAGTCAAACAGTTTGTCAACCAATTCTTCTTGAGTGTACACGATTTCGTGTCTTGCAAGTTCCAGCTTCAAATGCCCGAATCTTTCGATAATCTTTGACACAGATTCATTTTTCAAACATCCAAACAAATCAAATTCTTTTCTTAACAATTTCTTTTTGTTTTTAACTATCTCAGCACTACCCACACATTCCACTCTAAGTTTCTCCCATAGATCTTTTGCATTTGTGTACTCGATCAACGATATTATGTCGTCTCTCATAGACTGATGAAGCAATGCAATGCACTTTTGTTCAGAAACAAAATTTTCTACATTATCAGTGCCTTCTAAGTTTTCATAATCTGATCTTCCGATGTTGTAACCATTCTTCAAACTTTTCCAGCTTGGATATGCAAACGCTTTTAGCCACTCTTCAAACCTTTTAGCCCATCTATTGTATTCTTCAATCGCCATCAGTTTGGGAGGTTTGTTGTATGTGCCATATGCACTCTCCACACTCAAAGCATCAGACAGGGTTTTCTTTGCACTCGGATTAGGAACATTTTCATTGGTGTTGTTTGATGTATCATCTCCGGTGTTTCCCGTGAAAGAAAACATGTCACTGAAAGGATTCATAAACTCATCCATCTTCACGTATCTGGAACAATCAACAAACACTTAGAAATTTTTTTGGATTTTATCAAACAATGTTTCAAGCGGAATCATTTCAAGCGAAATCAGCTTTTCAAGCGAAATAAGCTTTCAAGCGAAATAAGCCTTTTTCACACAGAATAGGGTTTTCAAACGAAATCACCAAACGAAATTTAATTTCATGTGGAATTAGCTTGTTTTAAACGGAATCAAGTCACTTTGGAGCGAAATTAGCTAATTTCGTGTGAACTTTCAAATGGAATCTAATTTCGTTTGAAATCAGACAGCACTTTCAAACGGAATTAGTGATTCCGTGTGAAATCAAACAACAGTTTCAAACGGAATTAACCACAAAAACTAATTCCGTGTGAAATCACACGTGCTATTTCGAGCGGAATTAGGATGACATCATCCTGTCGGCCACCAATTTTTCAAATAGACCCAAATTTTGATCGAATTTTGGTCCAATTCTCTCAAGGATTCGTTAAAACAGTGTTTTACATGATATATGTGAAAATCAGTCCAATTTGTCCGTTAAATCTCCTTTAATTTTGAAAAGAAGGAGTAGAAGTGAAGAAAACAAGCTGAATTGGTATAAACTCTTCGTCCTGAGCTCTGATACCACTTGTTGGATCATTGTGTGACCCTAACGAGTCAATCATAAGAGTTTAGCATCTATTTCAAAGGCGGAGTCAGAGAAATAGACGTGTAACAGCTTGATATTCCTTAATTATCTTTCTTTTATTGATTCCAAAGCTTTTACAGATCGTTTGACAAACTGGCAGCACCTCGGCTCTGAATCGGAAAAGTTACAAATGAACAAGCAACACACCTATATATAGTTGTGTTAATTCCGCTTGAAAGTGGCATGGCCCATTTCAAACAAAATTAGAATGTTTAATTTCGTTTGAAATGGTCAGTGGCCATTTCAAGCGAAATTACACAAAAAACATAAAACCTAATTTTAACCTACTGTGTGCTAGTTTATCCTATCTAGACATAAGACTCGATAAAGACGAAGTTAACAGACATTTGTGCACCAACATACTTATCATCAATTTGCAGTTCTCAGATACACATATATACAATCACATTCTAATTAAATCACAGTCCAATCAAACCTTAAAACAATTATCGGATCAAGAATGAGACATACCATCCAGATATTCAAAAGAAAATAGATAAAATTTAACAAATGATTGCAAAATGTCAGACCTCGCGTATATTCGGGCCGATGTTTGCTTCATCGGAAACGCATCTAAGTTACCGGAAAGTGCCCGGAACAACATGGGGAAGTGTTATTTGCATTAATTGTCTCTGAAGACCATCATCATACATCTTCTCAAATGTCATATATCTCACATTAATATGGATCAGCCTCGAAGTACCTCATTGTAACACTTGATGTTTGTTGCAATTTTTCCAACTATCAATCACATTTAATGCCTGAAGATGATCCTGCATTCCAAGCAGCTCAGATAGTCGCCCATAAAGCTGCTGCAATACAAATACAAGGTTTTTTTTTAATAAAATGCTGACTATAATTATAATAATAAAAATATGATTTTACCTTAGAAGAATGCATGGCTTGATCACCAACATAAGACTTTTTAAAGTTTTGGAAGAATGTCAAAATTGCCTGATCAAGTCTCTGCTTGCTTAGTTCACCATATCTCTGCCATGAGTTATAGATTAATATGTAACCATTAAATTATGAATCTACAAGGTTTAACACGAGCTACAAGACTCTAGTAAAGGAACCAATCCCATTACGAAAGATATATACAAAATATATTATTAGTGGACTAAAAATAATAAAGTATCAAGGTCCGTAATAAATCAGAATGCGCTCTTCACTATTCACTCTAACAGACCCGAACATAGGTCTCTTCTTATCTTTATCTTTGCTAAATGGAGCTGCAAGTGTTTTTTTCTGGCCAAAAGCCCCTTCCCACCATAATCACCACCTAACGAAGGAAGATATAAATAAGCAAACTATTCATACAACTTGACATACAACTGGAAAATTATCATTCAGTTACAGTTAAAATAACTTAAGGAAACTGTAGAAATGTAACCCTAAAACGAAAATAACTTAAGGAAACTGCAAAATTTAGAAAAGATACATGTAAATTACTAACAAAACAACTATCAATTACTGTCATTACCTCATGGCATCAAAATTTATTATAAATAATTTCCAAATTATAAATAATCTACAAATTGAAAAATTGGAGGTATGTTTTCTACAACAGTAAATGATTCATTTACATAATTCCTCATGTAATCAAATTGCAAATTCAAAAATTAAACAACCATAAATTATGGTTTACTAAACTAATACTTATCATCAATTTTCAGTTCTCAGATACACATATATACAATCACATTCCAATTAAATCACAGTCCAATCAAACATTAAAACAATTATCGGATCAAGAATGAGACATACCATCCAGATATTCAAAAGAAAATAGATAAAATTTGACAAATGAAATTCGATCACCACAAAATGGCATATCTAGTTGGTTGACACATATGCAAAATTACATCAGCTCTACTTCTCCTTTTATGAAATTCGGTCACCACAAAATGAGTTGAAATGCTCGAGTCAAAAATTCTATACTTGAGTAGTTTGCTGAAACCTGAGATAAAAAGAATAATTACATAAATAACTCCTAATAGCATTACTAATCAATACAAGACATGAAAAAATAAATAAAATAACAGTACCTCGGTAGCAACATCACGTGCAGTGTGTCTAATTTAGCAACACCATTGTCAGAATACCAGGCTCAGATTATGCATAAAGATGACAACACCATGGCTGCAAGAGAGTTGCATGAACAACTGCCATCCTATAACCTTGCCATGCCATGATGCTATCTTCATTCAAGATGAGGATCTTGAAAGGACAAGAAAAATGCACTTTGCATTCATTTTTATTCACCATCACAGTCAACCCTAAATGATTCAGGGTGTAATCAATACATAAACAGAAACCCAACTTAAGAAAAAACCCCAAATCAAATTAGCAAAGATACATATAAATTACTAACAAAACAACTATCAATTACTGTCATTACCTCATGGCATCAAAATTTATTATAAATAATTTCCAAATTATAAATAATCTACAAATTGCAAAATTAGGAAGTATTCTACAACAGTAAATGATTCATCTACATAATTCCTCATGTAATCAAATTGCCAATTCAAACATTAAACAACCATAAATTATGGTTTACTAAACTAATACTTATCATTAATTTGCAGTTCTCAGATACACATATATACAATCACATTCCAATTAAATCACAGTCCAATCAAACCTTAAAACAATTATCGGATCAAGAATTAGACATACCATCCAGATATTCAAAAGAAAATAGAAAAAATTTGACAAATGATTGCAAAATGTCAGACCTCGCGTATATTCAGGCCGACGTTTGCTTCATCGGAAACGCATCTAAGTTACCAGAAAGTGCCCGGAACCCTAGCTTCCTACCAAAACACTCTGGGAGCACCTTCAACCCTAGAATTGTCGGAAAACACCATAGTTTTAGTCTCAGGTGAGAAGCATCTCAACAACATCACTGACTGAATATCCCTTAAAATCTAAAAAATGTGGTCTTAGGTGAGATCGATCTCATCATCATCATCGACCGAACATGGATTACAGCCAATGCTACCTAGGACAGCCGCGAACGGCAGCCGGCAACGATGGTTTATATGTTGCAACAAAGGCCAGATCTCGCCATTGTAGCCTCAGATGACAAAATCATCTTCATCGGTCCGAATATCCAGCAAGATCAGATCCATCCGAAACATAACCGATTTTGACATCTCCATGTGGTTTGAATTTGAAGATCCAAAGAGAAAAAAAGAGATTAAAGAAGAAGAAGAAGAGTCGCCAGTTGTGTGTGTGAGAGAATTAGGGTTAATGTGAGATATATGACATTTGAGAGGAAGTATGATGATGGTCTTCAGAGACAATTAATGCAAATAACACTTCCCCATGCAGTTCAAATTTCCCCCCAATATCTCTAAAACACACTAATATATATTTTATATTATTTTATATATTATATTATTAGAAAAGAATATATTAACAATTTAATTGTTATTTATGACATCAGCAAAACCTACATGGCATATCTAGTTGGTTGACACGTATGCAAAATTACATCAACTCTACTTCTCCTTTTATATATAGTTAGATATTACTTGGTATCTATTTTCTTTTTTAGCGTTAGACCTATCAACACATCGCAGTGGATCCTTACCTTTTCAGCTTCGAAACCTTACATGTGTTAATCAAATTCTTTAGCACGAAAATTTATTTCACTTCCCAGCAACTATTTCTCCCCCTAAATTTGTGCAAAAGTATAATACTTTATGCCCAAATTTATCAGATGAGATACCGTTATTCTTAAAAACCTTTTTTTTAGATGAAGTAGAAAGATTCTTGATTGATGATTAGATCTTGCATACAAAGCTTTTGTCAAATACAAGATTTTCTTTGATGTCACCAACACTAATCACCTAAACATAATTTACTATTTATAGAAAGTGTTTAGGGAGGATTCTCCCTAAACCCTAGGCCCATTTCCATAAAAGCCCACTCCATATCCACTAATCCAATAGACCACTAATCCATAAACCTAATTAGGGCCTAACACAACTCTAACTCAAAAGGGTATCACCTATAAGTGGGGTGATGCTCAGGAATCCACGTTTCAACAGTTGAAGGAAAGGTTGCTTAGTGCACCAATCCTTTCGTTGCTAGAAGGCACTAATGATTTCATAGTCTACTGCGATGCGTCTATCTAGGGACTAGGTTATGTGTTGATGCAACGTGAGAAGGTTATTGCTTACACATCACGCCAACTTAAAGTTCACGAAAAGAACTATACTACCCATGACTTAGAACTCGGAGCTGTAGTATTCGCACTCAAGTTATGGAGACATTACTTGTACGGTACCATATGTACGATTTACACCGATCACAATAGTCTCCAGCATATTCTGGATCAAAAGGAGTTAAACATGCGCCAACGCCGATGGGTTGAACTCCTGAACGATTATGAGTGCGCAATTAAGTATCATCCACGCAAGGCGAACGTAGTAGCCGACGCCCTCAGCCGTAAAGACACTAAACCTAAGCGTGTTCATGCGCTTCAGCTTACCATTCATTCGAAACTTCCTGGAAAAATTCATAACACCCAAGTCGAGGCACTAAAAGAAGAGAACCTTCTAGCAGAAGCCCTGTGAGGCATGGAAAAGCAGCTCGAACTCAGGAACGACGTCATTCACTACTTCATGGTGTGACAACCGGTAATTAACGCATTTAATTACGCGATTAACAAACATTTAAGGCGATAATAAACAGTATTTAAGGCACGAATTTGCTTAATTAGGCTTTCGGAATGCCTAGGAACGCCTATTTGACTTTACGGTACGCGTATGGTGATTTTCGGGAAATCTGATGAGCATTAAGCGAATACGAACTGACACCGTACAAAATACTGACAACACCAAAAAATACGAAGTTTATATGTATAATTTAAACATATGGATTTCGTTTTACAAAATTATCATGCTTTCGAACGGCACAAAACGCAAACGTGAACGAAAAACACGGAAACAATAACGCACCGACAATCAACAACAAAACGGGAACATCAAACACACGTATTACCTACAAAACTGAAGTTTTGCGATATATTTAGCTTCATAATTGAATTTTAATCCTCGCAGTTGAAATCGGATCGAAAAACGTATTAAAAACGACAAACTACGCATTTTACGCGA
Source organism: Helianthus tuberosus (assembly GCA_030545235.1). NCBI lineage: Eukaryota > Viridiplantae > Streptophyta > Magnoliopsida > Asterales > Asteraceae > Helianthus > Helianthus tuberosus. Next base: position 129,400,131 of record CM060353.1, on the reverse strand, counting down.
TTTTAACGCAACCAACGAACGGACACGTTAAACATCAAGTTCTGACGTAATTTTTGCATTTCGACTCTAAAACTTTATTATACGACACTTTACGACGATCGGGATTCAAAAATGGGATTCTGAGACTTATCAGGCCGCTTAAAAACCCGAGGGATGGGCTTGTGGTCCTTGGGCCCAAGCCCAATTTCAAACCATAGTATATAAACCCAATTATAAGACTTAAAACCCTCATTCCCCTTTTCGAATATGCAGCTACACCCACCTTTATCTTTCTCTATCAATCTCTGGTAACCGGAGATCGAAACTCCGGCCGGCGCCATTCTCCGCCGGTCGCACACCACACCCACACCCCCTAAACCTCATCCCTCTTCCACACACACCCGTTTCCCTCTCACTCTCGTCGTCGTCTCGGGCCGTCTTTCCGGCGATTACCGGCATTCCGGCACCCCCCCTTTCTTCTCTGAACATACATCTCGAAAAAAGAGTGTTGAGAGAGGAAACAGAGAGAGAGAGAGAAAACAGAAAGGGGGAAGCGGCGGTGGTTACCGCCCGTTTTTCCGGCGACCGACTTACCGGCGGTGATGCTGGTGATGGATTCTAAGATGATTATGACGATGATGATTATGACAACGATGATTTCGATGACGATGATTACAAGATGATTATGCTAAAGATTTCCGGTTAAACTTTTCCGACGGACTATTCCGGTAGGTGCATCTCTTCCACTTTGCAGATTCAGATTTGTTTAGATCTTGTTCAGTCAAGTTTCTTTTGTTTTCCTTTCTTTTTAGTGGGTGTTGACGACGATTGGACTCTTTTGGTGGAGTCCGGTGACGGTGGAGAGCCGGCGGCGGTGGGGCAGGCCGGCGGCAGCGGCTGCGGTGGTGGTTCTGTTGTTATCTTTTCCTCCTGTTTCAGTCCGTTTGGAACTAAACACATGTGCCTTGTTCGAGTTCGGGTCCATTTTGTGTGAGCTCACGAGAAACAAGGTTTCGGGTCATGGTGGTCGACGAGTCAACTCAGCTTCCGTTCCGGTCAACTGACTGGTCAAAATCAGTCAACAGAAGACCCAGTAACAAATTTAATCGTAGCGAGTTATTATTACGATAGTTTAGATTTTTTTAGTTAAGCGAACTGAGCTCGAACCATCGTATTATAGATTATACATTTAGTGACTCGTTACATTTTTTTGGGGTATTTTACAAAAAAAACTATATATATATTATTGAACTATTGTTGTGTTTTGACAAAAGATGACAACTTTGATTGTCGAGTCATCCTAAAAACAGGGAAAACTCTGCCCGATTTTCTATAAAAATCCAGAATATCAAACATACTTATATTGTATAAACGACACATATCGAAGTTCAAGTTTTCTTATAAAATAAATATGAAAGTATTTTTATTTGGGCGACGTATTACGAATTTCAAAACAAAGTTATAACATTCTGACAAACTTGATTTACTACTTAACGAAACTCGATATTTATATAAAAAAACATGATTATTTATTTTAAAACGCCGATAATTCGAAATACTTTGAATATTTTCATAAAATAAATATGAAGTTTCTATTTATTTCAAACGTCGAGATTTCCGAACACATTTATAGAATAAGTATAACGTTTATATTTATTCCGAACGCCGAGATTCAGAGTACTTTTCTAAGATAACTAAAATGTTTATATTCACTTCAAACGTCAAGATTTTGAGTATATATTGTTGGACTCTGTATGACCAAGACACATATTAAATTGATGTGGCTAGTACGTTATGATCCAAGTCGGGTCATACCCAATAACAAGCTAGACAAACACCTATAATATTTATTTATGATATGATCAAACAAATAAATATTAACACTTATAATATTTAGAAATTGGTTTTCTAAATAATTGCACTTGAGAAACTAATAAATTATATGGATAATTTATTTTGAGAGAATATTTTATTTTGTTATTTAATGGGTTAAATAACATTATAAAAGGTTATGAGATATTGCATAAAGTCTTGTAAACATGTGATGTTATATTTATAAAAGTTATAAATTAAAACCAAGACTTAAAATGTAAAAAGTGTTGTGAAACAACGACCTACTAGCCTAATAGCAAACAATAAGAGAAAGAGATGTAGGGAGAAAAGGGACTGATATTTCATTGATAGATTTGATTACAATAGTGGTATATATAGATGTACAAAACTTGGAGAGAAAGCTAATATATTTTTGGTGTTGATAACCACATTAATAATAAATATAGTCATAACACTCCCCCTTGGTTATCAACATAATACGCTTGATGCTACCTCGTTAAAAACCTTGCTAGGAAAACCCGGTGGGACAAAACCATAGCTAAGGGAAAAAGAGTGCAGCGTGTAATGCGCATTAGTTCCCCCTGATACTTCTAGATCAGGTATGTTGCCTCATTAAAAACCTTACTAAGAAAACCCATTGGGACAAAACTTAGTCAAGGGAAAAAGAGTGCAACTTGAATAAATCTCCCCCTCATTATAATATGTATCCTGTAAGTAAAGTGTGTCCATCATCCTCGAAAGTTGTTCAAAACTTTTGTAGAATGATTTGTCATTTGATGCCTTGAAGTGCAATCCTTTATATTGAGTAATGTTGTAAAATCTTCTTGTGAGACTTCTAGTGCTTCCTCTTGCGAACAAATACCATAAGATCCAAGACTATTTGTGTTACATTCTTGATATCTACAAGACTAACAAAACTAGCTTTCATGGGTTAGTAAAATATAAACACATATCATTCTTACCTTTAGAGTATCGACATATCTGCTTTACCATTCAAATGTCTCCTCATTGGACATGTATTATATCATGTTGATAAATTCAAATAAAAGATATATATTATCATGCAAAGCTAGAAAGTTAAGTTAATGCACAATTGCACTTTAGCCATGGTACTTTTGAAATGATAATCTCTACTTTGGTAGGAGATGATAATAATCATTTCTTATAAAAAGTGTATGAACAACCTTTAACATACTATAAGGTTGAGCTCTCTACATACTAAAATGTCCCACCAACATCTTCTAGATATAGTTTGATAGATGAATAAAATTATGATTACAAATATACTTGAACTGCAAGTCGAGTAATAATTAGACTGTGCTAGGGTCATTAAAAATTTCCCCTTCTAAAAGCTCGCCAGTTTCTCTTGATGATGCTTAGACATCATCACTGTAAATTGCGATTATAGTGAACTTTTAAGAAAGAACATTTGATAAAGATGGATAATATTATTAAACTTATATTGCTCTTTATCAGAATATATCTTGAGTTGTACAACACTCGACTTGACTATTTTAGTTCATACTATCTTTAACTTTATAAAGATACATTCTTGAGGACTTGAAATCAATGTTTCAGGCATTTGCAATCATATACATACTTCTTTCAACTTTGAAAAACAATGTATGTGCATTCACTCTTTAGGAGTTCTATTACATACACCTCCTCATTGATTTCTATATCATATGCAAGGATGTCTTGAATATTTAATCCATATTGTACCATGCTTATACATTGTACATTAAGATACCATAATAACCAGGCACAAGTTTTCTATGTATAGTTATTGGTGCATAAGAATTACATCCTTAAGATGTTTCAACTAACCTTATAAGCACTTAAATGCTTTACGATAATCATCAAGGGTTCCAATTATATTCAACGTATTCAAATATGAATTTGTATACAACGATCATATCGTTCTCGAGAACTCATTTTACATAATTTTTTATAATTCAAATCCTTGAGTGACTTTCATGTAAACTTTTAGTATCAAGTGATACATAATATTCATAAGACGCATATCAATTCTCTCTTTATATTACCAGACTAATAAAATATTGGAAAGTCATTACATCCACCACTAGAGAATGTGTCTCATTATAATCAATCATGAGTTTTTGCGAAAATCCTTGTGCACCATATTTGCCTTATCTCATTTAATTTGATTTTCACATGATTCGCACAAAAGCCCCATTAATATCCAACATACTTTACAAATTCAGTTGTATGAACTGTTGGTCCGAAAACTTTCCATTTCATTAGAGAATTTAAATCTGCCATACTTTGCGTCTTTCATTTTTGGCCAATCATTTATGTATTTTCATTCATAGGCAGATCTTAAATCTTGATCCTCGTTATTTCATCATTACAAGCGCTAAATTATATACAAAAGTATAACGACGTCGATTTTATTTCGATTCCATGTATATATTAGACATGATACAGCTTATCGAGATCTCTTTATTTTCAGGTACCTGAGGTTCTTCTTGAACCATCATGTCTACTGTCTCTTCAGGAGATCTTATTACTATAACCTCGACTTGACCATCTTAATTACTTGCTCCAACATTCGAGGAATTGTATTATTGGAATCAACTAGTCTACCACGCTTTAGGCGTGCAATAGACTCATTACAAAAATATGTGTTTGTCCTCTTGGGACACAAATATAACTGGAGCGTAAGCAGTTGATTATATGACTTACTTAGTCACTCTATTTAGGTCAGTGAACTTGTCTAGTAATTTGTTCTTGAATATTGGTAAATGAATTATACTTTAAACTTCTAGTTCATAATTTATAGTATGAGGATCAAGATGATAATTCATTTCACTTTTCATTTTCCAACTGCTTGTTATCTCCCCCTAATGTTGGGAACATTCATTCACTAAAATGAAAACCAATGAGCCATAAACAAATTCTCACTAATGGCTTTAAGTATTCAATCATAGACTATTATTTATACCCAACATATTCTCAAACTTTTTAGAAGTTCCATCTTTGTGCGGTGTGGTGGATGAGTTTCAATATATGTCGCATAACCAAAATCTTTGATAAGACATCTTTGGTTCCTGACCAAAACCAATTGTATGGGGGAGAACTATAACCTATTGGCTTGATGTGAATTAATGGTACTATATGTAAAATTACATGTACCTAAATGAACTTTTGCTCCTCTCATGATCATTGGCTTTGTAATCAATAGTATACGTTGAGTGATCATCTCAACAATAACACTTATTCCAATGATCATTAATAACTTGGGAATCAAATTCGTTATTACCAAATAAATATACTAATCTGAATTAATATGCATGCTATCACATTAGCTAAGCTACAATCACACAAACTTCATGTTGTGGATTTGATAACTATTTAGACGATGCATCGATTTAGAAACACTAAATGGTATCATGTTGGGATATATGTATCCTTTAATCACTTCCAGAATATTTAGGGATACACACCCTCCTTTATTTGGCAAAATATAAATATCCCTTGAGAGCAAACATTACATGCTAATTATTAGCTTAAAGAATCTTTTTGCTCTTCATTATGTTTCACATCATCATTGACTCGGTGTGGTCTAACCGGTCATGCCAACTAAGTAAATAATCATGATACATAAACTTCTAGTTTATGATTATAATGTATTAGTTGCACTTTGTTTTATGTGCACATTGTTTGTGTAATAAACATATATAATATGAGAGAACATCATATTATCATATCAAACTTTCAATGAGTTATTCTGATATGATTACTCCATTTATTTGCCACTTCTAGTGGTCTATCTCATTATTACCACGACTATTATTATAATTCTCATGGTCGATCTCATAATTAGAATTTTCTTAACTATATCCATGATCACAATGATCAAATATATATTCAGATCATGGATCAAAATAAAACCAAACAAGTTTCATGGTTTTCCATTATTTTCTCGAACATACGGATATATAGTCACTTCAAACCCTTCATATCCATCCTTTTAATGATGCACTTTGGGAACATATTTGAGGTTTGATAAACAAAGTTTGTTTTATCTGATTTCCCTTATAAATAAACTTCTCCTCACATAACAACTGAGGAGTAATTATATGTTCGATTCATATAATATTATTATTCTAACATCTTACAACATTTTATAACTTAGTAATGAAATGCGTGAGTATGACACTTTGAGTGTCTTATCTAAAATATTTGTACTCTTTCATGATAATAATAATAGACCATAACTTTGGTAATAGTTGTTCTCTCGATATTATTCACATGTATTAATGAGAGAATATAGAATACAATGTAAAGCCAAACTATACAATATATAATATTATAACATGTCGCTATGTAAAGCAAGTTATAATAAAAACTATGTGAAATAAGATATTCGTTTTATCAATTATAAGCAAAGATATATAGTGCTTATATAAACCTATCACGACATGACCAATTACATATACATCTTACATAAGATATTTATCAGTCACATTTGAAACATGAACAAATATTATTAACATATGATCAAATAAGTGTAAAAAGCTATTTAATCAACTTAATAAGCAACCATATATATGCACACAACGTATATATATAAAACTTAGACATGTAGTTATCACGAATTTACAAATACATACCCTTATTGTAGTAACACATAAACATATACACAATAAACATTTGACCACTCAATATAATTAGTATCGTTTATACCACCCTTGGTTATAAAGTTATAATAATTTGATTTCATATTGTGTAAACTAAAAACATAATTATGTAAAATATATCCTATAAATGTAAGAGCACATAGAAATAAACCATCCATTCTCTTGATAAAGAACAGGAACTAGAAACCAACAAAAAAAAAATATTTTTTTTTTCTTTCTGATGCTCTAATAAACAACCTTTCTCTTTTATTATAAACATAAAGGTTTAGATAGTTTTTTTTTATGGAAAAATCAATAAATTAAAAATATAAATTTTAAATCAGGAAGTATAATTCAAATTGGATATATACGAAATCATGCAACATAATCAGCCGATTATCATCATGTAATCATTCAGAAGTCATAGCAAGTTTACATTATAATTTCATGCCCCAAATAACTATTAACGGTCCAGTAACTAATCCCCATAGGTGTGCGGCCTAATCATCATAACCAGGCCCAATTATTCAAGACGTGACCCAAGAATCTAGCATACAATTCATATCAATTTATGGTCCATTAATCAGTACTAAACCAACCGAGTCCAAAGTCTCGCCAAAGTGTGGCCCAACTAATAAAACAGACCCAAGTATGTGTGTAATCGGAGTGGGCCTGACTTTATTGGATTTCACCACACCCCTCAACAGTTTCATCTTCATACTAATTCACAAACATGCCAAATAACTCAATATACTTTTCATCATGCAATTATATTATCATCGTCAACAAGACATACAGCCACCTAAACAACTAACAGCAACATCCATTTAATAGTGCATGCCAATTTTTGTCGTGACCCAATCCAAATATTAAAATCAATATTAATGGTCCAATAAACTTTGAATGTAATTAATTGTGTCAGCCATGTTCATGTGATTGTTCAGTATATCACATGGATCTTTCAGATCATAAATTACTGTCCATGTGAATAAGGAATTTGACGGCTCATTTAATACATGAATCCCAAAACACACATAACAAGAGTTATCAAAACATAGCACATATATAACACAAGATCATCAAATAGGGATTTACATAATTATGGATTCACTAACCGTACACTTGATCCCCTGGAATGACGTCTCGAGAGGAGGGGAAAGGGGTCTCCTGTTGCCGTTCGTAATTTTGAGAGAAGGGTAGGGTTTTTGATGAGAGCACTTTCGTGCTGATAACGTGTTGTGAAACAACGACCTACTAGCCTAATAGCAAACAATAAGAGAAAGAGATGTAGGGAGAAAAGGGACTGATATTTCATTGATAGATTTGATTACAATAGTGGTATATATAGATGTACAAAACTTGGAGAGAAAGCTAATCTATTTTTGGTGTTGATAACCACATTAATAATAAATATAGTCATAACAAAAAGGAAAAATTCTCATTGGTTGAATATGGTGGCCCTATGGCCGGCCATGGGGAGCTTCCAAGGTGGGTTTTCCCCACTTCCAATACATGCAAAATCTCACACAAGATCATAACTTGATTTGATCATTTTTCTTTCATACTTTTTTCTTACAACATGCAAGTGCAAGAACACTATTTTTTCTCTCAAATTTTCGGCCCAAGGTGGTGTTCCAAGAGGGGTTCAAATTTGATTTTTAAGTTTAGAAATCCTAGCAAATCAAAGTGTTTGTTGGAAGGCTTGGGGTATACAAGCTTGAGTTCTTCTCCTTTGAAGATTACCATTCAAGAATCATCATCCTTTTCACCTACTTGTTCTTTGAAAGGTAGTATTATAAAACACCCTATGGTTGTGTTTTTTATAGCATGCATGTTCGTATATGGATCCGGGTTATTGGGTTTTGCATATAAAAGAGTTTTATATCTTGTAAAGTAACATGTTTTAAATAATTATTCCGCTGCGTTTTTATCTTATATGGGTAAAATAATTTTGCTAAACATGTGAAACACCCAACAATGACATCTAGAGCTGCTTATATGAGTGCATGCTTCAATGGATTTAAAATTTTCGGGTTTCCGGTTTGGTTAAAACCCTATGGCCGAAATTTAAACATGGTTCTCCCTTTGTTTTTCAAGATTATTTTCTTACATGCATAAAGAAATCTTGAAAAATTATGTCATATGGATGATTTGTTTGTTTGGACAAAAACCCACCTTTTCGGTTTTTTCATTCTTGGCCGAAGATGGGTTTTAAAAGGGAACCATTTTTTTTTCTTTTCTTGAATTTTATATATGTGGATGTATATTTTGGTGTTCATAACCTAGCCATGACCTTGTGTTTGAATATGTTGAGTGATTGTGTTTGTGATTTATATTCAATTATTTCAATGGGTTGTAATAATTAATGTCTTTGTTCTTCCATTTGAAAAATATGTAATTTATTTATCTTCATTTGGTATGTAAAATAAATAGATTAGTTGTATTTTATTTTACTAGAAAAAATGTATTAGGATAATTTTATGTAAAAGAAGATGCACAAAATGGGTTTTGGTTTGGACCATAATATTTGGCCCAAAGGACTTCATGGTTCTAAACGGGATTTTAGCCCAATAATCAAAACACATTTTCGAAGCCCAAAGGAGTTTGGATCTGAATTTAAAGACATTTTGGAAGCCCAAAGAAAGTGGAGAAATCACAATACAAAAGGAAGACTTGAAGCATTTGGATGCGGCTTCAAGTGGGAGTTCAACGACACATTTCTTGTGTCAATATTCACCCCTTAGGAAGAACCTTTTGGCACACTTGTTTCGGCTAACAAGTGTTGTCAAAAATAGTTGGCTATGGTTATGCACCTATTGATATGTGTGTTGTGCTTGTGTGGTTGCTTATTTATGTTGTTTGGATGATATATCGATATGCATGCTTAACAAACAAATAATTGGCGTGTGTAAGGTGTGATATATTTTTATTGATATTTTAAGCCCATTTAACACATTAGTCAAGTTTTAAATTTATAAAATACGATATTCTACTAACACTAAACACACACTTGGGCAAGTGCACCCATCGTGAGCGTAGTATAGCGTTGGTAAGATACCGAGGTCGTCGAAGGACACAAGAGCTTTTAGTACCGATTTATCCTAAACGTCTAATTAATATAAAATTTTTGAGAAAAAGTTTTAAACATGAAAATAAAAACTAAAAAAAAGTGCAGAAATAAAAATAAAATAAAAACAGATAGACAAGATGAATCACTTGGATCCGACTCGCCTTTTAAATATCCTTTGATGATTTTCGCACTTTCGGACTTTTTAAGAGATTATCTTAGTTATAGTAGTAGGCCCCTCTTTTGAAGGTGACGTTACCCTCAACCCAGTGGTTTGAGTCAGCAAGGATACAATCCCAAAGGGTCAGAATATTGAAAAATAATTAATTAAGTTATTAATGCGAAAAGTGGTAGGGCCCACTTTTGAAGGTGACGTTACCCTCGGCTAAGTGGTTTGAGTCAGCAGGGATACAATCCCAAGTAGCCGGTTTAATATATTAATAGTAGTTTACATATGAGGGGGTCAAGCCATTCGCACCCCCGCCATCCAATACCAGTGGGTATTGAAGGAGATCCTAGTAAGCTTGACCCAGGTCCTTGCAGGATCTATACACTGAACAAGGCAAGAACCTTACTAAACCATTACCTTAACCCCTGACCAGGTAGCCAACATATCTCTATATAGACCGTAGAGATATGAATGGTGTAAATCTTTTACTTTATATAGACAATAAAGTAATGCCAAGACACCACAGACAAATGATAAAGAAAATTCACCTTCAACATAAGAAACTAGTTATTAAAGTCATTAATACAAAACCAAATAAAAAGTGCCAAAAGATTAAAAATCAAAAGTAATACATAAAAGACTTGTCTTCACCAAGTGATGTAAGAGGCTTAGCCAAACATGTCCTTTGATTGGCAAGAACTCTTACTATCAATCTTGGATCCCGAGACTACTACACACTCTAAAGGTGGATGATGGATGATGATGGTGGGTGTTGGTGGTGGCAAAGTGAGAGAGTAGTGGTTTGCCAAGGGATGCCTTTGAAGTGAGCCAAGCACCCCTATTTATAGCCTGAACAGAACCCCGGCCACGGCCCCGTGTCCAGCGGACACGCCCCCATGGCCATCCTTTTCTCTTCCTTCATTAAATGCATTTGTCAGCATATAGCCCCACACAGCCCGTGTTCAGCGGGAACGACCCCGTGGGCAGAAGCGTATCTGTACTACCAAGATTTTGCAAGACTCTGCGTATCTTAGCATTGACCACTCCCCGTGCTGAGCTGGGCACGCCCCCGTGGTAGGCGTAGAAGCTTCCACAACTTTGTCTTTTCTGCAGGCAGCTGACCACGCCCCCGTGTCCAGTGGGCACGACCCCGTGGTCAGTCTTCTTTTTCTTTGTTTTTGCTTTAGGGATGTTTCCGAGGGGTCGGACATGTTACGTTTTTCCTTTTCTTTGTACTTATGTTGGTTTTGGTTGCATATTTGTTCCTTTTGCTCGTTTAAGCTCATTTGGTCCTGTAAATTCAAAAGGAAGACAAAAACATACTTTTTCCAACATTAGTACTAAAAAGGGTTAGTTTTATGCCTCATTTGATGTAATTTATATGTTACATTTTGCACACATCAAATACCCCCTCACTTGAATCTTTGCTTGTCCTCAAGCAAAACTCTTTACTATGTGGCTTACACACCCAAATGGAATAGGTAGAGGAGAAGTTTTGGGCTTGTCTTGAGTGTCGGGAATCCAATATCTTTATTGGGTTTTATTTTTATTCTATTTACAATCCTATTCGTTATGAATTATTTAGAACGTTTCATAAGAAAAATTACTTATGTGGGCATAACATGCCTCTTTTAAATTCCATTTATATACAAGTTCACATACCTCACGGGAGATCACTCAACACTCGGCCAAAGATGTATTTTTGTGAAACACTCGAGACCGGCATGGAATTTACTTCTACCATATGCTTGCCAAGCAATCAAAACTCCTCCTTTTTAACTATAAACCTTCGTAAATATCAAGAGGGCTTTGGGAAAGGGTTAGGTTTAGGTTTGGACTAAAGGTAGGTGGTTTTGGTTAGTGGTTAGTAAAAAAGGGCTAAAAGCGTAAAAAGCGTCGGTCGTCGTAAAACTTTTTTGTTTTTGTGACTTTTATTCAAACTAAGCATTATCAAACAAAGTTTCTTTGAGGAACTTGTTTGTTTATTGCTAGACTTTCATTTTTTTTCGATAGGAAACATCACAAGATAACCGAGCTTTTTACTAAAATAAAGGGGTTGAAAGGAAAAAGGGTTTTGGTGGGTAAAGGGTGTTTGTTTTGTGGGTTTTGAAATGAAAAGGTTTACGCTCAAAGGGGTTAACTAGGGGGATTTTGGGTAGGTGGTAAAAAAAATGAAAAATAATGGTGTTGAAAGGAAAATGGGTTAGTCCTAATACCTCCATCATTTACTTACTTGGGTTTAAGTTGGTAAGGACCAGGAATGTATCGTCGTGGCAAGTTCTAGAGTTGTAAGAACCAAGCGGCTATTCACACAAGAAACGAAAAATGAGCATTTAGTTTAAAGATATATGCTTGTATGCTCAACAAAGGCTCAAAACTCACTTGTTGTGGGAATGGGTTTATAATGTGATCAAGTATATATAATCACATTTTAATTAGATTTGCCATGCCTTTTCATAATTTCCTTATGTTGGTTCTTTTTATCACGACGCTATCGGTTATAAATTTGTAAAAATATAACCTTTTTAGAACTTGTTATTCCAAAATTAAACCGAGACAAGTAGAAAAAATGAAAATTTTTGAAAACATTTGGGCTGATTAGCGGTTCCAATAGAGTTTTGTGTAAGGCTTGTTATTAGTACTTGCAAAATTCAAGGTTTTAGCATCCCCCCACACTTAAATTACACATTGTCCTCAATGTGTCCCAAAAATAAGTTTTTAGGTTGATTGAATGTGTAAAAAGGTGTCGAAAAACTAAATTTTGTGTTACTGGGCGTCTGGCCACGGCCCCGTGTTGATCTGGGCACGACCCAGTGGTTAGATTGCCAGTACCAAAATTTAACAGAAGGTTGGACACGAGGCGTGTTAAGTGAGCACGGCCCCGTGTCTAGTTAACTGAACTGAGCAAATTTCTGCAGAGCCTGGGCACGGGGCGTGTTGGGCTGAGCACGGCCCCGTGCTGAACTTGCTGTAATGCTAGAAAATTATCGGGAGGCTCTGTTCTTGTGCATGGGGTGTGGTTTTAGCGTTCCCTTGGTAACCTCCACCTTTTCGAGTGTATTCAACCATTACAACATTATCCAAACACCATTCAATAATTTAAACCATCATTCATTAAAGAAGTGCGAAGTACATAATTCCTAAAAAATTAAAAATAAAGTTGCTAAAAATGAAAAACTACAAAGGTCCTAAGATAGATAGGTCATAAAATGCAGGAAATCACTAAGGAGTTCTACCCTAAATGTTGTAGGAATGATAAAAACCCGGAAATGACTTTCCGGTACTTAAGGGCTTTGCAGAACTTGAAACTGGAGGATGTCTTTCAAATGTCATTGAGCCATTCCTCTATCTCCCTAGGGAGAAAGAAGGCGGGCTCATTCTCCACAATGTCTTGTGGGGGGGGGGGGGCAACGGCTACTGGAACCCCGCGTAGTATGTCTAGGGGAGGTTCCGGAGGCATGACATTCCATCCGGTTAGAATAATGATTTCCGGCATGACATTCCACCCTCTTTGTGTGACGATTGGCACCATAGGAGGTGAAGCAAGAATATTCAACCTTTGGTGCAAAAGGTTGACTTCTTAAAGGCAACCCTCTAACCCCACCGACAAATGGTTAATACGGTCAATTAAGGCTTCTTCCACTGATGTCATGTCATCAATGGCTTCTCGCAAGGCGTACACATAGTTGACCAAGGAGTCTTCCACCGATGTTCTTCTTCCCATTTGATCGTTTCTTGAGTGAGCTGAGGATGTTCCGCTGTTCCGGCTCGACATTATAAGAAAACAGGTCAAAAAGTTCAAAGTAATGAAACAATAACTCTGGCCACGGCCCCGTGTTCGCTGAGCACAGCCCCATGGCCACCATTCTACAGATTTTTGGAACAAGGAATCTTAGTGCTTTAAATTATTTTTCTGACTTTTGAGACACTTCTGAGCACAAATAACTTAAAACAGTGTTATAAAACTTATTTTTGATAAGATTTCTTGGTTAAAAACCTAGCAAATATCACAATAAAGCTTGAAGACATGGAAGTTTCAAGCTTTAATGGAGGTTTGAGGAGTTTTTGGACAAGAAGGCAAGAGACAAAAGTGGTAAAGACAAGAAGGTTGTTGAGAACCTTCTTTGGAATATACCTTGTAGGGTATATGTGAAGATCCCAGCAGATCTTGGTCTTTGGAATGGGTCCAAATGTGCAGGAATCATGCTGACTTTATAGAAAATGACATCACGCTGACCATGGCCCCGTGTCGGCTGGACACGGCCCCGTGGTCAGACAAGACTCTGACATATTTTGTCCGTATTCTAAACACGGGGCATGGTGGCTTGGACATGACCCCGTGGTCAATTTTTAGGCAGGCACGGGGCGTGTTGACCTGGACACGGCCCCGTGGCTAGAGAGTTTTATGAAGTTTCGTCTTATTTTAAGGAATTTATCCGGATCGGGCGGTTCCTTACTCGACGGAACAATACCGAAGTGCCTAAGGTACCTTGATTGCTCTTGATTTAAACAAGAACGCAAGAGGTTATCGGAAAGGGTAAATCCTAAGCTAAATACCGGTGGGCGAAACCGACCTTTATTCCCTTTATCCGGGCTCTCGTTAAAGAAGGTGTATGTCGAATCACTCAGGTCTATGAAAGCATCGGCGGAGACCGATGGAGAGTCCTTCATGGCATAATCAACACAGGGACGACTATCGCTCAAGTTCTCACAAGAGTTGGAGGTGCTTTCGGTACAGTCGATGTTTTTAGAATCCGAATGTGTCCCCAATAATTCTCCTAGATTGTCGTCTTGTGATGAATAACTTGTTTTCATCTCAAGCTCTTTTAATATTTGGAGAAGTGTTTCTTCGAGCTGACATAATTCTTTGAAGGTTATGTCATCTAAAAGAAATGGTTAAGGGCATTCGGGTGAGAGATAGGGATCGTTTTAACTTTCGCCCATTTAAGGTTACAGGGAAACGATGGGTCTATATAGTGGGGAGTGTAATTTAGAAAGTAACATTCTAAATCTTTATGAGATCCACCACATATTTGACACCATTCACCATAAGAGGAGCGAAAGTAAAAATAATCAATATCGCTCATATTTTTGTCAGAAATTACCAACCGTCGGGATCTTATGGTTCTGTTTTCAGTAACTGAGGTTTGGACACGGGGGCGTGTTCACTGGGCACGGCCCCGTGTTCATCTACTGTCTGACTTAAAACAGGATTACAAGTAACAAAGATTGGGCACGGGGGCGTGTTCAGTGGGCACGGCCCCGTACTGAAGTCTGCAGATGCTGAAAAATAAAGAAAAATCCTAAAAAAATAGAAAAGTAAGTAAAAATGATTAGGCCGTTGATTCCTAAATTTCTTAAAATCCTTGTGTCCCCGGCAACAACACCAAAAACTTGGAGTGTGTAAGGTGTGATATATTTTTATTGATATTTTAAGCCCATTTTACACATTAGTCATCTTTTAAATTTATAAAACACGATATTCTACTAACATTAAACACACACTTGGGCAAGTGAACCCATCGTGAGCGTAGTATAGCGTTGGTAAGATACTGAGGTCGTCCAAGGACACAAGACCTTTTAGTACCGGTTTATCCTCAACGTCTAATCAATCTAAAATTTTTGAGAAAAGGTTTTAAACATGAAAATAAACACTAAAAAAAAAGTGCAGAAAAAAATAAAATAAAAATAGATAGACAAGATGAATCACTTAGATCCGGCTCGCCTTTTAAGTATCCTTTGATGATTTTCGCATTTTCGGACTTTTTAAGAAATTATCTTAGTTATAGTAGTAGGCCCCTCTTTTGAAGGTGACGTTACCCTCAACCCAGTGGTTTGAGTCAGCAAGGATACAATCCCAAAGGGTCAGAATATTGAAAAATAATTAATTAAGTTATTAATGCGAAAAGTGGAAGGGCCCTCTTTTGAAGGTGACGTTACCCTCGGCTAAGTGGTTTGAGTCAGCAGGGATACAATCCCAAGTAGCTGGTTTAATGTATTAATAGTAGTTTACATATGAGGGGGTCAAGCCATTCGCACCCCCGCCATCCAATACCAGTGGGTATTGGAGGAGGTCCTAGTAAGCTTGACCTAGGTCCTTGCAGGATCTATACACTGAACAAGGCAAGAACCTTACTAAACCATTCCCTTAACCCCGACCAGGTAGCCAACATATCTCTATATAAACCGTAGAGATATAAATGGTGTAAATCTTTTACTTTATATAGACAGTAAATTAATGCCAAGACACCACGGATAAATGATAAAGAAAATTCACCTTCAACATAAGAAACTAGTTATTAAAGTCATTAATACAAAACCAAATAAAAAGTGCCGAAAGATTAAAAATCAAAAGTAATACATAAAAGACTTGTCTTCACCAAGTGATGTAAGAGGCTTAGCCAAACATGGCCTTTGATTGGCAAGAACTCTTACTATCAATCTTGGATCCCTAATCTAATACACACTCTAAAGGTGGATGATGGATGATGGTGGTGGGTGTTGGTGGTGTAGTGGTGGTGGAGTGGTGGCAAAGTGGGAGAGTAGTGGTTTGCCAAGGGATGCCGTTGAAGTGAGCCAAGCACCCCTATTAATAGCCAGAACAGAACCCCGGCCACGGCTCGTGTCCAGCGGACACGCCTCTGTGGCCATCCTTTTCTCTTCCTTCATTAAATGCATTTGTCAGCATATGGCTCCACACGGCCCATGTTCAGTTGGGCACGACCCCATGGGCAGAAGCGTATCTGTACTACCAAGATTTTGCAAGATTATACGTATCTTAGCGTTGACCACGCCCCGTGGTGGGCATTGAAGCTTCCACAGCTTTATCTTTTCTGCAGGCACCTGACCATGCCCCCGTGGTCAGTCTTCTGTTTCTTTGTTTTTGCTTTGGGGATGCTGCCGAGGGGTCGGGCATGTTACGTTTATTCCTTTTCTTTGTATTTATGTTGGTTTTGGCTGCATATTTGTTCCTTTTGCTCGTTTAAGCTCATTTGGTCCTGTAAATTCAAAAGGAAGACAAAAACATACTTTTTCCAACATTAGTACTAAAAAAGGGTTAGTTTTATGCCTCATTTGATGTAATTTATATGTTACATTTTGCACACATCAATAGTCAACAACAAGTTTAAAAATTGGTTCTTAACAACATCTTTAAAGTGGTTAATAAAAGGTTTTTATTAAAAGTTAATGAATTTTATAATAAAATGGGTTTTATTAAAAAGAACCTTGAAAAATTATTTTCACTAAAGTATCATTGATTTGAATGCATGCAAATGTATGGTACATAAAATTTTCTAAACTAGAATTTTGAAAAATTAAAAATCCATTTTATAAAAAAGTCAAACACCATCCTTTTATACAACACTCGAATCACTTGGGAACTCTTTTGTGGGATAAAGGTCACCTAACCACATTTGAGGGAACTTGTATGTTTGAGGTGGGGTTACCATGTTTGTGGAATAAGGTCACCTAACCACTTATATGTGTAAACTCACATGTGTGTGTAAGTTGGAAGACTTGATTTGGTAACCATGTGCTTAGGGTCACCGAAGCATGGCGTACAAAGGTGTTGATGGGATTAAACATGCTAACTAAACATAAAGATGTTTAACCGATCCCATATGGCTAGAAGTTGCAAAGGGTTGCAATCGTCAAACGTTGACTACCTTGTTAATTTAAATAATTGGATAAAGGTCATCTAACCAACATTTAAATGTAACGTTGGATTCTAGATTTTAATTATTAATTGTCTATGAGACATAAAAGGGTATTAATAATTAAAATATAATAATATCGAAAATACTAAAATTGAACTTTGTTAAATTTTGTAGATGGCCGCTAACAATTACCCAAACCGTCTGTAACCTATCACTAAGAACAATCTTTGAAAAGGATCGTCTCAACCATAACAACTTCATAGATTGGTATCGAAACTTGAGAATCGTTCTCAAGCAAGAGAAGATATCCTATGTGTTGAACGATCCTATTCCCGATGAACCTCTTATGGAAGATGAGGATGCCTATAACGATTGGATTAAGAATACCGTGGATTCTATGCAAGCCTCTTGCCTCATGTTGGGAATTATGATTCCCGAGATTCAAAAGGATTTTGAAATTCATGGGCATACGACATGATTACCCAATTGAAGGAAATGTTCCTACAATAAGCAAGGGTAGAACGCTTCGAAACGGTTCGGGCGCTTCATGCATGTAGAATAGAGGAAACCCAACCGGTCTCATCATATGTCTTTAAGATGAAAAACCACATTGATCGCCTCGAAAGGCTCAATGTGGATAAAAAGGCTTTACCCGTTTTAACGATCAATGAGGGTGGCAACAAGAAAGGGCATCACCCCGACTCCAAGGCAAATGTTGCAAGAGGGAAAGGGACTTTTCAAAGGGAAAAGAAAAGAAAGGCTAAAGCGGAACCACTGAAACCAAAAGAAAGGAAGGCAAAGGTTCCCACGAACGATCCATACTTTGAGTGTGGTGAGATAGGGCATTTGAAAGGGAATTGTCCAACCTATCTCAAGGAGTTGAAAAACAAGAGGGATGCAGGGCAAACCTCAGGTACAATCTTTATGATACATGTTGAGCTTAATGTTATTTCTTCTAACACATGGGTATTAGATACCGGATGTGGAACTCATGTTTGAAATTTGTTGCAAGGGTTCAAAAGAAATAAGCATTACAAGAAGGGAGACATTAGTATCTTCATGGGCAATGGAGCGAAAGTTCAAGTTGAAGCCCGAGGAGACTATGTTTTAAAACTTCCAAGTGGTTTGGAAATCGTTGTAAAAATGTTTTGTATGCTCCTAGTTTGACTAGGAACATTATTTCAGTTTCCCTTTTAAGACAATATGGTTTTGATTTAAAATTTATAAACAATGACATTTATGTTTCGATGAATGACATGTTTTACTTTAAAGCTATGCCTTCAAATGGTATTTATGAATTGGTTCATGATAATACATCATTTGATAGTTCAATATACCAAGCAATTACCAAGAAACTCAAAATGGATTTGAGTGAGACCTATCTTTGGCATTATCACCTTGGTCATATAAATAGAAATCGTATGCAAACACTTCAAAAGAATGGTCTTTTGTATACAAATGTAGTTGGTTCATTTGATACATGTGAATCTTGTTTACAGGGTAAAATGATTAAGAAACCCTTTAATGGGAAAGGGCAAAAGATTTATTTGGAATCATACATTTGGATGTATGTGGTCCTTTTAAGCCAATGACTAGAAATGGTGAAAGAAACTTCATTACTTTTACCGACGATTATAGTTGCTATGGTTATGTGTACTTGTTAAGACACAAAGATGAAGTTTTGAAACGTTCAAAATCTTCAAAAGTGAAGTAGAAAATCAACTCAATTAAAGTTCTTTGTTCCGATAGAGGAGGAATCAAACTCAATTGGATATGGTTCGATCTATGATGGCTAGGAGCACATTATCTCTATCATTTTGGGGTTACGCTTTGCTATCCGCAGTCCGTATACTAAATATGGCCCCAACCAAGAAAGTGGAAATGACACCTTTTGAAATATGGTATGGAAAGCCTCCATCATTATCATTCTTAAGGGTGTGGGGTTGTGAAGCTTATGTTAAGCAATACACCCCAAATAAATTGTAAGTCCGATCCACTAAGTGTATCTTAGTAGGATATCCTAAAGATAATATAGGATATTATTTCTACGATCCAACCGAGCAAAAGGTATTTGTTTCTCGAAAGGGTAAGTTCTTAGAAGCTAAGTTCCTTACGGTGGAAATTGAGGAAGATCAAGAACCACAAGTCGATACACGTTTGGTTGATACTAGCGCTCAACAAGAGGTTGTTGAAAACGATCAAGAGGTTGATCAATACACAGAAAATGTTCGCAGATCTGGTAGAATTAGTTGTCCACCTGAAAGATATGGATTTTTCATGGATGGATGCTATGTGGTAGATTCAGATGAACCAACCACATACCATGATGCAATGTCAAAATCCGATTGTGACAAATAGCTTGAAGCCATGAACGTAGAGATGCAATCCATGTATGACAACCAAGTATAGGAATTGGTTGTGCCACCTATTAACTCCAAAGTAGTTGGAAGTAAGTGGGTTTTCAAGAAGAAAACTGATATGCGTGGTAACTTGGATACTTATAAAGCGAGACTTGTAGCAAAAGGTTTCACTCAAACTCAAGGGGTTGATTATGATGAGTCCTTCTCGCCCGTGGCGATGCTAAAGTCAATTAGGATATTATTTGCCATACCTGCATATTATGATTATGAGATTTGGCAAATGGATGTCAAAACGGCTTTCCTTAATGGATATCTTGATGAAGATGTCTATATGGTTCAGCCTGAAGGTTTTGTCGATCCAAAACATTCTAACAAAGTATGTAAGTTAAAGAAATCAATCTATGGATTGAAACAAGCGTCTAGAAGTTGGAATCACCGTTTTGATGAAGAAATTAAGAATTTTGGATTCATCAAGAACGGCGATGAAGCTTGTGTGTATAAGAAAGCTAGTGGGAGCACCATCACTTTCTTAGTATTTGGAAATGATATTCCAACCATGGAAGGTGTAAAAACCTGGCTTGGAAGTTGTTTTTCCATTAAAGATCTTGGAGAAGCCGCCTATATTTTGGGAATAAAGATCTATAGGGATAGATCAAGGCGCTTGATAGGTTTAAACCAAAGTGCATACATTGACAAAGTCTTGAAAAAGTTCAAGATGGAGAATTTTAAGAAAGGTTTGTACCTGTTCAAAAAGGGACAATATTGAAAGCGTTTCAATGTCCAAGCTTAAAGGGTGAGCAGGTAAGAATGAAAGGAATCCCATATATGTCTGCTATAGGATCCATTATGTATGCAATGATATGAACTAGACCAGACATGTCATGCGCTTTAAAGCATGATGAGAAGATACCAGCGAAATCCAAGTAACGGTCATTGGATGTCTGTTAAGAGCATATTGAAATACCTTAGAAGGACTAAGGATATGTTTCTAATATATGGATCTGGTGAAGAGGAACTCGTTGTAAAGGGTTACACGGATGCGAGTTTCCAAACTGATCGAGATAATTCTCGATCATAATCAGGGTAGCATTGTCCACTACAGAATCAGAATACATTGCCGCTTCATTGGTCAAGATGATTCATATGGATCTACCACTTGAATTATTACCGATCTAGGGGTAGTCCCTACCATTCAAGACCCTAGAGATCTTTTGTGATAACGAGGGTGCGATTGCTCAAATCAAGGAACCTCTTACACATCAAAAGACTAAGCACATTGAGCGGAGTTTCAACTACATAAGGGATGAAGTTGAAAAAGGAAAGATATGTATTCGCAAAGTTCACACTGATCAAAATATTGCGGATCCAATCACGAAGCTCCTTGAACGGGCAAAGCATGAAGGGTCATACTTATGCCTTAGGACTTCAATATTCTAGTGATTGGATTTGATCTGTTTTGTATTTGGATATTGGAACAATTGTTATTTTAACTCTCTATGGTATTTTGAGTTATGTTCCATTTTAGCATGTTTAAATCCATGAATAAGTTACTTATTCTAAATGTCCGTAGTCGATCATACTTGTGGGAACAAATACGAATGTAAGACTATTATGAACTTGGATTGGTGGATATTCATTTGGTATGAATATAGAGCAAAGTGTTGCTGACTTTATAGATATTTGAGGGATACAAATATTGGACTGACCCGCTCTCAAATGTTACTGCATGGAATCTTTTGTGATTGATCATAAGTAAATTTGAGTAAAGGCGAATATCATAGTATCCTCTGACCTGAGATACATATTGGGTCTTGATATTCACCAAATATTATACCTTGACTTAGTTCTTCGTTGTCTGTAATAAGACAGTACATAAGGCTAAGCTCAGGTGTGGTACAAGGTGATTGTGAGAGACGTATGTAGTCAAGAAGGGATTTGTTCCTCTTATTCGTTGAGAGTAAGATGTCTAAGGCCTGCTAAAGTTAAATCAACAGAGAATGATCACACTATGTCTCTGGATTTGACATGACATATGTAACAAATGGATAAATGATAGATTCACCTAAATCATGTTCAAGTAAGGGACTTGAAAGGGATGATGTTATTGAATGGCACTTAGTCATACGTATTAGGGGTAGTAAACCGTTGTTAGGCGATATTTACTGCTTGCATCAATCTTCTATGTATCTTGTGCAAGTGGGAGATTGTTGGACTCTGTATGCCCAAGACACATATGAAATTGATGTGGCTAGTACGTTATGATCCAAGTCGGGTCATACCCAATAACAAGCTAGACAAACACCTATAATATTTATTTATGATATGATCAAACAAATAAATATTAACACTTATAATATTTAGAAATTGGTTTTCTAAATAATTGCACTTGAGAAACTAATAAATTATATGGATAATTTATTTTGAGAGAACATTTTATTTTGTTATTTAATGGGTTAAATAACATCATAAAAGGTTATGAGATATTGCATAAAGTCTTGTAAACATGTGACGTTATATTTATAAAAGTTATAAATTAAAACCAAGACTTAAAATGTAAAAAGGAAAAATTTTCATTGGTTGAATTTGGTGGCCCTATGGCCGGCCATGGGGAGCTTCCAAGGTGGGGTTTCCCCACTTCCAATACACGCAAAATCTCACACAAGATCATAACTTGATTTGATCATTTTTCTTTCATAATTTTTTCTTACAGCATTCAAGTGCAAGAACACTATTTTTCCTCTCAAATTTTCGGCCCAAGGTGGTGTTCCAAGAGGGGTTCAAGTTTGATTTTTAAGTGTAGAAATCCTAGCAAAATCAAAGTGTTTGTTGGAAGGCTTGGGGTATACAAGCTTGAGGTCTTCTCCTTTGAAGATTACCATTCAAGAAGCATCATCCTTTTCACCTACTTGTTCTTTGAAAGGTAGTATTATAAAACACCCTATGGTTGTGTTTTTTATAGCATGCATGTTCGTATATGGATCCGGGTTATTGGGTTTTGCATATAAAAGAGTTTTATATATTGTAAAGTAACATTTTTAAATAATTATTCCGCTGCGTTTTTATCTTATATGGGTAAAATAACTTTGATAAATATGTGAAAAACCCAACATATATATATATATATACACATAGAAAAAGTATATCGTACATTACGGCTTAACGTACTTCACGTACGACAACGTGCGTGATTTGTTCTATAACATGCGTGATTAATGGTTTCAATATGCGTGATTATTGTGTTTCAACATGCGTGATTTTGGATTTTTGAGTTATAACGTGCGTGATTTTAAAATGAACGTGCGTAATAACCTGTCGTACGTGATGTACGTTAGGCCGTAATGTACGTTAACCTTCCTCTATACACATATATATTTACTTATTTATTTACGACTTACGAAAGCTACGGAGAGTCGTACTACTATTCATCTACGCCTACTATTCGCGACGACTAATGCGACTTCTCGAACGTATTTACATTTATATATAAATATATATTCTAAGTTGCTCGGAAGCTAAATCTTTTCCACGACTTAGTTTTTATCCTGATTATAAATGGGATCAAATAACAATAGTTTGGTTATTTTAAACCAAAATATTAACACCTTCGTAGAATCGTTTAGTTAACGATTCGGTAGAGCTCGGACACGTAGTTTAACTACGTTGTTTAGTTAGAAACTTATAAGTTATTCCTTGTTAGGAATGTCGTAGACTACATGCTAGGGAATAACATCACGGAATCACGATAAGCTAGCTTTGCACAAGGACGTCAAGGTGAGTTCATAACCCCCACTTTTTACTGTTTTATGTTTTTATAAATGTTTTCGGGGGTGGAAAGACATGCAAGTTTGCGAACGACCAGAATGTCTTCGATCTTCTTTTCCTCAGATTGGGTATCAGTAACGAGAGCTAGAATAGCAGGATAACCCTTTTGTATGCACTTATGGGATTTCATTGCCGAGATGATGCAAACCGTAGTACCACTTCGATGACCCTGAACGGACAAAGAATCTCCACTAAGGAGTGGAATACGAACAACCTTCTCTTTACAGAGAATTTCAGCTCGGTATTTGGACAACCACTCCATACCGACGACTGCATCAAAGCTACCAAGAGTGACAGGAAGGAGGTCAATGTCGAACACTTGACCTAGAAGTCGATTTTGCACCCAAAGTGAACATGAGACGCTTCAGTTGGTTTGCCGTCAGCCATTTCTACAACCTGTTTAGTTTCGAGAGGTGTCGGGGTCGATCCTAATAGTTTACCAAATTTCAAGGACACGTAACTCCAATCAGCACCTGAATCGAATAAAACAGAGGCAAAAAGATTGTTAACCGAAAAGGTATCGGTCACGACGTTGCCATCGGTCCTGGCGTCACCCGCGCCAATAGTGAATGCCCTCCCTCGAGCACCATTTCCACCGTTGTTGTTGTCGTGATTTCTGGCGTTGTTGTTATTGTTGTTGTTCCCATTGTTGTTGGTGTTCTGGTTCAACTGTGGGTAATCCTTCCTGAAGCAGCCCTTGCTTCCACACTGGAAGCACCCCTTCCGATTACCCTGATTCTGTTGCGGTCGTTGCCTCTGTTGTTCTTGTGGTGGTTGTTGTTGTTGTTGATGTTGCTGCTGATTTGGGAACGGAGCTCTGCAGTCTTTCGCCATATGGCCCACTACGTCACACCTCTGATAGGTTCGAGTGCATTACCCATGGTATGGTAGTTGCACTTATTGCACTTTGGCTGCTTACCTGCGTAAGAACCCTGATTTTGATTTTTGCCCTGGTTCTGATTTACTGATGAAGACTGGATGAAATTGCGGTCATTGTTATCAACCTTCTTCTGTTGCTGGTTGGGATTGGAGATCTTTTCTGAGTTGTTCCACTTTCGTTTGTTGTCGACAACATGAGTAGGCGCATCACCATGCTCTGGTAGTGCACCACGTTCGCCTTCTTTGTCAGTAATCTTGTGGGCTAGATGGATAATCCATGGTAAGTTATCGAGATTCGCCGCAGTAACCATACTCTTGATCTGTGGCACCAAACCATTAATATACAGTTCGATCCTCTTGTAGGCCGGGTTTGACAGATTAGGACACATCTTTGCAAGCTCGTGATATCGCTTCGTATAGGCTTCGATCTCGGATCCTACCATCTTCAAATGATAATAATCATTCCCCAACTTTTGAATCTATTCACGTGGACAGTACTCCTCCCGCATCAATTCCTTAAAGTCGTCCCAAGTTGTAGTATTCGCCACCTCAATTCCATGCATCTGAACTTGGGCGTTCCACCAAGTTAAGGCACCACCCTCCAGTGTGCCTGAAGCAAACTTCACCCTGTCCCCAGCCGGTCATGTACACATAGAAAATGTTGATTCGGCCTTTTCAAACCAGCGAAGAAGTCCCACTGCTCCTTCAGTCCCACTGAAAGTTTGTGGCTTGCAATCCATAAACGTCTTGAAAGTGCAGACGGGCAGATTGTTCTGATTTTGGTTCATGTGTTTACCTGAAGGAAAAAGAATGTACAACGCACGAATGAGAGTTTGAATACACCCATAAAGAACAAAACCATCTTGTTGTAAATTTCGTACCAGCTTGCTGAGCTGCTAAAGCCTCGGCCACACGTGTGTTAATGAGATCCATCAACTCCGCCTGAGTCATGACGATGTTGCCACGTCCACCGCCGTGGCCACCACCGCATCCACTCATGATCCTGCATCCACAAGAAGAGTGAAAAGAGTAAGGATCAAGATTGAGTAGAAGTCAATCATCGCTATGACTCTTATATGTTGTTGATTCCCCAATTATGTTGGATAATGGGTCAGAAACCCTTTACACTTGCTAAGCCTCACTAGGACTCACATGCACTCCTATATAGTGTACACTCATAATGATAACGTGATTTACAAGTTCATCCCAGTTCCTCTTAACTTGCGTCAAAAGATTCTCAGATTCAAGTGTTAAAAGTTAAGGTGTTTTCAAAACGATAAGGATCACGAAGGTCTAAAGGTTATGTCATACTAAATATGCATCATAATGTAAACAAGTAATACATGTAATTATACTGTAATGTTGGGTATGCAATGCAATGCAATGCAATGCATATGTGTACGCTAGACGTATAATGTATACAATAATAAAAGACGAACCTTGCAATCTAGAGCATAGTGTCATGGTCGCTTTCGGAACTGATTCACTATAACCAGTGGCTCTGATACCAAACTGTCATACTCCCAAAAGCCCACAAGCGGATGTTACCGCGAGGCGTGTGATGTACCAGGATCTAGCCACTAATTAAGTCGAACTAATAGTAAATGACAGTAAAAACAAACATCACATTCAACATGATTAGTGCATTTCAAAAACTGTCGATTCAACAAAACAATGTAATCAACGGAAGCAATATAATCGTTTAAACATGATTAAAATCATATTGTTTTAAAATGCGAAGTGTTTAACATTCACTCCAATAATACGCCCCATGACACCTTCCACTCTCCAGATAGCAAGTTGCAGCGTATGATGCATCTAACGACCTGCAAGCATGCAGAAAAGTGTGTCAACATAAAGTTGGCGAGTCCACAGTTTTGTTTAACGAAAATCATGTATGTGTTTAGCTTAAAGACATCTTACGAATAATAAACTCGATACCGATTGACTATTCTTTTTTGGTGCCCTCACAGTTTTCTTTTTTGATCAATGATGATTGGTACCGATTGACTCCAATCATCATTGATCAAAGTGTTTAAGGTCATAAGTTCACGCCCATCCTCCCAGGTACGGTGTGAGGTTTGACAGGCCTAATAGTGCTATCAACTAATACCCCATTGCCTCCCAGGCAACTCGCTCGGTATGTAAGTAGGGACTTTCGTGATAGAGTTGAGTTTATTAACTGACATCGAAATTAAACCAAAACATTGAAAAGTATTCCTCCCAGGAATAGTAGTTTGTTTGTCCCCCCGGGACGCATGCTTGTGAAAAAGTAGTGAACCCACATTGGTTTGCTCGGTTTGTGTTTACGTACTTCTAGCGTTAATAATATGTTAGGTCCGTCACACGTGACCTAATGCACAATATCATGCAAGTATAGTAAGTATACGAGTAGGGTTTGCAATACCCTAAGTACCTAAACAATCAAGTGTTTAATGTGATCAATTCCACAAGTTTAACATTCAGTAACATTCAGTGTCTAGTTGGTGACTTGTTGGTGATTCAGAGATCAAGTGTGTAAAACTCGGACAATTAAACATGTATTACAAGTAACTCAGATACAAATATTCACGTATATTCCATACTCAGATCAATATATTCAGAACACATAACATGGAACTATTATTCATGAAACAATATACAACTCAGAGATATTGATCACATTTGGAACCATATATGAAACTCGAAACTTCCTTTTTATATATACCCATAAAGTCGGACACATTAGGTAACAAACATTAAACATTGGAACCTTGTAAATAAAGTCAGATTATATATATAAAGTATAAACATATATAAACTCGGAGCCAACATGTCCTTCATAAACTCGGATTTCATTCTATACCCATAAATCCGGACATCTTTATTAACATAGCCCGGACCTCCCTTAACTCAATATAAATTCGGACCTCCATAAACTCAAGTAACTCGGACACCAAGTAATGGTAAACCCGGACTCCAAACCAGTAAACTCGGACCCATCTTTTAACACTAAGTTCGGATACATCCAATTCAGGAAGCTCAGAACTTAGGTACACGTAGAGAAACTCGGATCCATTAATATGTATCATAACTCGGACCATACCATATGAATAAACTCTGATGAACTTGGAACCTTATATACCTACATACATAAATTCAGAATTTTATATACCACCATCCACTTAAATAAATTTGGAACACATCATGCACAATTACTAAACTCGGATCTATGATAACACGTAAACTCGGACATCCAACAAACTCGGACTCACTTATGTTCGAACATCATACAAATTTAAACATCACATAATAAGCTCGGATATATGCAAATTCAGATCCAAAGATAAATTCGGACTCCCTTCACTTAACAAATTCGGACTCTACATCCATAGGTAATCATGTAAACTCGGAATCCATACCGAACACATAAAAAACTCGGACTAGGTCAAGGAAAACCCGGAGAATACACAAAATAAATAAACCCTGACTTCATTATTTATAAACTCTGACTATATATAAGGACCTAATAAACTCTTATCTTTTTACTTCCCAAAACCCTGACTTTGTGACTTCACAAAGTCGGACTAAACATAATCGCTCATGAACACAAGATAAGCAGTTTTCAATACAACTGTTACTTCTGTACGATCAAAACCCTAATCTAGCATACAAATCAAACAACAATTTAACAATTCTAGCATATGGATTGCATCCAAATAACAGACAAACCATTACACAATCATTCACAAACCATAGCGCAAATTATCAGAAAGATTAACTAAACACAGAACCATTGTTTGGAGGACTAGGGCTTGCATGAAATCAAAAGAGCAGAGATAATAGCGTACAATCATAAAGCAATTACCTTGGCTTGATTCTAGATGGATAGAAAGATCAAGATTGATGTGTGTGAAACTTGTGTAGCCAGGGATTAGAGAAATGATTCAAGAAATGATGAACTGTCGTAACTTGGATTATGAGGAATGATTAGGGTTGCAGGAGTTTTATTTTATTTTCAATATTAACACTAAACACCCCTAACTTTGTAACTTTCGCACAAAACACATAACCAATTGTAATTTACAATTAAAGCATGTAGCTCGTGTAGTTGTCATGCAGCACCTACCTTTCGTATATACCATTCATTTATAATTATTATTCGCGTTACTCTCCAACGTTTGAGAATTATCATGTGCGTGTGTTCCGGTAATTCCCCGAATTACCAAAGTAGACTCATCTAACTAACCCTAGTTAAATGTAGTGCTATCAATGTATGTTTAAATTAACTGTGGTTCGGTTAAAGTAGTAACCTGAAGTTGCGGGTTGTCACAGTACTTGCTGTACTATCATAGATTCTGCGAATCCTATAGTTGACCACGACCCGTGTTGGGTTAGCACGGCCCCATGTTGGTTTTTCTTTTGCTGTTGTCTTTTTCTATAGAGAATCTTGACTGGGCATGGCCCCATGCCTAGTGGGCACGGCCCCGTGTCTAAGCTTATGTTTTTGTTATTTTGTTGTTTTGAATGTGGATGGGGGTTCGGCAGGTCGTGTCAATTCTTCTTCTTTGTATTAGTGTTGGTTTCTGCTGTTAATTTATTCTTTTTATTCATTTAAGCTCTTTTGATCCTATAAATTAAAAGTAAATAAAGAAACATGCTTTTTCCAACATTAGTACCGAAAAAGGGTCGATTTTATGCTTTGTTTGATATAATTTATATGTTGCATTTTGCGCACATCAGTAAGTTAAACAAACGGACATGAATAGAGGTTTCGTTCATTCGTTTATGTTCGTGAACATTCGGTGATGCGTTCATTTATGTTTGCTCATTTATGTTCATTTGTATGCATTCATTTAAATGTTTTTATATGTTATATTTCTATTTTATTAGTTTTAGGTTTTAAATTTTGAAACCATAGTTATACTATACACCTCTGCCAACATCTCTCATTTGACTATTTAATTTTAGTTTTTGTTAAAGTAACTTCTTAATTTTTGTGTTAATTTATGTTTATAATAATTATGTCAACCATGTTCAGATAGTTATGTTAAATACTTGTTTATTTTTTTTGTAGCAGCCTGTGTTTTACTATAACTTTTTTTTTCTTTTTTGTGCTTCCTGATCATGTTATATTTTATTGGGTGGATACTATTATCAATATTTAGTGTGGTGGAGTTGGGTGTAGGTCTTTTTCTCTTAAGTCTGCCCCAGAGGTTCGATCTCACTCTCTCTTCACTATTATATAACCACCATACGTCCTTCATATTTTAATTTACCTCTTATGTTAAACAGTATTTGACTAAAGTGCCCTCATGTAAGGGACATGCAATTGGATTTTAACGAATAACGTGATGGAGTTAATTTTAGGGGCTAAAAAGGTTAGGAAAATGGCATTGGGGTTTGAACTGTCAAAAAATTCATTTTTGAGTTGATATTGTTGGTGCATGCGTCTGTCGATTTCATCTTGTATCGAGTCTTGTATATGTATAGATAAATCAGGTCACGGAAAACGAGAAAATAGGTTAACAGGCAAGTTCAAACGAAATTACAAAGTGTAATTCCGCTTGAAATGAACATGACATTTCAAACGGAATCACTATGTTAATTCCGCTTGAAACTGCTAATTCCGTTTGAATGGAAATTCCGTATGAACTATGATTCCGCTTGAGTCATGTTCAAGCGGAATTAGGCAGCCTATAAATAGGGACTAGGTGATTTCGTTTGGGTTATTCGTGTATGTGTGTTTTCGGAGCCGAAGTGCTGCTGAAGTGTTGTTTCGCTGTAAAACTTTGTAAAGTTAATCAGAACAACAGTTAAATTGAATATCTTGCTGAATCACACACAATATGTCTGTTTCTGCCGTTCATATTGTGTAGAACGCCTTTGAACGACTCATTCGGGTATTACAACGATCCTACAAGTGGTATCAGAGCTCATGAGGAGGAGTTCTTACCGATTCAGCTCAAAATTTCTGTTTTCTACACCTTCTTTTCAAAATTTACAAGTTTTGACGGACAAAATGACTTGAAACTTACATATAATGTGCGAAACTGTATTTTAACAAACCCTTGAAAGTTTCAGATCTTAAAACGGCTTAAAACCTGATCAATTTGACAAAAGTTGGACCGAAATGATGACATCAGCTTAGTTTCGTTTGAAAGTTGGTGCTAATTCCGCTTGAAAACGTTATTTCGTTTGGTGATTCCGCTTCAAATAGGGTAATTCCGTTTCAAATTGTTATTCCATTTGAAAGTTCAAACGAAATCAGTTATTCCGCTTCAATTCATGATTCCGTTTGAGTTGGGATTTCGTTTGAATTTGTCTTCCAAGGTGATTCCATTTGAAAGGGTATTCCGGTTGAAAAGGGTAATCTCGCTTGAAGGTTAATTCCGTTTGGAAGTGATTTTGTTTGAAAGATCTAATCTCATTTGAAAGTGTTTGTTGTGAAAATCATATTACCGAATCATGGAAGAAGAGTTTTATAATGCGTTTGCCACATCTCCGACTACTCCGGCTACCATTGCTCAAAACTTAAACTCGGAAAATGAAACTGGAACGTTGCAAAAACCCCTGAAACTTATGGGAATTGAAGAGTACCATGGCTGGAAAAATCATTTTGAGAATTGGGTTCAGGCAAACCATCTAAGAGCTTGGGAAAGCATTGAAACAAAATATGTTAGACCACAAACCGCTTTGAATGTTGATAAAATTATCTCAGAATTTTCAGACAAAGAGAGAGATAGTTATAAAGGAGAGAAAATGATGATTAGTCTTTTACAACAAGCTGTCAAAGAGGACATTTTTGTTTTGCTTCAGCATGATGGTAGTGCTTTCTCAATATGGAGGCACTTGAGAAGAAATTTGAAGGAAGTACGGAAATGATCAATAGCAAAAAATCATTATTGAAGAAAGAATTTGAGTTGTTTACAAGTATGCCAGGTGAATCTACAAAGACTCTCATTGAGAGATATTGTCATCTTGTGCGTACCATGTCTCCGTTGAAAATTACTAAAACTCCAGCAGAATGGGTTGAAAAGTTAGCTGATGCTTTACCTCAGAAAGAATGGGGTACATATCTCATGATTTTAAAGAATACAGGAGAGTTTAGTAGATTGTCAATTGGACAGTTTATTGAAAAGCTTGAGGGACAGGATCTTGAACAGCAAAAGATTGCCAGAATGAACAGCTCGAGCAATCAACAAGACATCAAATTGTACTATAAAGGAAATGTTCAAACTGTTGAAGCAAGTCCAAAGATCCAAACTACTTTTAGTGTAGGAAATTCATCTGGATCAGTCAGTCAAAGTTCAATCAACACTAGTGGATTTTCAAATGTCAATCCTCCAAGTGTTCAAAGTTCAAATGTTGGTAATGGACATATGATTCAGTGCAATGTTGCATTGCATCTTCAAAATGGTCAGAATTTTTCTGAAGAAGTTGTTAAAAGTCATATGGCATTACTGGTTACTGCTTTGGAATCGTATGAAGGATTGATTGCCGGAAGAATTGGTAATCCTATGCTAACCAAGGAAGATTATGACCAGATTGATGCAGAGGAATTGGAGCTTATGGATATTAAATGGTGTTTAGCAAGTGTTCTGAGGAGAGCTGAGAAATTTAAAATGATTATAGGAAGAAATGATTTCATAGATGCAAATGTCTCTACTTTAGGTTTTGATAAATCTAAAGTTACTTGTTTTCGATGCAGGGAGAAAGGACATTTTAAGCGAGAATGTAAAAATCAAGAAGCAAATGGAGCAAAGAATCCGTTTGGTGGACATGATTATTATCGGAAGGCTATATATCAACAAATTGCTCATCAACCGCATCAACAAAAAGAACCACAAACTGCGCATGCAAGAATGATCGAAGATGCAAATAAGAAAGCTTATTTTGGTATCACTGATCAAGATGATGAAAAGATGGCTCCAGGATTTAACTAGGATAGGTTTGTGGATGAGAATAGGGAGTTTAAAGCTTTCATTGCTTAAATTGTTCAAAAGCCAGAATTGATGAAAGAATGGATAGCAGTGTTAGCTGATGAAGAGAAAAGTCAAGATGAAGAATCTGTTTCTTCTGAAAACAGTTCAACAGATACTAGTGATGATGATGATGAAGAAATTGAACAGATAAACATTGGAAAAACTCATTTATCTTCTGACAGTTTTGAATTTTATTTTGCAGATAAATTGAAGAAACTTAAAGAGAGAAAAGCTGCAAAAGAAATGGAAGTAGTTAAGGTTGTTGAGAAGATTGTGGAGATTGAAAAGATTATTGATGTAACTAAACCCTGTCTTACATGTTTGGAATCTTGCAAACAATGTGAAGATAAAGATGAAAAGTTTAGTGAGCTTGAGAAGTTGAAAGAGAAGTTGCTGTTTGATGTCAAGAATGTAAAAGAATCATACAATGTGTTAAACAGAACTGTAAATAGTTTGCAGAAGACAAATTCTGAAAGAGAAGATGCTTTGACAATGATGAATGCAACAATGATGTCCAAACAAAAAGAGTTCAATTACTACATTGAAGAATGTGCTAAGTTGAAGCAGGAGTTGGAAATTGAAAAAGTTGAAAATGAAAGAATCAGACGATTACTGAAAAGTTATTCAAGTTCTGATTACTTAATTGACAGAATTTATCCAACTGTTGCTGGTTTTGAAGTGTTTGACGACAAGAAGCCGAAGAAAAAGGATACTGGTAAGAAACAGAGTGTCAGTTATAACAAGTGTCCGCCTCCAATTTGGGAAGGGTATTTGCCTAGAAAACCAAAAGAAGAACAAGTAAAAAAGGCAGTTAATATAAAGTTAGAATCTGAGATAACAGATGTATTACCAGACATTATTGACATCACATTCACAGCGTCCGACATAGATCATGAGTCTGAGTTAATAAAAAGGATGGTCGATCAAGTGTTGGATAAGGATGAGGAGTCCGAGTCAATGTCCGAGTTTGGGAGTTCGAGTTCGTCTGTCAGGAGTTCAAAGTCGTTCGGGAAAACGAGTTTATAGTAAAGAATTTTTTTTTTTGTCAAAATCCGATTTGAATGACGAAACATTTGAAGTGGCGTACACTTTGAATGATTCTGACAAATTATATGTTGATAAAGAATTTCCAATAAGAGGTGTTAAAACTGAAATGATCAAAAAGGTTTTCAAATTGACAGAAATTTATATTTTTGAAATAAAAGATTTAAATCTTAATGAAAAACCTAAAAAATACACTTCAAGAGAAAAACAAAAAATGAACAAAATTTTAAACAAGAAAAGCAGTTATGGTTCTGGTTTCCAAAGGAAATCAAACCATAACAGTAATTTCAAAAAGAAAGGTCTCGGTTTTATTACACCAGAAAATTATAAAAATGAGAAAATTTCTAAAAATACAAAATTTGTGTCAGGAACTTTTGCTGAGGATGAAAAGAAGAGCTCATTCTGGAGACAGTCAAATCAGGAATTTCTTGCTGAAAAGAAGAAAACTGAAGCTCATCAGAGAAAAGAGACTAGAACCTATTACAGATGTCAAGAAGTTGGTCACATCGCCTGGAACTGTCCTAAGGCAACCAACACAAAACAGGGAGTTTCAGAAAAACTCAAAGAAATAGTAGTTGATAAAACCGAACCACCAACTGAAAAATTTAAAGTGTTTAAAAATTCTATATATGAAGTTGGTGAGTGTTCAAAAAGGTTTTACAAGCGAAGGGGAAATCTTAACAATCAAGCTTGGGTTGTTAAGAAATCAGATGTAAAACCTGGCGATGAATCTGATTCTACAAAGTCAGAGGAGCCACAAGTTGAGGTAAAAGAAGAAAACTCAGTGGCTCCAATGGATGATGATAATTCTCCACCATTGAGAGCTGAGAATTTTAAATCAAAAATTGGAAAGGTTGAGATCTCAAATCAATTCTATTCTGAGAAGAAAGAATTTGATGTTGAGAAAGTGTTTAATGGAAATGTTAAAAAGATTTTTGGGAAAATGGTCGAGGGAAAGGCTAAAGGGGTAAAGGACTTTTATGAAACAAAGAAAGCAACTTTTTACCCAAGTACAATTGAGGAGGAAACATCCAAGTTTGGTCAGGCTTGGATGGAAGTTTTTCACAAGTAAAATCCTGACTTGCCGGAACTCCTAAGTTGGTAATTGGGGAGTAGGAATCAGCATCTTTCTTGAGAAATTCACAGGTTGGTAACTGTGATATTTTGACTTACAAGTGGTAAATCAGGGACATTACGTTGTACTTGATTTTCTTCAAGTGATATTGTTGGAAAAATCTAAAATTGTTAAAATTTTCAAGTGATATTGAGAAAAACAATGTGATGAACCCCTAACCTACAAGTGGTAAAATCAACAAAACTTATTTTCCGGAAAAATCATAATGAGAAAATAGTTTGTTATAAGGGGGAGTTCTGATTGTTTATGCCAAGTGGATGGCGATTTGAAGCGATTCGATATCAGTTGTCACTTTACTTGTACAGTTTGTTTTCAAATTTCCTTAAATGTGTTTGAATTTTAGGGGGAGTAAGAATTTTCAGAAAATCCAAAAACATTAGAAAATTCGAAAAAGACAAAAACATGATAAAATACAAAATGAGTTTTGGTGTCGAAAAGAGGAAATGATAGTACATCAGTGGACAATCACAGTATGCTAAAGATATGTAATGTTTAAATAGCGTTAAACGGTCTCACTGATGATATGCCGATAGGTTTTTACACATTTAGTAAGCTTTTCCGGGATATAAACTTAAATTCAAACTTGCTTATTTTGTGGGGAACACTACTTTGATATATAGGTAACCCCTGAAATTTTGTTTGAAGGATCCCTCTTTCTGAGATACTAGGTCTTTATGCTCAGTGATATCTGGGGTATTATCCCGGGACTTCTGATTTTGCGAAAGCAATGGCCTAGTCCCCGGAGAATACTTTACGCTTGCTTGAAATAAAAGCCTGCCCTCAGCATAAAAAATGATGAAACATTGAAAAAATGCTAATCATGTGCTGTTGTAAAAAAGATCCTCTAAAGGGGACCCACCAAAAGTCGAAGCCGTCACCTCTTTGCTGAACGGAAGTTCTGACCTGAGCTCTCACGGTCCTTCGCATCTAACCCCTTACAGATATCATCTGTGGTATACTCACCTGTAAGACTGAATATTGGGATCTGGATACGGGAGTATATTCAAGAGGTGGGACACATGAATGAGTTTAAGTTCTTAATACACCTAATTCATATCCTGAATCAGTTGAAATTTGTGTGAGAATTTAAGTGGATCAGTATATCGGCAATCTAAGTGAATTGTTTAATTCTTAATGTGTAACTAAGCTCAACGGTACTTGTGACTTGTCAAAAAATGATATGATCCTCTTACACAAACTCACAAAAATATTGTCTGTATATATTTCTTTAATGCATTTCATTTCATTCAAAAATCCAAAAAGATTTTAGTGTGTTTTAGCATAAATTTTGAAAAATTCAAAAAGATTTTCGACAACTGATGTTGGAGAGCTGATTTTCAAAATTTCAAGTGCTAAACATGATGAGCATTTCATGAGGGGGACTATGTGTTTTAAATGAGAAAAAAATTTGAATATTTTCTTACAAGAGATCATCAGAAGTTTTTTTTAAAAAAAATGTTAAATCATTCTGGAAAGATACCTGCAAGTAGTATATAAATTTGTCAAATGTTAAATTTGTGAAATTTATTTTTGGGTAGAGGATGTGCAGGATAGCCTGGATTCTGAATCTGAATATAGAGCCAGGACACGATCCTGATTATGTGAAACCTGATCAAGAGGAAGCATAGAGCCAGGTTGAGATTCTAGGAGAAAGAGATAAAGTTTGAGGATGCTTACACTGTCAGATACCTCAGAGAGCGATCAGACTGATAAAGACTGAAGACGTTGAAGACTCGACACTTAAGACTCGTCAACATTCGAGGGGGAGTCTGTTGGTGCATGCGTCTGTCAACTTCATCTTGTATCGAGTCTTGTATATGTATAGATAAATCAGGGCACAGAAAACGAGAAAATAGGTTAACAGGCAAGTTCAAACGAAATTACAAAGTGTAATTCCGCTTGAAATGAACATGACATTTCAAACGGAATCACTATGTTAATTCCGCTTAAAACAGCTAATTTCGTTTGAATGGCAATTCCGTATGAACTATGATTCCGCTTGAGTCATGTTCAAGCGGAATTAGGCAGCCTATAAATAGGGACTAGGTGATTTCGTTTGAGTCATTCGTGTATGTGTTTTTCCGGAGCCGAAGTGCTGCCGAAGTGTTGTTTCGCTGTAAAACTTTGTCAAGTTAATCAGAACAACAGTTAAATTGAATATATTGCTGAATCACACACAATATGTCTGTTTCCGCCGTTCATATTGTGTAGAACGCCTTTGAACGACTCATTCGGGTCATACAACGATCCTACAGATATGGTTAATGTAACCTAACCACATGCGTCAGAAACATAATTTACTCTTTTCAATTAAAGGGTAAAAAATCCAATTTGCCCTATTAATTTGCAAGACACGTGACCAGACTTTACATGCAAAATTATCGGTCGTTAAATAAAAAGACATAAACTATCACAACAGATGAACATAAAGGATCAACTTTTTCAGTTCTTTATATTTAGGATGAAAAGTGAAATTCACAACATACCTAAAGGCCGAAAACTCTAAGTTACTAGTAAAAGAATAACTCTATTTGCATTATGATAGATCAAAATGATACTTTCTATAACAGTTGGGTTCCATTTTGAAAGCTCTTAAAATGGTTAGGGTGGTTATAGTAAAATTCGCATTAGGGTAACCCCACACTTCCTATTTAAACGAACACAATACCATTTTCATTATAATCACTTAATCACCGCCGCACCCTTTCTTCTCTCTCATTCATCCACATCCTGGCCCTAAAGATGGCCTCTCTTTTTTCGTGTAATTGTAAGAGCTTTTATTAATTTTAGTTTTATCTAATTTGAATTGCCTCATAATCTTTCTTTACACTTTTAAAAATCATTGCTTGTTTTCAAAAGTACGAATTTGAGAATTTTGGTTAATTAATTTTATGGAGATCTATGCTTTGATTTTGTTGGTGTTGATGTAACATATACACATAATAACTCAGATTGGTTTGAAAAATAAAGAAATTCATTACCAAATACATTTTAGAATTTTTAATTTTCTACAAGTATGTTCTAGTATAGATCTATAAAAAATGAATTTTTTGTTCCTTATTTGACATGTAGTTATGAGGATTTTTTTTTTTTTGTTCCTTATTTGACATGTAGTTATGAGGATTTTCTGTTTTGTGCTTGTTTTGTTGGTTATAAATGTTAGGTTTGGTGTTATTCACCGATCTCACATCACAAATGGATCTGGCTAATCATTCAGGAGCAGACTATAGCATGTTGATTGTTCATGGCGTTTCAAGGGCTCGATTGAGAAAGGTAAAATCCAAAGTCATTTAAACTAATGGAGAAAGTCAGAGGCGAAATTGCAAAAAAAGGATAGTCAAACTAAGTTATAAAATTAAAAATTAAAAAAATTGTTTTATAAAATCTTATTTGGAGTGAAACACAATTATAATATTAAGGTGTGATTTTGAGTCAATAACGATGATCTATATATATTACCACCTAAAGCCTTTAGACATGTGAAATTTGTATTATATAAAAAATAGAAGATACTTCAAATTTTATTTTTGTTTTTATTTTTTGTATGTGTTTAGATTATCTAAGTGTGCTTGTCATATGTTAGGCCAATAGCTCTCAAACGGCTCAAAGACTCCCGCTATTGTTGTTGAGTCAGGTAAAAGCACACCTATTCTTGTTTCCTACTTTGATAACCTCCTATACAGGGTTGCCTACTTAATAAAAAAGTAAACCCTAGGTTTGGACACCCAAATTTTTTAGATCCTCATTTTGAAATTTCAGGTATTTATATAAATATAATAACAAATATATATATATATATATATATATGTAATTGTTTTAATTTACCTGCACATAACAACTGAAGTACGATTTTTCTTCTGGATAACAATTGAAGCTTTTAATTCTATTGAATTCAAAATGATTTGGCTTTCTGGTCAAAGTGGTCATATTTAAACGCCATATTTTAAAAGAAAATTAATACACTTGAGATGAACACACAGAACCCTAATTTCGAATGTTTGAATGTATTATTATTCACTTTTATCTATCTTATTGATCCTTGAAGAATATATGGACCAAAAAAATTAAATATGTGGCATTGCAACAGTGTGTTTGGCCATGGCCTTTGGAGCTTACTCATGTGGAACCATTGAGTTTGGCGCGGGTCTTCAACCAAACGAGTACTTTGTGGAGACGATTAACGTAAGTATTTAGTTTTCTTCAGGTATTTTCCAATCGTATGTTGTTATTGATCATTGTTAATTGTTATATCAGGTGAAGCAACCATCCAAAAACAATGACCACTACTAGAAAATAGGCCAAAGCAACCTTTTAGATGCAACCATTTTTAATTGTGTTGCATTTAACTATAATCCAACTTCGTTTAACTTAAAGGTTGAATTGGTAGATCTAATGCAACCTTTTTCATAAAAAAAGTTGCAAAGTTTTATAAAAATTGCAACTTCTTTCTTAAAAGGTTGCATTTTAGAACTTAAATGTGACTCTTATTTAAAAAAGGTTAAAAAGTACATAAAGTTTTAATTTATAAGTAGTAAAAGTTAATTATTATTGTTTTTATGATATATATTTAAATAATATGTTTTTATAAATAAATAAAATAAATGATAGAATTAATGTAGAAATACCTAAAAATTGGAAAACAACGGATGAGTTGCTACGACTTCTAATGATCAACAAGACTTGAGGCTGGGTATTTCCCCAGTGTTAATTATTAAATATTTCTTTCCTCACAAAAAAAAAACTAGTGTTAATTATTAAATATTTCTTTCCTCACAAAAAAAAAAACTGTTCAATTTACTTTCTTTTCTATTGGTCTATCCAGTCCACTATCTCTTAGTCATTCTCTCATCTCACTTTGTTAATTTGTTTCTAGAGTAAATTTCACTTTTTGTTCTTTATGTATTATCTGAATTTTGAAGCGTGTCCTTTAAAAGTTTTTGGTTTATGTCCTTAAATCACATGTTTTATATCACTTTAAGTCCTTTACACCAAACTGAGTTAAATTACTCAGTTAGGTTTATTTAATGCAAGGGTGTTATTGGTATTTTATTAGAAATCCTATTTTCATTCAAGATTTCTTACACTAGAACTGTATTAAATCTTATGTAATTAAACACCTAGGTAAATAACACTTCCCTTTATATTAGGACAGAAGTGCTTTGTCATGTGTGTAATTTTATTAAAACTTGAATTGGACAATCTCTCATTGGTTTTATTTTTATTGGTTTAGTACATAGTTTGTTTTGGAATTGCAAGAATATATGGTCACTAACGATACAGTAACTATAACGCAAGAACGAATTGGCTGATCAAGGATAAAGAAACAATAAATCATCAAGCTAGATGTTTGCACCTTGGTGATAGGTTACACAAATTGTGGTACTGGAATTTAAAAATATTAAAAAAAGTACTCCTGCTCTTCTTTTATATATGAATCAATATGGTGCAAGTTACCTTTCTGTAAAGTGCCTGTGCAACATGAACTATTTATGATATGCACATGAAGTATTTATGATCACGGAGTTCTTAATTATGCATACATAATCTAGAAAATGATGTTACTTTAGGTAGTTTTGTTGTTAAATGATCTAGAAAATGACTTGCACATTTTATTTGATTGACATTGAGAGCTCATAAATCCTTTCTATTTTCTTTTTGTGTATTAGATGGGTAACAGAATGAAAGCAGGTGATTGTTGTTCAGTGTGGCTTAGATATGAACAATCTTCTGGAGACCATTTCAGAGAACCAAAAAAGAGAACTCAAATCGGAGAGAAGCATCAAGCAAACGTTCCGGACATAGTTACGAAAGAAACAATAAAAATGAGGAGAACAAATTCATAGGTACAGAAGAAAAAGACGCCCGGCTTACTGCAGTCCCTATACTTGATAATGATGCATTTAACCATTTCAGAGAACCGAAAAAGAGAACTCAAATCGGAGAGAAGCATCAAGTAAACGTTCCGGGCATAGTTACGAAAGAAACAATAAAAATGAGGAGAACAAATTCATAGGCATAGAAGAAAAAGACGTCCGGCTTCCTGCAGTCCCTATACTTGATAATGATGCATTTAACCATTTCAGAGAACCGAAAAAGAGAACTTAAATCGGAGAGAAGCATCAAGCAAACGTTCCGGACATAGTTACGAAAGAAGCAATAAAAATGAGGAGAACAAATTCATAGGTACAGAAGAAAAAGACATTTGGCTTCCTGCAATCCCTATACTTGATAATGATGCATTATACTTGGCTTATATATAAATCTTTTGTAATTAGAAATCCTATTTTCATTCAAGATTGAAGCTTTCTTAATTTTCTTCTTACTTGCTTCTTGATTTCTTTCCCTTTGGTTAATAGCTTCCTCTGTAATAACAAGATTTTGATAAAATCACATATAATACCCTTGCATTAAATAAACCTAACTGGGTAATTTAACTCAAGTTGGTGTAAAGGACTTAAAGTGATATAAAA